>JAUIMM010000295.1:8180000-9380000 GCA_031769625.1 Taudactylus pleione
TGTCACATGACGGGCAGGCGCCGCCGCTGCCTATTCGCTGCGCTTGGAGGGCTAGAGAAGCCCTCCATTGCGCTGCCTGCCCTTACAGTATTTTTGTTCCCCGGCATTCCGGTGTCACAGCCGCGAGGGGGGGGAGTGTTATGCGCGGCCAGCGGGGGGGGCGTGGTCGGCCCTGAGGCTGCTGCAGAAGGAAATAAAATTTCCTTTATACAGCAGCAGACACGCATCAGAGGGCTGTGGGCCTATTCTGATTGTAGGCCTGGAGCTGTAGCTCCATCAGCCCCATTACTAATCCGGCCCTGTCCATAGCATAACCTTGAAAATTGATAAGGATACTTCTGGTAATGCATACATCAAGCAAGCAAAGAAAAGAACAACTTCCAATGTGATATTCATCACAAACAACTGGCAGAGGTGTTAAAAACAACACATCATATTTAATATAGGAAAATTAAAAATAAATCATTATGCCTGCGACAATGTTCCCAGATATCTATTTCTACTCTCAATTGTCAGTGATGAAGGATACAGAATACTGACTTTTAGCAGGAACGTGCAGTCTGGGTAGGCAGGGGAGGCAGAGCATCTCCTGTCATGCTCCCTCCCCTATCATCCTACATGTCATGCTCCAGAGGTTTGATATAAAAACTGTTTTTATTAGAGAACCAGACCCACTTGAACATTGCAAATACAAACCGGATCTGAGTCGGGCTCGGGTCTTCCCGCCTGACTCGGATCCGAAAATGAGGCAAAACGTCATCAATCCCATGTCAGATTCTCTCGCATTTCAAATTGCATATAAGTTCCTCCCCGCGGTGATCAGTGCCATTTGCTTCACTCTGGCTGTGCTGTATTATGTGCTGTGCTGAGTCCGTCCAGGGGCCGTGCTATCCAGGGGCTGTGCCAGAGGCAGAACTATGGGAGACAATATGGTGGCCTGCCGCCGGGTGCCAGCACTAAAGGAGCACCTCCTCTATCACCCACAATATATTCACCCCACTTAGTAATGTAAATATGTACCCGGAGTTTACCATTACGGCCACTCAATACATGGCACCTCTTCCTGGCACCTGAGAAGCTACCATAACCATATACTAGTAGAGGGCTCTCTGTCAGACCATCAGCTCCCGCTTCCATCTATCTATATAGCCTGTTCCTGCTCATTAGTGTCGCTGCTCCTCAGCTTCTTATGCCAGTGAAACACGTCTGGCGCCCCCCCTCACCCACAGCTCCCCGTCCCTCTCCTCCCTGGCAGCAGCCCTAACCGCGGACCAGTGCAGCAGTCCCAGTGACCTCCCTCCCTCACCCACAACTCCCTGTCCCTCTCCTTCCTGGCAGAAGCTCTAGCTGCAGACCTGTGCAGCGGGCCCGAGCATAAGCATGGCTGCAGGTCTTCCAGGAGCTGGATGTCAACAGGGATGCACCAGATGGAGCTGCAGGTAAGAGTGCATGGAAGGTGGGGGCCTGGGGCACCAGCGACTGAATCTGGGGGAAAATCTTTAGTGGATCAACTTCCAGGCATGAGAAGCAATCTGCAGTAGACTGGGCTTTTTGTGATTTGTAGTCCCACCACAGTAGCAGTCTTACAGTATCTTAACTAAAACTCAGTCCTCAAAGCCCCCACATCAGGTGGTTTTCCATAGTATTTGCTACCAGGGCCAGTCTCCGGAATACAGATACACTCAGGGCATTCTATAAATCTGCAGATATCGCCAGGGGTGGATTGGGATGGAGAACCAGCCCGGGAAATTTATGGAAGCAGCCCTAATGGCTGGAGTCGGAGGGAGGGAGAGGAAGAGAGAGAGAGAGAGATTCATATAAACATACAAATACATAATCCAGCATTGCCTGGGCTTCTTTTTCTTTTTTTAAACTATTGCGGTCCCCGGCGCATGGATTGTGAAAGCAGGGACACTGATGTAGGAGTTACAGGGAGGCTGAGTGTAGGGACACAGCGTGGCTTGCTCGTAAAGTAGGCATGGTTTGATGGCACTACAAGTCCCAGCACATTCAGTTGATAGTGTGCTGGGACTTGTAGTCTCATCACAGCTGGATATGCAGTCAATGTTCTAGTTACATATAGGATCCCCAGACTTCTTACCTTTAAATGTAGAGCGCCAGGCCATCCTGTCCTAGTGCAGCCCCCTTACATGACCCCCCAGGGTCCAGGATCACGGTGTGCGGACTGTGGCGACAGGTGGTACAGTTCTGGACCGCTGGGAAGGGGAGCTGATAAAGATAAGGAGGCACCATACCTCCGGCTATATCCACCACTGTGATTGTGGTAACTGTGGGTGGCCCACTCCTGTGTCCTCCTGCCCGACGTCGGCATTGCCTGCTGCCCGGCCCCGCACTGCTAAGGGGTGGTCTTCTTGTCACAAACGGACCACCTCTTGGCTTCACCTGGCCCTGCTAACACTGCCGCACTCTGCCCCCTGGACGCTGTGGTTCCCTCGTAGGAGCACAAGCTCCATACTGTGGCACTGCTGCTCCTGGCTGACGCACTCTGAAATGGCTGCTAGCCGGGGAGGACAACAGCTTCCGGTTTGCGTTCCTCATAGGAGCGTAAATCCAGGAAGCGATGCAGACGGCCCAGGCATACATGGGAATTAGCCTGTGCCGGTAGCCAATGTCAGCAGGCCCAGCAGAGAGGTGCATTGGACCGGCCCAGCGGGACCTTTCCCGCTGTCCCGGTGGCCCAATCCGCCCCTGGATATCGCCCAAAAAAGGGTGTTTTTCGGGAGATATTACTTTAGTAAATAGGCTTAATATAAACATAGTGACATATTCAGGGGGGCACCAAATGATAACTTGCCTCCAGGCATCTTGGATGAACTTACGCCACTGGGCTGTACTACCCAGAGGTTGTGCTGTCCGTCCATGGGCTGTGTGCTGAGTCCATCCAGGGGCTGTGCTGAGTTCATCCAGGGGCTGTGCTGAGTTCATCCAGGGGCTGTGCTGAGTTCATCCAGGGGCTGTGCTGAGTTCATCCAGGGGCTGTGCTGTGTCTGTCCAGGGGCTGTGTTGAGTTCATCCAGGGGCTGTGCTGTCCATCCAGGGGCTGTGCTGAGTTCATCAAGGGGCTGTGCTGTGCGCCGTCCATACACTCCAGTGGCTGTGTCCATCCACTCCTGTGATGCCGATGCACCGGTCCAGTGTCCTTCTGCTCCAGTGCTGCCAACGCACCTGTCTGGTGTCCATCTGCTCCAGTGCTGCCGACGCACCTGTCTGGTGTCCATCTGCTCCAGTGCTGCCGACGCACCTGTCTGGTGTCCATCCGCTACAGTGCTGCTGACGCAGCTATCTGGTGTCCATCTGCTACAGTGCTCTGACGCACCAGTTTGGTGTCCATCTGCTCCAGTGCTGCCGACACACCTGTCCAGTGTTCATTTGCTAAAGTGATAAAACAAATAAAAATAAAAAAGTAAAAAAAAACTATTTCTACTTCAGGGTCCATAGGGGTCCACAGGGTGACCTTGGGGTATAGCTGGATCCTGGATCCTCGGGCACCACGGAGTTAAAGCTTTTAGCTGCTCCCAGGATGCACTTGGGTCCAACCTCCCCTATACCCCGCCCCCGAGCCACAGGCACCCCAGTTTAAGATGGTGCCCGGCTGGAGTCGGGTCACCCTGCGGGGTGGGCTGCAGGAGCAGCCCCCTAAAGTTTTTTTATTTAACTAGGTTAAATTTATTTTTTGACTTTTAGTTTTTTTCTCCAGAGCGGCAGCGATGGGCTGTCTGTACAGACGCCCACGCTGCCGCTCCTTCTCCCTGCTGGCGCCGCGACGCCAGCACTGAACTGGGGATCGCGGCGGGGGAAGCCAGAGTCTGTACTAGCCGGACTCTGGTTTCCCCCGGGACTGCTGCCGGAGACGCCGGGGAGATCAAGGTAAGCCGTGCACCGCTGATTAGCGGCGGTGCGTGGGTTCCTTTTAAATGCAGTCCCATGCCCCCAGTCTAGGGGACAGACCGGGGGCGCTAGCAGTGGCGGCGGCCCCCCCTCCAGCGGAGGCATACCCCGCCAGACCACTAGACCAGCAGGGTAAATAAACAGCAAGTGGGATGCCGGCAACCCGGGGGTTAAATATGCTAGCCAGGGGAGGAAGCCTTCCCTGTCTAGCGGCTCCTCCCCTCAGCTCAGCGCGCCTTTCAACTAGTAGTCTGGCGTCGCTGAGCTGCAGATACTCGGGCCACTCCTCCTCTGAGGTCTCCAGCAGCCATTTTGTTCAAGTGGCAGCGCAGATACTCTCAGGGAGCACGCGGACCGGTCCCCCTGTGTACCTCTCCCCCGACAAGGACAGTGTACACAGCACTATAGCCCTCCCAGACACTGAATCTGGGAGGTTGATTGTAGTGGAAAGGTGCAGTGAGTATATCTTCCTGCATGGTATGTGACTTTTGCTAGTGCTGCCTGTCTGTGTCTTTTTTCTACTTACTGTCAGCCTATACCTATCCCTTTCCTTCTCCTACAAGCCCTACAGGTGTGTGGGGGAGGGGTGTTTCTACTGACCTCTCTTATATAGATCACGTATTTGTGAGGTCCGTCACATACAGTTGTGTGCTACACAGTGCCATATTGTGGGCTGTTGTCCAGCACACGGGTGAGTGCGCACATTTTCTTCCTAAGTCATGTCTGAGGAGGAGATTGAGCACTCCGGGGCTCCGGTATTGTTCTCCTGCAGGCGCTGTTCTGCAGGAGTGGATAGGGAGGATTTGTCACAGGACGCCCTGTGCGGACGCTGCCAGGCGGTCCCTGGTATGTCTAAACCTCCTATGTCACAGGAGCCACCATGGGCGATGTTTTCCCAGGTGCTGGTGTCCATCGCGGACCGTCTGTCGGTCCCGACTGCCGCCCCTACTGGGGCGTTGCCCCAGCCAGCCATCCCCCATTCCCCGGGTGTCCCACAATTATTGCAGACTCCCCCGGGGTCTCAGCCTGTTGGTCCCTATGCGGGGTTGCCAATGTATATACAGTCCACCCCTGTGGCGCAGCAGGCTGTGGTGCCGTTTCAGGCTCCTGGGGAAGCTCCTCCACCCTGGGTGGATGCGCTTTCCCACACTGTCCAGGATTTGGCGGCAGCATCTTCGGCTTTTCAGTCAATGTTGCGCAGTGACGTTCCCTCCAGGGCGTCTAAACGCACAGTTATGGCGCAGGCTGCGCACTTTTCGGACTCTGAGGGGTCCTCGGATGATGGTGAGGTGCAGGATGACTCAGCCTCAGATGCTTCAGTCCAGGAGTTAGACACTAAGGCCCTTATTCAGAGCCGGACGCAAGTGGCCATTCGTACGTTCGGCGTACGTAAAAAAATATGTAAATTCAAGCACTCGCTCGTATTTTCGAATGCAGCCAAACATCCTCCCCAAACTCACCCGACCCCTCCTCTAACTAACGAGCGTGCCAAATAGCGAGCGTACATCCCCGAAATGGCTTGAAGGGAACGCACGCACAAGTACAAACCGGAAGTGTGACTGTCAGATTTCGATTAACTGCTCGTTTATTCTGCCTACCTCCCTCAATCGTATCATGCCAATCAATATATCAATTAGCTTAATTGTTTTTTTGTTTTTTTTTAACACAATGCAATAAACTTTAATCTTGTCCGTGTTTGTGTTTCCCCGCAGAATACGTACGGCTTAAACATTCGCTTTTATTTGTCAAAATACATGTTAGACCCAATGAAACAATTGTTTTATTTGTTTTTATCCCCGCATATTTCCCGGGGTTCATTTCTTTATTTAAATTTGCTTACGCATGTCACTGCATCAAGCCTATCATAACTCTCAAGAGATTTCTGGCCCTGTCGAACACATGACTCATACACTAACCAATAGAATTGGTCCTGTTAATTACCCAAAAACATTAGCCAAACAAAATTATTTTCGGGTCTTTATTAAAAATGATTTTTAACAAATACACCATTGCCATCATGAGAGCCTCGGCATTCACCAGGCGCGAGCTGCTGGTGTTAACCGAGGTGATGGATAGGCGGATCACCAGCCAGCCTCCACCCACCATAAATCGCGAGAAGCGTTCCGCATATGCGGAGGTACGTGGCCGCCTGCGTTCCTTCGGCTCACGCCGCCAGATCGGCCAGCTAGAGCGCAGGTGGTCGGACCTGCAACAGCGGACGCCCCGCTTGCTGGCATGCTTTCGCATGCAGATCGCTGAAAGTAAGTTTTTGGGACTGTGGTTTTCATGTTTATCTTTGTGGCCCTAACTGCGTGTGCATGTTTTCATGTATGTCCTATTTATTCATTGTACTCATATCTGCATGGCCATGTTTTCATGTATGTCCTATTTATTCATTGTACTCATATGTGCATGGCCATGTTTTCATGTATGTCCTATTTATTCATTGTACTCATATCTGCATGGCCATGTTTTCATGTATGTCCTATTTATTCATTGTACTCATATGTGCATGGCCATGTTTTCATGTATGTCCTATTTATTCATTGTACTCATATCTGCATGGCCATGTTTTCATGTATGTCCTATTTATTCATTGTACTCATATCTGCATGGCCATGTTTTCCGATTTGTGTTGTCATAAATTAGTGTTTTTCTCGGATTTGGTTGAAACTAACCACAATTTGTTTCACATCTTTTAGGGGCACAGCGAAGACTACGGCGTCATCGCCATCCAAGACGGCGCTCTCGCCCACTCTCCCCAACCCCAAGCCAACCCTCCACAACCCCAAATTCCCCTATTTCCCCCTCCTCCCCAGCCTGCCCAGACCCTGTGGCGGATATTTCGGTGCTCCTTCCCCTCCATCCCAATTCACCCTCTCCTCCAACCACCCCTCTTCGAACTACCCCCTCCCCGGAATCCCAAATCACCCCGCCAAGATCTTTGGGGAATGGAGGCACCTCCGAGGAGGACGAGGGAGTGGCTTCTGGAGCGGCCGTTTTTTTGAACGGTATGTTTATTTTTTTTGTTTTTTTGCGACACAAACTGTTTGTATGTAATCATGTGTCGTTCCCTTTTTTTGTGTTTTTTGGTCGACTTTTTGGGAGTTTTCGGGTTGTCTTTACCTGTTACAGCTGATTTCACCATACACATATCACACCTGTCTGAATCTGATTTTTGGACTTGTAATTTTGGGCTAGACCATTTTGGGGGGCTTGGTTTTTTCGGTGTAATTCTGCTTTGTGCCACAATATTTTCATTTTTGGTTAGCTTATTTTGGCTTGTTTTTTAATGTGGTTTCATTATTGATGTATTAATCCGCACACTTTTCTAACCCACAGAGGAACAGAGGCGTATGGCTGAATTAGCCGGCTGTGTGGGCCGTATGCGTAAACACATCATCGGGCTGCTGGTGGTCCTTGACCATATGTCGGTCCTCCTTAGGAACTAGTTTTTTTTTTTTTTATTGTCAAAATTAAAATAAATTAATATTTTCAACTTAACGTTCTGTCTCATTCCTTGTTTCAAAATCAGAGATTGTTTACACTGACATAAGTAGACTCTTCCAGCAAGGATTTGCAATTATTGTCACTAAGATTGCGTGTTGTATTTTTTAGGAAAACAGGCACAAGAAACACCTAACAGTAACAATCTCATTTCCCTTTTTTGGTGTTGTCAAAATTATATATTACTACATTTTACAGGTTCCTATTTGGGGGGCAAGCTGCTTAGGCCGATATTACGAAGCCAACTGATTGTACAGGATTCCTTTGGGTGTTGGTTTGGACCCAGAAAACATCTTACATTTTAGCTCAACATGCGTCATTACTGGATTACCCCTTAGGCAAATGTAACGTGTGTGAACCTGGTTACACTTGCTTGTAATGGGCAAAAAAAGGGACAAAATTACACTCTCAAGACATTTATTCACAACATAACTAAAATAACAAAGTGGTCACTCACAAACAAAACACACAGTGATAATCATAAATACAACACATACCAAAAACTAAAAAAAAACACACAAAAAATCAAGAAATGGTTGACGAAGGACCATGCCAACATAATGCCACAAATGTGGCGTTGCAATATGGGTTCCATAATATATTCCCAAAGTTTCCACATGAAGGTTTTTTAAGGGTAGCAGGAAGTAGTCATCGTTGGAGTCCCAAAGATTATGAAAACAAACAGAAGATGGAGAAAAGAAAAACAATTAATTAGATGTTCTCAAACAAACCGTACCACATTGGGTCTAAACACTGTTGTTTTGACAATAATTACCTAAAATATCTGGCCACCACATCATCGCGTATGGCCCTCCCACATACTGACCTCCGACCAACCTCGGGGGGGCCATCCTCAGGTAAGGCATCCTCTGGCTGCATTGGGACACCACTCCTTATGGCGATGTTGTGAAATATCCCACACAGGACCACAATTTTCGAAACCATATCCGGCAAATACATGAGCTCGCCACCAGAGCGGTGGAGGCATCTGAATCGGCCTTTTAAAATGCCGATACAGCGCTCCACCACTTGCCTGGTGGCTGTAAGTGCGGCATTAAAATCACTTTGTGGCCCTGGTGTGGGAGCCAAATAAGGAGTGAGCAGCCAGGGCGTGCAAGGGTAGCCACTGTCTCCTGTGAAAAAGAAGAGACAACATCAGGATCACTGTGTATCAAGCTTAACATTGTTATGTACTAAAGGTCTCCACTTACCCAGAAGCCACGCATCACCAGCTTGTAGGTTGGTTAATTTGTGCCATATCCCTGATTGCCGGATGACGAATGAGTCATGTGCACTTCCTGGTAATTTTGCATTCAGGGACAGGATCTGGAGGGAGGCATCACATACCACCATTACATTCAGGGAGTGATAGTGTTTCCGGTTGCGAAATATGGCCTCCAGCCGTGCTGGAGGCTGAAGTGGTATGTGAGTACCATCCACAACCCCTATGATGTGTGGGAAGCCAGCTATTTGGTAAAAATTGGCCTTGGCCACACTAAGGGCACCCATATCCAAAGGCATTTGAATAAAATGATGGAGGTGCTTGAAAAGTGCCTCCATCACTGCCCTCAGGATCCGGGAAAAGGAGGATTGGGAGATGCCCGCCACTATTCCCACCGTTGTTTGAAATGATCCTGAGGCACAGAAATGTAACACCGCCATAAATTGCGTAAGTGGTGGTATTGCTGTAGGACTGTCAATTTGCCGCTCAAGATCACTCTCTATTAATGAGAGAGTGTCTATGATGATTTTGGGAGGAAGACGGTTGCGTCTTAAAACCTCATCATCGGGCATTCCAAAAAGGGTGACAGGTGTTCGAAATATCTGGGGCCTTGCACGCCTACGATGCCTACGCCTGGGACGAGATTGAGGTTGGTCGGCTTCCGGGAGCATGGCCAGAACAATCCGACCCAGATCAACCTGAAATGGCAAGATTTGAATGTAAGGCTTTTTAACCCCCCCCAAAAAACGATTTTAACTTAGCTTGATGATACCATCCATTGATGCTTACATGCTGGGGTATTGTCATGATACGTGCAAACTGTAAAGAATCACAATATAAAAATACAACAATTTATGCCGGGCATTTCTGTTTCTAAATTTGGTGCAAGACAAAACATAAAAGGGGAGAAACACACATTTGCCCAAAGAGCAAAACGACATTGCGCACACTACGTCAAATTGGGGCCAAATGTAAGCTACAAATGCTAAAGGGAAAACACAAACAATTTAACGGGTCTGAATAAGCAGTTAAAAATGCGCTAATTAGTTCGCAAATACCAGTCACAATAGAAACAGATAAAAATGCGCTAAATAGTTCGCAAATACCAGTCACAATAGAAACAGATAAAAATGCGCTAATTAGTTCACAAATACCAGTCACAATAGAAACAGATAAAAATGCGCAAATTAGTTCGCAAATACCAGTCACAATAGAAACAGATAAAAATGCGCTAAATAGTTCGCAAATACCAGTCACTATAGAAACAGATAAAAATGCGCTAATTAGTTCGCAAATACAAGTTCAAAAATACGCAGCTAGAAAAACACAACATTTTAGAAACATTTCTGACTAAGAAAAACAAAGGTTACAAGTGTAAGGTCCAACAAAGTTGCGTAAATACAAACATGAACATTTACTAACCAAGTGAAAAAATGAACTTACCAATAGATAATATATAAGATTCCGGATCAAAAGGTCTTTGGGGCAGAGCCAAAAAAAAACCTAACAAAGATGAAATTACGAAAAAATAACGTTAAAAAAATCAGAAAAAGAAGGAGACACAAATTGAACAAAAGTGAGACTGCCAAAAACTTACCTAATAAGGAAACGCCAACAACAAAACCAACAGAAAAAATGCGAATGAAAAACACAAACCAAATTTAGCAAACAAAAACTACTCCCACCAACGCCAACTCCAAAACCCGCCAACAATCAACTCCGACCAACGTAACCTCCAACAATCAACAAACGCCACCTCGACTCGAGCCGCCCCAAGCCATAAATAGTGTTTAGTTTCCCGCACAAATTAAGAAGGGATCATAGGAACGCACAATCAATGATGCGGCCGAAAAATAAGGACGCATGTATAAATACGTCACAAGCCAAACCAAAAATTCTGGTGTATTTCTTGTTTTGAGCTAAGACATGGCTACAGACCAGGGAAACAATGGGCAACAGTCTGGTGGTATTTCAGGCATTTGGAAACAATAATTAATTTGAAACATAATATAGTGCAAGTTGTGAAGTTTACAATTCTCAACATTAAAACAAATAGGTGAGGAGGATGACATGGAAGAAGCTGCTGGGCCCAGTATTCCGGCCAAAGCTGGCAAAAAGAAAAGGCAGCCACAATTCACAAGAAAGGAGATGGAGGTTTTGGTTCAGAAGTGTGTGGACATCCTGCCACAGGCAGACAGGAATATGAGTGCAAGCCAGAAGTGGAGAATGTGGGAGGAGGTAGCCGTTGCGGTCAATAGGGTGGGTGATTTTGTCCGTCTAGCCCGGGATGTCAAACGGCGGTAAGTTAAAACTTGACCCCCCCAAAAAACTGGGGGAAAGAATGCATTAATAATGGCTACTTTTTCACCAACAGATGGCAAGACTTCAAATATCGCCTGAAACAAAAAATGGCTGACAGGGCTAGGCATGCAAGGGGGACAGGTGGGGGTCCCACCCCTGTGTCATTGGAGTTGAATGATTTAGAAGAGCTGGCACAGGGGTATGTGCAGGCTGTGGAGGTGTTTGGCGTGTCCAACATGGATACGGACATGCCAGACTTTGCGACTCCTCATGTTGTCCAAGGTAAATATTGTGATGTCACCAACTCTGAAATGTTATTGGGCCAATATGTAGATTCTAATGTGAGTCTTTTCTCATTTTTCCAACAGAGACACAGGCGGATGAGTCTGCTCCAGAGGGGAGCCTTGGCCGGCTGAGGACCCTGCAGAAGCCAGTCCAGGGCAATCCCCCTCGCAGGCAGTGTCCCTCCTCACAGAACTCAATTTTAAATCGGATTTCCATACAGAGATTCTGCAGAGGATGGACGCCAGTCTGGTACGGGTGGCTGAGGCCCTGGAGCAAAATGCTGCGGCCAACGTGACCATTGGTCAGGCCCTGGTGGAAAATACCAGGGCCAACATCCGCATCGCCAATGCCCTGGAGCAGCTCGTTCGCCAGCACATGGTGGAGCCGACCTCCCTTCCTGCCGGAACATCAGGATCCTCCACCTCTGGCACAACATCAGCCAATCCTCCAAATGTGCCTAGCCCTGTGCCTAGTCCAGAGGCCACAACATCTGCCTCTGGACAGGCCAGCCCGATGACATCCCGGACCCGGTCTGGTGCCCTCCCTCCCCCAGCCAAACGGGGGAAAAAACGTTGACAGCACTGGCTACTTTTCCCACACTCCTTCTGTGCTTGCCTCATATTCCTTTCTGGCCAAAACTTCCCTCTCCTTTCTTGTGAATTGTTTTTAATTTTTAGCTTTACGTTTCCAAAAACTTTTATGTTTGCACAATTATTAAATATTTTGGAATGAACACTGCAAAAAATGTTTGTGTAAAATATGTGCATGATATTGTTTTTTAATAGCAATAAATTTGCAAAAAATGTACGACTTTGTATTCTGACATTATTGTAAAAATGGTTTACATTTAATCCTGGCCCACAAGGCAAAAATGTGCAACAACAACATTTTACATGAAAAAAAAAAAGGGCTCTTTAAGGAACGTTTTACAATTTACATAAGGATGCAAATTCACCTGCCAAAAGCAAAATGGGCAAAAAAACACAAACATGATGACATTATTGTTACAATAGGCCAAAAACCAAAAATTAACCCCAAAAGAAACCCCCACAAATGTACGCAAATTGATTGTGTAATCCTGACATTAGCAGCTATGATTTCCACCTGCGTACGGTTTTGTGCTAACCCAAAAAACTGATTTCTAAACACATACCAAGCCGGTTTTCAATCCAACACTAATTGATTTTCTGACAAGCCGTGATTAATCGATGCTACATCGTGGAGTGCCGGGACGGAGGAGAAGGCTATCGCCAATGTGGTCGAGTAATCCAGACCCTAAGCTGTGCGAGCATTTTGAAGGGAAAGAGGATCATCCAGTGACGTATGAGTTGGTACGAACACATTTGACGTTTGCATCTGATAATGTATGTACGTCCCAAAAACACCTCGCCACGCCTGCTTTTTTCATCTCCACCCCCGTCAACACCCAAAAACGCCCTGTTCTGTCAATCACATTTGACATGTCACTTCCTGTACCCTATTTGACGAACGAGACAAAAAAAGCTCGCAATCTGCCGTACGCACATGCGCAGTGTTACACCGACGCATGCGCGGTTCGGCAACATCGGAATGCAACGAGCGTACTGCTGTTAACGAACGGCTCTGAATCAGGGCCTAAGTCTTCCATCAATGTGCGGGCTCTGGTTAGGGCGGTGCGGGCCATTCTTCTGATTGAGGATGAGGCACCCGCTCCCAAGTCGAGGTATCCTAGTTTTAAAAAAGCTAAGGTTCCTTCTGCAGCGTTCCCCTTGTCTGATCAGTTGACTGATCACATGGCGGTGGCCTGGCAGACGCCCAGTAAGCGATTCCTGCCACAGAAATGCTTGGCATCCAATTATCCATTTCCGGAAGCGCATTGTAAGAAATGGGAAACTCCGCCTGCGGTCGATTCCCATGTAACACGCCTCATCAGGAGTGCTACTTTGCCATTGCCGTCTATATCCTCGCTGAAGGATCCTACGGACAGGAAGGTGGAGACTTGTCTAAAGTCTATTTATTCTCTCTCAGGGGCTGTAGCCCGGCCGTCCATGGCCATCTCCTGGGTGGCCAAGGCCATTGAGGGGTGGGCCAACGCCTTGGAGGACACGTTTACAGATGAAGCTCCGAATGTCCAGAGGGCGTTGTTAGGACAGATGAGAGATGCCGCCTCCTACATTGGAGCAGCATCTTTGGATGCTAGCCTGCTGACCTCTAGGGTTTCGGCAGCAGCAGTGTCTGCTCGCAGATCCTTGTGGTTGAGGTCTTGGAGAGCAGACGTGGATTCAAAGAAAGGATTGGAGGCCTTACCTTTTAATGGAGAGTTACTATTTGGTCCGGACCTGGACAAAATAGTAGATACCCTGGCAAAATCCAAGTCAGCCTTCCTCCCTTCAGCTACGACACCTGCTAAGGTGCGGAGCTCTGCCTTTCGTTCCTTTCGGGTTCAGGGCAAGGCAAAGGGTCAGTCCTTCCCAAGGCAGTCCGCACCCAAGACCGCCTCAAAGCCAAAGAAGCAAGCCTGGAGTGCTAGGCGCCCTTCTTCCAAGCAAGAAGATAAGCCTTCTGCGTGATGGGACGGGCCTCCCTCTGGGGGACCCCAGAGTGGGAGGCCGACTTCTTCAATTCGCCCAGTGCTGGCACAATATCACCACGGATGCCTGGGTGCGAGAAGTGGTCTCCCAGGGGTACGCCCTGTCTTTTCGACACAGGCCGCCTTGCCAGTTTTTTTGCACAAGTCCTTCTCAGGACAAAACCAAGGCCTTGCAGGTTCAGGAAGCCATAGAGGCCTTGCTGACGGCGGGGGTCATTATACCCGTACCACAGTCTCAACGTGGGATGGGGTATTACTCTACGCTGTTTCTGGTGCAGAAACCCAATGGCTCTCATCGCCCCATCCTCAATTTGAAGTCCCTGAACAGGTTTCTCAGGGTTCCCAAATTCAGGATGGAAACTTTGCGTTCCATCATTCTGGCGATGGAACCGGGGGATTATATGGTCTCCCTGGATATCCAGGACGCCTACCTCCATGTGCCTATAGCAACATCGCACCAACGGTTTCTGCGGTTTGCTATTCTCCACAACCACTACCAATTCAGGGCTCTACCCTTTGGTCTCTCCACGGCACCAAGGGTATTTACCAAGGTGATGGCGGTCATGGCGGCTCACCTTCGGAGCCAGGGGATATGGTTGCTACCATATCTAGACGACCTCCTCTTGCTGGCGAGCTCCCCGGAGGTACTGATCCAGCATCTCCACCTGACGGTCGCTTGTCTACAGGTGCACGGCTGTTTGATCAACTGGAAGAAGTCCTCCCTCATCCCATCACAGCGGATGGTTCATTTGGGGGCCCTGCTGGACTCTCGTCAGCAATGGATTTTTCTGACTCCAGAGAAGGTCTCCTCCTTACAGCTGCGGTTTCACAGTTGCCTGAGCAGTGGCAGAGTGTCGGTGCAATCAGCGATGAGAGTTTTGGGGTCCATGGTGTCGGCATTCGACATGGTGGAGTTTGCCCAGTTCCATTCCAGGCCCCCGCAGGGGCTGATTCTTTCGGAATGGAACGGATTGCCACACAGGATCCGCTCTCAGATGCTGGTGTTGTCCTCGGAGGTGCGTCTGTCCCTAGCCTGGTGGCTGCAGACAGCTCATCTCCGAGAGGGGCGCCCCTTTTGGATCCCGGAATGGGTTCTGCTCACGACAGATGCCAGTCTCCGGGGTTGGGGGGCGGTGACAGGCTCCTTGTCACTTCAGGGTCGTTGGGCGGCGGAGGAAGCGATTCTTCCCATCAACATCCTGGAACTGCGGGCAGTGTACAGAGCCCTGCAGTTGTCCGGCACCGCTCTTCACGGAAGGGCCGTTCAGGTGCAGTCAGACAACGCCACCACGGTGACGTACATCAATCACCAGGGAGGGACTCGCAGTCGAGCTGCGATGTCGGAGGTGTCCCGCGTCCTGGCTTGGGCGGAGCGCTATCTTCCAGCTCTCTCGGCAGTCTTCATCCCGGGAGTCCTCAATTGGGAGGCAGACTTCCTCAGCCGTTACGACGTGCATCCCGGGGAATGGTCGCTTCATCCAGAGGTATTCCAACTACTCGTGGACAAGTGGGGGCTGCCAGAGCTGGACCTGATGGCGTCCCATCACAATCACAAGCTGCCCGTGTACGGGTCAAGGACAAGGGACGCAGGCGCAAGTCTGATAGACGCGCTGTCGGTGAGACGGCTGTTTCAACTGGCTTACTTGTTCCCTCCGATATCTCTGCTGCCTCGGGTCCTGCGCAAGTTCAAACAGGACGGAGGCACACTGATCCTGGTGGCCCCAGCGTGGCCCAGAAGACCATGGTACTCCGATCTGCGGAGCCTGTCCATCGACGCTCCGTACCTCCTACCTCAACGGTGGGACCTGTTGTCTCAGGGGCCCTGTCTTCACCCGGATCTGGGCCGACTATCTTTGACGGCGTGGCTCTTGAGACAGCCGTCCTGAGGTCTCGGGGCTTTTCTAGCTCCGTTATTACCACCATGCTGAGGGCGCGCAAGCCTGCTTCCGCGAGGATCTATCACAGAGTGTGGCACACTTACTTTCAGTGGTGCGAGGCCAGAAAATATGATCCCCAGGTGTTCCGGGTTTCGCATATTCTGGCTCTCCTTCAGTCGGGTTTGGATTTAGGATTACGTCTTTCCTCACTGAAGGTGCACGTGTCTGCTCTGTCGGTGTGGTTCCAGCGCAGGATCGCTGCTATGCCAGACGTACACACCTTTTTCCAGGGAGTTTTAAGAATCCAGCCTCCCTTTGTGCCACCTGTGGCCCCGTGGGATTTGGCGGTGGTTCTTCGGACCTTACAGGGTCCGCCTTTTGAGCCCTTGGAGTCAGTGGAGCTCAAGTGGCTAACTTTTAAAACTGTTTTCCTCTTGGCAATTGCTTCTGCCAGGAGGGTTTCAGATTTGGGGGCGCTTTCTTGTCGTCCCCCTTTTCTGATTTTTCATCAGGACAGAGCGGTGCTTCGCACTCATCCTGATTTCCTGCCTAAGGTGATTTCCAGGTTCTACATTAATCAGGAAATTGTTGTACCAGACTTTCAGTCGCCTGATCTTTCGGCTGGGGAGACTTCCCTTCCATGCACTCCAGGTTTATGTGGACCGGACTAGTTCTGTGAGAAAGTCGGATTCTTTGTTTATCCTCTTTGGTTTTCACAAGAGGGGTTGGCCTGCTAACAAACAGACTCTAGCCCGTTGGCTTCGTTCTGTTATTATTGAGGCTTATATGCAGGAGGGTTTACCTGTTCCAGCCTCTGTTAAGGCTCATTCCACTCGGTCTGTGGGCCCTTCTTGGGCTGCTAGCCGTGGCGCCTCTGCTGTTCAGCTATGTAAGGCGGCCACCTGGTCTTCCATTCAGACCTTTTTGAGGTTCTATGCGTTTGACACCTTTGCCTCTCAGGATGCATCCTTTGGGCGCCGGGTTCGCCTATCAGCACAGGAGCGTCCCCGCCCTTAGTTGGACTGCTTTGGGACATCCCCAAGGTCACCCTGTGGACTCCTATGGACCCTGAAGTAGAAAACAAGAGATATGGTAAGAACTTACCTTTGTTATCTCTGTTTCTACGAAGTCCATAGGGTCCACAGGGCACCCGCCCTGACGCACCTGGCTTCATATGGACTCTGTGACTGGTCACCGGTTTTCCGTCTCCCATTTCTGTGAGTATGGTTCTTGTGTGTTCCAGTCTTGCTTCTCTCTGTTTCGTCTCCTTCTCCGGCCTGGGCTGCTTACCAACTGAGGTGCCTGTGGCTCGGGGGCGGGGTATAGGGGAGGTTGGACCCAAGTGCATCCTGGGAGCAGCTAAAAGCTTTAACTCCGTGGTGCCCGAGGATCCAGGATCCAGCTATACCCCAAGGTCACCCTGTGGACCCTATGGACTTTGTAGAAACAGAGATAACAAAGGTAAGTTCTTACCATATCTCTTGTTTTTAAAATCAGTCAAGAAACGTTTAAAACATTTTTTAAAAAATAAGTTAAAAAAGTTAAAAAACAGTTGTTTTTTGTGCTGTACCCCAATGTATCCATAGAAGTACTGTGATGCTGCAGGCCGTACCCCAGTGTATCCATATAAGTACTGTGACGCTGCTGGCCATGCCCCAGTGTATCCAGATTCAATATAAGTACTGTGATGCTGCAGGCCGTAGCCCAGTGTATCCACAGAAGTACTGTGACGCTGCAGGCCGTACCCCAGGGTATCCATATAAGTACTGTGCGCTGTTTGGGGAATTGCTGACTGTCTTTTTGCACAGACAACAAACATTTTTAAAGTTTATTAAACTGCCATCCTGTCTGCCACTGCAATGCCAATCTTGTTTCCTAGATGGAAAGTTGGAAGATGCACTGCCACAGTGGCTGAAATATTCTACATGTGGTTGATGAATCCCAGAATTGTTATGGCCACAAAAAGCATCTCCTGCATGCCCCTTTCATTTTTTAAAACAATTCTGAACTACCAACTTGATTGGGTGGGCAAAACATGGTAGATTTTCAAATGTACCCATTGTTGACAAACAACCTACGGCAGGTCCAGCAGGATGCTGGGAGTTGTAGTTCAGCCGGAGAGCTACAGGCTGCTTTCCTCTGATGTAAACAGTAAGCTTTGGTCCCATTATCCCCAACAACCTTCCTGAGTACAAAGTAGACGACTGTACAGTGTGTACTATTTAGCAACTCCACAAGCAAGGCCACCGCATTTCTATTAGATGTATAAAAAATATACAGCGTATATGGGTTGAATCCATTATTTTGCACAAAAGGGCTGCCCTCACTGTGTGTTAATAACAGGTGCTCTACAGATGTCACTTAGGTGATCAGGTTTTAAGTGGTTGGTTCACATAGGAATGGACACAAGTGGGCTTCAGTGAGCCTGCTACTATATACGCCCCAAGCATCTCTGTGTGATGGTGCAGACCAGGGCTGGCTCTAGGGGTGTTCGACCAGTGTGGTCGCACAAGGGCGCCACCTGTAGAGGGGCGGCACCCCTCCCCTGCATCTCGATTTCAGCGGGACAGCACTGTCCCGCTGTTCCACCCGCCGGCCGAAGTGGGCCGCGGGTGGTCAAATCGGGAGGTTGGGGGCCGCCACAGCTGTGCGGCGGTGCCGGACCCCCGGAGTGTCCCCGGAGTGTGAATGGAAACCGCGCGACCATTCACTGACGGGAGAGGGCTGGGGGAAGCCCGGCCAGTGACGGAGTGCTGGGCTTTACCCCCAGCCTGACGTTATTTGGAGGCGTGCCATGCGGGCATGCCACAAAATAACGTCACACAGGGGGCAAATTTGGTCGCGCACGGATGCACGACGTTAGTGCGCCTTCTGAAGGGCCGGACAGGGTGCTCCGAACCCTGAAGCCGGCCCTGGTGCAGACACTGCATAATATCTTCTGACAAACTCTCCACGCTCAAATAGCGAACCTCCTCCAGATCAGAGATGGCTGTCAGGAACTGAAGAACTTGATCCTACATTGATCCTCTCTCATAATTTTTTTTCATAATCAACATTTTTTAAGAAATTTAAAAAAACAAATCAATCCTTCCTTCCTTTCCCTGCCTTCAACTACTCCATAAACATACTCCATCTCCTTCGGCGTTTAATCTAGTTCTTGACTGATGCAGCTTGCCGGCCAGCGGAGCATTAGTAGACTCTGGGCACTAGAGTGTTCCCCGACTCTACTGCCATGCGCAAAACGCCAGAAACGTGGTCACTACAGTGCTGACACGGGACCTGGGAGAGGTAAGTTTTAAATAATATGGGCACAGGGTGTGCAGTACGGGCCCCCCTGGAACCGGGGGCCCATGTGCACCACACACCCTGCACCCATTATAGATACACCCCTGTTGGAAGCTGAACTGCCACATGTTTGAGATGCCCACTGCTGTCGCTTAGCTTAATTAGCCAGCTAGCTCAGTGTAACCTTCTGGCCTAAATTGGATCAAAACAATATTGTGAGCTGTGAGTTGTTCAAAACTGACTGGAGATAAATATTATTGAGATTAATAATACTATAGGAACAAAAACAGGTCCAAATTATATGATTACAGCTGTTATTATGATTTTTTTTAGATAAAAATACAGATCCAAAACCAAAACACGCAAGGGCAGTTTTGAAAAACCAAATGCAGATCCAAAACACGAAGGAGATACAGATCCAAAAGCAGCAAAGATGGCCTGGCACACAGCTCTAGTTTTTATACGTGTGCCTTCCCAGCCATTGACCTCACTGCACTGCACTGCACAGATTTTAGAGATGTGCGCTGACCCTCGTGTTTTGGTTTTGGATCCGGATTCATCTTCGTGTTTTGGTGTAGTTTTGCAAAACCACCCTCATGTGCTTTGGTTTTGGATCTATATTTAAAAAAACCCAGATACAATTATATAACTTTGACCTGTTCACATGCTATCCAAAATCTGAGTTCTGAACCGCGGGAAGATCCGATCTGGGACTCAGTTTGACTTGGTACCCCAAAGTGATTCCGAACACGGACTCGGTTCGGCTTGGGTCCCCTAAATTCGGTTGTTGTCGGTCCTCTGGAAACTGAACCTGCACATCTCTAGATTTTTTATTTGATTGTGAAGTCAAAGGGCCAAATGTATAGGGTGTCAGTTTTGGTAAATTGCGAGTTTGGTGTTAAGCTCGCAATTTTTTACAACTCTCCAATGTAATAGGGTGTCTGTTCACTAAAACTCGCATTTTTCAGAGTTACTAATACTCCCCATTCTCAAACTCGCATCCAGATGTTTTCACATTGAAAACAATCAACTCGCCCAATGTAATAGAGTGTCAGTTTCAGACTCGCAAAAAAAAAGATAACCAAAAGTCCCCAAATAATAGACCTGCTTCAGGCTAGCGAGTATATCCTGAGCAGGTCATTGTAACACAGAAAAATGCACATATCCATGTGTACTTATGTAAAAGGTTTTTAAATAAAAAAAAATGACGTGCACCCCCTCCCCAAAAGCCTTACCAGCCCCGGGCTTTATAAAGCCTGTTCTGGTTCTAAAAATACAGGGGCCAAAATGCGTAGGGGCCCCCTGTATATTAAGAACCAGCACAGGGCTTTGTTGAGCTGGTTCTGGAAAATCAGGGGACAAAACGAGTAGGGGTCCCCTGAATATTCCGGCACCGAACTCTTTCTAGCGGGGGGATAATGCCACAGCCAGGGAAAACCTTTCACCGGTTTCCCCGGCCAAAGCAATATCCCTCACCGCTAGTCAGCCCAGGCCAGGGATCCCTGGGGAGTTGGGAACCCCCCCTCCAGGGCACCCCAGGCCTAGACTGATAGCCCGGGGCTATCCCCGACACCCTAGGGCGGTGGGTGCCGGGTTGATAGTGTTAGTGTTGTGTGTTAAATTAAGGGTTAAATATTGTCTTTAGAACCACAAGTACCAGCAAGCCTCCCCCACATACTGGTATTTGGAGAACCACAAATACCAGCATGCGGGGCATTACGGGCCCGCTGGCACTTGTAGTTCCACAACTAAAGAAATACGTAAATAAACAAACACACACCGTGAATGTCAAATTTTAATAAAACATACATGCACACTTCTGTAAAACTCGCACCTTTTAATGCTACTCGCATTAAAACGTGTCAGTTTACATAGGAAAAACTCGCCTAACCTCGCAAATGCAGTAGCCGCGAGCTGAAAAGTTCGCAGGCTGCTGAATGTGTGAGTTTCAGTACAAACTCGCACTTTTTAAAAATGCGAGAAAGTGCGAGTTTGTACTGTTACTAAAACTGACTACCTATTACATTTGGCCCAAAGCATTTGATTTAAGATATATATTAGAATTAAACATTCTTCTTTTGATTAGTATCAACCTTTAGTTACATAGCAGCAGAATACTCTGTAGAACTTTGCCATTAGGTACATATGCAGTAACAAAATGAAGTGTGAACAGGCAGATAGGAGTTTATTTATGAAGAAATGAGTAGCTGCATTGAAAATGTATGTTCCTTATTGCTATATATGTTGCCATGGTGTAAGGAGAACTCCTTCAGGGTGGTCTCCACAAGCAATCGTCTGGTTGTGCAACACAAATCTTTACAGGTGCCGATGCATTTTTTCCTAGATATAACAGAAAGGAGAGTGCAGAATGTTTTTTTCCATCCCTCTCTGTTCACAGCCGGAAACATTTCTATATAACGCCTTCTCTGGGTAGAGTGGAAGATCATCCCTGGCACACTTGGTTTCAGATCCTGAGTCTATAAGTGTTCACACACTAGGTGATATTATAACCTTACACCTTAATGTAAGGTCCACTGGCATCTGGAAGCGAGATAGGAAGAAAATACAACACAAAGTAGCAGGGGTGTTAGTTGATACACTGTGGTGTCCCCCCCTGTACTCATACCAGCAGCACCCAGGCACTCCCCTCATTTACCACCAACACACCGGCAGCACCTAGACACACCCCTAATTCACCACCAATACCCCTGCAGCAACCAGTCACCTCCTACACATTTACCTCCAACACCCCTGCAACATACAGACACTGCCTCATACACCTCAACACTCCAGCAGTACCTAAGGCGGTGTGCAAGTACTGGTGCCAGTAGTAAATTATGGAAATGTCTGGGTGCTGCTGAGGTGTTGGCAGTAAATGAGTGGGGTTCCGACAACACCTGGCAGCACCCAGACACCCCCCCTCATTCACTACTAGCAGCACTGGGACTACCAACAACACTTCACCAACCTAACACTCCTGTTAGTGCCCATCTCCTAGATCCACCTCACATTCCTGGTAGAGCCCATCTCTTGAACCCACCTCACACTCCTGGTAGTGTCCATCTCCTTGACCCATCTCACACTCCTGTTAGCGCCCATCTCCTAGACCTACCTCACATTCCTGGTAAAGCCCATCTCCTGAACCCACCTCATACTCCTGGAATGTCTCCATTTCTGCAACACCCCCCTCCACACACTCACACTTAGTCCTCTCTCTCCCTGCATGATGTACCGGGTGGAGTGATCATGATTGCACCCCTCCAGTCACTGGTGCCCCCCACACCGAACAGCGGCTCTCCTCCTGACCAGACACCAGTTGCCCACCTGTGTGGCATGTATATTTTTTATTTTTCATAAGGAGGGGGTCGGGCCACATCTCTCCCCATGGCATGTAACCCTAACCTAGTGCTCAGATGGTGAGAGTCCAGACACAGCAGAAGCCGGGAGCAGTCTTCCTTCTCAGGAACTTTTTTAAGCAGGAATGGTTATCACTGGAGCTGAGAGAGGAGGTAGGCGCCAACGTGCACTCGAGTCTGTGTGCTCGCCACTGATATGAGGAGCACTTCACAGCGGCAGTGTAACTTGTAGTGCGGATCCATTCCGTACCAGACCTCCAGGAGCAAGATAAGTTGCTGTGCAGCACTGCTCATATCAGTGGCTGGCACACAACCTGGAGAGCACCAGAGGCAATGGAGGAGGTAGGGGTTCCCCCTTCTGAACTGGCGCCCAGGGACGACCGACTCCATTGTCTCCGGTACTTCCGCCACTGCAAAATACACTCACCACTTCTATTCTTGTCACCTTGAGCAATGTCTGCTGCAGAGACCTGTAAGAAATTAAAGGACTCACAGTAAAATCCAATAAATGATGACGATCTCAAGCCACTATAATATAATGCATTTATTGCATTTTATTGTGTTATTTATTATTTTTTGTTAAAGTCAATTTGTCATTATTACATTAAATTGATGTTCATATAATATTATTTGTGACATGTTTTATTGGTTTAGCACTCCTTTTGGGAAGTTATTGTATAAAGATTTTCATTTACAATTATATAAGGCTATCTAGGTAACCATTCCCATTTTAGTAATGATTCTTATTGTTTTTTGGGGGATAATTGAATTGACTCCTGCTTCAGGAGCTGCTTCCCACACATTTATCAGTTACTGTTAATTATTGCACCCAAATTTTATAATATATATATATATATATATATATATATATATATATATAAAATACAAAAAATGGCCGGCACTCCACAAAATGACTGGTACTTGCCCGGGTGCCCTCCAATGGAAAAACTGCCAAACATATGTAGAAATAACGGCGGCACTCACAGGACTTTGATAAAGAAGACTCACGACTCAGGATGGTCAAAGTTCAACGTTTCAGTCTGGTGACAGTTCTTGATAAAAGTCACCAGACTGAAACGCTGAACTTTGACCGTCCTGAGTCGTGAGTCTTCTTTATCAAAGTCCTGTGAGTGCTGCCGTGACTTCTACATATATATATATATATATATATATATATACAGTCAGGTGCATAAATATTGGGACATTGACAGAATTCTCATATTTTGGCCTCTATTCACCACCACAATGGCTTTGAAATGAAACAAACAAGATATGCTGTAACTGCAGACTTTCAGATTTAATTTGAGGGTAATTACATCCAAATCAGGTGAACGGTGTAGGAATTACAACGGTTTCTATATGTGTCTCCCACTTTTTAAGGGGCCAAAAGTAATGGGACTATCAACTTAAAAGCTATTTCATGGACAGGTGTGGGCTATTCCCTCGTTATTTCATTATCAATTAAGCAGGTAAAAGGTCTGGAGTTGATTCTAGGTGTGACATTTGCATTTGGAATCAGTTGCTGTCGACTCTTAATATGAGATCCAAAGAGCTGTCACTATCAGTGAAGCAAGCCATCATTAGTCTGAAAAATCAAAACAAACCCATCAGAGAGATAGCAAAAACATTAGGTGTGGTAAAATCAACTGTTTGGAACATTCTTAAAAAGAAAGAACGCACTGGAGAGCTCAGCAACACCAAAAGACCCGGAAGACCATGGAAAACAACTGTGGTGGATGACAGAAGAATTATTTCCCTGGTGAAGAAAAACCCCTTCACAACAGTTGGCCAAATCAAGAGCAGTCTCCAGGAGGTAGGTGTATATGTGTCAAAGTCAACACTCAAGAGAAGACTTCACAAGAGTGAATATAGAGGGTTCACCACAAGATGTAAACCATTGGTGAGCCACAAAAACAGGAAGACCAGGTTAGAGTTTGCCAAACAACATCTAAAAAAACCATTACAGTTCTGGAACAACATCCTATGGACAGATGAGACAAAGATCAACTTGTACCAGAGTGATGGGAAGAGAAGAGTATGGAGAAGGAAAGGAACTGCTCATGATCCAAAACATACCACCTCATCAGTGAAGCATGGTGGTGGTAGTGTCATGGCGTGGGCATGTATGGCTGCAAATGGAACTGGTTCACGTGTATTTATTGATGATGTGACTGCTGACAAAAGCAGCAGAATGAATTCTGAAGTGTTTTGGGCAATATTATATTCTCATATTCAGTCAAATGCTTCAGAACTCATTGGACGGCGCTTCACAGTGCAGATGGACAATGACCCGAAGCATACTGCAAAAGCAACCAAAGAGTTTTTTAAGGCTAAAAAGTGGAATGTTATGCAATGGCCAAGTCAATCCCCTGACCTGAATCTGATTGAGCATGCATTTCACTTGATGAAGACAAAACTGAAGGGAAAATGCCCCAAGAACAAGCAGGAACTGAAGACATTTGCAGTAGAGGCCTGGCAGAGCATCACCAGGGATGAAACCCAGCGTCTGATGATGTTTATGTGTTCCAGACTTCAGGCTGTAATTGCCTGCAAAGGATTTGCAACAAAGTATTAAAAAGTGAAAGTTAGATTTAGGATTGTTTAGTTTGTCCCTTTACTTTTGGCCCCTTAAAAAGTGGGAGGCACATATAGAAACCGTTGTAATTCCTACACAGTTCACCTGATTTGGATGTAATTACCCTCAAATTAAATCTGAAAGTCTGCAGTTACAGCACATCTTGTTTGTTTCATTTCAAAGCCATTGTGGTGGTGAATAGAGGCCAAAATATGAAAATTCTGTCAATGTCCCAATATTTATGCACCTGACTGTATATGGATATATTTAATATTTATATACATTATATACCACGTATACAGAGAGAGAGCGAGAGAGAGTTTAGTTTTGATATCTATAACACAGCCCCTAATCAAAGGGTCCTAGTGTGATAACTGTATAAAGCTAACTGCAGGTGTGGTATAGGAACGCCTATCCCTATGTATATATATATATATATATATATATATATATATAAATATATATAAATATTAGGGGTGTGCACCGGCCACTTTTCGTGTTTTGTGTTTTGGTTTTGGATCTGGATCTTTCTTCGTGTTTTGGATCTGGATTGGTTTTGCCAAAACCACCCTTGCGTGTTTTGGGTTCTGGGTTTTGTGTTTTGGATCTGTATTTTTTTGAAAAAAAGCATAAAAACAGCTAAAATCACAGAATTTGTAGGTTTTTCTGCTCCTATGCTATTATTAACCTCAATAACCTTAATTTCCACTCATTTCCAGTCTATTCTGAATACCTCACACCTCACAATAGTGTTTTTATGTCCAAAAGGTTGCACCGAGGTAGCTGGATGACTATGCTAAGCGACACAAGTGGGCGGCACAAACACGTGACCCATCTAGGCGTGAAACTGCAGTGGCAGACAGGATGGCATTGAAAAACTAGGCCCCAAACTGTACATAATGCAAAGAAAAAAAAGAGGTGCAAGATGGAATTGTCCTTGGGCCCTCCCACCCACCCTTATGTTGTATAAACAGGACATGCACACTTTAACAAACCAATCATTTCAGCGCCAGGGTCTGCCACACAACTTTGGCTGAAATGATTGGTTCGTTTGGGCCCCCACAAAACAAGCTGGCAATTTATCTGTCCCTGCACAAACTGGCTCTACGGAGGCAAGATGTCATCCTCATCCTCCTCATCCACCGATTCCTCACCCTCTTCAGTGTGTACATCCTCATCCTCACAGAGTATTAATTCGTCCCTGCTGGAACCACAGGTCCCTCTGTACGTTCTGGAGGCTGGTCTCCCTGGAAGAGTTGATAATTCATTTTATGAACATCATCTTCTCCACATTTTGTGGAAGCAACCTCCTACGCCTTTCGCTGACAAGGTTCCCGGCTGCACTAAACACTCTTTCGGAGTACACACTGGAGGGGGGGCAACTCAGGTAAAATAGAGCCAGTTTGTACAGGGACCTCCAAATTGCTTCTTTTTCCTGCCAGTACAGGTACGGACTGTCTGACATGCCTACTTGGATGCTGTCACTGATGTAATCCTTTAACAGACAGACGCACGCTTGTCGCTGCTGCTTTGAGGATTCAAGTGCGGCTACAGCCCACACAATTCACAAAGACAGAAAAAAAAAAGAATATTTTTATTGTTTGTGGAGCACACTTTGAGGGTTACACCACCCTTTAACAGACAGACGCACGCTTGTCGCTGCTGCTTTGAGGATGCAAGTGCGGCTACAGCCCACACAATTCACAAAGACAGAAAAAAGAAGAAGAATATTTTAATTGTTTGTGTAGAACACTTTGAGGTGTCACCACCCTTTAACAGACAGACGCACGCTTGTCGCTGCTGCTTTAAGGATGCAGGTGCGGCTACAGCCCACACATTTCACAAAGACCGAAAAAAAAAGAACAATATTTTAATTGTTTGTGTAGAACACTTTGAGGGTGTCACCACCCTTTAACAGACAGACGCACGCTTGTCGCTGCTGCTTTAAGGATGCAGGTGCGGCTACAGCCCACACATTTCACAAAGACCGAAAAAAAAAGAACAATATTTTAATTGTTTGTGTAGAACACTTTGAGGGTGTCACCACCCTTTAACAGACAGACGCACGCTTGTCGCTGCTGCTTTAAGGATGCAGGTGCGGCTACAGCCCACACATTTCACAAAGACCAAAAAAAAAAGAACAATATTTTAATTGTTTGTGTAGCACACTTTGAGGGTGTCACCACCCTTTAACAGACAGACGCACGCTTGTCGCTGCTGCTTTAAGGATGCAGGTGCGGCTACAGCTCACACAATTCACAAAGACAGAAAAAAAAAGAACAATATTTTAATTGTTTGTGTAGCACACTTTGAGGGTGTCACCACCCTTTAACAGACAGACGCACGCTTGTCGCTGCTGCTTTAAGGATGCAGGTGCGGCTACAGCCCACACATTTCACAAAGACCAAAAAAAAAAGAACAATATTTTAATTGTTTGTGTAGCACACTTTGAGGGTGTCACCACCCTTTAACAGACAGACGCACGCTTGTCGCTGCTGCTTTAAGGATGCAGGTGCGGCTACAGCCCACACAATTCACAAAGACAGAAAAAAAAAGAACAATATTTTAATTGTTTGTGTAGCACACTTTGAGGGTGTCACCACCCTTTAACAGACAGACGCACGCTTGTCGCTGCTGCTTTGAGGATGCAGGTGGAATCTAGACGGGATTTGGAACCGAGGACACACTACCTCCATCAATTGTCTAAATCCCACTGCACTAATGTCGGATACCGGACGCACGTCTAACACCAACATAGCAGTCAAGGCCTCAGTTATACGTTTTGCTTCAGGATGACTGCTGTCGTACTTCATCCTCATCGCTAGGGACTGTTGGAGGGTCAATTGTTTAGTAAAAGTAGTGATGTTCCTACTTCCTCTCTGGGATGATGAACAACTCCCAGCAGCAGCAACAGCACTAGGAGGAAGTGGTTCTTGATCTTTCCCTATTTTATTTTTATCGGAGAAAGTTTGGTCCTCCATTTATGTTATATTGATATATATACGTGCGGCTAAAGCGCACACAAACACAGAAAATATTATTTTATTTTTGCTGGAGAGTAGTGCACTTTGTGGGTTACACCACCCTTTAAGAAATGAGCCAGCCGGCTCTTTACTTATGGGACACAGGCGCACGCTTGGCGCTGCTCCTTTGTTGATGCACGTGCAGCCACAGTGCACACAATTCACAAACACAGAAAATAATTTTTTTTTTGGTTTGGACTGGAGTGTACTTTTGGGGGTTACAGCACCCTTAACGGTCAAGCCAGCCGGCCCTTTACTTATGACACAGGCGCACGCTTGGCACTACTTTGTTGATGCACGTGCGGCTACTGCGCACACAATTCACAAACACAGAAAATTATTTTTTTTTTGGTTTGGACTGGAGTGTACTTTCGGGGGTTACAGCACCCTTAACGGTCAAGCCAGCCGGCCCTTTACTTATGACACAGGCGCACGCTTGGCACTACTTTGTTGATGCACGTGCGGCTACTGCGCACACAATTCACAAACACAGAAAATAATTTTTTTTTTGGTTTGGACTGGAGTGTACTTTCGGGGGTTACAGCACCCTTAACGGTCAAGCCAGCCGGCCCTTTACTTATGACACAGGCGCACGCTTGGCACTACTTTGTTGATGCACGTGCGGCTACTGCGCACACAATTCACAAACACAGAAAATAATTTTTTTTTTGGTTTGGACTGGAGTGTACTTTCGGGGGTTACAGCACCCTTAACGGTCAAGCCAGCCGGCCCTTTACTTATGACACAGGCGCACGCTTGGCACTACTTTGTTGATGCACGTGCGGCTACTGCGCACACAATTCACAAACACAGAAAATAATTTTTTTTTTGGTTTGGACTGGAGTGTACTTTCGGGGGTTACAGCACCCTTAACGGTCAAGCCAGCCGGCCCTTTACTTATGACACAGGCGCACGCTTGGCACTACTTTGTTGATGCACGTGCGGCTACTGCGCACACAATTCACAAACACAGAAAATTATTTTTTTTTTGGTTTGGACTGTAGTGTACTTTCGGGGGTTACAGCACCCTTAACGGTCAAGCCAGCCGGCCCTTTACTTATGACACAGGCGCACGCTTGGCACTACTTTGTTGATGCACGTGCGGCTACTGCGCACACAATTCACAAACACAGAAAATAATTTTTTTTTTGGTTTGGACTGGAGTGTACTTTCGGGGGTTACAGCACCCTTAACGGTCAAGCCAGCCGGCCCTTTACTTATGACACAGGCGCACGCTTGGCACTACTTTGTTGATGCACGTGCGGCTACTGCGCACACAATTCACAAACACAGAAAATTATTTTTTTTTTGGTTTGGACTGGAGTGTACTTTCGGGGGTTACAGCACCCTTAACGGTCAAGCCAGCCGGCCCTTTACTTATGACACAGGCGCACGCTTGGCACTACTTTGTTGATGCACGTGCGGCTACTGCGCACACAATTCACAAACACAGAAAATAATTTTTTTTTTGGTTTGGACTGGAGTGTACTTTCGGGGGTTACAGCACCCTTAACGGTCAAGCCAGCCGGCCCTTTACTTATGACACAGGCGCACGCTTGGCACTACTTTGTTGATGCACGTGCGGCTACTGCGCACACAATTCACAAACACAGAAAATAATTTTTTTTTTGGTTTGGACTGGAGTGTACTTTCGGGGGTTACAGCACCCTTAACGGTCAAGCCAGCCGGCCATTTACTTATGACACAGGCGCACGCTTGGCACTACTTTGTTGATGCACGTGCGGCTACCGCGCACACAATTCACAAACACAGAAAATAATTTTTTTTTGGTTTGGACTGGAGTGTACTTTCGGGGGTTACAGCACCCTTTAACGGTCAAGCCAGCCGGCCCTTTACTTATGACACAGGCGCACGCTTGGCACTACTTTGTTGATGCACGTGCGGCTACTGCGCACACAATTCACAAACACAGAAAATATATTATTTTTTTAGCACTTGGGGGGAGCACCCCTGATGGACAGAGCACCCCCTGGACAACACTGCAGCACTCCTTTAGGACTGGGACACTGCACAGGACTTTGGAGTGGACACAGCCCCTATGGAGAACTGACTGCACAACACAGTCCAGCCAGCCCCTATGGACTTTGAAGTAGTGGACACAGCCCCTATTAACAACAGCAGCACAGCACAACACAGCCAGCCCCTATGGACTTTGAAGTAGTGGACAACAGCAGCACTACACTACACTACACTACACAGCCCTAACTCCCACCCTCCCTCTTCACTGTCCACAGCCGAGTGAGAAAATGGCGCCGACGTGGGTACCTTATATAGGATCCAAAACCCGCGAGACTCGGAAGGCGGGATGATGACGTTTTGCCTCGATTTCAGATCCGAGTCAGGCGGGAAAAGTCGAGCCTGATTCGGATCGGACTCGGATCGGGGGGGCTCGGGGGGGTTCGGATTTCAGAAATCCGAACCCGCTCACCCCTAATAAATATATGTATCAAGGCGGCACTTTATTTCGTATTGCAGTGATAAGCAGAGATAGGAAATTATAATTATCAGGTCTACAACCCGCTACTTAAAAAGTATACTTCATTATCACTTATGATGGTTAGGAGTTTCTGCTCATTTTCCTGAACACAGAAATGCATGACAATACTATGCAGTGGAGTGCCTTTACAATCCATCTTCCTCCTTCTGTCAGAAGTGTTGCCATTTGAGTGTGTGAGTGTGCAGGTGTTTGTGTATGTATGTGTATTCAGGGGTCTGTGCAATTGGAATCTAACCTACATTATGCGCACTGAAGCAAATGTAGATATCTCAAACTTTGCAAATCTACATTACACCTATCTGTCCTAAGAGAACCTTCTATATAACTATGGCACACAATAGGATTCACTATATGGAATAATATAGGATTCTCATTAATGTATGAAGTACTCTATATACTAGGGGTGTGCACCGGCCACTTTTCGTGTTTTGTGTTTTGGTTTTGGATCTGGATCTTTCTTCGTGTTTTGGATCTGGATTGGTTTTGCCAAAACCACCCTTCCGTGTTTTGGGTTCTGGGTTTTGTGTTTTGGATCTGTATTTTTTTGAAAAAAAGCATAAAAACAGCTAAAATCACAGAATTTGTAGGTTTTTCTGCTCCTATGCTATTATTAACCTCAATAACCTTAATTTCCACTCATTTCCAGTCTATTCTGAATACCTCACACCTCACAATAGAGTTTTTATGTCCAAAAGGTTGCACCGAGGTAGCTGGATGACTATGCTAAGCGACACGAGTGGGCGGCACAAACACGTGACCCATCTAGGCGTGAAACTGCAGTGGCAGACAGGATGGCATTGAAAAACTAGGCCCCAAACTGTACATAATGCAAAGAAAAAAAAGAGGTGCAAGATGGAATTGTCCTTGGGCCCTCCCACCCACCCTTATGTTGTATAAACAGGACATGCACACTTTAACAAACCAATCATTTCAGCGCCAGGGTCTGCCACACAACTGTGGCTGAAATGATTGGTTCGTTTGGGCCCCCACAAAACAAGCTGGCAATTTATCTGTCTCTGCACAAACTGGCTCTACGGAGGCAAGATGTCATCCTCATCCTCCTCATCCACCGATTCCTCACCCTCTTCAGTGTGTACATCCTCATCCTCACAGAGTATTAATTCGTCCCTGCTGGAACCACAGGTCCCTCTGTACGTTCTGGAGGCTGGTCTCCCTGGAAGAGTTGATAATTCATTTTATGAACATCATCTTCTCCACATTTTGTGGAAGCAACCTCCTACGCCTTTCGCTGACAAGGTTCCCGGCTGCACTAAACACTCTTTCGGAGTACACACTGGAGGGGGGGCAACTCAGGTAAAATAGAGCCAGTTTGTACAGGGACCTCCAAATTGCTTCTTTTTCCTGCCAGTACAGGTACGGACTGTCTGACATGCCTACTTGGATGCTGTCACCGATGTAATCCTTTAACAGACAGACGCACGCTTGTCGCTGCTGCTTTGAGGATTCAAGTGCGGCTACAGCCCACACAATTCACAAAGACAGAAAAAAAAAAAGAATATTTTTATTGTTTGTGGAGCACACTTTGAGGGTTACACCACCCTTTAACAGACAGACGCACGCTTGTCGCTGCTGCTTTGAGGATGCAAGTGCGGCTACAGCCCACACAATTCACAAAGACAGAAAAAAGAAGAAGAATATTTTTATTGTTTGTGTAGCACACTTTGAGGGTGTCACCACCCTTTAACAGACAGACGCACGCTTGTCGCTGCTGCTTTAAGGATGCAGGTGCGGCTACAGCCCACACATTTCACAAAGACCGAAAAAAAAAGAACAATATTTTAATTGTTTGTGTAGCACACTTTGAGGGTGTCACCACCCTTTAACAGACAGACGCACGATTGTCGCTGCTGCTTTAAGGATGCAGGTGCGGCTACAGCCCACACAATTCACAAAGACAGAAAAAAGAAGAATATTTTTATTGTTTGTGTAGCACACTTTGAGGGTGTCACCACCCTTTAACAGACAGACGCACGCTTGTCGCTGCTGCTTTAAGGATGCAGGTGCGGCTACAGCCCACACAATTCACAAAGACAGAAAAAAGAAGAAGAATATTTTTATTGTTTGTGTAGCACACTTTGAGGGTGTCACCACCCTTTAACAGACAGACGCACGCTTGTCGCTGCTGCTTTAAGGATGCAGGTGCGGCTACAGCCCACACATTTCACAAAGACCGAAAAAAAAGAACAATATTTTAATTGTTTGTGTAGCACACTTTGAGGGTGTCACCACCCTTTAACAGACAGACGCACGCTTGTCGCTGCTGCTTTAAGGATGCAGGTGCGGCTACAGCCCACACAATTCACAAAGACAGAAAAAAGAAGAAGAATATTTTTATTGTTTGTGTAGCACACTTTGAGGGTGTCACCACCCTTTAACAGACAGATGCACGCTTGTCGCTGCTGCTTTGAGGATGCAAGTGCGGCTACATCGCACACAAGTCACAAACACATTAAAAAAATAGTTTTTTATTTTTTGGAGCACTTTGAGAGTTACACCACCCTTTAACAGACAGACGCACGCTTGTCGCTGCTGCTTTAAGGATGCAGGTGCGGCTACAGCCCACACATTTCACAAAGACCGAAAAAAAAGAACAATATTTTAATTGTTTGTGTAGCACACTGTGAGGGTGTCACCACCCTTTAACAGACAGATGCACGCTTGTCGCTGCTGCTTTAAGGATGCAGGTGCGGCTACAGCCCACACATTTCACAAAGACAGAAAAAAAAAGAACAATATTTTAATTGTTTGTGTATTACACTTTGAGGGTGTCACCACCCTTTAACAGACAGACGCACGCTTGTCGCTGCTGCTTTAAGGATGCAGGTGCGGCTACAGCCCACACAATTCACAAAGACAGAAAAAAAAAGAACAATATTTTAATTGTTTGTGTAGCACACTTTGAGGGTGTCACCACCCTTTAACAGACAGACGCACGCTTGTCGCTGCTGCTTTGAGGATGCAGGTGGAATCTAGACGGGATTTGGAACCGAGGACACACTACCTCCATCAATTGTCTAAATCCCACTGCACTAATGTCGGATACCGGACGCACGTCTAACACCAACATAGCAGTCAAGGCCTCAGTTATACGTTTTGCTTCAGGATGACTGCTGTCGTACTTCATCCTCATCGCTAGGGACTGTTGGAGGGTCAATTGTTTAGTAAAAGTAGTGATGTTCCTACTTCCTCTCTGGGATGATGAACAACTCCTAGCAGCAGCAACAGCACTAGGAGGAAGTGGTTCTTGATCTTTCCCTATTTTATTTTTATCGGAGAAAGTTTGGTCCTCCATTTATGTTATATTGATATATATACGTGCGGCTAAAGCGCACACAAACACAGAAAATATTTTTTTATTTTTGCTGGAGAGTAGTGCACTTTGTGGGTTACACCACCCTTTAAGAAATGAGCCAGCCGGCTCTTTACTTATGGGACACAGGCGCACGCTTGGCGCTGCTCCTTTGTTGATGCACGTGCAGCCACAGTGCACACAAGTCACAAACACAGAAAATATATATTTTTTTGGTTTGGAGTGTACTTTGGGGGTTACAGAACCCTTTAACGGTCAAGCCAGCCGGCCCTTTACTTATGACACAGGCGCACGCTTGGCACTACTTTGTTGATGCACGTGCGGCTACTGCGCACACAATTCACAAACACAGAAAATAATTTTTTTTTTGGTTTGGACTGGACGGTACTTTCGGGGGTTACAGCACCCTTTAACGGTCAAGCCAGCCGGCCCTTTACTTATGACACAGGCGCACGCTTGGCACTACTTTGTTGATGCACGTGCGGCTACTGCGCACACAATTCACAAACACAGAAAATAATTTTTTTTTTGGCTTGGACTGGAGTGTACTTTCGGGGGTTACAGCACCCTTTAACGGTCAAGCCAGCCGGCCTTTTACTTATGACACAGGCGCACGCTTGGCACTACTTTGTTGATGCACGTGCGGCTACTGCGCACACAATTCACAAACACAGAAAATAATTTTTTTTTTGGTTTGGACTGGAGTGTACTTTGGGGGTTACAGCACCCTTTAACGGTCAAGCCAGCCGGCCCTTTACTTATGACACAGGTGCACGCTTGGCACTACTTTGTTGATGCACGTGCGGCTACTGCGCACACAATTCACAAACACAGAAAATAATTTTTTTTTTGGTTTGGACTGGAGTGTACTTTCGGGGGTTACAGTACCCTTAACGGTCAAGCCAGCTGGCCCTTTACTTATGACACAGGCGCACGCTTGGCACTACTTTGTTGATGCACGTGCGGCTACTGCGCACACAATTCACAAACACAGAAAATTTTTATTTTTTTTGGTTTGGACTGGAGTGTACTTTCGGGGGTTACAGCACCCTTAACGGTCAAGCCAGCCGGCCCTTTACTTATGACACAGGCGCACACTTGGCACTACTTTGTTGATGCACGTGCGGCTACTGCGCACACAATTCACAAACACAGAAAATAATTTTTTTTTTGGTTTGGACTGGAGTGTACTTTGGGGGTTACAGCACCCTTAACGGTCAAGCCAGCCGGCCCTTTACTTATGACACAGGCGCACGCTTGCCACTACTTTGTTGATGCACGTGCGGCTACTGCGCACACAATTCACAAACACAGAAAATAATTTTTTTTTTGGTTTGGACTGGAGTGTACTTTGGGGGTTACAGCACCCTTTAACGGTCAAGCCAGCCGGCCCTTTACTTATGACACAGGCGCACGCTTGGCACTACTTTGTTGATGCACATGCGGCTACTGCGCACACAATTCACAAACACAGAAAATAATTTTTTTTTTGGTTTGGACTGGAGTGTACTTTCGGGGGTTACAGCACCCTTAACGGTCAAGCCAGCCGGCCCTTTACTTATGACACAGGCGCACGCTTGGCACTACTTTGTTGATGCACGTGCGGCTACTGCGCACACAATTCACAAACACAGAAAATATATTATTTTTTTAGCACTTGGGGGGAGCACCCCTGATGGACAGAGCACCCCCTGGACAACACTACAGCACCCCTTTAGGACTGGGACACTGCACAGGACTTTGGAGTGGACACAGCCCCTATGGAGAACTGACTGCACAACACAGTCCAGCCAGCCCCTATGGACTTTGAAGTAGTGGACACAGCCCCTATTAACAACAGCAGCACAGCACAACACAGCCAGCCCCTATGGACTTTGAAGTAGTGGACAACAGCAGCACTACACTACACTACACTACACAGCCCTAACTCCCACCCTCCCTCTTCACTGTCCACAGCCGAGTGAGAAAATGGCGCCGATGCGGGTACCTTATATAGGATCCAAAACCCGCGAGACTCGGAAGGCGGGATGATGACGTTTTGCCTCGATTTCAGATCCGAGTCAGGCGGGAAAAGTCGAGCCTGATTCGGATCGGACTCGGATCGGGGGGGCTCGGGGGGGTTCAGATTTCAGAAATCCGAACCCGCTCACCCCTACTATATACGCACCACAAAATGCTTTGCATGCCATACTTCTCCAATATAATTGTGTTTCAATATAGGTTAAAAACTCAGAAGATTCCAACCAAATAATCCACTTATGACTAGACACTCTATCAGTGCCTGATTTACCATTAGCTGCCATTAGGTGCCAAGACTTGAGTACTAGGGGACATTGTCACAACAGGTGGCATGGCTACAAGCATCACAGTGGGGATGGCCATTAAACATCAATGATGAATAATCATCGATGGTTTATGGCCAATACCAAATGTTTTTCCCATCGATGGGGGAGAACCAGATGGTTTACCTTCATCGATGGAAGAACATAACCGAATAGTTTTTTTTTTTTTACAAGGTGCCGACACGTAGCATAGCTTCACCCCCGACACCTGCAAAGCCATTCCCCTCGGTTCTGATTGGCCCACGGTCCAGTCAGTCATAGAACAGGGATGGCTATAGGTTGGTGAAGCCATCGATGGTCATCCGTTGCACAGTTTGTTACCATCGATGGCTACTTTCTATTTTGCCATTGATGGTAGCCATCGATGGCAACCATACCAATGGCCATCCCTACATCACAGCCTCTGTTGCTATGTTGAGTGCTGCTGCACAGAGGAGGGTCTGTTCGCAGCATGAATGGGGTGGAGTTGTGGCTATGGATACACCTATTCTGCACTCTTAGGGCCTGATTCAGAGCTGGACGCAATTAGCGCTCGCTCGTCCAGAAAATAGGGGTGGCTATTCAAATCAACCGTTCGCTCTTTGTGGTCTGTTCACGCCTCTAGGTCTGAACGAGCAAACAAAACTTGCGGTCGTTTTTTGAAAAAATACGCCCCCTGGCCGCTCGCATCCTACGTCATGTCCGCTATTTATTAGATTAATCGAGTACATCGACCAGGGTATGAACTGCTCACTATTCTTGGGGTTGGTTTTTGCTACCACAATTTTGCGAGCAGTTCTGTCTATAAAATAACCCAGTGACGTGGTCAATGACGCTGCTGTTTTAATTATGCACACCCATAAAACGCCCGTTTTGACCTTTAAGCACGCCTGCGTTCTGATCTCCACTCCCCGTTTTCAAGCACCTTCCCCCGTTACCACCCACATACGCCTACTCCTGTCACTCAAATTATCAGGCATTCGCTATTTTGCGAGCACATGAATTTCGACCGCACTGACTGGTTCGCGCATGCGTATAATGATCCGTACGCATGCGCAGTTGGGCAAACATCGCTCGGAGCGAACGAGCGGCCGATTACGAGCGGCTCTGAATCAGGCCCTTAGGCCACTAGACTGGCCCACGCCTGTGATTTGTACCTGCCCCTCTCTCTACGCCCCTGGAGCTGACAGCGGCATGGTAGCACAGTACAATTACAGTACACAGATGACTGGTGCCCAGAAACCTCTCTGATGAAATAATAACTTTTATTACTGATTTAACTATTGCACATTACTTGGGTGCAAATCACTGTCTGTCCAGCTCCAGCACTGTTAGTGTTTTTCTCCTATATGTTACTTTTCCCAAAGGGCGGAAGAGAGTATGTCTGGACCTCAGAGCAAAATGTGGGCATTGATGTAGTGATTGTAGCCTCTTGTGTCCCCTGCTCTGAATGTAATGAGGGGAGGAGGCTCTTCCCAGCATGCACTTGCATTCCATTCCAGAAAAAGAAAATAACAAGTATGATTTTCATGTTACAGTAACTTTTAAAGTGTGATTTTTAGTAAAAATAATGTAAGACTGAAGTACACCTATTCACCTTATCCAAGAAATACGTTTGTTCTACTTGCAGCAGCTGAAGGTCAAAGAGATGATTGTTCTTGTAATCTCTACGTGAACAGAAATATAAATTATATGTTGGTAGAGTCATGGTTATAGCTGAGACACAGAGATCTACTATTACTGTTACTGTTACAAGTCCAATTTATCACAGAGTCTACAAATGAACAGCTCTGCCTGTGTATAATGAATGTGAATTAAGGAGAGCTATGAAATAGAAGTAAATGGAAGAAATGAAATGGGGTAGTGAGGCTCATTTGACAATGATTACATTTTTACCAAATGTTGTAAGTAAAGTATAATCAAATGTACAATCTGCAAACTCCTGCAAATGATTGGAGTCGTCTCATATATAAGCTTCTTTGTATAGAGCACATGAATGTGCTCCATCCATTCTGCCTGGCCACAATAATATAATGTATACAGTATATTAGGGCTTGATTTTTTTGTGTGTTTGCTGTGCTCCCTCCATCGCTGCAGAGCTTCATGACACCAAGAACGGTATACAATTGGGAAGCTGGCTGTCTTAATACCGGCAGCCGGCTTCCCGACTGTCATATCCCGGCGAGGGATGAAATGCCGGGTGTCTAGATGTAGACACCTGACATTTCCCTGACGCCGGGAGACAAGCGTCTGGCATCCCGATCGAAGGGATGCCGGGCTCCGCGAGCGGACAGCCGTGTGGGGGGGGAGGGTTAGGTTAGGGCACCCGGGGGGGACTTAGGGTTAGGCACCCCCCCGGGAGGGTTAGGGTTAGACTAGGGGGAGGAAGGGAGGGTTAGGCACCCCCGGGGAGGACTTAGGGTTAGGCACCCCCCCGGGGGACTTAAGTTTAGGCAGCGGGGAATGGGGGGGTTAGGGTTAGGCACTTAGAGGGGGGATTAGGGTTAGGCACTTGGGGGGGAGATTACGGTTAGGCACCCCTAAGGAGGGTTAGGGTTAGGGGGTTAGGTTAGTAGATACTTACCTTAGGACGATCAGGATTTCCAGCGCTGTCAGGCTTCCCCTGCCTGGAACTCTGCATCTGTCGGCCAGGCACTGCCGGGAATCGAACCATGCGGCCGACGGAATTTCATACCGATTCCCCAAGAACAGGCTATCTTTATAAAATATACTTGTAGTACGAGTGGTTAAAAAGGATATAGCAATTGTTTATTTTATACTGACTGTGGGCCTGATTCAGAGACGGACGGTCTTTCAGAGCGCTCCGGGTCTCGTCCATCGCTAGCCCCAGTGAGCTTCCGGCTTTAATAGAGCCGGAAGCTCACTACTGAGGCCGCCCCCAAACGGCAGGCGTTCCTTAGGAAACACCTCCGTTTGGCCAGCCACCCCCCCTGCCCGCCTCCAAAACAGGGCTAGCTGTCAAACAAAATCGACGCCGCCCGTTTTGGTGCGAGACCGATAGCTACGGAGCACCCGTCGCTGGCCAGGTCTCGCGCATGCGCAGTGAGGGACCATCGACCCGCTTGTGAGCGCCGTGCGCTCGCGAGCGGGTCTGAATCAGGCCCTGTGTGTCATAACATGAATAAAGGACACTACTACTGTATGTGGTATAATGTGAATCAGGGGCACTAAGGCCCTCATACAGAGGCAGTCGCAAGAAGCGATCGCTCTCTCTGAATGAGGGCAGCCGCTTCTTTTTTTTAGTGCGGCCTCCTGGTCGCTAGCTAAGCTGTGGGTTACCACCCATCGGGGCTTGCTTGTTCACACTTTAACTAGTGTTTATCAATTATTTAACACTGATGTCTTCTGATGCAGTTAAAAGTGGCTAGTTAGCCATGCACGCTTTTAGTCTGTTCAGCTATAGCACTTTATGACACATTTGCACTTCATATCTCCCCCGATCAGCTGTATGACGCGAGATGGTAGGGTTGCCTTGGCAACGGATGACGTCATTCAGCACGGCCACTGCCGGGTCCTCCCACAATTGAAGCGCCAGCCAGCTGCCAGGTGAGTCCAGCGTGCATTCACGTGCGAATCATCTACACATGTTATATAAGGTAAGCTCTTTATGTCACCTTTTTTTATGCACAAGTCCTGAGGAAAAGGTCCTGAGTGACCTTGAAACGTCGACACAGTTGTGTGCATGTAGTCACTGTAATACAAGTTTTTTCTTCACCACTTATGGAGTGCCGCTCTTCTTTCTACTGCGGGGCTGCATATAGCTCCTAAGGAGATATTATATATATATATATATATATATTAGGGATGTGCAGGCTCGGATAGGTTCGAGTTTGCACGTGGAGTTCGGATTTTTCCCTCCAAAAAAACGGAACTCAGAACGAGGCAAAACGTCATCTTACATGGACGAACATCATCATTCCTGGTCTTTTGTCCAGGAATGATGATGTTCGTCCATGTAAGGTGACGTTTTGCCTCGTTCTGAGTTCCGTTTTTTTGGAGGGAAAAATCCGAACTCCACGTGCAAACTAGAACCTATCCGAGCCTGCACATCCCTAATATATATATCTATCTATCACAGGGGCTCTGCACTCACCATAATAACTAATAATAATAAACATAATAAACAGTGGGATTTTAGTTCATGAATTGATCAATGCATTTAAGCTTGCAGCCCATCGTCACGGGACTCCACTTTACTGCAAGTCCCTATTTTTATAATTAATAATTTTTGTGATCACATTTTCTTATGCACCTCTTTTAACTAGTTTAATGTAACTTGTGTCAGCTGTTTTCCTAGGTGCTTTGCAACAGGTGTGCTTGGTAACTGTCTCACGTTTAAAAGCAAAGTTGCTGTGAGCTTTACACCTTGATAGCATACCCTGAGTTTAACACTAATGTGATGGCTATGTCCATGTTACAATTCTGAGCAATAGAGTAGGGACTTGCAGTAAAGTGGGGACCGTGATGGGGGCTGCAAGCTTAAATGCATTGATCAATTTGTGAACTAAAACGCCACTGTTTATTATGTTTATTATTATTATTAGTTATTATGGTGAGTGCAGAGCCCCTGTGATTTCTATTTAAACAATGTGGTCACATACCATGTTGCACCTCAAATTTAGGAATGGTGAGTGCCGTGGATTAGTGCTTTATATATATATATATATATATATATATACATCTTAATATTTAGAACAGAAGGCACTCAAAAGGGACTTTAAAATAAAGCTTAGTTTATGGAAAATACATTTTGGCCCATGACATTGCAACATAGTTAGTGAGAATATATATATATATATATAATGGATGATTTCAGTGATAAGTGGGTTCCTGTACACCTATGGACTTTGCGTTTTCCCAGAATTTGTGGGTGTCAGCTCTATCAACAGGATTGTGGCCAACGGCCACTATCAGTAGTTGAATTAAACACTTCAATCAGAATAAAATAGAAAAATGTTTATTCAATAAAATCAGTAAATATGATGAGCTTACATCAAACACTAGTCAAAATATGATGGAGGGTCTCCATCAAAGACCGTTGGGCCTTTTTTGGGTGTATTCTTGGTGGAAGGGTATTTTTCAGCAACATTACAAGGAATCATTGCAAACCCTGAAAACTGCATCTATGACATCTACAAAATCATTGAAAGAGCAATAAAGGACTCAATAATTTCATTCTCCGGGAAAAGAAAGGGAGATTTACTCTTTGTGTTGACATCTGGGACTGATCATTGAAGTAGCTTTATTGCTGCATTAACTGATAATTTTTTTGTACATTCAGTTTGTGTTGTATACACTTTGAGTATTTTAATATATTTTTATTCTGTATAGTATAGCACCCTTTCTCTTTTTTCTTGATATATATATATATAAAAATATATATGAACATTTTCTATAACTCCACCCCCAGTAGCTCCACCCACGGTTTCTGGACCTATTTTTCCAGAGAAAAAGCCTGGTGTATCACCATTAACACTGGTATGGTTGTGTAGGTTATTTTAACATATGCACCTATGTCTTGCTCTTAATCCTTATGGGATAGCTTAGTTTTCTTTGTCTGGCTGGTTAAAAGTGTACAATTGACCCTTGACATGCATTGACATACTTAATAATCTTGTTATACTGTAGTTAGAATGACACTAGTGTAGTGGGGCAGTATAAACGGCTTTTCCAAGAATTGTACAAGTCAGGACCAAGGCAGAACACTATTTCTGTGCACTGTGCAATATATAAATACAATCAGAATTCAGAACCTTGTGACAGGTTCTCTAAAAAAAAGCTTTACATACATTATGGTAAGTTGTAATTAACCATCTTTGATACAGAAAAAACAAATTTAAAAAGTGTTGACCATGGTTTCAACCCTACTCTTAGGCATTTAAGCAGACACATTAATCCTTTTAAGGTTGCCAGTAAAACCAAATGTTAAATGTTTATATATGTAGCGTGAAGGTAAAATATAGATTTGTATTGCCACCTCAGTATAATGTCTATGTAAACTGTTTATGTACAAAGTTGTTATGTACTGTATATATGATAACATTGATTTTTGATAAAAACAATTATGTCATCATGTTGGAAAGTAATTGAGAACTCTGCCCACTGTAGCACTGGTATAAGAATTTATGCCACCTGTAGCACTGGTATAAAAATGTATGCCAACTGTAGCACTGGTATAAGAATGTATGCCACCTGTAGCACTAGTATAAGAATGTATGCCAACTGTACCGGTATAAGAATGTATGCCAACTATAGCACTGGCTTAAAAATGTATGCCAACTGTAGCACCGGTATAAGAATGTATGCCAACTGTAGCACTGGCATAAGAATGTATGCCAACTGTAGCACTGGTATAAGAATGTATGCCAACTGTAGCACCGGTATAAGAATGTATGCCAACTATAGCACTAGTATAAGAATGTATGCCAACTGTAGCACCGGTATAAGAATGTATGCCAACTATAGCACTGGTATAAGAATGTATGCCAACTGTAGCACTGGTATAAGAATGTATGCCAACTATAGCACTAGTATAAGAATGTATGCCAACTGTAGCACCGATATAAGAATGTATGCCAACTATAGCACTAGTATAAGAATGTTTGCCAACTGTAGCACCGGTATAAGAATGTATGCCAATTATAGCACTAGTATAAGAATGTATGCCAACTGTAGCACTGGTATAAGAATGTATGCCAACTGTAGCACTGGTATAAGAATGTATGCCAACTATAGCACTAGTATAAGAATGTATGCCAACTGTAGCACCGGTATAAGAATGTATGCCAACTATAGCACTGGTATAAGAATGTATGCCAACTGTAGCACTGGTATAAGAATGTATGCCAACTATAGCACTAGTATAAGAATGTATGCCAACTGTAGCACCGATATAAGAATGTATGCCAACTATAGCACTAGTATAAGAATGTTTGCCAACTGTAGCACCGGTATAAGAATGTATGCCAATTATAGCACTAGTATAAGAATGTATGCCAACTGTAGCACTGGTATAAGAATGTATGCCAACTGTAGCACTGGTATAAGAATTTATGCCAACTATAGCACTAGTATAAGAATGTATGCCAACTATAGCACTGGTATAAGAATGTATGCCAACAGTAGCACTGGTATAAGAATTTATGAAAAGTAGGACTTCATCGTCCTCTATCTCTTTTCAATCTGATTCACCATGCAACTTTTCTCTTAAGCAATTTTCTCAATTATGTTTTATGTTTTTAAAGCTATTATAAATATCATTTTTAAACAACTGGTAATGTGTCTTTCATCACTGGTAAGTATGACTAAGGGGCAGAATCATTTAAGCGTTGCTATCCTGCGCATCAAGCCCCAGAGGGTGCACTTAATGCAGATTTTCTCTTACAGCCTGAGCAGCTGCAAGGGAAAATATAATCTGCATTAAATGCATCCTCTGAAGCTTAACGTGTGGGGTAAGCCATAGATTCAGGCATGTAACGCGGCTATTCGAATCTGCCCCAATACGCTATACACTGTAGTTTATCTGCAATAGTTATTTGTCCTTCTATCCCAAGAGAATGCTTCCTCAAATTATAATCAAGCATTTCAGTATTGATTGAACTGAATACATTTATTACCTACTTATCGAGCTTCATTTCACTGGCACCTACTTGTTTTAAGAAGAGAATGTTCCTTCAGTGTATATGACTTGTTCACAATTACAAGGAGAAGAATGCAGGCAATCGAGACTGAAAGCTGGTTGATCTAATTAAATAAACCATGCAAATTAAGACTACACAGCCTGTGCTCTTTGGGCCAGGGATGCTGATGGCATAGAATAGATGCAAGCGGAAGATTTTATCTCATGTGTAACATTGCATCTGGTGCTCACAGACAAAGATTACTATAGTGTGCTGTGGCTAGGCTTAATCAAGTTTGTAGGTTTGTCAGGGCAGCCATTTAAATCCAGATAATTGAAACATGTTGCATTTTATTTAGTTCAAATAATAGTCTGTAATTGTTACTATGCAAGGATACCCATCAGTCACATTATTAAAACCACTGACAGTCAAATGAATAACACTGATTATCTTGTTACAATGGTACCTGTCAAGGAGTGGGTTATATTAGGCAGCAAGTGAACAGTCAGTTCTTGAGTTTGATGTTTTGGAAGCAGGAAAATGGGTAAGCATAAGAATTTGAGCAACTGTTGACTGGGTCAGACTTTCTCCAAAATGGCAGGTCTTGTAGGGTGTTCTCGGTATGCAGTGGTTATTATCTAATAGAAGTGGTTCACGGAAGGAAAACCAGGGAACAAGCGACAGGGTCATGGGAGTCCAAGACTCATTGACTAATTTGATGTGCATGGGGTGCGAAGGCTAGTCCGTCTGTTCCGATCACAAAGCAGAGCTACTGTAGCACAAATTGCTGAAAAGTTAATGCTGGCTATGATAGAAAGGTGGGAAAAAAAGGGATATTCCCTCCAGCACACTGCAGCAATATTAGCAAAAATACTTGAATCCTACATGATAATAGAAATTCAGAGGTATTAGTTGCATACATTTGCAAATATATGATTAAGCGCCGGGCCAGCATCAAGGCTCCTCAATACCGGTGTCCCTAACATTAAGGGGTTCACGTTCGAGGTGCAGGGCACCCCAAAAGAATCCAGCCAAGGACCATCCCCAGGTCATCACACTTTTTTTTCTGTGTTCAGTGTAAACCCCGCCCTTTACAAGCACCTGGGCAATATCATTAAGCTGATGTGAGCGACCACCATACTTTCTATGAAAGAAAGGAGTCGAAGCTGGATAATTGGCTGAGACAAGATCAGTTTAAAATTGGATCGCAGCGACGACATCTTGCGACTGGCCGCAAGATGCCATCTTGGAAATGAGATCGCAAGACGCCATTTTGTGAATGGCCGCCCAAGCGCCATTTTAGATAAACTCACACTTTAGTACATGTGGCGATATTACTATTAGCATCATGCGATTGCATCTTTCACCATTTCTCATACACACATTAGTACGCCTAATTGCGCTGTTAACTAGTTGCATATTAGCGAATGCATAAGATAATGTATGAAAATGCAGAATATTAGCTTCATGCAACGCATCTGCCCCAAGTTAACTAGCATCTTTACATCAAACCCCACATACTCACACATTACATATTCACAAACAAGGTTCCATAAGCTTTAAGGTATAAGATTCAAGTATGCACATTTATTATAATTGCTAGGAAATAAAGATTATTTAGTAACTAAGGTTTTATACGTGATAAGTAAGCCATGTTTGGTATTGTAATGATGTGTACTCTCTCAACAGTATTCCGGTAATATCGATGGAGAGATCGCAACATGCATTCTCAACTGGACCGCAGAGACTTCAAGCAACAAAATGTACATTATATGACCGACTGTTAGGATTTGCATGAGGTGGGAAACCAGAGACCACCAGTTGTTAGAGGCTGGACTGTGTCTATTTGAACCAACCTGTTAAATGCCTTGTAACATACGCCCTCTCCTTTAGGACCAATGGTATTAGCAACAAACTTCTCTATTGTGTTGTCTATTTCTGGGGGGTATAAATATGTGTACTCTGACCCTGGGTTCCTAGTCTTCGTGCTGAATGCTGATTGACGGGGGTTTCTTGCTTATGCCTGCATCTGGACCAGAGAGCACTGTGTATGTATCACTGTACTTGGGTCTGTATAATTTCTTTGCGCTAAGATTATATGAGGATCATAATGTGTAACTGCTGTACTTTTACTTGAATAATACTTTGTGCTTTGGAACCACAGGTTCTAGGTCTGGAGTCTTTATTTACTGTATGACTGCATACCGAAATAGCATTATCCTTAGAGGTTTATAGGAAGGATATTAGAAGGTATAGGCAGGGGTATTTATAAGGTTTAAAGGAAGTATCGTTAAAGGTGTCAGAACACACACTGCATTGGAACTTGCTGCATATGAGGCAGCTTAGACAGAACCCAGTCAGGGTGCCCCTGCTTACCCCTGTCCACCAGAGAAGGCACAATAGACACATGAGCATAAGAACTGGACCATGTAGCAGTTGAAGATGGTGGTCTGGTCTGATGATTTTCTTTTATATCATGTGGACGCCTGGGTGCATGTGCATGGTTTACTTGGGGAACAGACAGCACCAGGATGCACTATGGTAAGAAGGCAAGCCAGCGGAGGCAGTGTAATGCTCTGGGTAATGTTCTGTTGGAAAACCTTGGGTCCTGCCATTCATGTGGATGTTACTTTGACACGTATCACCTACTGTACCTAAACATTGTTGCAGACTGAGTACACTCCTTCATGGCAACAGTATTCCCTGATGGCAGTGACCTCTTTTAGCAGAAAAATGCACCCTGCCACACTGCAAATATTGTTCAGGAGTGGTTTGAGGAACATGATAAAGAGTTCAAAAAGTTGTCTTACCCTCCAAATTCCCCAGATCTCAATCTGATTGAGCATTTGTGGGATGTGCTGGAAAAACAAGTCCAAGCCATGGAGGCTCCACCTTGGAACTTACAGGACTTAAAGGATCTGCTGCTAACATCATGGTGCCAGATACCACAAGACACCTTCAGAGATCTTGTGGAGTCCATGGGGTCTATTTATCAAGCAGTGAAAAGTGTGGATGAGTGAACCAGTGGAGAAGTTGCCCATAGCAACCAATCAGCTTTGAAGTAACATTTATCAAGTACAGTCTATAAAATAATAGGTAGGAGCTGATTGGTTGCTATGGGCAACTTCTCCACTGGTCCACTTCTCCACGCTTTTCACTGCTTGATATATAGATCCCCATGACTCGACAAGTCAGAGCTGTTTTGGTGGCACGAGGGGGACCTACACAATATTAGACAGGTGGTTTTAATGTTATGGCTGATGTACATGTAACTGAAATTTAGCCATGGCTGTTGGTTATTTAGATATAATTATTGTGATATATTTATTAAGCTGAGTCATATCTTTGAAAATAATTATTAACATTAGTAATAATAATACAAGTTTGCTTGCAGGGAGGGAAGGGGCATAGACGAAGGGCCTGATTCAGCAAGGATTGCTATTCTGCTTGTACGCACGCAACGCAGTTGCTAATATCAGTGGTGATATGCAAATGTTTGTATTCGCATTGCGATCGCAGCCTAACATATTGATGAAAACTTCCCCACATACGTAATCTTTGGTAACATAGCTAAACAATCTGTAACATCGAGTACCATCGGACCCATACGCACAGTTAAGGCAGGTCAGACCTCACTCAGGAATTGCTTACTTCAGCGCATGCTCTGGCTGTGTCTGGTATTGCAGTGGTTAATTTATGTACGCCCATACAACGCCGTCAGAATGCATTGGCATGCCTGCGTTCGCCCGACCACCTCCCGTCACCACCCACAAATGGCACTTCCTGTCAATCACTCTGCCCTGGGCCGGCATATCCTCTGCAATCGCAGTCCCGATCACAGCAGCCGGTTCGTGCATGTGCACTGTGATGTATATGCATGCGCAGTACACAACAATCCCCTTCTCTTTTCATTTGGGAGTATTTATATGTGCCCAGGCTTCCAACGAATCTCTCTTACTCTCTGTTATCACTCTACCACTACCCTATCTTTGAGTAGCCTCTCTGTGGGTCTCATCCCTCTCTCACTCTCTTGAGCAGTGGCGTAAGTTCATCCCAGATGCCCGGAGACAAGTTATAATTTGTTAACCCCCCGTCACAGCTGCTGACACTGTAATGTAACTATTCGCATGCAGACAGGCTATAGGTAGATGGAGGCGGCAGCTGATGGTCTGACATGGAGCCCTCCTCTAGTGTATGGTGGCTTTTCAGGTGCCGGGAAGGGGTGCCATGTATTGGGCGGCTGGGACAGTACACTCCGGGTACATAGTTACAGCCCTAAGTGGGGTGAATATATTGTGGACAATGGAGGAGGTGCCCCTTCAGTGCTGGAGCCCAGCGGCAGGCGCCTCCATTGTCTCCCATAGTTCTGCCCCTGCTCTTGAAGTAAGATGTTGGTAGCTGTAAGTATTGAAGAGTCTTATCACCTATCTGGGATTCCTCGGGACAGTCTGGTAATTGCATTCTCAGTTCAGAGTCCAGAGGTCTGTGTCACGCCTCAGGGTTGGAGTTGGTTGGAACAGGCGTGGGAGGCTGAAGGGGAGCCTAGGAAGGTACAATCGAGTTTTGGTGGATTGCGCCAGGACGATAGGAGGCAGTGGAACTGCTGGAGGTGATGAGCCCAAAGGCGAGGACAGTGGAACAACTTTATTGGATTGCAAACTCAATAGGAACTGTAGTGACAGAATTGGATAGGAACCGATGTAGTGGATTCGATGATATGGAATTGGTGAAGCAAGGTTGGATTGGAACCAATACTGTAGAATCGATGGAATAGAATCAATGATGTGGGATTGATGAAGCAGGATCAGATTGGAACTGATGTTTGGAGACAATCGGATTGGAACTGATGTTTGGAGACAGGTTGGAATTGAAGAACTTAATCGGTTTGAGACCGATGTTGGTGAATTGAAGAACTTCATTGGTTTAAGTCTGATGTTGATGGATTGAAGAACTTGATTGGTTTGAGACTGATGTTGATAAATTGAAGAACTTGATTGCTTTGAGACCGTCTTTGACAAATTGCAGTACTGGATCGGTTTGGGACCAATGATGAATTGCAGTACTGGATCGGTTTGGAACCAATGATAATGAATTGCAGTACTGGGTCAGTTTGAGACTCACTATCGGAATCGGAGTCCATATTACAGCAGAGTCTAAATCAGATGATGCATCCAAAGGACTTGAATACTCAAAGGAATCAGAGGATGAACTGAAGGAAACATAACCCATACTTAAGTCAACAGGATGTTGTCTTTGAACTGTTTTTGTAGTATTTCTATTCTTGTAATTCCAGATATTCCTGATGTATAGATCTAACAAAGCTTGATCTTGCTTGGAAAGCGGTGGATGGGAAAACTGAGTATTGGATGAAAATTTAGAAGAGTGAGTGGACGATGAATCCAGGAGATTAGTACTTTCAGAGGATACAAGGAAGTGTGTGCAACTTTCAAGTCCATGGTGTCACCCTCTGCCCTGGAGACCCCAAAATCAGACCCCGTCACTTACCTTTGCGGGCGCTGACCTGCGCTGTCTTCCGGCTCCCGCGCTGCGCGCTGCTTCCTCCTCTCTCAGGGCGGTCTCCACTGTTGTCCTCTGGTGGGTCCCGCTGCTGTGCTCCTTCCACGCCGGCTCCTGCTGATCGCTAGTCCCTGCTGACTGCTTCCACAAAGCGCTGTCCTCCGGTCCATCTTGGATTGCCCATGTGACTCCACTACCACCAATGAGGAGTCTTCTCCTTCTCTCTCAGCCTGTCAGCTTCCAGTGTCCACTATAAAAGGATCTCCTATGCTAACACAAGTTGCCAGTGCAACTAGTTTTCTTAGTTTACTAAGTGAGCCTTCCCACTGTGCTCCAAAGGTATTCAAGGCTACCCAGCCACTCCACGTAGCTTCCCAGCTATTAACGTCTCCACACGGCTACCTAGTCGCTCCATGTAGCTTCCCAGCTACCAACATCTCCACACGGCTACCCAGCCGCTCCACGTAGCTTCCCAGCTACCAACGTCTCCACACGGCTACCCATCCACTCCAAGTAGCTTCCCAGCTACCAACATCTCCACACGGCTACCCAGCCGCTCCACGTAGCTTCCCAGCTACCAACGTCTCCACACAGCTACCCAGCCACTCCACGTAGCTTCTCAGCTACCAACGTCTCCACACGGCTACCCAGCCACTCCACGTAGCTTCCCTGCTACCAACATCTCCACATGGCTACCCAGTCGCTCCACGTAGCTTCTCAGTTACCAATGTCTCCACACGGCTACCCAGCTGCTCCACGTAGCTTCTCAGTTACCAACGTCTCCACACGGCTACCCAGCCGCTCCAAGTAGCTTCCCAGCTGCCAACTCCTACCCACAGCTATCCAGTCGCTCCACGTAGCTTTCATGCTACCAACTCCTCTACTCGGCTATCCAGCCGCTCCAAGTAACTTTCCCACTATATGCATCCCTGTATGGCTCCTTAGCCACACCTAGTTCCTACCACATTACTTCAAATCCCTAACAGCCTTCTGCACCCTCTCATGCGGAGAAACTTCATCAAGCCTAGTCTCCTCCAGCGAGTCCCTGTGCCGACTAATACTGATCCAAGGCCCAGCCCAGGAACACAGTCTCAAAGTCCCACGATTGTGACACATGGTCTGAGGGCTTTGAGACTCTGAAATGTCTCGTCTCTTGATGGCTTGAAGATTTTTAATACAATGGTCAAGTAAAACCTGATCTTGCTCAGATGATGATGCCATGAAGGGCTGAGCAATAGGTGGATCTTTGGCAGATTGGGAAGGATACTTAGATGGTCCCAAACAGACTGGTTTTGAAGCAAATTCTTTATGATCAGCTTTAATGAAAGCAAGGAGATCACTAAGTAACGGATATTTGGATTCAATGAGTGGATTAGCCCATTCCAAGGCTTTACCTCTAAAGAATAGGAGCAAGCATTTAGTAATATTGGCAAAAGTAAATTTAATTGGTGTGTCCGAGTTAACGTCAGTGAGCTATTGGTGTGCTAAAGTAAAATCTCAGTCAAAGTAAATGGGCATTGGAGCACCAGACAAGTTCTGGCAGATTGAAATTGAAAAGCACATTCATGAGCAGAAATGGAATTATCTTGCAGAACATTAGACTGATGAGAGAATGCCATGTCTGAAATTTACTGGAGACCTTTACTTGAACCAACAGATGGAACCCAATTGTGTCCACAGGAACTGGAGTCAGCTAAAACTGAAGGAACCTTTGAACAAATGGGTGAAACTGGATTGAGTCCAGGGACACTTGAACCAGTTGGAACTGAAGAGGATGGAATCTGGCTGGAACCAGAACCCTCCTGGGCTACTCAGACCAATGGAAGGAACCGGATTGTGTAAGGAGACACTTGAATTGGTATCAGTCAAAGATGGAGTTGAATTGAGCCCAGAGAAACTTGAGCCAGCTTGATCTGGAGAGGCAGAACCATATTGAAATTGGATTATCTTGAACTGGTAGGAACCTTCAGACAGACGGGTGGGAACTTGTATTGGTAAGATTCAAATGGAACTGAACCAAATTGAAATTGGATTTTCTTGAACTGTCTGGAACCGGCAAAGACTAAACTGGATTGGAATCGGATTTACTTGAACTGGCTAGAGCCGAAGGTGACCTCGGACTGAAATTTGGAACCGGATGGAGTCTGAAGGAACTTGAATCGGTAAGACCTGAAGGAAGCAAAATCCACCTAGTATCCGGACAGGCAGAATCTGGATGCTCAGATGGCTCATCTAGGGTTTGAATCATGCTGGTTGACATCATGATGGCACTGTCATGAAATGGCTGACAGGAGTCCATAACTGCCTCAATGGCACTATGAATCCCACCTGGGATCTTGGCACTGAAGACCCCTACTGGGGCTGAGACACTAGAGATCCCGTCTGGGGTTGGTAACTCAGATACCCCTCCTGGGGTTGGCAGATCAGGTTTTCCTCCTGAAGCTAAAGGCTCAGATGCCTCTTATGGAGCTAGAACACAGGATAACCCACCTGGTGTCAGAACATCAGATAACTCTTCTGATTCTGGCTAAAGAATTAGATGTCTATTGGATTATGAGAGACTTGGACATACTCTTTTGAATCCCAATTTGGAGTAGGGCCTTCTTGTTACAGTACCCCAATCGTACATTTGATGCTCCTTTTGAACAGGAGTCATAACCCCCCTTGTCCAGGGCTTAGGAAAATGGAACTGCAGATGACACACAGAAAGAGCTGGAGAGACTCTTTTGAATCCCAATTTGGAGTAGGGCCTTCTTGTTACAGGACCCCAATCGTACATTTGAAGCTCCTTTTGAACAGGAGTTATAACCCCCTTGTCCAGGGCTTAGGAAACTGGAACTGCAGATGACACACAGAAAGAGCTGGAGATATGAACATGGAGATGCTAACACTTGTCACCATTGCTTGACTTGTGAATAGGACAGTCTTTAATGAAATTATCTGAACTCCGAGATCTAATTCCTTGCTCCACTGGCATTTAGCCATGGAGAGCTTGGGGCGCAGGTAATTCGGGTGTCTCACTTAGAAACCTTAGCTTTAGGGGAGTCTGCAAAAAAAGTCTCTTCAGGAGTGTCACAAAGGAACTCAAGAATAATCAGAAAAATTCTGGCGAGAAGTAACTGTTTGTAACTGTTTTACCAGTTTATGAATAGTACCCAAATATTCAGGTTTAAGACCAACGGCGAACTGAGAAATCCAAGAGCAATTGACAGGGTGAGTCACCTTGTCAGGAGAAATTGCTTTAGAAGTGTTACTGAGTTTGCTTGCAATAAATAGTTGAAGATGGGGTGCAACTGTAGGAACAGATGCAGAAGAATTCTGGAAGACTGTCCTGGATGCCCCAGGATCACCAAGTGTAGTTTGCATATTATCCAGCTGAATGGTCAGCTCATGCAGGAACTGTCACGTAAGCCTGTGCTGCCTCTTGATGTTTTTGTGCAAATCCTGCGGCTTGGGCCTGATCCCTGACTGGATCCATTTTGGCCAGTACAAACTGTCACTACAGAGGGTTGTAGTTGGTTGGAATAGGCGTGGGAAGCTAGGGAGGCATGATTGATTTTGGGTGGCTTGCGCCACTTCCTGTTGCAATGAGGGAAGATAGGAAGAAGTGGAACTGTTGGAAGTGATGAGCCCGAAGGCGAGGACAGTGGAACAACTTTATTAGACTGGAAACTGAATAGGTACTGTAGTGGTAGAATCGGATAGGAACCAATGTAGTGGAATCGATGATATGGAATTGCAAGGTCAGATGGGAACCGATGCTGTAGAATCAATGGTATAGAAACGATGCTGTGGGATTGATGAAGCAGGATTGGATTGGAATTGACATTTGAAGACAATCAGATTGGAACTGATGTTTGGAGACAGTCAGGTTAGAATTGAAGAACTTGATCGGTTTGAGACCGGTGTTGATGAATTGAACAACTTCATCGGTTTGAGGCCGATGATTATGAATTGAAGAACTTGACTGGTTTGAGACCGACGTTGATGAATTGCAGTACTGGATCGGTTTGGGACTGATGATGATGATGAATTGCAGTACTGGATCAGTTTGGGGCTAATGATGATGAATTGCAGTACTGGGTTGGCTTGAAACCAATGTTTGAATATATCGGATGGGACCGATGATTGGAGATATCATCTGGAACTGATGATGATTGGAGATATCGGCTATGACCAATGATTGGAGATATTGGCTAGGACCAATGGTTGGAAATATTGGCTGGGACTGATGGTTGGAGATATTGGCTGGGACCAATGATTGGAGATATCGGCTGTGACCAATAGTTGGAGATATCGGCTGGGATCAATAGTTGGGGATAGAAACAAATCTCTGTAGTAAAACCAGACTGGAGTACTAGATGGAAGTGGAGACTTGATAACCAGACTTGTAACTGGAACGATACAGACTGGAACCGGGAGCTCAGCACAGAGCTGTAGCTTCAGCAGAAGCGATGTTGTGCTGGCAATGGAGGCCAGTCAGGAAATGGAATTTATAAGGGTGGATTCTCAGGGATTGGATGCTGCCATCAGCTGGTCTGGGAGCAGCACTCTGAGTGGTGGAGAAAAGTCAGGTGACTGAATCAAACGTGGCTGTACCAATACTGAGTTTTGGAGGGAACTCTGGTGTGCAGCCTGAGTGCTAGCATGCTGAGTAAACACACTGAAAGCACAGAGCAGGAACAGTGTGGACAGACCTCATAGCCAGCTGGATGCAATGTGCTGTGCAGGTGGACCTCTGCATCATCCGAGAGTGGAACAAACACCGCAGAGGTAAAATATAGAAGAATATGGGAAAAATTAGTCAGGATTGTGATAGTCTGCTTTTCCCGGACTGGTAGTGTCCTGTAAATGTTGCTGTCATGGTGAGCTCTACTTCTATCTGAAGTGGCCTGCCCCGCCATCAGGTCATCAGCCACCGCAAAGTCCTGCTGGAACCTACCGCCATGTTAGAAAGCAGAACTGAACTCCTCCACTCGCCTCCGGTCTTGCTGCTACTGTGTGAGTCACACTGTCACAGTGTGACACATACAGCTCCTGGGGGCATTTTTCAATATTTCTAAGAGTGTTAAGTAAATGTCCTGAGATATGGCAAATAAAAAGGTTGTAACAATACTGTGGTTTTAGCCACACCCCTAGCCACACCACCTGCCAGGGACCCCTACTGAAGACCCTTTGGGAAACCTGAGCTGATGATTTGGTTAGAGTATCAGGACTCCACACTTTCAATGAAGGAACTATAAACCATTAAAGGAACTTTGGTAACCTCTTTAGGGGCTCCAGTATTAGGCTTTTCCACATCAGCACTGCCTACAAAAATGATGCTCAGCCTTCTAGGTCACCACTCTGACATCACTACTCAAGGCCAGTACTTCTTGACAGAAGTAACAAAGAATGAAACAACATATTTCTGGGTTAGGCTGGTTTTTATGTAAATACAGAGTCAGACTGGCCCACAGGGGTACAGAGGAAATCCCTGGTGGGCCCCACTGCCTGAGGGCCCCACCCCCTCCTCTAGGGATCATGTTCCAGACTGTCCACTGAATTGTACATTGTTACTCTATTGGAGGGTCAGTTACCTGGTGGAGCAGGACCACTGATAGGTTCTTGGTTTTCTTATATAGAAACTACACCAATATTTGCTAATGGTTAGTCAATCAACTGTGGTGGCTGGCCACACCCCTTCTGGTGGATGTACATACCCCTCAAGCATGGGCCCCTGCTGCTGCATTCCTCCGGTGGGCTCTTTGTGCCCCAGCCCTACACTGTGTAAATATCTGTATCATGCAGATAAAAAAATCAGATAACAGAAGAAACTTGGTTGAATAGACCCCCCCTGCTTAATGACGTGAAGGACTGATCACAGAAAACCTCAGCACATCCAAATTAATTAACTGATGACTTGTGTGTGACTTGTTGCAGGCTCCCTTTAGCTTAATTATGAGATTTTACCTACTTTAGAATAATTAATCTGTTGCATTACACTCTCTTGGGCAGAGAGTTGAACTCATGATGAAGGTTGGAAATACTGATAAATTAAACACAAGAAAATGCTTTTAATTAAATAAAAATAGATCTACAGTACAGCATGATCCGTCATTTGCATAGTGCTTGTTCTACATCATTATATCAGCCCCATTTTGAATAGAAAACAATGAACATTATTTTTTGTACATGCCTATTTGAACACTGTGCACCCATACATTAGGGCACGCCTTAATCTCACTTTAGAGCCTATGCGCATATACTGTACTGTACTTTGTCTGACCACTGCTATCAAAGATAAGGGTGCACCAGCCCCCAAAACAAAAACGTCACTTTAAAGTTCGGCTGGTTATAACTTCTGGATTACCTTATTTACAGCTTAATTAGTCATTATGGTAAGGGGACATTATTTACCTTTTTTTTGCATTCAATTTGAATTTTTTGTTAAATATACTCATTACATTGGCATTTGTGTTATAAATGCACTTTCCAATGTATGGAAGGTGTAACAAACCATCTCCCTTGAAGTACTGTTTGTCATCTGCTCTACGTCATCTCTGCGGATGTAGAAATAAATTCTTTAGAACGATGCCTTAGGTGCTCTCAGTATTCATACTTTAAGGGGGAAATTAAAGGGCGGTTTGTGGGACCACTGGAATTACTAAAAACAATTGCAGCAAAACCAGCTATTTTCACATACACATTAATGTCCCAATATTTCACTTGTAAAGAATAGAAACCACCATATTTATCAAACAGCGGTTTTGCAAATTGCTGGAAAACTGCCAATAAGACTCGACAAACAAAAGAGGCGGTTCTGATAGACGAGTTAGCTAAAACTGCATACGTTTAAAATCTACATGACCAATTAGCACATGAGAAGGCTCCATACAAAAAATAATTATCTTATGAAGGCACTATTATTTCACGATTATATTAGCGGTCCAAATTAATATTGTTTTGAATTTTGGCACCATGGTGAACTCTGATTGGATCACCATTCTGAACCCTGATTGGACGATAGTGAATCTTTTCAGGTTCACCATTTCCAATGCCAGAAACCACACTATACTGACCTGGGTTTTAAGCTAGGTACACACTGGAGCAACGGGCATTCACTCTAACATCAGAACAAAAGCCCATCGACAGTGATTGTGCACCCACACTGGACGATTTTAATGAACAATATAACGATCACTGATATGTTATTCATTAACAATGCGCTGGCCGCTAGCAATATCGCTAGATTTGATGTACAGCACATCAAACCTGGCGACTGCCGCTAGCGACCGCGGGAGTGTGCAAACATGCATACACACTGAGCGATGTTGGGGATATGTCGTTACAAAACAGCATATCGGCCCCACATCGCAGTGTGTACCTAGCTTTAGTGTCTTCTGCTACCTCCAAAGAGGATCCATCAACTTCTCTAGAAGGTGCCTGGCTCTATCTTCTACTGGGCAAGTATTATTTTTCCCTGCGGGTGTTCCATTGGTGTGGGTTCTATCTTTGTCTTGCTTCTCTATACTGTTGATGAGTGCAGTAGGGCAAATCTCCACATGTGCCATAAATACATGTATGTCATTAATTGGAAAGAAACTGCATTTGTGCTGCATGTCAACAAGTTTGTAAATGATTCCTATAGAATATGGAATAGTGGGACCGGTATGATCAATCCCGACACCGGAAGACCGGTAGCAGTGAAGATCCCAACAAGGTAAGTAACTAACTATCCCTAACCTCCCCCCCCTAACCCTAACCCACCTTTAGGGGTGCCTAACCCTAACCTCCTCCCCTAGTGCCTAACCCTAATCCCCCTGTAAGTGCCTAAACCTATCATCCCCCTCCTCACAGCCTAAACCTAACCCTCCCAGGGGGTGCCTAACCCTAACCTCCCCCCGAGGGGGTCTAACCCTAATCCCCCCTTCCCCTAGCCTAACCCTAACCCTAAGTCCCCCCAGGAGCCCCTAACCTAACCCTCCCCACCAGCGGCTGTCCGCGCCCGCTGCCCGGCTTACCTTCGATCAGTATGCCGGGCGTCGGGCTCCCGGTATAGGGATAATGATAGGCATCGGGATTTCGATGCCTATCATTAGTCCCCTGTCGGGATTGCACAGTCGGGAAGCCGGCGGTCGGCATTTCGACCGTCGGCTTCCTGACTGCATCCCATAATAGTAATGCTTGCTATTATTTTGTTCCATATACTTTAATACTTTTTAGACTATATCTGGAACTCAGCTATACTATTTGTTCCCTTTGCTTCTCAGTGGGACAATTAAAGTTACAAAATAAAATAAGTATATTTAAAATTACGAATAGATGCAAATAATTATTAAATAAATAGGTTGCTCTACAACTGTATACTCTGGGCCCAATGCAGAGATGAACGCAATTTGTCTGTAATTGCACCTGCATTGCACGCACATAGCAAACTGTGGATATGTACCTGTATGCAGAGCTGTACAAATATCTGAGGCCAGGACGCCCCTATCTGTATGCTTGCTTTCATGGCCATCATCATTATCCGTACGCTCTTGCACCAGCCCTATACTCCTACATATAAGATGCCCACTATCTTGCAATACCATCAAATCCACAAAATATGCAAACAAAATATAAAATAAACCAGGGGAAGGCAACTCATGGACCTACTGCCACAAGGTAGCACTCCAGCATGTTTTGAGTGATACTCTTGGGGTTAGTCCCTCTCCTACTTGGTGGGCTACTCCTCTCCTCTTTCACCTCCTTACATCACAAATTGTACCCTTTTGGCACACTATAACAATGAAGCCTAGGATTTTGGTGGGAGAACACAGTTAGTCCCTGCTCACAGTCGAACAACAGTTAAAATTCTGGAACATATCTTCAGACTACAAATGATCAATCTAACCTGAGCAATTTAGCTTCAAAAAATGAAGGGCAGTTAAGCCACTTACATTTTTAGCACCTATCCATTAATTGTGTACTGTATATGTTGTAATTGTAATGGCACTCCAGAAACTTTTTTTGACTAGTTATGTTGAACATTTGGCATCCAAAGAAAAGAATGTAGCCTATCCAAGGAATAGGCAATAGTGCTACAGTACTATTAGGCAAATATGCCAAAATATCCTGTACCTGTATAATATGTACTGTAAGTTCAGTCAATGCGTGTCTTTATGTCAATGAGGATTCCTATAATTATGTTTGGCTTGCTATTATAACATTGAATTGTCACCTTTATTTATTCATTGTGAATTCACAGGTTAACCGTCTTTAGCCCTAAATGGGACATCATTTATAACACTGATCGTGACTAACCTATTTTTTTATTCAGACGCTATGATAGATGTTGCTGTTCTTCCTTACAGAAACAACAATCCATTATAAAGAGCTTCTATTCCTTCATACAGCGTGAGTATGAAAAATGGTTCTAATTATAACTTCCAGCCTTTCTCATTAGTTTTGTCATGTACATTGTATGTATGTGCACCATTATATAACATTTTACATTAATTTTACCTAATCATTGTAAAATCATTATTTTATATTCTTTGTAATCATGAAAAAAAATATCCTATTGTTGGGGTTATGGTGCCGAAACATGGAACTATGGGCCTGATTCAGCTTTGGGAATAGAGTGAGAATAAGCAATTAACTGTGTACCTGAACAAACCATATTGCAATGCAAGGGGTGTAAAGACATATTTTTTTTTGCATGTAGTGTAAATACTGGCTGCTTTTGTATGTAGCCCACAAATACTGCACAGCTTTATTATTACACAGCACTTAAGAATTCAGTTTGGACACCTCCCTCCCAAAACTAAATCTCTCTGCACATTTTAAATCTGCCCCACCTGCAGTGCAGCATGGTTTCACCAAGATGATCAGTTACTGTCAGTGCTAAATCTCACTCTATTTCCAAAGCTGAATCAGGCTCTATGTTCAATTCTTAGAGATACAGGTTGCCAAACTGGAATGAATCAACCATGCACCTCATGCACAGACTAGCCAGATCCTATGCTGTGCAATTAAGGTCTGAGGCAAAGTTGCCCAGCTACAGTCATAAGTGGAGACATGATTACTGATCTTATAATTTTGCACCACATGGCTACAATCTTTTGTGCTGGCAAGATGTAGTTAACAACAGGTAGTAAAGCGAGGCAACCACCTGCAGTAGTGTGCATTGTGTCCTCTGAACAGATACAGCAAACATATGTGAACATGAGATGGATTTCAGTTTTATTTATATCTTTTGAAAAGTAAATACCTTCGATATTATTTAATATTTTATCAAATTACCTAACTTGTAACTCAAACAGAGAAGATTATATAATTACTTCAATTAAAATGTGCAACCCTCACAAAGGCCCGTAAGGCAAATTTCATCTTATCGTGTCTATTACTCTCTTAAGTCATTTCAGAAAGTCCCTACATTGTCACATCGTCACCGCTGATATCATAAAAAATAGTGGCCCCATGTTTCGGATCAAGTGGGCCTTGTGTGTTTCCTTTTCTTCAGACAATTCCAGGTCTTAATCACATTCAATTCCATTTCCCTAGAATAATAATCAGCCTGAAACTGATTTGATTGAGGGTGCGTTCCTGCTTCTTGGTTTCATTGGAACATAAATAATTTTCCTGCTTGTCGAGCTTACAATTGCCTTCAGCATTTTCACTGCCAAATGCTTCTCATTCTGATGATAAACTAGGAAGCAAAACGACATTTGTATTCTGCTTTTGAAATGGTTTTTCTCAGATCTACAAACAAGGCTTTTGCTGGACCAAAATAAACCAGACCAACAATTTGATTTTCCAATATTTCCATTTAATTTTGTTAGCATTTATTATGTCGATAAAATTGCATGTCCATAATCAAACAATGGAAATATTTACAATGACTAATTAAAAAATGTACACAATATACATAATTTATGACGCTATATATGTGTGTGTGTGTGTGTGTGTTTGTGTGTATGTCTATCAGATAAAAGGATGAGACTATAGGATGAGAGCATGTAGAGAACTGTGAAGCTACTGATGCCCTTTTTATTTTATTCTTTAATTTTATTCTTAGGAATATACACTTTAACATGAAATAAAACAATTTGCTTGTATGAGACAATCCACATGTGTAGTGAGGCTTAACCTTTACTGACAGTGCGCTTTAATGTAGAATTGAGATTATATGATGTACAGGAATGTAGAAGGGAATAGTTAAATTTGTTGCACCCTACTGACTGCAGTAATGGAGAGTGCAAACGTTGGGCTCCCTCTACTTGCAAGCTCAAGGTAATGACATGCATCACAAAAGCTGTTCGAACTCCTGCAAAGACGAGGGCATGACAGCAGCAGGCACAGCACAGATGTTCTTAATACAGGTGAGGGGAATGTCAACTCAGATCAGTGAGGAGAGTGACAGACTCCCTGGGGCAGAAACACTACATGAAACAGGAAATAAGTCAGGGAGTCCGAGGTAGACCTTGGATGCTGAAAAGAGCATTTTAAAATTTCAGTTTACCCTTTGTCAAGTACACCTTTGTTTTTGAAAAGTTTTATTATCTTTCTTAACGAGAGGTTACGCAAAAACATAATTTATTCTAAGAACATGATATACAGTACATAGTATGCATTAATGAGAGTATTTCTGGCTTTTTGTTTAAAAATTGTATGGCACTGTATTGTTTTGTCCAATTTGGCCTCTAGAAACACTGTTTTAATTAAATCGATAGCTGATATTTAATTTTAAAAACATCAAACAAGCAGTATGACAGAATGCTCATTGATGTTGTTAATAATGGGAATATGCAAAAATACACACAAGAATATTGTCATGTTTAACAAAAACATATACAGGAAAAACCTAATCTAAACACTATATATTTAAGACTTTTAAATAATCTTACTTTTAAATACCATTGAAAATTGTACAAAGATCAGTACATTGTATTTCCCAGACACAGTGTCCTTGACCAATTAAGATTATTATATACAAGGGATATACGCCGACCCTCGTGTTTTGGTTTTAGATTTGTATCTCCTTTGTGTTTTGGATCTGAATTTGGTTTTGGCAAAACTGCCCTTGCGTGTTTTAGTTTGGATCTGTATTTTTTTCTAAAAAATCATAAAAACAGCATAAATCACATAATTTGGGCCTGTTTTTGTTCCTTACAGTATTATTAACCTCAATAACATTGATTTAAACTCATTTCCAGTCAATTTTAACCACCTCAAAATCAGTAGTATTACCGGAGCGCTACACCCTTATACAATCGATATATCAGTATATCATAGTGCTATGATAGGGAGAAATAAATGTCAGTATATGTGACATATATATGAACAATACAAATATTGATAAGATAAAGCAAGTGATAATTTATTATCGCTAAATGACAGACTACCTAAAAACAACAGGTAGTACCCATACCAGCTGTACTGACCACGGCGGGTCATGCAATAAAATAAGTTGACTATAATCTGACCACAATGGGTCATGCGATGTATTTGTGAAAGTGAAATGATGATAACAGTCTAAAAATAGTGTAGTAATACGATGAGAAATCACACAATTGTCTCAGTTAGTTGCAGTCTAAAAATAGTGTAGTAATACGATGAGAAATCACACAATTGTCTCAGTTAGTTGTACCTCTTAGGAGAAGGGACATCTCCATTTTCCGTAGCAGCTCCCCGTATACGCTTGTCCTGAATCGCAGGGTCTACTTTATATTTTAAACCAATTTTAACCACCTCACTGCTCACAATATTGTTTTCATACAATTTAGGCCCCTAATTTGCACCAAGCTAGCTGGCTGACTAAGCTAAGTGGCAGCAGTGGGCGGCACAAACACTTGGCAGTTCAACTTCAAACATGGCACATAAGGAAACATGTTTTCATTAATCAAGAGTCCTGAAGGAGATGGAGTATGTATGTAGTTAAAGGTAGGGAAAGGAAGGCTTGGTTCATAGTAAATTTAATTTTAGTTTTGGATTCCAAAGCAAATTTATGAGGGAGGGAGGTGGGGAGTCATTTTCAAAGAATATTTGACTCATTCACATCAGTCCTTTCCCCAGTTGAGCTCTTGTGGTGGTCTAGTATTTAAAAATAAAGTTAAATGGGTAGGCAGGAGATGCTGTCTGTGGCAGCACACAAAATGGAAGCTCTGAACAGGAAAAGGGCAGAGAGATATTTAATGTCTGGTACTAAACATCTGTTATCATTGTGCTTCTGGGATCATGGATTGGAATGCTCGGAGGGGAGGAGAGAGAACATTTCCAGATACCATCACAAAATAGCCTTTCCATTTGGTGTTTGAGTTGCATCTGACCAAACATGGCTGTTATGATCAAGGAAACTGAAGCCCAACAGGTTGGTATCTACAAAACAAGGTTGAAAAATGGCATAAAATATTTTGCAAGTATATCTATTTGTGATTTTAGTTGAAATAGATACAGTATGAAACTATAAAAAAAAGTAAGCATCAGAGCAGCGGCACATAAGAACGACAGTAAACTATTGCAACACAGCAGTGGAAGACAGGATGGAAGTTTCATAAACTATAAAATGAAAAAAAGGCAGCAATGCCTCAAACAGCACATCATGCAAAGAAAAAAGGTGCAACATGGAATTGTCCTTGGACACTTCCATCCACCCTTACGTTGTATATAGGACATGCACCGTCCTATCACTTCAGCGACATGGACTGCCAATTGTGGCTGAAGCAATTGGTTTGTTTGGGCCCCCACAAAACAAGCTACCAAAGGGCAGCTGACATTGCTGGCAATGATCTCTCCATGCACAAACTGGCTTTACAGAGGCAAGATGCTGTCGCCATCATCATCCGATTCCTCAACCACCTCCGTGTGTACATCATCTTCACAAAATATTAATTTGTCCTCGGTGGAATCCACCATTAGAGCCTCGGGTGCCTCTGTAATTCCTCATGAAATTTGTAGATCATTTTGATGAAAATCATCTTTTCCACATTTTGAGGAAGTAGCCTCTTATGCCGATCGCTGACAAGGTTGCCGGCTGTGCTGAAAACTCTTTCTGAGTACACACTGGAGGGTGGGCAGCTCAAGTAAAGCAAAGCCAGTTTGTGCAAGGGCCTCCAAATTGCCTTTTGTTCTTGCCAGTAGTGAAATGGACTGTCTGACATGCCTATTTGGATGCTATTATTAAAATTGTCCTCAACCATTCTTTGAATGGTGACCGTATCAGATGGAGTCACTGTAGAGGTCTCATTAATTGTAGGCAATTGTTTTACACCTAACCAGATGTCAAAACTTGGTTGTTTTGACCCATCTGCATCACCAGTGGGTCTTTTTTTGGGAAAGTTTATTTTTTTCCTGGCAGTCGCACTTGCTGGAGAAACTGAAGGAGGAGCTATCGCTTCATCACCTGCTGCTTGAGCTGACAATTTGCTTACCAACAGCTCTTTGCATCTCTTCAGATCTGTGTCCATTGGGAAGAAAGACACAATGTATGACTTAAACCTAGGATCGAGCACGGTTGCCAAAATGACAACCCTTGGATCCTTGTGAAGCAAACAAAAAACTTAATCTACAAGCCCAACAAGCTTAGTGGAATTGTTTTGTTTCAGCTCCTCCTTCAGTTTTGCAAACTGCTTTTTCAGCAGTCTAATGAGGGGAATTACCTGGCTCAAGCTGGCAGTGTCTGAACTCACTTCACAGGTGACTACTTCATAGGGTTTTAGCACTCTGCACAACACGGAAAGTATTTTTCACTGAGCTTAAGTAAGGTACAGTCCCCCTCCTCCTCCTATGTCATACTTCCTTGTGTAGCTTTGGATGGCTTTTTGCTGTTTCTCCATATGTTCAAGCATATAAAGGGTGGAGTTCCACCTGGTAACTACCTCTTGCTTCAGCTGGTGACAGGGCAAATTCAACATATCTTGCAGGTGCTACAATCTTGTACATGCACCTGCTGAATGGCGAAAATGCCCAGAAATGTTTTGGGCCACGGACAGCATCACTAGCATGGCCATGTCATTTTAAAACAAAAATTGCACCACCAAGTTAATAGTGTGAGCAAAATATGGGGCGTGTTGGAATTCAACCAGCTGTAATGCTCTCACAATATTGGTGGCATTGTTAGAAATCACAAATCCCAAGGAGAGTCCAAGTGGGGTAAGTCATTTTGCAATGACTTCCCTGAGTTTTTTTTAACAGGATATCAGCAGTGCGCCTCTTAGTGACCTCCTGAGTGTATATATACTCATAAAAATACAAATAAAACAAAAAACAATATGTGTAATACAGTTTCTTATTATTTGGTTATAAAGTATTTATATAATTCTTTGTGAAGAAAATAGTTCATTCAATGAAGTGGAGGCGTACCCTTACTCACACTCAATTGTGCATTTTCATATATCAAAAGGTTTCCTTAGCATCACCACCATGTGAAAATGGCTATGTGGCTCCAACCAGGATAAACAGAGGAAGAAGGGTGGTGTACCCCACTCACTATAAGGGTGTGAAGTTCAAATTCATCAAGGTATCTTTAAACACATCCACCAATTAGGAGCGTACCCCACTCACGATAAATGTAGATAACTTTAGACGCATAAAGGTTTCTTTTCCCAATTTTCTTAGTGCTATGTTATCCATATACAGTCACTCTCTGATATGACAGGATAAAAAAGGCTGTTCACACTCGTGGTGCTGTCAACGTGTTTCGGCCTATAATGGGCCTTTATCAAGACATGTCCACAGTGTGAAAAAGCCTGGTATTTAAACCATGAACAGCTAATCCCAATCATCAAGGAAATTACATCAGTCATTAACTACAATAAATAGTAAATAGATAAATGATACTTCAAATTTCATAATTACATGTGTGTACATATAATAAATACATATCAAAGGATTATACAATCATTTCAGTGCATATGAATAAACAAAGCAACAATGATATAAAAAATGTTATATGTTGTCATGGCAACCATTTACGCATTGCAGGAAGTGTTCTAGTCCTCCTGTGAAAAATTCATACTGGGAACCTTGTATGCATAGATATAATTCATAAATCCAATAATCCATATATGTTTCATTCTCAGTGGATATTTATATCCACCGATTATACCCGGAGAACATAGAAAATGTTAATAAGCTCCTGATTTGAAATGGCCGGAAGTGACGTTGCGGCAACAATCCGGAGCAAACGATTGAAGTATGAATCTATATAGGGATAAAACTCATACACTCTATTTACTAGGCCAGTATAATGCGGTAATGTCTTTATCAAGAAAGGCAACCACGAACAGCGGCCGCCGGAAGTGATGATGTGGTTCACCCATGGTCAGGTGCTTGGATCTAGCAGAGATAAGGGAGCTAGCTGATGCTGGACTACTTGTTGTTACTACTTTTTTAGCCAAAGTTTCTGAATTTTGCAAACACTTTTAATGGATGCACTGTAGATTATGTAACAGGGAGGAGGTTCTTAGATGGTTAGGGTACAATTACTTACTCTGGCATGACAACAGGTACAGATGGCTTGACAATTGTTGTCTGGATTTGGGTAGTAATGATTCCACACATAAGAAGTGTATTTTTTTGTTTTATGCCCAGGCATGGCAATGGGCTTTTCCTGATCATGGGCAACAACTGTTTCCACTGGGGCCTGAGTTACACAAACAACATCCTCATCAGCAACATCCTCATCATCAGCATCCTCATCATCAACATCCTTATTAGTCTCAGCTACACAAATATCCTCCTCATCCTGGTGCACTTCCACAGAAGCATCCTCAATTTCTATGTCAGCATGTTGACTTGTGCTGCTCATTCCCACATTTGCAGAAGATGCACAAGTTGTTGAAGGAGGCTCCTCTTTAAGTACAGTTTTGGAAAGGTCAGGCTCACACATAGCACCCACCAACACACTAATGGTGCATACACACGATCAGATTTTTCCTTCAGATATGAACGATAACGATTTAAAAATCGTTCAGTCATTCATATCTGAAGGAAAATCGTTCATATCTGACATGCCTGAACAATGGACGATCAACGATGCGCGTTCCCGTTTGTCAGATAACGATATCTGACATCTGATGGGTTTGCAGTCAGACTTGGACGATTCCATTAATTTTAATGCAGTCAAAAATCGTTCAATCGTTCAAATCGTTCAAATCGTTCAAAACTTTGGTAAAATCGTTCAAATCGTTCAAATCGTTCAATCGTTCAGTCGTTCATCTGACAAATCTGACAAGTCTGACCGTGTGTACGCTCCATTAGACTCTCCTCAGGGATTTGTGACATTTCTGAGCTCACAGTTGATTCCTTTGCCTTAACGATTTTTATTTTTTTTAGAAACGTCTACAGGGAGAAGGGCTTACATCATCATAAGAGGCAGAACCACCAGTCATAAATAAAAGCTAAGGCCTTAGCCTTTCCTTCCCACTTCGTGTGGTGAAAGGCATATTGCCAATTTTATGTCTTTCTGCAGCTAACTTTCCCTTTGATGTTTTTTTCTTTACCAATATAAAATATTGGTTCTTTGATTTAAGATGCCCTGACTTAAGACCTGTATGCCCTTGGGTATCGGTTTTAACAGATGACTTAGACGGACTAGTATCGTCATGACTGGCGTCGCTGGCAGCCCTAGTATGTGTGCTCTCCTTTCAACTGATTGTTCTCCATATCAACAAACATGAATGAAGTGGAGTACAGCACACATGTCAATTTGTACCAATTTTAAATATTACACTGTGGTAGCAATGACCTACAGTGTCACAAGATTTTTTATGAATAATAAAGAATAACATACTGTGCCACCACTTACAGTGTCACAAGATTTTTATGAGAAAAACACTGCGCTACCACTTACAGTGTCACAAGATTTTTTATGAATAAGAATAGAATAACACACTGCGCTACCACCTACAGCCATGGCCAAACATTTTGGGAATGACACAAGTATTGGTTTTCACAAAGTTTGCTGCTTCAGTGTTTTTAGACCCTTTTTGTCAGATATTACTATGGCATACTGAATTAAAATTACAAGCATTTCATAAGCGTCAAAAGGCTTTTATTGACAAATGCATTAAGTTTATGAAAAGAGTTAATATTTGCAGTGTTGACCCTTTTTATTCAAAACCTCTGCAATATGCTCTGGCATGCTGTAAGTCAACTTCTGGACACAAACTGACTGATGGCCGCCCATTCTTGCCTAATCAATGCTTGGAGTTTAGCAGAATTTGTGGGTGTTTGTTTGTCCACCCGCCTCTTGAGGATTGACCACAAGTTCTCAATGGGATTAAGATCTGGGGAGTTTCCTGGGCATGGACCCAAAATGTTGATGTTTTGTTCCCTGGGCCACTTAGTTATCATTTTGCCTTATGGCAAGGTGCTCCATCATGCAGGAAAAGGCATTGTTCGTCACCAAACTGTTCTTGGATGGTTTGGAGAAGTTGCTCTTGGAGGATGTTTTGGTACCATTCTTTATTCATGGCTGTGTTCTTAGGCAGAATTGTGAGTGAGCCCACTTCCTTGTCTGAGAAGCAACCCCACACATGAATGGTCTCAGGATGCTTTACTGTTGGCATGACACAGGACTGATGGTAGCGCTCACCTTTCCTTCTCCAGAAAAGTGTTTTTCCAGATGCCCAAAACAATCTGAAAGAGGATTCATCAGAGAAAATAACTTTACCCCAGTCCTCAGCAGTCCAATCCTTGTACCTTTTGCAGAGCACCAGTCTGTCCCTGATGTTTTTCCTGGAGAGAAGTGATTTCTTTGCTGCCCTTCTTGACATGAGGCCATCCTCCAAAAGTCTTTGCCTCACTGTGTGTGAAGATGCACTCACACCTGCCTGCTGCCATTCCAGAGCAAGCTCTGCACTGGTGGTTCCCCGATCCTGCAGCTGAATCAACTTTAGGAGATGGTCCTGGTGCTTGCTGGATGTTCTTGGGCACCCTGAAGCCTTCTTCTCAACTATTGAACCTCTCTCCTTGAACTTCTTGATGATTCAATAAATGGTTCATTTAGGTGTAATCTTACTAGCAGCATTATCCTTGCCTGTGAAGCCCTTTTTGTGCAATGCAATGATGACTGCACGTTTCCTTGCAGGTAACCATGTTTTACAGAGGAAGAACAATGATTTCAAGCTCCACCCTCCTTTTAAAGCTTCCAGTCGGTTATTCTAACTCAATCAGCATTACAGAGTTATCTCCAGCCTTGTCCTCGTCAACACTCTCACCTGTGTTAACTAAAGAATCACTGACATGATGTCAGCTGGTCCTTTTGTGGCAGGGCTGAAATGCAGTGGAAATGTTGTTTTTGGGATTAAGGGCCTGATTTAGCAGAGTGGGTCCTGCTAATGCGCTCGCAGACTGGCAGTGATTGACAGTCTTCTGCCGTTTGTGGGCGGGTAGGGGGTGGCGATGCTCTGTTTCCTGAAACAGAGGTGTGTCACCGCCGTTGCGGAGGAGGAAAGAAGCCAGTATCTCCATCGGTTGACAGAGATTTCCTGGCCTCTTCCTCTAAACTTTGGCGGCCAGCGGCAGGACCCCATGGCTCACCGCAGCTGGCCGATGGTACGCAGATTATCCGATGCAGCTCGGATAAGTAATGCACAGGAGGCGTGATGCTTCCTGCTGCATTACCATATCTGCAAGGATCGCAATTGCAAAGCTGCCTGCGTGCAACCTGTGTATAGTTTTGCAATTACGACCCTTGCAGAATCAGACCCTAAATTCATTGTCATGGCAAATTACAATTAATTACAATTCATCTGATCACTCTTCATGACATTCTGGAGTATATGCAAATTGCCATCATACAAACTGAAGCAGCTGACTTTGTGAAAACCAATACTTGTGTCATTCTCAAAACTTTTGGCCATGGCTGTACATGCGCTACCACTACAGTGTCACAAGATTTTTTATGAATAAGAAAATAACACACTATGCTACCATTTACAGTGTCACAAGATTTTTTATGAGTAAAACACTGTGCTATCACTTACAGTGGAACAAGATTTTTTGAGTAAAACGCTTTTCTACCACTTACAGTGTCACAAGATTTTTTATGAATATGAATAACACACTGCGCTGTGACTTACTGTCACAATACGTGGATGATAAACTGCGGTCTGGCCGACAGTGTTACCAAACAATAATAGCGCAGCTAGCACAAACAAAAAAAAAACAGAAATAAGATCTTTTTTTTGTGGAATGCTAATTTTATTTAACTTTTTACACTGGGGAAGAGAACCACTGGACGAGGCAGCAGCCTCTTGATGAACAACACAGCACCTCTTTATGGACAACAAAGCACCCCTGCGGAGTGCGTATGGACCACCTGCAGAATCACAAATACGTGGATGATAAGCTACGGTCTGGCCGGCAGTGTCACTGAACAATAACAGCGTAAGCTAGCATACACAAAACAAAAAAGATCTTTTTACATTTTTTGTGGAATGCTAATTATCAATTTTAATTAGCTTTTTATTTTTTTTACACTAGGGAAGAGCACCCCTGGACAACACAGCACCCCTTAATGTACTGCTGCAGCCATAGCCCCTTGATGGACAGGACAACACAGCAGCACACATTTATGTACTGCAGCCCTTTTTATGTGCTGCAGCCCCAGGCCCTTTATGGACAACACAGCAGCAGCCCTGTATGTACTGCAGCCCAGGGTTGGACTGGCCCACAGGGGTACTGGGGAAATCCCCGGTGGGCCCTACTGCCTGAGGGCCCCACCCCCTCTTCTAGGGGTGAAGCAGTGTCATAGATGAACTTGGGTGCTTGATTTGTTTCTATGGAAACTACATTAAGATTATCCCTCCTGCCAATCAAAGTGGGTGGTGCTGACACACCCGAGTCTCCTCTTTTATAAAAGGGGCCCTGTTCTTGCATTTCCTCTCTAATGGTTGGCCAGGTCCATCTGTTGTGACTAGCCACACCCTCTTTGGTGGCTGGCCACACCCCTTAAGTGTGGGCCCCTACCATTGCATTTCCTGGTGGGCCCTTCTTGCCCCAGTCCATCACTGCTGCAGCCTCTTGATTGACAGGACAACAGTGCCACACAGCAGCACCCCCCCCTTTATGTACTGCAGCCCCAGCCCGACAACACTGCACCCCTGAATAGACAGAGCAGCACAGAGCACGTCTGTTCTCTGTACACTATCCACAGCCGGAGTGAAAATGGCGTAGATCATCGGGACCTTTATAGAATCCAAAACCCATGAGAATCCGACAGCAGGATGATGACGTTTTGTATTAAGGGCCTGATTGAACAGCGTACGCAATAGCGTTATCGAATGCAGTCAAGCGATTGTTTGCCATTGCGCATGTGTACAAACCACGCTGTGCGTGTGCAGCAATCGCATTATGATTATGGACACACTGTCCATTTAAATGTCGTTTCATGGGCTTGCATAAATTAGCCACTGCTATTGCTTATGCAGCATGAGAGCTTTCTGCGTGCAACGAGGCTTGCAGTTTCTGCGGCTGGTCAGTCCTGCTATAAATGCGGCGTGACGGGCCAATGTGCGTCGATGGTACCGATGGTTATGCAGAAAAGTGAGGTTGGATGTATATGAGAAAGCAGCAGTGGGCGTCCCCATGACGTCTGTGCTTTGGCAAGCATTAGCATATTTTCGCAGCTGCGTTCCGTACAAAATTGCAGCTGCGATTGCAATTGAGTTCATAAATGCACACAAACTTTGGGGTTCCGAGTTGAACCAAGTCCTGGTTTGGATCACTTTGGGGTTCTGAGTAGAGTCCTGACTTGGGTCTTCTCGCAAGTTCAGATCTCGGATCTCAAAAATGGATCTTGCATATTTTGGATTGCATGTAAGTCCCTCTCTTGTGATTTTAGGTCCTATTTTACACAGTAGAGTATATGGATGAGGGTGTGGGCTGTAGTTCATGCTGTAATACTACATACTTGTCGCTATTAGAGACAGTTGTAGGTTGATGGAGTGGGTGGGAACGTGTAAAAGATGGGATGTTGTCAGCATCGCAGCATGCTGGATGCCGACAGTCAAAATACAAGCGACGGCAGGTGCACACGCAGGGGGGATTTCTGAGTACCCAGAAACCCTCCCTACCCGCCTATCAGTGGCGGTTTCAGTAAGAGTAGTGTGGACTGCAGTGAGTGCTGCCGCACTACGCAGTAACAAACACACCGGTGCTGGGTAGTACACTTGTATTATCCGGTGGCAGTGTGTTTGTTTTAGCAGCCAATGAGAGTCAGACAGACTCTCATTGGCTGCTGCATCCACGAAGGGAGCCAGGCTGGAGCTCACTCATGAGCTCCGCCTTCCAGCTCCAGCAGTGGGTGATGGGAGAGACGTCATGACATCTCTCTCATAGTGCAGAGCACAGAGCGGGTTGGGAGGACTGAGGAGCGGACAGTGGCAGGAGTGAGGATTCAGGTAAGTGTTGTTTTTCTTATTTTGTATGTGTCTTTGTCCTATTTATGTAAAGGGCACTGTATGGGGGGGCCACTACTGGGGTGACTACTACGGGGGGACTATATAATGGGCACTGCATAGGGGGGACTACTACTGGGGGCACTACTGGAGGCACTGCATAGGGGGGACTACTACTGGGAGCACTGCATAGGGGGACCACTACTGGGGGCACAGTATAAGGGGCACTACCGGGGGCACTGTATAGGGGGACCACTACTGGGGGCACTGTATATGGGGCATTACTAAGGGCACTGTATAAGGAGCACTACTGGGGGAACTGAATAAGGGGCACTACTGAGGGCACTATATACGGGGCACTCAGTGGCTTAAGTTCATCCTAGACGCCCGGAGGCAAGTTCTAATTTGGTTCCCCCTAAGATAAAAAAGGAAAATAGATATGGTGCATATATCTATCTATCTATCTATCTATCTATCTATCTATCTATCTATCTATCTATCTATCTATCGATCGATCGATCGATCGATCGATCTATCTATCTATCTACCCATATGCAGAAAACACTAATTTAGAATATGTGAATTTATTTCTATTAGGCCTATTTACTAATGTAAATTTGCAGGATATCCCCCAAAAACACCCTTTTTTGGGAGATATCTTCAAATTTATAGAATCCCTTCAATTTATCAGCATTCGGGAAACTGGCCCTCGTAGCTAACGCTATGGAGTTAGCTGCTGTTGCCTATGGGCTACAGATCGCAAAAAGTACAAGGAGAGGGATCCGTAGAGAAGCGTATTTATAATGGGTGCATCGTGTGCGGTGCCACACATCGCACATCCTGCACCCACTTAAATATACTTACCTCTCCGTCGGCCTGGCACTGGCAAAATCACTGGGAAAATGGCCACTGTGGCTATTTCCCAGGTCATTTGCGCATGCACAGTAGACTCTGGCACAATACTAGAGTCTACTGCACTGCCGGAGAGAAGGGGGCCCAATAGGAGCCTGTACATGGCACTCCCAGGCACTCTCTGCTCAGACCACGCATGGACAGTAGTACTGAAGGAGAAGTCAAGGGTTTGCATTAGGGTTGTGTATAGATCCCCTTCAGTTAATGTGCCTGGTATACATGCAAAGGTATACAGTTCTCCCATTGTATACCAGAAAAACAAGATAAGTGATAACATTGCAACATTGTCTATCATAAAGATGGGGACTGCACTGAAGAACGGAATGTACGTTTGTATGAAGAGCAACCTCAGCTACAGCCCTGGGTTTAATTAGGAGTATATACAGCTATGCATTAGTCACAGATAAAAGATAGTGACCTGCATAGTGCAATTAGCATGAGGCTCAGAGTCCTTCTGATGGAGGCGAAAGCCACCTGAAGTGGGGTGGGGAACCTACCTGATACCCCTGACGGAGGGGAAAACCACCTGATGTGGGGGCTTTGAGGACTAAGTTTGAGTCAAGATACTGTAAGACTGCCACTGTGGTGGAACTAAAAATCACAAAATGTCCAGACTACTGCAGATTGCTTCACATGCCAGGAAGTTGCTCCACCAAAGATCTGCCTCCAGACTCAGTCACTACTGCTCCAGGTCCCAGCCTCCCATGCCCTCTTACCCGCAGCTCCGTCTGATGCTTCCTTGTTGACATCCAGCTCCTGTGAGATCTCCAGCGCGCTTATGCTCGGGCCCCGCCACACAGGTCCATGGCTAGAGCTTCCACCGGGAAGGAGGACAGGGAGTTGTGGATGAGGGGAGGCACCAGACGTGTCACTCTGGCATGAGAAGCTGCTGAGGAGCAGTGACATCAGTGAGTGTGGACAGGCTATAGATAGATGGAAGCGGCATCTGATGGTCTGATACGGAGCCCTCCACTAGTATATGGTTATGGTAGCTTCTCAGGTGCTGGGAAGAGGTGCCGCGTATTGGACGGCCGTGACGGTACACTCCAGGTACATATTTACAGCTGTAAGTGAGGTGAATGTATTGTGGGCAATGGAAGAGGTGCCCCTTCATTACTGGCGCCCGGCGGCAGGTGCCTCCATTGTCTCCCATAGTTCTGCCCCTGGGGGCACTGTATAGGGGGACCACTACTGGGGGCACTGTCTAAGGGGCACTACTGGGGCAGGGGGGTCTTTAATAAATCATAAATATTTATTTGCCTGCTGCAGTCATGTTTTTTAGTGATAGAGGTGTGTGTGTCTGTGTCAGTCAATGTGTGTGTACCCCGTCATAGGCTGAGTGGTATATTTTACTGTAGTGGTACTAAATCCTGTGTAAGCTGTTTCTATCTATCTATCTATCTATCTATCTATCTATCTATCTATCTATCTATCTATTTGTGTCTAGATGTTGTCTCATTGGTCCTGTAATTCAAGAATTTGGAAACCCCCCTTTCAAAATCCTGCATTTGCCACTGGCCGGAATCCTGACAGCATCGGGATCCCGGCTCCAGAATCCAGACCACCGGGATCCCAAAGGTATCGGGGGTTAGCGGAGGGTTAGGTTTAGGCACTAGGAGGAAGGTTATGGTTAGGCAATAAGGGAGGAGGATTAGGGTTAGGGTGTGGGGAAGGGTAGGTTAGGTTTAGGCACTAGGGGGGAGGTTAAGTTCAGGCACCGGGGAGGGTGGGTTAGGGGTCGGTGTAAGGGTTAGCGTTAGGGTACTTACCTAATAGTGTCGGGATTCTGACTGTCGGGATGCCACTGTCGGTTTTCTGACTAGCAGCATCCCGTCCTCCGGGACCTTCTGTAGCAGTGTTACTAACCTGTCCCCACCACCGACTTCTGCGCATGTGTGACCTGAGGTGACGCATGTGCAAAGCCGCTGGGGAGGTAGTGAAGAGGAGGCGAATCTGCCTGGATCCCTCTTCTCATCCCTGGAACTCCTTCCCACAGGGGGCTGCGACAAGAAGCACCATCTGAAGATGGCTTTTGTTCTCGCAGGCAAACTCCTGAAACTTTCAGTTTTCATTTTCGGAGTCTGATGAATATCGGGAGGTCCTATTGAACCGCTAATGATGAATGGCTTGTTACCTTAAATGTGCGGAAACTAGCATTTCTGCATGTGTAACGGGCCATTAAGGGATGATCTATGGACCCCTGTGGGAGTTAGAAGACCCTGTGTTCAACAAACAAGCTGCTAAAACCAGGAAAGGTGATCAACCAGTAGACCACACTAAACCATCAATTCTTACCTGGGTATCACACCTGCAATCCAGTGTAAACAGACTCTTGTGTACTCTATGTTTTTTAGAAGTTAACTTCAAGTGAGTTACATTTACTTACATTTTTTTTCATAGATGTGCTATATTCTTTTAAACTGCCATGTGTTTGTGCTGCTGCTCTGTGGCTTAACATGCCCACACACTAAACGACTCGCAAATAATGCAATGTCGTTAACGATTTCCTTTGAACTCCCCGGCAGCTCCCTGGCAGGCCTGGACAAACGATATCGTGCATTAAGTGTTAATTTTGACAAACGATCTACTAACGACCTATCGTTCATCCTTAACAATTTCCAGTGCATTGTTAAAGAGATTGCCAGATCTTACCTGCAGTAAGTAAGATCTGAAGTTACGATTAAAGACCCACGGGACCGCGCATTGGATCGTTATCTTTCAGTGGAAACTGCATTATTTGCACAAATGTGAACGATTTATCGTTGTGATGCATCAAAATTGTGCAAATCGTGCAGATGATTGTCTAGTGTCTGGGCACCTTTAGTTTAGCCAGCCAGCTCGCTGCAACCTATGGCCAATATTGATGAAAACAATACTGTGAGCTGTGAGGTGGTTAAATTTGAATGTTCTTGATGTTAATACAGGTTGAGTCTCCCATATCCAAATATTCCGAAACACGGAATATTCTGAAATACGGAATAATTTTGGCATGACTGAGATAATGAAACCTTTGATTTTTGATGGTTCAATGTGCACAAATTTTGTCTAAGGCACAAATTATTAAAAATATTGTATAAAATTACCTTCAGGCTGTGCTTATACGCACAGGTGTATTTGAAACATAAATGAATTTAATTTCTGTACACAAACTTTGCTTGAGCCACAAAATTATTGAAAATATTGTATAAAATTACCTGCATGTTGTGTGTATAAGGTGTATATAAATCATAAAAGCATTCTGTGTGCATATTGGGGTCCCATTCCCAAGATATTTCATTATGATATGCAAATATTCCAAAATACGGAATATTCCATTATCCAAAATAGCCCTGGTCCCAAGCATTTTGGATATGGGAGACTCAACCTGTAATCCTATACAAAGGATAGTCAAACAATAAAAAGATTATGTATTACTTTAAATGCTGAGGGGTCTATTTACTAAGCAGTGATAAGAGACAGAGTGAAAAGTGATAAGTAAGTGATAAGGTGCCAGCCAATCAGCTCCCAACTGCCATCTCACAGGCTGTTTGAAAAATGACAGTTGGGAATGATTGGCTGGCACCTTATCACTTCCTTATCACTTTTCCCTCTGTCTCTTATCACTGCTTAGTAAATAGACCCCTCAGTCTTTTTTCAGATTTTTTTCTCAACTCCAGTGTTTTGTCAAATATTTCATTTATGTAGATAACAAACAGGAACATTTAACTTGTGTAATGGTGTTAAATTGTTCTGTTTGTTCTATAATTACAGCATTTATTAGCCAAAGATGGACATCAGTCTTAATCTGTGTGCAATATAGATGAACAGTAAATAACTGAAAACATAGGAGTAGTAAATGAGGATTGTGATAAATATGCCCTTTTAAGGTCTGATGCAGATTTGAGCCTTTGAACACCATGTTTCTAGCCGCTAGTAGAGATGCAACTGAGTTGCATACAACTCAACATCACCCTAATTGCGTATGTTTGGCTCTGGAGCATAATCAGAGTGAAAACATATGAGATACATTCACAAAACCATCTTGCATTCAACTTTACATCGGCCCCTTAATCTCTAGTTCTTCCATAATTACTTTGTCGGTTTCTTCCCTAGGCTCCCCCTGTGATATCTTGGTGCCCATCACACTCATGTTTTTGGGGCCCCCATTTCTCCCAGGTGGCCAGTTGGCCATTGGCACACCCCCCCAGTGTCTCTCCAGCCAAATCCATGCTTGTGTCTCTCAGTGTTATCCCCCCATGTTTTTTCAGCCTCATACTCGCCTATGTTGCTCCAGCCTCATCCCTGCCTGTACCGCTCCAGCCATATCATTGCCTGTCCTGCTCCAGCACCATTACTGTGTTTCACGCCTAATCTCCACTGTCTCTCTTAGCCTCCTCTCCTCTGTGGCTCTCAGCCTCATCCCTCATGTGTCTCTCAACCTCATCCCCCTATCGCTCAGCCTCAACACCGTGTCATGTCTCTCAACCTTATCTTCCAGTATCTTTCAGCATCATTCTCCCGTTTCTCTCAGCCTCATCATCTTGTGTCTCTCCAGCACATCCCCATGTCTCCCCAGTCCTGAGTCTTCAGCTCCATCCTCCTCTGTGTCACTTCATCTCCAGCCCTCCCAACCCCACCCCATGCCTCTACAGTCCAGCTCACACATACCTCCTGCTGCCTGCTGCTCCTTTTCGCGGACAGCTTGGCTCCTCTTCGATCCACCGGCGTGATGTCATTAAAAAAACTTTATTGCATCAGTCCCCTTAGCCTCTTTCTGCCTGTTCCTATGGATGACCGTTGTCTAATGCTCCCAATTCAATTTAATTCAGAAAATTATGCACAGACTGATATACAGACCACGGGGGGGGGGGGGGGATTTTTCTGTAATGGTGTCATGAGAGTTAAAGCAGAGGTTTTTTAAAAGGCAAATCAAACCTAGTTTTGCACATAAAACTATTGCCGTTTTAAATCCAACAGCAAACTTGTCAAAAAACCATCACTTACAAACTCATAGATTATATGTGGATGTCAAACAACCTAAAATTATAGACTATACGTTCTCCTCATGCTCATAAATCATACTATTGAATATATTTAATCTTAACAGACAAATGGTCTCTCCAGCAAATCAAAAATATAGACATTATCCCAATAACATAGTCAGATCATGTACTGTTCTTATGGGATCTAAAACCCCCATGGCCAGCAAATTACCTAGTAGTATATACTGAGACCAAACACATCATACATGAAGTATTATATGTATTCTACTAAACAAGTCATCATAAGGACTTGTCAATATTTAATTATTGGTGTGTGCTCAAGGCTGTTTTGAGAGGTGCAGCCATACAAGTAGCAGCTACACTTAAAAAAATAAACAAGTGCAAAATAATTTAGAAAAACAAATTGTCCAATTGGAGGAATAACACAAAAAATGTCCAGGAAACATAAATATCAATCAAGAACCTCTGGATGCAAGAAAATAAAATTACAAACCTTGTCAAATGCAAAACCCTATTAAAATAAAACCTTTTATACTCTTGGTAACAGAGGGCCTGATTCACTACTGTATGCAACTGCGATTAAGCACTCAATCGGCCAATTGTTTTGCACTGCGCATGCATGTACATCGCAGTGCATGTGCGTGAACCGGCCGCTGCGATCAAGACGCCTACGCAGATCCATTGCAGAGTGATTGACAGGAAGTGCCGTTTGGGGGTAGTGATGGGGGGTGTGGTCTGCGAAACGCAGGCATCCTAGTGCGCTCGGACGCCGTTACAGGGGTGTGAAAAAATTAGCAACTGCGATGCCGAACGCAGCCTGAGGACTCATAGCGTGCATGGTTGTTAGCAATTCCTGAGTAAGGTTAGAGCTTGTGCAAGTGTGCGTGAGGCTGCAATGGTACAGTACTACATTACGGATGTGTGCTAAGTAAAGTGGGCGTCTTTATGTTATGCTGCGACGGAATAGCGATCGCAATAAATTAGCATACTATCTCAGTTGAACTGCATGCGTAATTGCAATTGCATTTGCAGTTGTGTACAGTAGTGAATCAGGCCCAGAGTTAGCAGATTGTAGCCTGGACAGCAATATACAAAATTGAATATATGCAAAAACTACTTTTGTAGCCTACCACAAGAAACTATATAATCTAAAAAACGACCCTTATGCATTTCAACACACAGAAAAAACACTGAATTCTTTTATAGATCAACTATATTTAACTTTTATTACTTCCTATGCATCAAATGTACAGATGTAGTAAAATTAGCTATTAAAAAACGTTCACAAAATACGAAGCCCAAGTTCCAGACAGGTACACTAATAACTTCTAAATTATATTCTAATAAAATCTAATACCCACACTAACAAAGATCAGCGAGAAAAGCTGTCTCCCCAAAGAAATGTTGGAAGTAGAAATCATTACTATACCCAAACCAGGTAAATATTCCTCACTGTACCAAAACATGTTACATCCAAATAGCATTGCTAACTCGGATATAAAAATATTTCCTAAAATCATAACTAACAGATTAATCACCATCACACCTAGAGGCCTATTTATCAAATAATAATTTCTGGGAAAAACATTTGTTTTCAGGGGATTCCCATAAATATTAAGGTTTCCTGATTCTATATCTGCTGCGGTCCCTCCATTTCTGACAGTTGCCACTGCCCTAATAGGTTTCTATGGCGACTGTAATGCTCTTAGGTTTACCAAGCTCTGGAGTTTGGCCCCGATAGGATAACGCCATCTCCATACAGTATAACCTGGAAAGGAGGCCACGGGCACAAATACTTTTTTATTACCACTTTATTAGTGCAGTATTTTTTTCTGGTAAATTAAATGTTCTGTATATTGTATACCAGTCACTAGAATGTTTCCTGTATTGTATATTGATCACTAGAATATTCTCTGAATTGTATAGATGTTACTAGAATTCTCCATGTACTGTATATTTGTCTTTAGGATGCTCTCTGTATTGTATATTGATCAGCCAGTTAAGATAACGGAGGACATTTAATATGGACATAGTGTCATAAATCTTTAGGACCTGGGGCTGCTAGTCAGTGAACACATCATAGGGCTGGGGCCTGCGGTAGTTATAAAAGTGACCTATAGGGTTAGTACATGACATGAGGAGATGGGTGGTACTTTCTCTTCTTGAGTTACTGCCTGAGTGCTGGCAGTCTCTTTTGCTCAAAGACGTTAAGCCGCCCTCCCATCCCAATTGGCTGGTGACGTCTTTGCTGGTGTGATGGCCTATTTGGCATGTGACTACAGTTGGAGGTGCCCTGAGGTATTTCAGGGTCTGTCAATGGGGGTGTAGGCCATTGCTTCGTGGAGGATTGGGGCACCATCCGTCCAGGTGGGCTCCTTTTTATCCACAGGGGTAAGGCATTGACAGGCACCTCAAGTTGGGGGAGGAAAGGGAGAGCAGCATCCTCTTCCTTTTGTGTATATATAACAGATATGTGGATAACTGCCTACACACATAGGTGTAACATTCTGCTGCACATCTATGGTCATGCAGGGCTGGCAGATAGGTCCAAGAAGTTGTAAGCTTATACTCTCCTAAATTTTGCTGGCGCTGAAGCAGAGGATAAAGCCAATACCTTTTGTGTTTGGAGAAGGGGAGGACAGAGAGGATCTTGAGGCATTTATGATATCTGTCTCCCTGTTAAAAATGTCATCATTGACAGACATGCGTGTAACACAGCAGTACATTCAGTCTTATGTGGCAAGGCTAAACTTACTAGAGATGAGCAATTTGGTTCTACTCGGTTCTTTTCACCAAATTAGCGCACGTTTGGATTTATCTTATTGGGAATTCAAAAAATTCATCCTAAACATGATGACAAACGGTCCTATTTTCTGAAACCCAGTAGTCCATTGCAGAGATTTAAAAATAATATGTATCTGTGCCAGGTTTCTCCTCAGTCAATAATTTCCATTGTGAGAGTGTGAACCTCAAAGAAGAAAAGAGTGACTTTCTGACAAAGAGACCTGTAATGTAATTGAGATTAATATAGATACTGGTGCCAAGTGTAATGTCCAGATAACTCCTGTAGCGCATCAGCCCAAATGCAGTAATTGATGTCTCCAACTCGGCAAACCTGATTGATTATATTGGTCAAGATATCAAAACCCAGGTATGGTCACAATCAATGCTACAGTTGACAGTGACATCAAATCACTACTGGGTCTGCCTGACAGTATCAGGTTAGATCTGATTACATTAGGTGCCGTTGTGCACGTGATTCAGTTTGGAGACCCAGAACTCGGAGACTTTTCTGATCTGTTTAATAATAATTCTATAAGCAAACTATTGTAACATACCACATGATCTTAGTGAAGCTATTATTCCAACCATCTGTGCTCTGAGGTCTATACTGTATCTCTTGCTATGAATGACAAAGTCTTAACTGAACATAACCACATGACTGCACTGGCAGTAATCACCCCTGTGGAACATTCCATCCATGAGTGTCTGCCTTGGTGGCAACTGTCAAGAAAAATGGGTCTCTCCATATATTCTTCAACCGGGTCCACTTGAACAAATCCGTCATGCATCCTAACCAACCCCTGAAGATGGTGGAACAGGTAATTGCTGATATACCCAAAGCCAAAGTCTTCACCACTTTAGATGCCAAATGTGGAATTTGACAGATCACTCTGGATAAGGAGTGTTCAATGCTGACTACTTTCATGACACCAGTGGGCAGATATGTGGTTCTCAAAATGCCTTATAGAAGTATGGGCAGCAAAGTTTTCCAGTGCTGTATAGAGCACCTATTTGAGGAGTTCCATGTAAAATAATCATGGATGATGTCCTTATATAGGATTCCTCTATGGAATAGCATCAACATATTCTCAAAGTCCTGCATAGGATTAGATCACTTAATGTAAAATTTTAACCCTGTCAAGTGCCGCTTCTATGTCACTGAGGTTCCCTATGTGAGTCACTTGCTCATGTCCCAAGGTGTCAAGCACAATCCTGCATGAGACACAGGCCCTGATTCAGAGCCGGACGCTCTGACAGAGCGCTCGCTCTGAATCAGGGCCATCCTTCTCTTTTTTTAGAGTGGCCAGGTGACCACCCACAGCTATAGCGAGCGGCCAAAAAGATGGTCGTGATGGTCAAGACCATCGCAACCATCGGGCTTGTGACGAGACCCTTGTGGTAGGGTCTCACTGCCGCAAGCCCTGGAGTGCTTTCGGCTCTATCAGAGCCGAAGGCACTCCCACTGACATCACTGTTGCCTGCCTGACATCAATGGACTACTGGGTTTCAGAAAATAGGACCGTTTGTCATCAGACGGTAGGCGTTCCCATAGGACAGGTAGGCTCACCATCGACAGCACGCCCCCTTTGGTACGAGACCCATAATGACGGCTTGGCCGTCGCTATCCGGGTTTCGCACATGCACACGACAGGAGCCGGGTCTGTCGTGCGCATGTGCACTGGGCCAACATCGACCCACTTGTGAGCGCTCTGCGCTCGTGAGCGGGTCTGAATCAGGCCCACAGGCAATATAGTTGATGCCTATGGGAACGCCTCCATCTGGGCAGCCACGCCTCCGGCACACCCGCCAAAGGGGGCCTGCTGTCACTCACCATCGACAGCATGCCCCCTTTGTAGCGAGACCCGAAGCAACGGCTTGCCCGTCGCTATCCGGGTCTCGCGCATGCGCATGACGGAGCCACCTCCGTCGTGCGCATGCACACTGGGCCAACATTGACCCGCTTGCAAGCGGGTCTGAATTAGGCCCACTGTTGCCTGCCTGAATTCCATGCTAACCAGCAGCCCTTATGGTTCTTTGATGTACACCTCCCTGTGTTAGTCTTTGTGATTCCTCTTAGCATGGCCTCGGTGTGGTTTGCATGCAACAGGATAAGCCTGTTGCTCTTGCATCCAGTGCCCTAACTGAGCCTAAGACATGGTACACACAAATAAAAAAAGAGCTTTTGGTATTGGGGATGCCCAGTTATTGTGAAAACTGACCACCAGCGCTATCACAATCCTGCAGAAGCACCTGCAGGCTGTGTGAGTTCAGTGCCTTGTGTTAAAGCTCCAGTGTTAATCCTTGGACGTGGGGTCCAGGAGTATCCCTCACCTCCATCTGCCTGTTGTTCTCTCTCATGCTTTCATTTCTGATCCAGATGATGATGAACTTTATGTGATGTAGATGGATGTTCACTTTTCTAGATGGCGGGGCAAAGTCTGTGATGCTACCCTCAATGATGACCTTTGCCATCATTTATCCAGAGTTGTGTTAGATGGTTGGCCCTCCTTCTCTAGGGAGCTGTCCCAGGACCTCCATCTCTCACACCATGTCTGATGAATTGACAGATTCTGAGGGTGTGCTTCTCAGAGGCCAGCATTATGTCATCCCTTATTCTCTTCAGCAATTGGGTCACCCTGGTGTGGGAGCTACTAAGCACAGGGCCAAACATGCTATGTTTTGTTTTGGTCTACTATATCTGCTGGCAATTAACGTGGTGTACCTGCCTTTGTCCTGTGCAGTGCCACCCTTTGGTGTAATTCTGCGTCAAACCACCATAGTTTGTGTACTATTGCGAGTGCCACCTCTCGGTGCAATTGAGCATCTAAAGACCTTTTTCAGTGTACAAGTTGCAATCTCCTCTTTGGTACCATTTACTTCTTACAGAAGTATTTCTCTAGAGCCACTGTAGTAACTTCTCTATTTCCGTGGGTACCGGACTCCTGACCAAAGGACCGTGACCTGCCAGCAGGGTGCAACTAAACCCATATACCACTAGGAGGGGTCACTGGTGAACACCTCCCTGCTGGTTAGACTCCGCACCATTGGTCAGGTCTCGTCAACGTCCGGTATTCGTGGATGAGGAGATCTTACATACAGGCCCCACACCTCTAATACCTTCCTCAGCCGGGACCTCAGCTTTCATCCCCTCAGCAGGGGATTCCACACTGCCAGTCGTGACATTTGCCCAATATTACCAGCACGGCTGTAATCAACAAGAAGAGGCACTTCTCTTTACATGGTATACCCCAGCAGCTGTTCATGGACAATGCCATACAGTTTATGAGCACAGAATTCAAAACATTTGTACAGTATATCAATGGGACATCACTCATAAAAGTCACAGGTAGCCACAGTCTAATGGGCTGGCTGAAAGAGCAGTCCGATCAGCCGAGCTTGTTCTCTAGAAATGTACTAGGTATGGGTCAGACCATTCTAGGTATATTTTGCTATACTATATATAAATATATATATATATATATATATATATATATATATATTTTTTTTTCAAAACCGTGCCTTGATAAATTCAACATTTCTATTCTATTCTTCCCATGGTCTAAAACGTCAATGGTGTTTTAATATTCAATTCTATTCTATTGTATTATATTCTAAAGTGTACTTTCTCTACGGGTTTGCAGCGGTTTTGGCATTAGTAAATCGGTGGGTTGCAAAACCGCCACAAAATTAACAGGATTAAAACCCACCACTTAGTAAATTTACCCCCAGGAGTTTTAGGGTTGTCTGCTGCATGTTCTGTATCTTTACTACAATATTGTTTAATTATTACAGTTCATTGGGGGAAAATTATTGTTTCATTGTATTAAATGAGCAATATTATGTACTTAAGATGTGCTCGCCATCTATATGTTTTAATGGATTCCTTTTGCTGATAACATTGTTACCCCATTTACATTGCTTTATAGTGGTGAGACATTGTAGGTCTTTGATTTGTATTGAGAAACCCTTTCAGGTCTCCTGACACTAGGGGTGAGCGGGTTCGGATTTCAGAAATCCGAACCCCCTCCGAGCCCCCCCGATCCGAGTCCGATCCGAGTCAGGCTCGACTTTTCCCGCCTGACTCGGATCTGAAATCGAGGCAAAACGTCATCATCCCGCCTTCCGAGTCTCGCGGGTTTTGGATCCTATATAAGGTACCCGCGTCGGCGCCATTTTCTCACTCGGCTGTGGACAGTGAAGAGGGAGGGTGGGAGTTAGGGCTGTGTAGTGTAGTGTAGTGTAGTGCTGCTGTTGTCCACTACTTCAAAGTCCATAGGGGCTGGCTGTGTTGTGCTGTGCTGCTGTTGTTAATAGGGGCTGTGTCCACTACTTCAAAGTCCATAGGGGCTGGCTGGACTGTGTTGTGCAGTCAGTTCTCCATAGGGGCTGTGTCCACTCCAAAGTCCTGTGCAGTGTCCCAGTCCTAAAGGGGTGCTGTAGTGTTGTCCAGGGGGTGCACTGTCCATCAGGGGTGCTCCCCCCAAGTGCTAAAAAAATAATATATTTTCTGTGTTTGTGAATTGTGTGCGCAGTAGCCGCACGTGCATCAACAAAGTAGTGACAAGCGTGCGCCTGTGTCATAAGTAAAGGGCCGGCTGGCTTGACCGTTAAAGGGTTCTGTAACCCCCAAAGTACACTCCAGTCCAAACCAAAAAAATAATTATTTTCTGTGTTTGTGAATTGTGTGCGCAGTAGCCGCACGTGCATCAACAAAGTAGTGCCAAGCGTGCACCTGTGTCATAAGTAAAGGGCCGGCTGGCTTGACCGTTAAAGGGTGCTGTAACCCCTGAAAGTACACTCCAGTCCAAATAAAAAAAAAAAAAATTTTCTGTGTTTGTGAATTGTGTGCGCAGTAGCCGCACGTGCATCAACAAAGTAGTGCCAAGCGTGCGCCTGTGTCATAAGTAAAGGGCCGGCTGGCTTGACCGTTAAAGGGTGCTGTAACCCCCAAAGTACACTCCAGTCCAAACCAAAAAAAAAATAATTTTCTGTGTTTGTGAATTGTGTGCGCAGTAGCCGCACGTGCATCAACAAAGTAGTGCCAAGCGTGCGCCTGTGTCATAAGTAAAGGGCCGGCTGGCTTGACCGTTAAAGGGTGCTGTAACCCCCAAAGTACACTCCAGTCCAAACCAAAAAAAAAATTATTTTCTGTGTTTGTGAATTGTGTGCGCAGTAGCCGCACGTGCATCAACAAAGTAGTGCCAAGCGTGCGCCTGTGTCATAAGTAAAGGGCCGGCTGGCTTGACCGTTAAGGGTGCTGTAACCGCCGAAAGTACACTCCAGTCCAAACCCAAAAAAAAATAATTTTCTGTGTTTGTGAATTGTGTGCGCAGTAGCCGCACGTGCATCAACAAAGTAGTGCCAAGCGTGCGCCTGTGTCATAAGTAAAGGGCCGGCTGGCTTGACCGTTAAAGGGTGCTGTAACCCCCAAAGTACACTCCAGTCCAAACCAAAAAAAAAATAATTTTCTGTGTTTGTGAATTGTGTGCGCAGTAGCAGCACGTGCATCAACAAAGTAGTGCCAAGCGTGCGCCTGTGTCATAAGTAAAGGGCCGGCTGGCTTGACCGTTAAGGGTGCTGTAACCCCCGAAAGTACACTCCAGTCCAAACCAAAAAAAAAATTATTTTCTGTGTTTGTGAATTGTGTGCGCAGTAGCCGCACGTGCATCAACAAAGTAGTGCCAAGCGAGCGCCTGTGTCATAAGTAAAGGGCCGGCTGGCTTGACCGTTAAAGGGTTCTGTAACCCCCAAAGTACACTCCAGTCCAAACCCAAAAAAAAATTATTTTCTGTGTTTGTGAATTGTGTGCGCAGTAGCCGCACGTGCATCAACAAAGTAGTGCCAAGCGTGCGCCTGTGTCATAAGTAAAGGGCCGGCTGGCTTGACCGTTAAGGGTGCTGTAACCCCCGAAAGTATACTCCAGTCCAAACCAAAAAAAAAATTATTTTCTGTGTTTGTGAATTGTGTGCGCAGTAGCCGCACGTGCATCAACAAAGTAGTGCCAAGCGTGCGCCTGTGTCTTAAGTAAAGGGCCGGCTGGCTTGACCGTTAAAGGGTGCTGTAACCCCCAAAGTACACTCCAGTCCAAACCCCCCAAAAAATAATTTTCTGTGTTTGTGAATTGTGTGCGCAGTAGCCGCACGTGCATCAACAAAGTAGTGCCAAGCGTGCGCCTGTGTCATAAGTAAAGGGCCGGCTGGCTTGACCGTTAAAGGGTGCTGTAACCCCCGAAAGTACACTCCAGTCCAAACCAAAAAAAAAATTATTTTCTGTGTTTGTGAATTGTGTGCGCAGTAGCCGCACGTGCATCAACAAAGTAGTGCCAAGCGTGCGCCTGTGCCATAAGTAAAGGGCCGGCTGGCTTGACCGTTAAAGGGTGCTGTAACCCCCAAAGTACACTCCAGTCCAAAACAAAAAAAAAATTATTTTCTGTGTTTGTGAATTGTGTGCGCAGTAGCCGCACGTGCATCAACAAAGTAGTGCCAAGCGTGCGCCTGTGTCATAAGTAAAGGGCCGGCTGGCTTGACCGTTAAAGGGTGCTGTAACCCCCGAAAGTACACTCCAGTCCAAACCAAAAAAAAAATTATTTTCTGTGTTTGTGAATTGTGTGCGCAGTAGCCGCACGTGCATCAACAAAGTAGGCCAATCGTGCGCCTATGTCATAAGTAAAGGGCCGGCTGGCTTGACCGTTAAAGGGTGCTGTAACCCCCGAAAGTACACTCCAGTCCAAACCAAAATAAAAATTATTTTCTGTGTTTAGCCGCACGTATATATCAAATTGATATAACATAAATGGAGGACCAAACTTTCTCCGATAAAAATAAAATAGAGAAAGATCAAGAACCACTTCCTCCTAGTGCTGAAGCTGCTGCCACTAGTCATGACATAGACAATAAAATGCCATCAACGTCGTCTGCCAAGGCCGATGCCCAATGTCATAGTAGAGGGCACATACAATCCCAAATGGCAAATTTCAGGAAAATGACCTTGAAAAAGACATTTAAATCAGCTGAAGAGAAACGTAAACTTGCCAATATGCCATTTACGACACGGAGTGGCAAGGAACGGCTAAGGTCAATACCTAGTATGTTCATGACTAGTGGTTCAGCTTCACATGACGATGGAAGCCCTCCTCCCGCTAAAAAAATCAAAAGAGTTAAGCTGGCAAAAGCACAGCGAAGAACTGTGCTTTCTAAGAAGATATCAGAAATCCCCAAGGAGAGTCCAAGTGTGGTGGTGGTTGCGATGCCTGACCTTCCCAGCACTGGACGGGAAGAGGTGGCTCTTTCCACCTTTTGCACGCCCCCTGCAAGTGCTGAAAGGAGCACCCACAGTCCACTTGCTGATATGCAAATTGAAGATGTCACTGTTGAAGTACAACAGGATGAGGATACTGATGTAGCTGGCGCTGAGGAGGAAGTTGGCGAGGAGGATTCTGATGGTGATGTGGTTTGTTTAAATCAGGCTCCGGGGGAGACAGTTGTTGTCCGTGGGATGAAAAAGCCCATCACGGTCATGCCTGGGCAGAAGACCAAACATTCCACCTCTTTGGTCTGGCAATATTTCTATCCAAATCCGGACAACAACTGTCTTGCCATATGTACCATATGTAAAGGTGAAATAAGTAGGGGTAGGGACGTCAACCACCTAGGAACATCCTCCCTTATACGGCACCTGCAGCGCGTTCATAAAAAGTTACTGTCAAGTTCAGAAACTTTGGCTAAGACCGTAAGCAGTCCAGGGACACCTAAATCCCGTTGTCCTGTTGTATCCAAGCGCCTGCAAACCATACCGTCAACTCCCTCCTCGTCAATTTCCTCCTTAGTCAGGATCGGAAGTAGTCCTGTAGGCCATGTCACTGGCATGACTGACTCTCCTATCCGGGATTCCTCCGGAGGATCCTGCATTGCTACGCCTACTGCTGCCGCTGCTGCTGTTGCTGCTGCTGGGAGTCGTTCATCATCCCAGAGAGGAAGTAGGAACACCACTACTTTTACTAAACAATTGACCCTCCAACAGTCCTTAGCGAGGAGGATGAAGTACGACAGCAGTCATCCTGAAGCAAAACGTATAACTGAGGCTTTGACTGCTATGTTGGTGTTAGACGTGCGTCCGGTATCCGCCATTAGTGCAGTGGAATTTAGACAATTGATGGAGGTAGTGTGTCCCCGGTTCCAAATCCCGTCTAGATTCCACTTCACTAGGCAGGCGATACCGAGACTGTACAGAAACGTCAGAAAAAGTGTCCTCAGTGTCCTGAAAAATGCGGTTGTACACAATGTCCACTTAACCACGGACATGTGGACAAGTGGAACAGGGCAGACTAAGGACTATATGACTGTGACAGCCCACTGGGTAGATGTATCACCTTACGCAGCAACAGCAGCAGCGTCACCAGTAGCAGCATCTCAGAAACGCCAGCTCGTTACAAGGCAGGCTACGCTGTGTATCACCGGTTTCAGTAAGAGACACACCGCCGACAACCTCTTAGAGAAACTGAGGGAAATCATCGCCCAGTGGCTTACCCCACTTAGACTCTCCTGGGGATTTGTGACAACGCTACCAAAATTGTGCGGGCATTACATCTGGGCAAATTCCAGCACGTCCCATGTTTTGCTCACACAATAAACTTGGTGGTGCAGAATTTTCTGAAAAGCGACAGGGGCGTGCAGGAGACGCTTTGGGTGGCCCGAAAAATTTCTGGCCACTTTCGCCATTCAGCGACTGCGTGCCGAAGACTGGAGCGCCAGCAAACACTCTTGAACCTGCCCCGCCATCACCTGAAGCAAGAGGTTGTGACGCAGTGGAACTCAACCCTCTATATGCTTCAGAGGATGGAGGAGCAGCAAAAGGCCATACAAGCCTATACATCCACCTATGACATAGGCAAAGGAGGGGGTATGCACCTGACTCAAGCGCAGTGGAGAATGATTTCCGTGTTGTGCAAGGTTCTCCAGCCCTTCGAACTTGCCACACGTGAAGTCAGTTCAGACACTGCCAGCTTGAGTCAGGTCATTCCCCTCATCAGGCTTTTGCAGAAGCAGCTGGAGAAAGTGAAGGAGGAGCTAAGACGGAGCGATTCCGCTCGGCTTGTGGGACTTGTAGATGAAGCCCTTCATTCGCTTTGCCAGGATTCCAGGGTGGTCAATCTGTTGAAATCAGACCACTACATTTTGGCCACCGTGCTCGATCCTAGGTTTAAAGCCTATGTGGTGTCTCTCTTTCCGGCCAACACAAGCCTGCAGAGGTGCAAAGACCTGCTGGTGAACACACTGTCAGCTGAAGCGGAACGTGACACGTCAACGGCTCCTTCTTCATTTTCTCCCGCAACTGGGGCTGCCAGGAAAAAACTTAGGTATCCTAAGCAACCCGCTGGCGGTGATGCAGGGCAGGCAGGACCAAGTTTGGACATCTGGTCCGGACTGAAGGACTTGGCAACAATTTCTGACATGTCTACTGTCACTGCATATGATACTGTCACCATTGACAGAATGGTGGAGGATTACATCGGTGACAGCATCCAAGTAGGCATGTCAGACAGTCCATACCTGTACTGGCAGGAAAAAGAGGCAATTTGGAGGCCCCTGTACAAACTGGCTCTATTTTACCTGAGTTGCCCCCCCTCCAGTGTGTACTCCGAAAGAGTGTTTAGTGCAGCCGGGAACCTTGTCAGCGAAAGGCAGAGGAGGTTGCTTCCACAGAATGTGGAGAAGATGATGTTCATCAAAATGAATTATCAGCTCTTCCAGGGAGACCAGCCTCCAGAAGGTACAGAGGGACCTGTGGTGGTGGATTCAAGTGGGGACGAGTTAATACTTTGTGAGGATGAGGATGTACACACTGAACAGGGTGAGGAATCGGTGGATGAGGAGGATGAGGATGACATCTTGCCTCCGTAGAGCCAGTTTGTGCAGGGACACATTAATTGCCAGCTTGTTTTGTGGGGGCCCAAACGAACCAATCATTTCAGCCACAGTTGTGTGGCAGACCCTGGCGCTGAAATGATTGATTTGTTAAAGTGTGCATGTCCTGTTTATACAACATAAGGGTGGGTGGGAGGGCCCAAGGACAATTCCATCTTGCACCTCTTTTTTTTCTTTGCATTATGTACAGTTTGGGGCCTAGTTTTTCTAACTGCCATCCTGTCTGCCACTGCAGTGTCACTCCTAGATGGGTCACGTGTTTGTGCCGCCCACTCGTGTCGCTTAGCATAGTCATCCAGCTACCTCGGTGCAACCTTTTGGACATAAAAACACTATTGTGAGGTGTGAGGTGTTCAGAATAGACTGGAAATGAGTGGAAATTAAGGTTATTGAGGTTAATAATAGCATAGGAGCAGAAAAACCTACAAATTCTGTGATTTTAGCTTTTTTTATGCTTTTTTTCAAAAAAATACAGATCCAAAACACAAAACCCAGAACCCAAAACACGGAAGGGTGGTTTTGGCAAAACCAATCCAGATCCAAAACACGAAGAAAGATCCAGATCCAAAACCAAAACACAAAACACGAAAAGTGGCCGGTGCACACCCCTACCTGACACTGCCATGCACTACATCAATAGCTATTTGCTTACATGACAGTCTGTAAAGCTGGATACACACCTGGCTGACTTGCCAACCTAGCTAATGATTGGTAAGTGCATATACATGGAAACCCCCCCTTAAAAATCCTGCGTTTGCCATTGAGCCAGGCCATAGCAACCATCACGAACCAAAAGCCACTCCAGGCAACTTCAAGTTTTGGATTTGGGTGATGAAGGTAATTTAATGGAAACTTTATTCGACTACCTGCAGACAAGATTTAAAAAGTAAAGATTAATGTATGGTACATTTTTTTAAGGCCTCTCCTTGCCCCCTCAACACACCTACAGCAAGGCACCAGTCCAACAATGTCCTCACTGAATCTGACTTCTGGCCCAGAATCCCCACTTTTGGAAGGTGAGTCTGTGATTATAGTAAAGATACAATTAAACTGCACACTACAATATTTGTAGCTGTCCCGCAAAGTTTCCAATACACATACTGTACTTATATTTATCTTGAAATGGCTTGTAATTACGTGCTTCCAGGGCTCAGAATGTAATTTATTTTTAATGTTTTGTTTTTTATGGAGGGGTACTGTTGTGGGCAAATAAGGTACTGTTTCTAGGTGAAGACACACACACCAGCATGGGCACACACCATCTTGTGTGAATTTCATACATTAAACATCCATTACTTAGATTACCTTAAAACTGCCTGATATATGTCCAAACTAAACATCATACATATAAATCTGCACATTCATTAATTTCCGCAGGTATCAAGTTAACATCCTACATATGATACATTTGGGTCCATATTACCGGCTAAAAGTTAATTAAGTTTCTACGGTCCAAGTTGCAAATCCCATTTTGGAGCCAAATATAAACTTAGGAAATGACAATAGACCCAGCTGTTGACCCTATAAAAGTAACAAAGGTAACTTCGATGTTAGTATATTATCCGAAACACTAATGAAAAATAACATTACAAAACAACATTTGTCCGGGTTACATTACCCCAAAACCTCCAACACTGATGGCCATTTGTAAGTGTTCAGATGACTTAATGAGGGGGTATTAATTGTTTAAAACATTAGGAACACGCAAGATTAAAAAATACATTTAGATGCACTTGTTTAAATTGTTTGATACATTTACCCAAGCAAACAGCAGGAAATAAGGAGATGTTTGTCCATGGCAGAGCCAGATTTAGACCTCATGGGGCCCTAGGCAGGATACCGATTTGGGGACCCCCTTCCTCAAACAATCCTGTTCATAAATTACAGTAGGTGTCGCTGGAGCAAGATACACATGGGATAAAAAACGGCACTCGGAGACATCTTCATAGGCAAAAATACGGTGTATTAGGAGCAACGTTTCGGGTTGTAAACCCCTTTGTCAAGCCCACACCTCTGATTGTGACAAACAGACATAGAACACTTACCTCAATAAATACTCACACAGGAACATGTGTTGTCCATGCCACCATCACCACTCACTCACCAGCCGGAAACACCTAGCTGATGCACTTCCGGGTTCTGCGTTCCAGTGTTTCCTAGCAATAGCATTCTTACATTCCAGGGCCACCCATATAATGCTTCCCCAGGTGCTGCCAACCTGCCAGGCTTACAGATTGCACAGGACTCGCTGGTCACACTGTACCAGAAATACTAAATATTACCATACATGGAATATCGCTACATAAAAACACAATCAATACAAACAAAAAATATATAGTAAAACACAATCCTCATACCTAACAATATGATGGGTGTATCTTGCTCCAGTGACACCTATTGTAATATATGCACAGTTACAGTATTACAGTGTTACTAGATCACATATATATATATATATATATATATATATATATTTATATATCATCCTGTAATAAAAATGTATATGCAGCCAACTGTGCATACACATGTATATGTATGAAAGGGTATATATATACCTCCAGGTGCGGCACTCGGCGGACTTGTTAAATAATGATATCTGCACAGAGATTACTGCAACGTTTTGGGCTTTATTCACCCTTCATCAGACTACATATTACAAAGGGCGAATAAAGCCCGAAACGTTGCAGTAATCTCTGTGCAGAGTGCTGCACCTGGAGGTGCATAGATGGTTTAGTAGTGAGCACCGTGGCAATCTAAGATTTGGAAGAAGCGTGCCAGGCCATTTGTGAGATATATATATATATAGGGGAGAGGGGAGTTTGGTCGGAGGAGACTGGCTGAACTCACTGAGTGCAGCAGCTCACACTGCATGGGGGTGGAGTTGATTTGAGCCGCATTGAGGAGCAGGAACAGGAAGTGGATTGGAGGTGGTTACCCAGGCTGCAACTTTGCTTCTGCGTGAGTTCTCCCCCCCCTCCTGCATAGTGGAGGCAGGGCCCCAGCTGTACAGTTGCTATACTGCTATATTTGTGTGTGCTCTACCTGGCTGGTGTCAGCAGGAGCAGTTTAAGAACAGTGCAGAAGGTTATCTCCAGGGCTGGATTTTGGGGGGGGGGGGGGGCAGCAATGGGCCCCTCAGGTTGGCCTAATGGTAAATCCGGCCCTGGTCCATGGCTTCTGACCCAAAGTGGATATTTAAATATAGTGTGGGTTTTGCGAAGTGGAAATGTTGCACTTATTTTGTAAAACAATTCAAACAGATATCCGGGATAAGTATGACAAACAAGGGCAAAAATTATACTAGCCTTTTTTACAATACAGAAAGCACACCTTAAAAGAACATACACTGTACACCTACACCCCAAAGTGTGGAAACAGTTTTAAACTTGTGTTATATCATTGACTGGGTTTGCCTAATTAATTCACACCCCACGCATTTTGATGGATGTGGAAATATAGCATTAAAGCAAGGTAGATCAGAACATTTGCAGCATATTGATGGTTTTCATGACTTGAAACATGTCATTATGCTTGGATCATACAAAATATGTCTAAAAGCCTTGTGTATATTTACAATATATGTGTGTTCAAAACAATACTTACCCTAAACTCTTTTTAAGGCTTGCATGACACACCTGCGGATATGGTGGGAGACATCAGCAATTTGGATCCTGCAGAAGCAGATGATGATCACGTTACTCTAACAATGGTACCAGTGTCTCCATCCATGACAACACAGCATACAGAACATAAGACAACACCAGAACTACAGGCAACCCCTACTCCACCTCCTCCTCCTCCTGGTCAGCCTGACCTGTCCTATTACCAAGCTATGTTAGAGTAGCAAAAGCAGCAGCTCAATCTTCTCACCACACAAATTTGTGAAATGAATATGTTAAACAAACATTCACACAGGCGTAATAGGTCCGTGTAGGGTCAAACAGGACAACACACATGATTGGCCAACTGCCTCGAGCAAATTAGAGAGGGCAATAGTAGGTTCCAAAACACACTTTTATTGATGCAGGAAAATCAAGAAAGATATCAGGGGACTATTAACTGCTTTCATGCAACTTTATTGCACCTACTTGAGAACCAGAACACTGCTCTACATGACATAAATGCCACAATGGTTAATTTTGGGACATAAATCTTAGGGCGCTTACCCGACCCAAGTGTAAGCACTTCTGGAGCCAGCACTTCCCAGGCAAATACACCTGCAAGCACACCACCAAGACGGAGACCACACACTAGAGGTGGAATGCAAGTGGCACGGGGTGGTAAAGTCCCACTTAGGGGTAGGTTTTAATTTAAAAATGTTAGGCACAAACACAAAGCAATAAACTTATGTGAAAGTTGGCCATGATGCTTTAATTGTAAAAAAGTTCACAAATATGTAAATGTGCAGTTGGGGTGGACTTATAAGTTTACACCCATTTTTGCTCCAAACCAAACATAGGCATATGGTGTAAATTGTGTTGTGTACATTATTTTTTTATATGCTTTATACTTTTATAGACCACCATTTCACTTTAAATATGCAAATTTAAAAAACATTATGGAAAGTAAAGATTGTGTGGGTATACAGTATGTATGTGTTGTACATACTTTAAGGGAACATGCAAGTATTTTTGTCATGTATGTTTCAAAGAATGTACACTTTTTTGGTCATTACAACACTTATGTTATTATACTTATGTGTACATGTGAAATACATTATAGTGTTTATACAAAATTTTGTTTGGAAAATACATTTCAGCCACAAAGGGGACTGTGCATGTTGCCTTGGAAATCAATACACACTGTTTTATATTTGTGGAGTTAACTTTTCTCCATTAAAAATATTTTATGGAAAAAAAAAAAAAGGAAACAACCCATAACAACTTACCTTTTGGCCACAATCAGATTGCTGAGGATGAGAAGAAAACAAATGAAGGGTTAATAAAATAAAAAAAAATGACACCACTTGACTAATAATAAAATTGATTGTATTGTATGTGAACATTTTACCAATGGATAATACGTAACCAAAAAACATTTCCAATAAAGAGAAATGAGCAATGTGTTGCTTGTGTTTTCCTTAGTTGATTTTAACCTTAAATATTTATATAGCACAATGATTAAAAAATGGTGTAGGTTAGTTTCTAATGACCATCCTAAAATTAACATTACCTCTAAAAATGTTGGTAGCAAACATATTGCACCTTAGCAGAAGGATATTACAATACAGATAGATCAAATGAGGTTGCTTGAAAATTAGAAGTCCTACACAACTAAGCAAGCCACAAACAAATTATGGGGACCCATTTAATGGCGCATACATGGTTTATACCTAACATTTGAGATGTTGGACTTTACCTTAAAAACATGTGTACACTACTGGCAAAATTAAATGTCAAATTACAAAGGTGATCTGATCTTTTAAAGGCTAAAACAGGGGTAGGTAACTACACACAAAAAAAGGGTAAAGCTTACCCTGGAAATTCTGATTGATGAGCTGGAGCCTGATCTGCCTCCCACTCTCTGTGCTCAAATTGTCACCAGATACAACAGAGTCCCCTGCTTGCTCACTGTCTAAAGCATAATCAGCCAGAAGCGGCTGCTGCAAACACAAATTATGCAGAAGACAGCAGCTGAGCACAATAAACTACACTTTTAAACAAGAATATAACAAAAGGCCACCCGATTTATCAAGACATCTGAAACGACATTTTAGCAGGCCAAATGTACGCTCTATTACAGATCAAGTGGACTTAAGTGCACCATTATAATTATACTCAGCAGGAGAATCCGGAAGTGCCAATGGAGTCAGAAGCCAACTCAAACACCCATACCCAGCATCACCTGAAAGAATAACAGAGTAAAAAAACAAAAAAAACATAGACATCAACAGAAAAGTGACACTGACAAAGGTACTTACCCATCAACCATCCCTCAGGCATTTGTCCGGCCTCAAAACATACATGAAGGGATGATTGCCTGAGGATGAAGGCATCATGACATGAGCCAGGGTAGCCGATGACAACACTCATGATTTTCATTTTTGCATCACAAACCACCTGCACATGTGTGGAATGTGCATGATGCCTATTGAGGTAAATGTGCGCATACCCTCTAGGTTTGTGCAGTCAATAGTTAGTGCCCAAGACATTTGCCATGCCTGCCATGTTATAAAAGCTACCCTGACTGCATGCCACTGTGTGTCGTGGCTAGGGAAGCAGATGCAGAAATCAATTAGTGGTTGAAATGCCACCAGTACCTGGTTGAGGTATCTTGAAAATGTCGACTGGGATATACCGAGAACTCTACCAGTGACAGACTGAAAATTCCCTGTAGCCAAAAAGTGCAGCACAGCCAGAAGCTTATGCAGGTCTGAGACATGTGTGAACATGCTGTGTCAGGGGTCTAGGTCCTGTCAGACTCGGTCATGTAGATGGAATATGTTGTTACGATGCAGCAGGAACATCTGTATGACCGCGACATTGGCCAATGCGTTCAGGTTCAAACGCCTCCTAAAAGAACGTGGCCTGCGCAGCCTTTCTGGTACCTGCATTACCTCCTGAGCCTGCTCAGTTTCATGCTCCTGGTTGTTTCAGTCTGCTGGTAGAGCCTCTGAAATCCCAGCCACATATATTGGCAAGCAGTGGAACTAAACTCCGCCATTTTCTGCTGCACACAAAGAAAGGCAGCAATTGGGGAGCCTTTTATATGCATCATCAATGTGTGGCCAGTGATTGCAAGTTGAAACACATGTGAACAGTTGCAAACACATCCAAACTCACGCAAACACTCACCTCAGGAGGTCGTCTATTTGAAATGTCTATTTTGGTATGAGTTTTAGAATTTCCCGTTCCCGTTCAAAAACTCGAATCTTGGTAAATTTGCGAGTTGTATTACTTTCTATGGGAAGTACTTGCGAGCTTGGATGATGGTGTATTTTTCAAGTTTTGAAAACTCATGCGAGTTTTTATGTCTGTTTAGTGCGAGTTCACTTGTGTTTGTCCTTAGTAAATTTGCGAGGTGGAAAAAACAGGCTAAACTCGCGTGAGAATGCAAACTCGCACAAACTCGATTCTTAGTAAATTTACCCCTAGGACTGCAGAGACCATCATGTAATGCAATTTCACATTGAGAACGGCTGGCAGGACCCTACTGGTACATAATGTATGCTCCCTGCTATTTACTGTACTATACACACACTACTGAAAATATTCTGTAGGTATAAAACAAGAAACAAATTCAAGGATAAAAAACAAATATACATATCAACTAGGGGTGTGCACCATCCACTGTTCGTGTTTTGGTTTTGGATCTGGATCTTTCTTTGTGTTTTGGATCTGGATTGGTCTTGCCAAAACCACCCTTCCTGTATTTTTTTGGAAAAAAGCATAAAAACAGCTAAAATCACAGAATTTTTTTTTTTTCCTATGCTATTATTAACCTCAATAACATTCATTTCCTCTATTTTCCAGTCTATTCTGAACACCTCACAATATTGTTTTTAAGCCAAAAGGTTGCACTGAGGTAGCTGGATGTCTATGCTAAGCGACACAAGTGGGCGGCACAAACACGTGGCCCATCTAGGAGTGGCACTGCAGTGGCAGACAAGATGGCAGTTTGAAAAACTACGCCCCAAAGAGTACATAATGCAAAGAAAAAAAAGAGGTGCAAGATGGAATTGTCCTTGGGCCTTCCCAGCCACCCACCCTTATGTTGTATAAACAGGACATGCACACTTTAACAAACCAATCATTTCAGCGCCAGGGTCTGCCACACGACTGTGGCTGAAATAATTGGTTAGTTTGGGCCCCACAAAACAAGCTGGCAATTAATCTGTCCCTGCAGAAACTGGCTCTACATAGGCAAGATGTCATCCTCATCCTCATCCACCAATTCCTCACCCTCTTCAGTGTTGTGTATATCCTCATCCTCACAGAGTATTAATTCGTCCCCGCTGGAATCCACCACCACAGGTCCCTCAGTCCTTTCTGGAGGCTGGTTTTCCCGGAAGAATTGATAATTCATTTTGATGAACATCATCCTCTCCACATTTTGTGGAAGCAACCTCCTACGTCTTTTGCTGACAAGGTTCCCGGCTGCGCTAAAAACTCTTTCGGAGGGGTGGCAACTTAGGTAAAATAGAGCCAGTTTGTACAGAGGCCTCCAAATTGCCTCTTTTTCCTGCCAGTACAGGTACTGACTGTCTGACATGCCTACTTGGATGCTGTCACCGATGTAATCCTCCACCATTCTGTCAGTGGTGACAGTATCATATGCAGTGACAGTAGACATGACAGAAATTGTTGGCACGTCCTTCAGTCCGGACCAGATGTCCAAACTTGGTCCTGCCTGCCCTGCATCACCGCCAGCGGGTTGGTTAGGATATCTAAGTTGTTTCCTGGTAGCCCCAGTTGCAGGAGAAAATGAAAAAGGAGCTTCAGCTGACAGTGTTTTCACCAGCAGGTCTTTGCACTTCTACAGGCTTATGTCCGCTGGAAAGAGAGACACTGCATAGGCTTTAAACCTAAAATCGAGCACAGTGGCCTGATTTCAACAGATTGACCATACTCGAATCCTGGCAAAGCGAATGAAGGGCTTCATCCACAATTCCCACATACCAAGCGGAATCACTCCATCTTAGCTTCAATTTCACTTTCTCCAGCTGCTTCTGAAAAAGCCTGATGAGGGGAATGAACTAACTCAAGCTGGCAGTGTCTGAACTGACTTCATGTGTGGCAAGTTCGAAGGGCTGGAGAACCTTGCACAACACGGAAATCATTCTCCACTGCACTTGAGTCAGATGCATACCCCCTCCTTTGCCTATGTCATAGGTGGATGTATAGGCTTGAATGGCCTTTTGCTGCTCCTCCATCCTCTGACACATATAGAGGGTTGAGTTCCACCGCGTTACAGCCTCTTGCTTCAAGTAATGGCAGAGCAGGATCAAGAGTGTTTGCTGGTGCAACAGTCTTTGGCACACAGTTGCTGCCACCCAAAGCATCTCCTGCATGCCCATGTCATTTTTCAAAAAGTTCTGCGCCAACAAATTTATTGTGAGTGCAAAACATGGGATATGCTGGAATTTGCTGCCCGGATGTAATGCCCACACAATATTTAATGGCGTTGTCAGATATCACAAATCCACAGGAGAGTCTAAGTGGGGTAAGCCATTGGGTGATGATTTTCCTCAGTTTATCTAAGAGGTTGTCGGCGGTGTGCCTCTTACTGAAACTGGTGATACACAGCATAGCCTGCCTTGGAACGAGCTGGCGCTTCTGAGATGCTGCTACTGGTGACGCTGCTGTTGTTGCTGCGTAAGGCTATACATCTACCCATCGGGCTGTCACAGTCATATAGTCCTTAGCCTGCCCTGTTCCACTTGTCCACATGTCCGTGGTTAAGTGGACATTGGGTACAACCGCATTTTTTAGGACACTGAGGAAACCTTTTCTGACGTCTATGTACATTCTCGGTATTGCTTGTCTAATGAAGTGGAATCTAGATGGGATTTGGTACCGGGGGCACACTACCTCTATCAATTGTCTAATACCCACTGCACTAATGGCAGATACCGGATGCACGTTTAACACCAACATAGCTGTCAAGGCCTGTTATCCGCTTTGCAATAGGATGACTGCTGTCGTACTTCATCCTCCTCACTAAGGACTGTTGGAGGGTCAATTGCTTAGTAAAAGAAGTTTCCAACTTCCTCTCTGGGATGAAATGGCAATAATATTAAATGGAAAAAATGTCTGGATTTAATATTATTGCTTTTGCAAATTCTCCAGCCAGAACTACCGACAATTGGTGGCTTTGAAAAGTCACTGCTTAGTAAATATAGTTATACTCTTAAGACTCCTTCTGGTTCATTTTATCTGCTAGTCACAATATTCTGTTAGCCCTGATATTGTCCTACATCGTAATTATTATGATAAGACTTAATTACACAGACAATAATATGGCAGGAATACGCAAATACAAATACTCAAATTTATCAAACTCAAATTAGTTTCAGTCCAGACCCGCCCCAACTATGCTCACACAATTCTATTTATGAGTTAGGTCACTTCCTATGCTGTCCTGCTCCTGTGGACAATCGAGGCTTGGTCACATTGTTACATTTTTAGTACCAAAGGACAAGTAAACCTGTGCCTGGTCATTTGTACTACACTGGATTATATGAAGGTGAAAATGATATTCCACAATCTTCATTTGTTTTCTTTAATCAAATTACATGACAGTTTAGCACATGCATATCAGGCAGCCTAAAGAAATAAGATACAATCATTTATGGTAGTGAGGTGGTTAAAAGGAAATAAACTTGTACTAACATTTTGGTTTCTTTTGCAGTTGTATTTTGACTCATCATCTGATGTCTTTTTAATGAGCTGCACTGCTTGAGGCAATATAGATTTACCTTTTAAATCTCTAATTGCATGCATGACTCAATTTAATTTGTTTGTGTGTCTGTAGTGTAGAAAGGAGCCATCTGTAACTGTGATTGTTGTGCTTGCTGCTTTTATATGTGTAATGTTTGTATTTTAGAGAAAAAACAAGAACAAATAGATGCTTAGTGCATTTAAAGATAAAGAGTAGGGGCATGATTTATGGTGCATACACACGGTACATCCTGCACAACCAGCGATATCGCTGATAGATTTCCCTTCAACTTTCTGTAGTGCACGGCAAAGGACTTTGGGTGTACACACTGATAGATATCTATGATAGATATTTCAGTGAAGTCATCGCTTAACAAGCAAATTGTTTTGAAATTGTCCAAGTCGGCCTGCATGTACGGACGGCCATAGATATAGTTATCGTCCATGCTGGAACGCGCATCATTAATCATTTGTTGATCGTTGGCTGCATAAAAATGAATGATATGAATGATTTATTGTTGATCAATATTGTTATTGCTCATATTGTTCATTAAAATCATACCGTGTGTACTCACCGTTAGAATGTGGATGGATCTCACCATTATTTTTTGCTGCCTGCATATGCACTTTATCCGGCTGATTTATGGCTGGATGGTTGTTACTGGCTGGCAACAGGGCGGCTACAGACATGTACATGTAAAGTAACTGTGTATCAGGCATTTAGATGGAGTTGTCAGCTATTCAGAGGTGAATGTATGCAGACTTTATTTCTTTATTAACATTTACTTTTATTTCTATAGATTGTAAGCTTGCGAGCAGGGCCCTTTTACCCTTATGTATGTCTTTTATCATGTATGTATTCGGGGTGAGCGGGTTCAGATTTTGGAAATCTGAACCCCCCGAGCCACCCCGATCCGAGGCCGATCCGAGTCAGGCTCGACTTTTCCCGCCTGACTCGGATCTGAAATCGAGGCAAAACATCATCATCCCGCCTTCCGAGTCTCGCGGGTTTTGGATCCCATATAAGGTACCCGCGTTGGCGCCATTTTCTCACTCGGCTGTGGACAGTGAAGAGGAGGGTGGGAGTTAGGGCTGGCTGGGCTGTGTAGTGTAGTGTAGTGCAGTGTAGTGTTGTGCTGTGTTGCTGTTGTCCATAGGGGCTGTGTCCTCCTCCAAAGTCCATTAGGGCTGGCTGTGTTGTGCTGTGCTGCTGTTGTCCATAGGGGCTGTGTCCACTCCTCCAAAGTCCATAGGGGCTGGCTGTGTTGTGCTGTGCTGCTGTTGTCCATAGGGGCTGTGTCCACTCCTCCAAAGTCCATAGGGGCTGGCTGTGTTGTGCTATGCTGCTGTTGTCCATAGGGGCTGTGTCCACTCCTCCAAAGTCCATAGGGGCTGGCTGTGTTGTGCTGCTGTTGTCCATAGGGGCTGTGTCCACTCCTCCAAAGTCCATAGGGGCTGGCTGGACTGTGTTGTGCAGTCAGTTGTCCATAGGGGCTGTGTCCACTCCAAAGTCCTGTGCAGTGTCCCAGTCCTAAAGGGGTGCTGTAGTGTTGTCCAGGGGGTGCTCTGTCCATCAGGGGTGCTCCCCCCAAGTGCAAAAAAATATATAATTTTTCTGTGTTTGTGAATTGTGTGCACAGTAGCCGCACGTGCATCAACAAAGTAGTGCCAAGCTTTCGCCTGTGTCCCATTAGTAAAGGGCCGGCTGGCTTGTCCGTTAAAGGGTGCTGTAACCCCCAAAGTACACTCCAAACAAAATAAAAAAAAATTTTCTGTGTTTGTGAATTGTGTGCACCGTGGCTGCACGTGCATCAACAAAGGAGCAGCGCCAAGCGTGCGCCTGTGTCCCATAAGTAAAAGGGCCGGCTGGCTTGTCCGTTAAAGGGTGCTGTAACCCTCAAAGGGCACTCCAAACTAAATAAAAAAATATTTTCTGTGTTTGTGAATTGTTTGCACTGTGGCTGCACGTGCATCAACAAAGGAGCAGCGCCAAGCGTGCGCCTGTGTCCCATTAGTAAAGGGCTGGCTAGCTTGTCAGTTAAAGGGCGCTGTAACCCCCAAAGTACACTCCAAACAAAAAAAATATATATTTTCTGTGTTTGTGAATTGTGTGCACTGTGGCTGCATGTGCATCAACAAAGGAGCAGCGCCAAGCGTGCTCCTGTGTCATAAGTAAAGGGCCGGCTGGCTTGTCCGTTAAAGGGTGCTGTAACCCCCAAAGTACACTACAAACAAAATAAAAAAATATTTTCTGTGTTTGTGAATTGTGTGCACTGTGGCTGCACGTGCATCAACAAAGGAGCAGCGCCAAGCGTGCGCCTGTGTCCCATAAGTAAAGAGCCGGCTGGCTCATTTCTTAAAGGGTGGTGTAACCCACAAAGTGCACTGGTCTCCAGCAAAAATAAAAAAATATTTTCTGTGTTTGTGTTCGCCTTAGCCGCACGTATATATCAAATCAATATAACATAAATGGAGGACCAAACTTTCTCCGATAAAAATAAAATAGGGAAAGATCAAGAACCACTTCCTCCTAGTGCTGAAGCTGCTGCCACTAGTCATGACACAGATGATAACATGCCATCAATGTTGTCTGCCAAGGCCGATGCCCAATGTCATAGTAGAGGGCACATACAGGGCCTGATTCAGACATCTGCGCATGCGTAAGGGTCGTAATGCGCATGCGCCAACCAGTCATTGCGGTTGGAAATCGAGCGCTCGCAAAATAGCGAGTGCCTGCTAATTTGAGTGACAGGATGAGGCGTTTGTGGGTGGTAACAGGGGAAGGTGCTTGAAAACGGGGAGTGGTGATCCGAACGCAGGCGTTTTAAGGGTGTACATAATTAACAAAGCATCATCATCGACCACATCACTTGGTTGTTTCTAAGCCTGAACTGTTCTCATGATTGCGGTAGGATAAACCTACCACAAGCACTGCGAGCAGTTCAGATGCCTTTCGATGTACTCGATTAATCAAATAAATAGCGGAGATGACGTAGGATGTGAGCGGCCAGGGGGCGTCTTTACAAAATAGCGAGCGCATGTTTCATTCGCTTGCTCAGACATAGAGGCGTCAACAGACCGCAAAGAGCGAGCGCTCAATTTAAATAGCCGATCCCTTTTTCTGAACGAGCGATCGCAAATAGCGTCCGGCTCTGAATCAGGCCCACAATCCCAAATGACAAAGTTCAGGAAAATGACCTTAAAAAAACATTTAAATCATCTGAAGAGAAACGTAAACTTGCCAACATGCCATTTATGACACGGAGTGGCAAGGAACGGCTAAGGTCTTTCCCTATGTTCATGACTAGTGGTTCAGCTTCACATGACGATGGAAGCCCTCCTCCCGCTAAAAAATTCAAACGAGTTAAGCTGACAAAAGCACAGCAAAGAACTGTGCGTTCTAAGAAGATATCACAAATCCCCAAGGAGAGTCCAAGTGTGGTGGCGGTTGCGATGCCTGACCTTCCTAGCACTGGATGGGAAGAGGTGGCTCTTTCCACCATTTGCATGCCCCCTGCAAGTGCTGAAAGGAGCACCCACAGTCCACTTGCTGATATGCAAATTGAAGATGTCACTGTTGAAGTACAACAGGATGAGGATACTGGTGTAGCTGGCGCTGAGGAGGAAGTTGGCGAGGAAGGTTCTGATGGTGATGTGGTTTGTTTAAATCTGGCTCCGGGGGAGACAGTTGTTGTCCATGGGATGAAAAAGCCCATCACGGTCATGCCTGGGCAGAAGACCAAACATTCCACCTCTTTGGTCTGGCAATATTTCTATCCAAATCCGGACAACAACTGCCTTGCCATATGTACCATATGTAAAGGTGAAATAAGTAGGGGTAGGGATGTTAACCACCTAGGAACATCCTCTCTTATATGGCACCTGCAGCGCATTCATGAAAAGTTACTGTCAAGTTCAGAAACTTTGGCTAAGACCGTAAGCAGTCCAGGGACACCTAAATCCCATTGTCCTGTTGTATCCAAGTGCCTGCAAACCACACCGTCAACTCCCTCCTTGTCAATTTCCTCCTTAGTCAGGATCGGAAGTAGTCCTGCAGGCCATGTCTCTGGCATGGCTGACTCTCCTATCCGGGATTCCTCTGGAGGATCGTGCATTGCTACGCCTACTGCTGCCGCTGCTGCTGGGAGTCGTTCATCATCCCAGAGAGGAAGTAGGAACACCACTACTTTTACTAAACAATTGACCCTCCAACAGTCCTTAGCGAGGAGGATGAAGTACGACAGCAGTCATCCTGAAGCAAAACGTATAACTGAGGCCTTGACTGCTATGTTGGTGTTAGACGTGCGTCCGGTATCCGCCATTAGTGCAGTGGGATTTAGACAATTGATGGAGGTAGTGTGTCCCCGGTTCCAAATCCCGTCTAGATTCCACATCACTAGGCAGGCGATACCGAGACTGTACAGAAACGTCAGAAAAAGTGTCCTCAGTGTCCTGAAAAATGCGGTTGTACCCAATGTCCACTTAACCACGGACATGTGGACAAGTGGAACAGGGCAGACTAAGGACTATATGACTGTGACAGCCCACTTGTTAGATGTATCACCTTACGCAGCAACAACAGCAGCGTCACCAGTAGCAGCATCTCAGAAATGCCCGCTCGTTCCAAGGCAGGCTACACTGTGTATCACCGGTTTCAGTAAGAGGCACACCGCCTACAACCTCTTAGAGAAACTGAGGGAAATCATCGCCCAGTGGCTTACCCCACTTAGACTGTCCTGGGGATTTGTGATATCTGACAATGCCACCAATATTGTGCGGGCATTACATCTGGGCAAATTCCAGCACGTCCCATATTTTGCTCACACAATAAACTTGGTGGTGCAGAATTTTCTGAAAAGCGCAGGGGCGTGCAGGAGACGCTTTGGGTGGCCCGAAAAATTTCTGCCGACTTTCGCCATTCAGCGACTGCGTGCTGAAGGCTGGAGCACCAGCAAACATTCTTGAACCTGCCCCGCCATCACCTGAAGCAAGAGGTTGTGACTCGGTGGAACTCAACCCTCTATATGCTTCAGAGGATGGAGGAGCAGCAAAAGGCCATTCAAGCCTATACATCCACCTATGACATAGGCAAAGGAGGGGGTATGCACCTGACTCAAGTGCAGTGGAGAATGATTTCTGTGTTGTACAAGGTTCTCCAGCCCTTCGAACTTGCCACACGTGAAGTCAGTTCAGACACTGCCAGCTTGAGTCAGGTCATTCCCCTCATCAGGCTTTTGCAGAAGCAGCTGGAGAAAGTGAAGGAGGAGCTAAGACGGAGCGATTCCGCTCGGCATGTGGGACTTGTGGATGAAGCCCTTCATTCGCTTTGCCAGGATTCCAGGGTGGTCAATTTGTTGAAATCAGACCACTACATTTTGGCCACCGTGCTCGATCCTAGGTTTAAAGCCTATGTGGTGTCTCTCTTTCCGGCCGACACAAGCCTGCAGAGGTGCAAAGGCCTGCTGGTGAAAACACTGTCAGCTGAAGCGGAACATGACACGTCAACAGCTCCTTCTTCATTTTCTCCTGCAACTGGGGCTGCCAGGAAAAAACTTTGGTATCCTAAGCAACCCGCTGGCGGTGATGCAGGGCAGGCAGGACCAAGTTTGGACATCTGGTCCGGACTGAAGGACCTGGCAACAATTTCTGACATGTCTACTGTCACTGCATATGATACTGTCACCATTGACAGAATGGTGGAGGATTACATCGGTGACAGCATCCAAGTAGGCATGTCAGACAGTCCGTACTTGTACTGGCAGGAAAAAGAGGCAATTTGGAGGCCCCTGTACAAACTGGCTCTATTTTACCTGAGCTGCCCCCCCTCCAGTGTGTACTCCGAAAGAGTGTTTAGTGCAGCCGGGAACCTTGTCAGCGAAAGGCTTAGGAGGTTGCTTCCACAAAATGTGGAGAAGATGATGTTCATAAAAATGAATTACCAACTCTTCCAGGGAGACCAGCTTCCAGAACGTACAGAGGGACCTGTGGTGGTGGATTCCAGCGGGGACGAGTTAATAGTCTGTGAGGATGAGGATGTACACAACGCTGAAGAGGGTGAGGAATTGGTGGATGAGGATGAGGACATCTTGCCTCCGTAGAGCCAGTTTGTGCAGGGACAGATTAATTGTCAGCTTGTTTTGTGGGGCCCAAACGAACCAATCATTTCAGCCACAGTCGTGTGGCAGACCCTGGTGCTGAAATGATTGGTTTGTTAAAGTGTGCATGTCCTGTTTATACAACATAAGGGTGTGTGGGAGGGCCCAAGGACAATTCCATCTTGCACCTCTTTTTTTTCTTTGCATTATGTACTGTTTGGGGCCTAGTTTTTCAAACTGCCATCCTGTCTGCCAATGCAGTGCCACTCCTAGATGGGCCATGTATTTGTGCCGCCCACTCGTGTCGCTTAGCATAGCCTTTTGGACATAAAAACACTATTGTGAGGTGTGAGGTGTTCAGAATAGACTGGAAATGAGTGGAAATTAAGGTTATTGAGGTTGATAATAGCATAGGAGCAGAAAAAACAACACATTCTGTGATTTTAGCTGTATTTATTCTTTTTAAAAAAAAAATACAGATCCAAAACACAAAACCCAGAACCCAAAACATGGAAGGGTGGTTTTGGCAAAACCAATCCAGATCCAAAACACGAACAAAGATCCAGATCCAAAACCAAAACACAAAACACGAAAAGTGGCTGGTGCACACCCCTTGTATGTATGTATGTCTTTTACAACCCAGTATAATGTTAATGTTGATTCAAATTGTAAAGCTCAATGGAAGCTGCTGCGCTATATAAAAAACTGTTAATAAATAAATAATAATAAATAAAATTATTTCACCAGCAAATTCCATTGGGCTTTACACTTCAGTCTGATTTCCTGCACCAAGCTGGGGGCTGATGCAAATGCAAATAATAGTGATCATGGCTGCTCTCACAAGTGGCCGGCCAGAGGGGGTGTGGTTTTGTAGATGTGGCTAACTCAGAATACAGGCTTATGTTCACTTGGCTTTCCAATGTGTGGAAGCATCTTGAATTGCGACTGCTTTATGTGGCCTAGGTGCTCAAGATTTAATTGATTTTTTTCTACTATACTATTACTATACTATTATTATATATAGAGCCAGGTTAAGACACTATGACACTGGTTTGGCCCAAAGGGGTATATTTACTAATACCCCTTTTACACCAAAGCCCTGGGTCTAACCCAGGATTTGGAACATGTTTCCAACCCTGATCAGACCTGGGACAGACACTCTCTTACACTGCGGCGCCGACCCGGGCTATTCCCTGGTCGGCACCGTTCACACCGGAGCCGGGTCAGCACTGACCTGACTCTCCGGCGCAGGTGAGCAGCACCTCTTACCCTCCCTCCCCCTCCGTGACCCCCTTACCTTACTTCGAAGTGGTCCGGAAGCACGGAGGGTGTGTGGAGTGCGCTGCTCCATTCTGGTCGGCTCGGCAGTGGACGCTTGGAGATGATGTCATCTCCAAGCGCCACTGAAGCCGGCCAATTGGGCGGCATGCGGTGTGACCTGGGTCGTCATGACCTGGGTCGCGCCGTTTACACTGCAGGGTGACACAGGAATGACCTGTGCTCAACCCATCAATCCAGCCGGGTCAGATCCCCGGGTCATTGAACTCGGGTTGATCCATTTACACCGACAAAAATCTCGGGTTGATGCGCGCTCCTGTTATTTTTCAAACACAACCTGTGACATGGCAGTTACGAGCTGATTGACTGTTACTTTATCTCTGTTCACTTTATCTCCTAACACAGCTTAGTAAATAGACCCCAAAGTCTCTAATCAATTTATGTCAAAATGTCCTACACATAGCATTATGTACATATTTCCACCATTCAGTATCACTGTATTTAAACTAGAGATGAGCGGTTCGGATTCTGTGGAATCCGAACCGCTCCGAACATTGGGGATCCGAGTCCACCCGAACCCTGTTCGGGTGTTCACCGCCTGACTCGGATCCCCGTTCGGGGCCGAACGGCGGCCGCCTGATGTCGGATTCTCACTAGAGAATCCGACATCAGGTCTCCTCGCGTGTAGGGCAGAGCGCAGTGATAGCGCTCTGCCCTACACAGACACAGACACACAGCCGCCAGCGGCAGCTGTGTGTTTGTTACAGCAGCCAATGAGAGTCACACAGACTCTCATTGGCTGCTGCATGGAGGGAGCCGGCTGGAGCTCACACATGAGCTCCGTCTTCCGGCTCCCTCCTCAGCGTGTGACAGAGCGTTAAGTTTTTATTTTTTATTTTTTTATTTGTGCAAGGGCCGGGGGCACTACTGGGGGGGGTCTGCTACTGGGGGGGGGATATACTACTGGGGGGGCCATACTACAGAGGGGCCTGCTACTGGGGGGGGCTATACTACTGGGGGGGGTCTGCACTACTGGGGGGGGTCTGCTACTGGGAGGGGCTATACTACTGGGGGGGCCATACTACAGAGGGGCCTGCTACTGGGGGGGGCTATACTACTGGGGGGGGTCTGTACTACTGGGGGGGGTCTGCTACTGGGGGGGGGCTATACTACTGGGGGGGCCATACTACAGAGGGGCCTGCTACTGGGGGGAGCTATACTACTGGGGGGGTCTGCTACTGGGGGGGCCATACTACTGAGGGGCCTGCTACTGGGGGGGGGGCATACTACTGGGGGGGCTTACTACTACTGGGGGTGGGGGCTGCTACTGGGCAGCCTACTACAGGGGGGGCCATACTACAGGGGGGGCCCATACTACAGGGGGGGCTACTACTGGGGCAGCCTACTACTGGGGGAGGCCTGCTACTGGGGCAGCCTACTACTGGGGGGGCCATACTACTAGGGGGGCCATACTACTGGGGGGGCATACTACTGGGTGGCATGCTAATGGGGGGCATACTACTGGGGGGGCCTGCTAATGGGGGGCATACTACTGGGTGGCATGCTAATGGGGGGCATACTACTGGGGGGGCCTGCTAATGGGGGGCATACTACTGGGGGGCATTCTACTGGGGGCACTGCATAGTGGACCCTACTACTAAGGGGACTGCATAGGGGGCACCACTGCTGGGGGACATTGTGTAAGGGACACCGCTACTGTGGGCATTGTGTAAAAGGGTCACTACTGTAGGCATTGTGTAAAAGGGGCACTACTGTGTGTCGTAACATAAATAAGAGACACTACTTTATGGTGTAATGTGAATCAGGCCCTATGTGCGGTGTAATGCTAATAAGATTGTGCACTGTGACTCCTAGGGCCGTAGCACACTTTGTAAACAAGTACTGTGACTCTGCTGGCCGTACCCCACTGGGTGGGTGCACTACTTGTCATTTCTGCCATTGCTGTGTGGCAATGTGTCATAGATGTGCTTTATACTGTGGTGTCTGTGTCGTTGTGACGCTGCTTTGTCGCTTAGTAACCAGTCAGCTCACTACAACCTTTGGCCAATAATGTTGAAAACAATATTATAAGCTGTGATATGGTCTAAATTGACTGGAAATTAATGTTATTGAGGTTAATAATACTCTAGGAAGAAAAAAAAGACCAATTTATGTGATTTTAGCTTTTTTTGTCAATTTTTTAAAAAAAATCCAAATCCAAATCCAAATCCAAAGCCAGTCACCGCAGTTTGGCAAATCCAAATCCAAATCCAAAGCCGGACGACGAATTAGAACCAAATCCAAATCCAAATCCGGCAAAAATGGTCCGGCGCACATCCCTAATTTAAACTAGTACTTTCTGTGGCAAGACAAGTGGTTAAACTTGCCCTACCCTTAATATATTTCCCACAATCTCACATTTAATGTCATTACAATAAAAAAGCATTGGAGGCCACAGAGAAGGACTAAGAGGACCAGCTATCTTCTCCCTTAAACCTCGTTCCCTGTAGGTCTTTTGATAATGATGATATTTAAGCAAGATGACATTGAAGCAGGTCAGATGGCAAGCCAGCAATCGTAGGGAGAGAAGCCTTGTTACAACCAGGTTGCATCTGAGACAGATACCCTACAGTATTTATTTTAAATAATTTAATATTGTTTGTTTAGGTAATTGCCTGGGTTTTAAAATATTTCCCACATCCATGGGCCACCATCGACCCGCTTGCGAGCGCTCAGCGCTTGCGACCGGGTGAGTGATAAAGATCAACCAAAGTGTCTTTACAAAAAACTGCAGCTTGCTGATGTCTCTGTAAACAAAGGCGTTGCCGGGTCATTTTCACCAATGATAAAGTATTCAAAGACCAAGATAAATCATCCATATGTGAATTTCTAACTATTTACTGCCACAACTTCCAAGCCATTCTGGCATAACATCTGAGGAGTTGATCTCCTGATTCGTCTAAGATCAACCACAAGTTTTTTCGTCTTTTGATATTTATTTATTATTTATTATAAGTCATTTATACTGTATAGTGCACACGCACGCCAGAGCCGGCTCCGATGTGCACATGCGCACGCCAGAGCCAGCTCCGATGTGCACATGCGCGATACCCGGTTAGCGACGTGCGCTCCGTCTATCTGGGTCTCGCACCAAAAGGGGGCGGCTGTCTATTTTGATCCACAGCTTGCACCGTTTTGGAGGCGTGGTCGTGGGGGTGGCTTCACAAATGGAGGCGTTCCCATGCGAACGCCTACTGTTTGTGGGCAGCCCCACTGACAGCACCAGTGATGTCAGTGGGAGAGCTTCCAGCTCTATTAGAGCCAGAAGCTCTCTGGGGCTTGCGGCCACGAAACCCTACCACAAGGGTCTCGTCGCAAGCCCGATGGTTGCGATGGTCTTGACCATCGCGACCATCATCCTGGCCACTGGCAATAGCTATGCGAGCGGCCAGGAGGCCGCTCCATAAAAAAAAAAAAACGTCCTGATTCAGAGCGAGCGCTCTTTCAGAGCGTCCGGCTCTGAATCAGGCCAATATTCTGTAGTTCTTTACAGAGCATATTTGGTCATTCACATCAGTCCCAGCCCCAGTGGAGCTTACAATCTATATTCCATCCCTACCACATGTACACTCGCACACATACACACTAGGGTTCATTTTTGTTGGGAGCCAATTAACCTACCAGTATTTTTTTGGAGTGACAGGCTCCCTGACGTGGGCTTGGTGCCATAGATTACGCTCCTCCCTGATGCACCAGAGGCGATGGGAGTGAGGTCCCCCAAAGAGGAGGGGGAGAAGAGACAAATCACTGATGATGTGTTTTCCCACCACTGAGGATGGTGGTTGAACCCAGTGCCTGGGACTCTGGAGGTAGATGTAATCAAAACTGTGTACTGCTGAGTCCATACACTTCAGACCTAGAAAAAGAGCCGGTGGGCCCAGATAGAAAATTGAGCCTGCAATTGTTTGACCCAGGTGGACAAAGTGTGATCTCTACTCGTGCCAATTGGGTATTAAGAAATATATATTAAAAAACCAAGTGATTCTTTTCACTCAACATAGCGAGTAATGACGCTTTATTCGTATATGCAATTTTGTCCGCATTTTTTATTAACTTAACTATAGCAATGTTGTCTGCAAATGTAATAACAATATTGGAAGTAGATATCAATACAAAGTCATAAGTGAAGAAAGAATATAACATTGGACTGAAGACACACTTGTGGGGTGCACCGGTAAAGCACAAGGGACCTCATTCAGAGTCAGTCGAGATCGCCAATGCGCTTGTAACCGACTCGATGGTTTGGCCTGCGCACGTGCAGCGGCTGCACTGTGCACGCGCAAGCTCCAGAGCGACAGAGGAACTCTGTCGCTCCGGAGCTCGTTACCAAAGGGGTGGCTGTCGATGTTGATCGACAGCTGCCCCCGTTTGGTAGGCAGACCGGGGGGGTGGTTCCAAAACGGAGGCGTTCCTTAACGAACGCCTACCGTTTTGTGGACGGCCGCACTGACATCATCAGTGATGTCAGTGGGGAGCTTCCTGCTCCATCAGAGCAGAAAGCTCCCTGGGGCTTACGAGTGCCCAGACCCAACCTTAGGGTCTGGTCGTAAGCCCCGATGGTCGCGATGGTGATCACCATCTCGACCATCAACCTGGTCGGTCGTTAAGCTGTGGGTGGTAACCCACAGCTTAACGATCAACAAGGAGGCGTCCGTTCAGGATGCAAGCGGCTGCCCTGATTCAGTATGACCACTTGCAACTAACGACCGCCTCTGAATGAGGTCCAATATAACCAGACATATCATTTCCAGATTGTGGTGTGCCTACCAAAAAAACTATAAAATCCAATTACACAAAAGATGAACAATACCCATGTAACACAGTGTATGGGTATATTGGGACTGCTATAATTCATAGCTGAATGTAAGTTCAATTTATATATGTACACCAATAATTTTAATATATTTATCTGGTAGAATTCTATCTATCTTAAAAAAAATAATAATAAAAAAATAAAATAAAATATATATATATATATATATATATATATATAAAATATGCTATTTTATCTATTTACAGTGTTCATTCCCTATGTATATTGTTGTAACAATGTCCAGCAGGAAAGACTAGGAGGGGGGAATGTGCTGCATGAGATGTGCTGCAGGTGCTGCAGCAGCACCAGTGGCTTTTGGCAGTTCGCTCCCCCAGAGCTCATCTCTCAGTGCCGGCACTGCAGCTGTAAACATAAAACTATAAACAGCAGCGGCCGGGAACAGGGTAGAGTGTGGCTGGAGAGAGAGTCCGGGTCTCACCTTATTAGGTGGTCCAGTGAGTGCGATAGCAGCGTCTGGTGGTCAGCAGCGCATGGTCCCGGCAGCCTCAGATGAGCATTGCTTTAGTAAGCCAGCAGTGACAGTTTAAGCTCCGCCCTTCTTACCAAGGGAAGTTTCCCGCTGACCACCAATCACAGCTACAGAGTGATGATTCGGGGGAGTGTACAAAAACCCTCAGCAGCTACCTCATTGAGTGGTGAGTATTAAATGCATCAGCACCTCATATACAGAACACTGGAAACGGGCTGAGATAGTGCAGAAGAAAACAACAGGGGCATATATCTAAATAACAGCTACCATATAACTGCCTGTGTGTGCTAGTATGCCAGAGCCTAGTGAATATAACATATATTATTGTTATTTTATGCTGCATTAGATGGTCGGACTGTAAAATTCATATCTGGACATTGTCACGGCCAGGGTTTCTCGGCAAGGTGGTCACTTGGTATTACCTGTGAGGTCATTGTGGCGAGTGGTCTCTGGCAGCGGTGCTGGTGTTTGGCGAGGGGCATTGGCTGCGCGTGGTTCTGTGCGGGCACATTGTCACTGAGGCCTGCTGAGGCATGGGCGCTGCCATCTTTTCTCAGGTCATGTGATTCAAGCTGTCCAATCCTGTGGGTCATGTGCTCTTTCCAGCCAGTCACAGCACAGCATCTGGTATTTAGGAAGGTCCAGAGCCTTCATTCATTGCCAGTGCAACGTGTTTCTCAGCTGCGGCTGAGAGAGAGTACCTGTGCCTTACCTGTCTGCCTGGAAGTGCTACTAGCCTGTTACCTTGCCTGCTCCAAACCTGCACCCTCCATTTACCTTTCCCCTCCCAGCTGGACTTCATTACCTCTGCCTGCACTTTGTTACAGCTCACCAAACCTGCATACTGGACATTTCCTGCCTGTCACTATCTGGACATTCTCCCATTTGCTTCACCACAGTTATCAAATGCACTTTCTTGCTAAACCTGGACTTTTTCTTTTGCCATTCCCATGTCTGCTAAATCACTTATTAAAAACTCCACCTTTTTATTTAAATCTGCTTCTGTGTCTGCTCCTGTCACCACCCCAGGTCCACAACAAACCCAGACCTTCACAGTTTGCACTGGCCCATGGATCCGGCCACAGAAAAGGAGTCTGGAGTGGATTTAGGGCCTGATTCAGACCCACTCATGAGCGCTGAACGCTCGCAAGCGGGTCGATGTTGGCCAAGTGCGCATGTGCATGAGGGAGTCGGCTCCGTTGTGCGCATGCATGAGACCCACATAGTGATGGGCAAGCCGTCGCTATGGGTCTCGCTACAAAGGGGGCATGCTGTCGATGTTGAGTGACAGCACGCCCACTTTGGTGGGTGCGCCGGGGGCGTTGCTGCCTAGATGGAGGCGTTCCCATGGGAACACCTACTGTCTGGGACCGGCCCCACTGACATCACAAGTGATGTCAGTGGGAGTGCTTTTGGCTCTGATAGAGCCAAAAGCACTCAGGGCTTGCGGAAAGGAGACCCTACCACAAGGGTCTCATTGCAAGCCCGATGGTTGCGATGGTCAAGACCATCGCGACCATCTTTTTGGCCGCTCGCTATAGCTGTGGGTGGTCACCAACAGCTATGCGAGCGGCCAGGGGACCGCTCTAAAAAAACAGAGGGCCGGCCCTGATTCAGAGTGAGTGCTCTGTCAGAGCGTCATTTAGAAAACCTGGAAACTATGCAGCATCAAATGGCTCAGTTTTTACAAGAGATGTCTAAGCGACAAGATAATCTGCAAACCTCGTTAACCACCCCTGGGGTATCAGCAACTACACCTCCTCCTGTGCCTGGTAATACAGGGACCAGGGTATCCCCTCATTTACACCTACCTACGCCAAGCAAATTTGATGGCAATCCTAAGCTCTATCGTGGTTTCTTAAATCAGTGTGACATACACTTTACCTTACAGCCTGATAACTTTTCCACTGCTAGAACTAAAGGCTTTGGATTGGGCCTCCCCATTCTGGATGCATTCAGACTCGCTGCTGGATAACTATACAGACTTTGTATCTTCATTCAGGAGAATTTTTGATGAACCTGGTCACACAGTGTCAGCATCTTCCAGCATCATGACCCTGAGACAAGGAACCCGTCCTGTCAGCCAATATGCCGTACAGTTTCAAATCTTGGCATCAGAGCTTAAGTGGAATGAGGAGGCCCTCACCTCAGCCTTTTGGCATGGCCTTTGTGACCGATTAAAAGATGATCTGATCTCCCGTGAGCTAAAAAACCTCTGTCTGTACTGAGGAGATTCGGGTCACCTGGTGGCCTCCTGCTCCCGCAAATCGGGAAACGCCCATTCCTAACTGACCTTGGGGACATCAAGTTAGGCATTATGAGTCCATCACCAAACACTAAAGATTTCAAGATTTCCTTAGCTTTGGATCTCAAGCCCAACCCTGTCTTCGTCTCTGCTCTATTAGACTCTGGATCAGCCGGAAACTTCATGACTTCCAGCCTAGTCGATAAACTACAGATTCTTTGTTCATCTCTCAAGCACGCAATTTCCCTGACTTCTGTAGATGGACGGCCTCTAGCTAAAGGAGTGGTCACCAAGGAAACTCAACCTGTATTAGTTCGTGTTGGGACACTCCACTCTGAGTCTTTTAGGTTCTTAGTGATACCAGAGGCTTCTCAAGAAATCATTTTAGGACTACCCTGGTTATGCCAGCATAATCCCAGGATAGACTGGTGTTCAATGAAGATTCTTTCATGGGGAACTGACTGTCAGAAATCCTGTCTTCCCAAGACATGACCTGTAAGAAAGACAGCTTCTTTAACATCTCCAGCTATTCCCAAGGAGTACCAGATGTTCTCTGATGCTTTTTCCGAGCTGCTGCCTGACAAGATGCCACCCCATGATCGCACCTATCCTCTATCCGTGCCTGAGACTCAAGCCATGACTGAATACATCCAGGATAACCTAGGGAAAGGGTTTATTCGTCCTTCCACCTCTCCTGCTGGAGCTGGCTTCTTTTTCATTGGCAAGAAAGATGGTGGCCTAAGACCGTGTATAGATTACCGTGGCCTTAATGATATAACGATTAAGAAACGATATCTTCTTCCCCTGATCACAGAGTTGTTTGACAGAGTTAAAGGGTCCATCATATTCTCAAAGTTGGATTTAAGAGGGGCTTATAATCTCATCTGTATTCGCGCTGGTGATGAATGGAAGACCGCCTTTAATACCAGAGATGGACACTTCGAATGCCTTGTGGTGCCCTTTGGGTTGTGCAATGCCCCTGCTGTGTTTCAGGGCTTTGTTAGTGAAATTTTCCGGGACTTGTTGTATGTCTCAGTTGTAGTTTACTGGACGATATACTGATTTTTTTCGTCTTCTATAGAAAAACATCATGAAAATGTGAAGGAAGTATTATCCCGTCTAAGAAAGAACAACCTTTACTGCAAATTGGAGAAATGTGTCTTTGAAGTACCCAGTGTGCCATTCCTTGGTTATGTCATCTCCGGCTCCAGTTTGAAATGGATCTTAAGAAGGTGCAGGCAATTTTGGATTGGTCCCGACCTCAAACCTTGAAAGCCATCCAGAGATTACTTGGGTTTGCCAACTACTATAGATGTTTTATTAAAGGATTCTCCTCATTATTGGCTCCCATCAGCGCTCTGACCCGTAAAGACGCTAATCCTGCCCTATAGTCAACTGAGGCAGAGACTGCATTCCAGCTTTTAAAACAGGCTTTTATTTCTGCTCCAGTCCTACGTCAACCAGATTTGGACAGCCTTTTCTATTGGAAGTGGATGCATCTTCAGAGGCCATGGGTGCAGTTCTTTCCCAGCGTTATGAGGATAATCGAGTTCATCCCCGTGGGTTTTTCTCCAAGAAATTTTCACCTGCCGAAAGAAATTATGCCATAGGTGAACAAGAACTCCTGGCAGTGAAATTGGCATTAAAAGAATGGAGATACCTAATGGAAGGGGCTAAGTTCCCCTTCACTGTTTTCACACATCATAGAAACCTCCTATGCCTCAAAAATCTCCAGTGCGTGAGTCCTCATCTGGCCCAATGGGGAATATTTTTGGCTCGGTTCCAGTTCACCCTGACCTTTCCAGTCTGCAGCCCTTAATCAAAAGGCAGATGCTCTGTCCAGATCTCTCCTCTGTGATGACAAAGCGGAGAAACAACAAAATACCCCTGTCTTGGAGTCAAGAGTATTTGCCACCCTACAAGTACAGCCTCCCACTGGGAAGTCCTTTGTGGCCCCGGAGTTAAGGAAACAGCTCCTCACCTGGGCTCATTCCTTTCACTTTGCAGGTCACTCAGGTACCTGGAAGACCCTGGAATTGCTGAAGAGAGGCTATTGGTGGCCATCCATGAAAGCGGACATGTCAGAGTTTATTTCTTCATGCTCCTTGTGTGCTCAGCATAAGTCTTCATGTCAGACTCTGGCTGGTGAGTTGTTGCCGCTACCTATTCCATCACGTCTCCATGGACTTCGTCACGGATCTGCCAAATTCTCAAGGGTTCACTACCATCTGGGTCGTAGTAGACCGATTCTCAAAAATGGTCCATTACATACCACTAAAGAATTTACCTTCTGCTCCTGACCTAGCTCATTTGTTTGGACAACATATATTCCATCTCCATGGTCTTCCTGCCAAGATAGTCTCTGACCGTGGTGTTCAGTTTACAGCAAAATTTTGGAGAGCCTTATGTTCAGTATTGCAAGTAAAGCTAAATTTTTCTAAGGCTTATCACCCACAAAGCAATGGTTCCACTGGGAGGGTTAATCAAGACCTTGAGACCTTCCTGAGGATTTTCGTGACATCTTCCCAAGACAATTGGTCTGTATTGCTGCCATGGGCTGAATTTGCACATAATGCCTCCTACCACTCTTCCACGAACCAAACCCCATTCCAAGTGGTCTACGGTCTTCATCCTCGGATTCCTCAATTTCAAAGCCTGTCCATCTTTGATGTACCAGCTGTGGAAGACACTGTAAAGAGATTTTCATCAATTTGGACTCAAATTCATGCGGACCTGGAGAAGGCATCCTCCCGTTACAAATTTCAAGCTGACAAGAAGCGTAGGATAATACCACGTATGCAAGTTGGAGACCAAGTCTGGTTGTCCACCCGGAACCTACGGCTCAGATTATCATCTATGAAATTTGCTCCACACTTCATCGGGCCCTTCTCCATTATAGAAATTATTAACCCTGTGGTTTGGACTCTCGTATCCGCAGTGGATATCTGCAGTACCTCTTGGATTGGAGGGGTTACGGTCCAGAGGAGCGTTGTTGGACTGATGCCCGTGATATCCATGCTCCTGCACTCATCAAAAGGTTCCACACTGCCCATCCGGAGAAGCCTGGTGAGTGTCCGGAGGCCACCCATAAGGGGGGGGTACTGTCACGGCCAGGGTTTCTCGGCATGGTGGTCACCGGATATTACCTGTGAGGTCATTGTGGTGAGGGGTCTCTGGCAGCGGTGCTGGTGTTTGGCGAGGGGCATTGGCTGTGCGTGGTTCTGTGCGGGCACATTGTCACTGAGGCCTGGGTAGGCCTGGTGGTGTTTCCATTCCATTTGGTATGGGTGCCGCCATCTTGCCTCAGGTCATGTGATTCAAGCTGTCCAATCCTGGTGGGTCATGTGCTCTTTCCAGCCAGTCACAGTGTGGCATCTGGTATTTAGGAAGGTCCAGAGCCTTCATTCATTGCTAGTGCAACGTGTTTCTCAGCTGTGGCTGAGAGAGATTACCTGTGCCTTACCTGTCTGCCTGGAAGCGCTACTAGCCTGTTACCTTGCCTGCTCCAAACCTGCTGGACTCACCCTGCACCCTCCATTTACCTTTCCCCTGCCTGAGTACCTGAACCTGCTGTTTCCCTGCACCTTGCCTCACACTCTAACTCCCAGCTGGACTTCATTACCTCTGCCTGCACTTTGTTACAGCTCACCAAACCTGCATACTGGACATTTCCTGCCTGTCACTATCTGGACATTCTCCCATTTGCTTCACCACAGTTATCAAGTGCACTTTCTTGCTAAACCTGGACTTTTTCTTTTGCCATTCCCATGTCTACTAAATCACTTATTAAAAACTCCACCTTTTTATTTAAATCTGCTTCTGTGTCTGCTCCTGTCACCATCCCTGGTTCACAACAAACCCAGACCGTCACAGACATCTAGTGACCAAAAGTGGTGTAACATCTATTTAACTTGTAATGAACATAGCCTTACCACTGGAAAGGAATATATCTAATGAACTACAGGCTACAGGAAGAATACAAATTTCCAATAGTTCTTAGGGATTGGCTCATGACCAAGGGCGCCATGAGGGGGGGGTGGTGGGTACTAATAACCTGGGCCCGGACTTGCTGGAGGGGCCCGGCACCACACGATCAACATCGACAGCCACCCCTTTTGTAGAGAGCTCCAGAGTTTTCTCTCACTCCGGTGCTTGCGCACAGGGTTAACCATCGACCCGGTTGCGAGCGCATCGGTGCTTGCGACTGGGTCTGAATGAGACCCAATATCCAAAGAGGATTATGGTGTTTGGAGGGGCTTACATATCAAGCAGGCTGAGGGCAGTTGATGGTGGTGGTTAAAGATCACTGGTGCCGCAAATGTGGCCATTTTTTAAACTAGAAATGAATACATCATCGACTGAAATCTGAAGTACCTTTCATTCACTTCAGCATAAGTTGGGAATTTACCATTAATCGTTTTGCTGTATTCGTCCGTTTTTGCTGCCAAATCGGGTCAATCGTTTTGTTATTATGCCAAGTCCGGGGATACTATGGAGAGTGGCACCATGATGGTGGTGAGTATGAGTTCATTTTTTCCAGGTACTCCCATTGGATTCTACATGGACAAGGGGACAAACCAGCTGGCAGCAGGTAAGTATGTGTGAGTGTGGTAAGTAGGTATGTAATAAAGTTGTACTTTAGACGGTGTGTGTGTCTTGTGTTTTTTGAACTATTTCATTTACAGTGAGAGTACGGGTGCCAACCGCCTGCTGGCACCTGTAGTTCCACTGTAAATTACAATAATTTTGAACTTTATACCACATTATTACCCCCGTACCCAGAGCCCAGGGGTGCGGGGAAGAGCCCTGGCTTCAGTATAAGCTTGAGGTTTTGGGAGAGGGGTGACCCCTTCTTGGGGGTCCCCACCTCCCGTGAGAACCCTGCTTGGGCTGACTGGCTTGGGGAGTTAATGCTTTGGGCCTGGAGACCCGGTGATAGGGCCTCCTGGTTGTGGCATTACAACACGGTCGGTTTGGGTCCGGTGCGGGTTTTTAATATAGGGCGAATCCTATGCATTCCCCCCCCCATATTTAAAACCAGGACTGGCCCAGCAGCCAGGTGCTGGTTCCTAAACTATGGGGGAACCCTACACGTTTTTTTGTCCCCATAATATTAGGAACCAGGACTGGCTGACCAATCCAGGGATGCTTATGCTTTTGATGGGGGGCATGTCATTTTCTTTTTAAAAATAACCCTTAACAGGACAAAAAAAAAGCAGCCTGCACATATTTCACTGATATGTGCGGGCTGCTTGTTCGGGAAGGAATGTTGAGCGGGGAACTCGGGGCCTCAACACAGACAAGATCGGTCAAATACACCAGAAAACAACTCGACCCTGGCTAAACCGGGTGCTTGGTAAATTCCCAATTTTTTTTAAAGTGAAAAAAAGGTCCATTTTTGATCGATCCTATCCGTGTTTAAAAAGAGGACAAATCGGGACAAAAATGAATGTTAGTAAATTTACCACAAGGACATCTTAATTCAGTAACCTACTCCTGAAACTCTAGATGGCCTTATGCAGCTTGCTATCTGGATGGACCGTCGCATTAGAAAGTGGAGGATGGAGAAGAAGCTACCAACCTTACCCCCTCGTTTGGTAGCTACTGACTCCTTCCATCTGGGCATTTTCTACCATATCTCCTAAAAAAAAAAATTTAGTTCCCGCTTTTGTTGAAACTTTCCTAATAGTGGAGCAGCTGGGAACTTCATGGATTCCTCCTTTAAGACCTTGGCAGTTCCCCCTGAAGACCTGGCTAGCCCAATCTCCATCTGCATGATGGATGAAAGCTCTCTATCTAAAGGCTGAGTAACACAGCAGACGCTGCCTATCCACCTCTCAGTTGGTGCCCTGCATTTGAAACATATTTCATTCTACCTACTCCAGTGTCCCTTGGCTCCTGTCATCCTCGGTTTGTCTTGGCTCAGGATATATAACCCCATTCTGGACTGAAAATCTGGCAAAGTCATCCGCTGGGGTTCCGAATGCAACTCTTAGTGTCTCACACTTCCTAGCAGGGCAGTTCAATCTCCTCCACAATCAGCTCTCCCGGAATTACCACTGCCATATCACAAATTTTTAGATGCGTTCTAAAGGACGTTTCACTTCCTCCTCATCGGTCTTATGACTGTGCAATTGATCTTATGCCTATCGCCAAGCTCCTAAAAGTAAGACTGTGGACCTCATTCAGAGTCAGTCGAAGCGGCCGCACGGTCGTACGGGAAAAGGGGCCGGATATGCAAATGATTCCCTCGCAAGTTGCGTCCCAAAGTTCGGATCGGTAGCTGACCGACCAAGGGGAGGAAGCGGTCGGAAGACAAAAAAATACGCCCCCTTCTCGTACGCATTACACATCATCTCCGGGCATATAAGGATTAATCGAGACCATCGGGAACCATCGGAACTGGTCGTAGAGCTTAAGGTTGACCATACCCTCTCTTAAGCTCTACGATCATGTCAGTGTAAAAACCTCCCATGTCACATGTGCCATGACGCTACTTTGTTAATTATGCACTCCCATAATCCATATGCACTCCCATAAAACGCCGTTCGCATAATGAGGCACGCCTGCGTTCGGATCTCCACTCCCCCGTTTTCAAACACCTTCCCCTGTTACCACCCACAAACGCCTCCATCTGTCACTCAAACTACCGACCTGGCTGTGTTCAAGGAGAGAGAAATTTCTGATCATAGCAGCTAGTTTGTGCACGCGCATTGCGAACTTCACGTATGCGCAGTAGAGCAAAAATCGGTGGCGTACAACCGTGCGGCCGCTTCGACCGACTCTGAATGAGGTTCTGTATACTTTGTTCATTCCGGGAAAGTCAAGCGATGGAGGAGTATATTCAGAAGAGTCTCGCTAGAGGCTTAATCTGACCATCTAAGTCTGCAGTAAGAGCTGGATTATTTTTTGTTGGGAAGAATCACTATGGCATTGTATTGATTATAGGGGGTAAACAAGGTCACCAGTAAGAATACTTATCCATTACCATTAATCTCAATGCTGTTCAACCAATTGAAAGAAGCCACTATCTTCTCAAAGATCGATCTCCAGGGAGCATATAAGTTGATCCGCATTAAAGAAGGTGATGAATGGAGGCGGCATTTAATACTCTATCAGGAAATTATGAGTATATGGTCATGCCAATCAGCCTTACCAATGCTCTATCTACCAGAACCTAATTAATGATGGCCTCTGAGACTTTGAAGGAAAGTTTGCAGTAGTTTACCTGGATGACATTCTGATCTACTCCCAGTTCCTAGATCAACATTGTTACCAAGTCAAACAGGTGCTATAAAGGCTTTGCGAAAGCCATCTCTACGTGAAGCTGGAGAAATGCGAATTTGAATTTGGTAAGGTCTTCTTTCTGGGATGTATCATCACCCGCAGAGGCTTCTCTATGGAACCCAGTAAAGTGCAGGTGGTTTTAAATTGGGTCCATCCATCGACTCTTAACGCCCTTCAACAATTCCTCAGATTCGCCAACTACTAAAAAAAAAGGAGCAGATACAGTCACCTTGCCTTCGATGACCTTAACAAAGCTTTTACCATTGCTCCAGTCCTTCATTACCCTAATCCAGAAATGCCATTTGTTGTTTAGGTGGATGCCTCTGAAGGTGGAGTGGGAGACATACTGTCTTAGAGAGATCACCAGGACAACAAACTGCATCTTTGTGCCTACTTTTCTTGGAAGTTTTCTCCAGTAGAAAAGAACTATGATGAGGGCAATAGTGAACTGTTGGCCTTCAAGTAGGCTTTCGAGGATTGGAGGCATTGGCTGGAGGGAGCCAAACACCAGATCATGGTCTACACCGACCATAAAAATTTGTCCTACATCGTGGCGCGAAAAGATTGAATTCAAGACAGACTTGTTGGGCTCTCTTCTTCACCTGCTTTAATTATTCCATCTCTTTCAGACCAGGAACCAAGAATACCAAAGCAGATGCCCTGTCCCAAAGCTTCCTTCTAGTTCAACAGTCAGTGCTTTCTAATGATCTGATAATTCCTAGTACATGCATTCTTGCTGGTCTGGCACAAATTCTGGTGGATCAGATTCAGTCTTGTCAATCTAAGGTTCCTCCAGGAAAACCATAGGGTCTTTTGTTCATGCCTGAGAAGTTCTGAGGAGCAGTTATCATAAACTTCCATTCCAGCAGGGCCTCTGGGCATCCGGGGGTCTCCAAGACTCTTGATATATTGCCCCAATCTGTCTGGTGGCCATCTATTACTCAAGGTGTTCGGGAGTTCATCCTGGTGTGTGACATATGTGCAAGGAATAAGGTTTCTGTGACATTCTTGCTGGATATCTTTTTTCTCTTATGGTGCTTTAAAAACCTTGGTCACACATCACGATGGACTTTCTGGTGGACTTCTGTAACACCATATGGACAGTGGTGGATCGGTTCAGTAAGATGGCCCATTTCTTCCTATTGGTCAATATACCCACTGCCAAGGAGCTGGCTACTCTGTTTATGCAGCATATTTTTCATCTACTTGGTCTACCGCAGGACATTGTCTTTGGCCAAGGTACCCAATTTATTGCCCAATATTGGAAGTCCTTCTGTTCTTCATTAGGTTTTAACATCAGTCCCTCCTTTGGCTACCACCCTCAGTCAAACTGGCAAATGGAGAGAGTCAATCAATCCTTTGAACAGTACCTTTGATGTTACATATCCAAGTGTCACAACGACTGGGTCCGACATTTACCTCTCGTAGAATTTGCCTACAACAACTCTTGTCACACATCCTCCTCAGTTTCGCTCTTCATGTGTGTTACTGGATCACACCCCAGAGCAAATACCTTTGATCCAGTTCCTGGAACCTCTCATTCTTCTGTATCAGTTTGTCGCCTTCGATCTGTCAGGAACAAGGCTCATCAGACTCTCCTGAGGGCTTTCTTCCACTCCAAGACTGTGACAAATAAGCACCGGAAGCCTTGTAAATTGGTCAGCGATTTGGTTTGGCTTTCCACCAGACACATCAAACTTTGCCATCCTCTCAAAAGCTTGGCCAGAAGTACATTGGTCCATTTCGGATTATTGCACAAATCGACCCAGTAGCCTTCCGTCTCAAGGTACCCAGGACTCTCAGGATTAATAACACCTTCCATTGTTCCCTGCTTAAGCCAGCTATTTTTTCAAGAAGATTTTGACTCAGATGCCTTAAAAGGCCTTCTCCTGTGATTGTTCAAGGTTGACAGGAGTATGTCTTAGAAAATATCTTGGACTCCAGGTTTGTGCTGGGACACTTGCAGTTGTTGGGCCATTGGAAGGGTTATGGGCCGGAATAAATATCTTGGGTTTCTGAGAGGTTTTTCTCAGACAAGCCTGGTGCTAGGGGTTCCTTAACCCCTCGTCAAGGACAGGTACTGTCTCATGCCGCCGCTATGGCTTGTTAGCTTCAGGCCATAGGATCTGACAACCTCCCCAGTCACCAGGCAATTTGGACATCGAGTTGGAATGGCATCCGCAGTTGCTGGGAGACCAAGATGCTGGATGGTCTAGGGTGCTGCTGGGTCTGCCAGATAGACGTGCAGCATCCCAGCTCTCAGCTGTCAATCATCTGTGCACTCGCTGCCCATTGGTGGAAGATGTTATTTCAGTATGTCTGGACTGGCGCCACGTTGCCGATGATAGTTTATGCCTTGTTTGTGAACCATGGTTCCTGTCAGTCCATGCCTGTCTCTGTCTACCAGTATCCTGCCAGTTCATGCTACTCTACTTTGCCTGTTTACCCTGCCAATCTCTGCTATTCTGAGATCGGTCTCAGCCTGCGGCCTTGTGGTACCCGCAGCAGTCACCTCGGAGCGGCGATCTCCATCTCAGCCCTAGTGCTATGTGCATTTGTCGCTCAAGCTGCCTCCATTTTCAGCATCTGTTTGTGGCCTAGTTTCCTGTACCACCAAGGATACAATGCTGCCTCGAAGGTTGCACCTCGGCCCTCAAGGCTGCATCCCGGCCCTCTAGGCCATAACTTGCTGCACAAGCTGCACCTTGGACCTCAAGGCTGCACTTTGTCCCTCAAGGCCGCACCTCAGCCCTCAAGGCTGCATCCCTGCCCTCAAGGCCGCAACTTGCCACACAAGTCACACCTCAGCCCACAAGGCTGAACCTCGGCCCTCAAGGCTGCACCTAGCCACACAAGTCGCGTCTCAGCCCTCAAGGACACTACTCGTCATTCTGGTCACAATAGAGCGACTATTTCAGCATAGCGACTACCATTGTGACCTTTGCCTACCTGAACCAACATCAGCCGCTACACATCCAGTGATCACCAGGTTTGCCGTGTAAGCCCTTACTGTCCCGAGTTTAAGACTAGAAGGCCACCTAAGTACCGGTAAGCATATCCAGCTCTAAGGGAACAGTGGGTGGCTGTTATTGGTGGAAGACCTCACCAGTGTGACTCTAGGGGTCTTACATGGTGGTTCCTCTGTGATTGTAACACATTGCTGTGATAACACTTGTCAATATTGTTATTATGATTGCGTTTGCTTGAAGTTTTGCTTTGCTTTTGCTTTGCTTTGTTTTGCTTTGTATAATCTTTTGTTAGGTCTCCAAGATTAGTACACCACAATCCAATTAAACATTGTTAACTTGTGTTCACTAGGTGAGTGTTAGTTAGGGCCTGTGTTGTAATGAACCATCCAATTTTGTTCTAGTGGGGTAGCTCATTTAGAAATAAGTATAGGAAGAGTGCGGGAAGGGTACACTTTCTGGTTCAGCCAAACATAGATCATCCAGTAAGGTGACTAGTGTTACTACAGTGAGCACACATCTGTATTGTCCTGTTTATCCCATTCACACTCGTGATACCTGCTGCACAACCGGTGGGATAGGATGACTGAGGCCCTGGGGCTGATGGTGATCATTCACTCACAGGATGAAGATCACTGTCACCCCTGATTGGGGTATTTTGTTCTGGTGTGGCAAGGGGGTTCATCTGCTTAATCTGGTACTCTCATTTGTAGTTATCCACGTGATGATAAGGATATATCTGAAACCAAGCAAGAGCTATTAGGCTCTGACCACCAGTGAGTGTTGTCTCTTGCTGGCAGCAGCTTTATTGACCTTGGCCCTTGACTTAAGCACTAATTGAAACAACTGTAAGAAAGACGGACCCGTGGGAAACATTGAATGGACCCCTCCAGAGTGGTTGTGAAGAGCAACCACTGTTCAGAAATTCTTGCCAGGTGATTTATGTGAACACAAGGAATCTGCTGCAAAGCTGGAGGACCTGATTCAGCAAGGATCGCAGTTGCTAATATGCACATAATCGGCTGATTAATTTGCACTGTGCATGTGAGAACTAGATGGTGCGATCAGGAGAGGCAGGGGCTACTCAGACCCATAGCGTAGAGTGATTGACAGGAAGCTCCATTTGTGGGTGCTGATGGTGGGGTGGGGTGGTCGGGTGAAAGCAGGCATGCTAGTACGTCTGAACGCCATTGCATGGGTGTGCACAAATTATCCACTGTGTAGCCATACGCAATATGAGGACTGGCACCATGCGTGGCTGTTAGCAATTTCTGACTAAGGGGGTCATTCAGACCCGCTTGCGAGTGCAGGACGCTCGCAAGTGGGTCGATGTTCCACCACTGCGCATGCGCACGATGGAGGGAGCTCCGTCGTGCGCATGCGCGAGACCCGGCGAGCGACGGGCTCTCCATCGCTCCGGGTCTCGCACCAAAGGGGCCGTGCTGTCGATGTTGATTGACAGCACGCCCCCTTTGGTGGGCGTGCTGGGGGCGTGCCGGCCAGATGGAGGCGTTCCCATGGGAGCGCCTACCGTCTGAAGCCGGCCCCACTGACATCACTAGTGATGTCAGTGGGAGTGATTTTGGCTCTGATTGAGCCAAAATCACTCCAGGGCTTGCGGCAGTGAGACACTACCGCAGGGTCTCTGTCGCAAGCCCGATGGTCGCGATGGTCAAGACCATCGCGACCATCATCATGGACGCTCGCATATGCTGTGGGTGGTCACCCACAGCTATGCGAGCGGCCAGGGGGCCGCTCCATTTTCATGGAGGAGGGCACTGATTCAGAGCGAGCGCTCTGGTCAGAGCGTTCGGCTCTGAATCAGGCCCTAAGCTCAGAGCATGTGCAAGCGTACGTATGGGTCTGATGGTACTCAATTGTACCGATGGTTTCGCTATTCTGCTGAGTATTACAGATGTGTGTAAGGGGAAGTGGTCATCCTTATGTTAGGCTGTGATTGCAATGTTATACTGTGATTGCAATTTAATTTGCATAACACCGCTGATATTAGCAACTGCGTTGCGTGTGCATTAGCAAAATAGCGATCCATGATGAATCAGGCCCAGAGTTGTGTGGTGTACTGAAGTCTGTGAGCAGAAGGAAAGAGATGAGTTACATTTTAGAAAGTATTTTGGTGTATGCTTCTAAGAGACTTTGTGCCTGATTCAGACCCGGTCGCTAGTTGCGGCCGCTCGATCCTAGCATATGCAAATTCGGGTTAGTGATCGCATGGCAGGCGATCGCACATCAAGGCATAAGCACGCCCACTATGTCTTGGCGAGCGATCACTTTGTGTATGTAGACGCACATTAGCGTGTCTTGACAAGCCCACTAGTGCACGTCATGTCCCGGAGGTGTATAAAAACATTGGTACATCGTGGACCATTGGAAGCGATCGCAGTGCTTGTGGTTGACTCTACCCTCCCGCAAGTACTGCGAGCTCTTCAGTGTAAAAAACAACCAAGTGACGTGTAGTAGGACGCATCTTTGCTAATTAAGCACACCCACAAAACTCCGTTTTGACACTCAGACACACCTCCGTTTGCACATCCACTCGCCTGTTCACAAGCATCTTCCCCTGTTACCACCCTCCAACGGCACATTCTGTCACTCAAAGTAGCAGGCAGTCTGTGTACTACGAGCGCACGATTACCCATCGCTGGAATGTGCATGTACACTGCGAGTTATACCCATGCGCAGACAGGCGACTATCGGTCAGTGCGAGCGGCCACAGCTTAGCGAGCAAGTTTGAATCAGGTCCTTTGTATATGGATGCCAGTCAAAACAGCTTCTTACAAGTGTTAAATGAGTAAATAGCTAGTTTGAGACTTGTGGTTCCACAACTGTTCCAGTAACTGCTCCATTACCCTTTATAGGCAGACATTCAGAGACAGTGCAGCTAATAAACTGTAGGCTAATGCATATGCGATTACGATCCTGCATGCAACTGCTGTGTGAAAATATGCTAATGCTGTAGCCACCTGGAAATGAATTGAGATGTAAACTGGTGGCCAGGGATGTAGAGAGGCCAGATGGGCCCTGGTGAAGGGGACATGGCCTAATCACAGGAGGCATGGCCACGCCCCCTTAGGATTAATTTTTTTTTTTGCAGGGCCATGTAGCGGCATTGCGCACTAGGGAGGAGGGCGCCGTGAGTCCTCAGCCCGGTGCAAAGTCGGGGGCGCGATCAGCATGATTGCTCCCCCACCAAGCATAGGAGACTGCTGTGGCGAGCAGTCTCCCACTGCAGCCCAGCACACAGCAGCTTAGATTAAGAGGGAGGGGGTGCGGCGCCGGACCCGGGCCCGTCCAGCAGCCCATGCCCATGTCATTCGTACCCACTCCCCACCCTTCGGCGCCCCTGCTGGTGGCTTCATAGGATATTCAGCGGTGATCACAGAGTAACCCTATGGTCACGCAGAATGATCATGAGAACTGAGTCACTGGTGCCTTGTTGTCTGTATATGGGATTGCAGTTGTAGGCTGAGATATGCCCCGGAAACGATCGCAACACATCTGCATTTTTGCTGCACTAGGAAATTTTGTACAGTTGAGGGCCAGTGTGATGAGGTTTGTAGGATGAGGATCTGAATAAGCAGAGTTGGTTAGTCATAGGTCTGAAGATTGCTATAGTAAATTCATTTTTATTATTGAAGTAAATCTATTACTCGAGCTATTGTAGAGATTAAACTTGATAAGTTATTACTGATGTACAGTATTATTTAGGAGTAAAGAATATCGACATATTGCTAGCTGCAATTGTTTTTGTGTGATGTGCCATAATTATTGTGATAAATTGATATTACCCTGCATTTTCCAATATAAACTTGCAATAAAAAACATTTTTTTCTACAGTAAACAGTAAACCCTTTAAAACTTTACTGTTGTGCATTGACTGTGTCTATGGCTGGGAGTCTTGCCTCTCTGTAATGGTGCTGCATAAGGGAAGGTGAGTGAGGATGATGAAGGCTCATTCCAGAGCCAGAAGACGACCCCTTATTTCCTGCTGCAAACAAGGTAACCTCCAGCCCAACTTATCCATCCATTGTAACATTTTTAAATTTATTGGGGGTACCACATCCTTGCATCAATAAATTATGTTCGAAACCATGCATACAACAGTAAATCATGGGACTCATAAGCTGGGCGTTCTATAAACAATGAATGAATGGATACAAATAATAATAATACATCCCTTGTAGTGATGATCGAAGAAGATACGTCGGTGGAGAAAAAGTTCTTCCTCTTTGTCTTCTCAACTCAAATACGAAATGTCATGCAAGAAACCAATATATGTATAGTACAGTGTTCTTCCTTCCCATGGAGTAATTCAATTACGTCTTTTATGCCCACACTAAAGACAGGTGTGAAACAATCAGCGTACCCCAACTCACACTTCTAAATGTGGTACACAGCGTGTAAAGGTTTCTTTGCCACCAAGGTATATCAACCACAAGTGACCTTTTGTATAAAGTGGCCCCAAAGGTCTAAGTATAGCGTACCGCACTCACTATTAGTGAAGAAGGTTTCAAACATATAAAGGTATCTTTGAATCGGCATGCACAATTTGAAGATGGAGGGTGTACCCTACTCACGGTAGGTATACCTTTTTCGAAGCGTGCAGTCCAGAAAATGTGAAAAAGGTAAGTGATACCAAAAAACCCAGAATATCCAGAGAAAACAGTTTTACAAAAAGCAGCTAACAAGATCACTAGAGATCCAGTTTAAATAACAATGTCCAATAGAATACAGAAGACAGTCTAAAAATTAACAGTTAAAAATTATAAAAAGACTAAGGGCCTGATTCAGACCCGCTCGCGAGCGCATAGCACTCGCAAGCGGGTCGATGGCCGGGCAGTGCGCACATGCGGCGTGTGCACTGCACGTGCGCGAGTCCTGTAGCAAGCGAATTTTCACTTGCTGCGGGACTCACTACAAGACGGGGCGGCTATCGATTGTGATTGACAGCTTTACCCATTTTGTAGGCGTGCAGGGGGAGTTGCCAGACAAACAGAGGCATTCCTGAAGGAATGCCTGCCATTTGTGGGTGGCCCTACTGACATCACACGTGATGTCAGTAGTGAACTTCCTGCTCTATTAGAGTAGGAAGTTCACTGGGGCTTGTGGTGGATGAGACCCTACCACAAGGGTCTCGTCGCAACCCCGATGGTCACGATAATCGCCAGGCCACCCACTAAAGCTGTGGGTGGTCACCCACAGCTTAGCGAGTGGCCTGGAGGCCAGTGAAAAAAAAAAACTGTCCCGTCCTGATTCAGAGCGAGCACTCGCAAATAGTGAGCGCCTCAGCTATAGGTATAAAACAGTAGATCATACCTAAAATTCCTAAGAGATAGAGAAGGCTGTTCACACTCTTTGCTGGTCGACACATTTTGGCCCCAATGGGCCTTTATCAAGACATGCCTAGAGTGTGAAAAAGCCAATCATTTGTGGGAAGAGATTACATCAGCGGCCTAATGCAATCTGCCCTAGAGTGCAGTATCATTTACAGTTACACTCAAAATATGTTCATGATACATCGGATTATCAGTGTATACAATATTTGATATGCTAAATACAAAAAATACATCATATTCTTAAAGAATTTAACATAAGTTGCACGTTGCCATGGCAACCCAAACCAAACATGAAATTATCAAATGAGAGTAATTCTTAAATTACCAATAATCGGGTGAAGTCCCAGGTTGTTTGGAACTACTACCTAATAGGAATACCAACTCCCATTTATAAGGGAGAATTATCTTTGTGTGAATCGGTAGCGATCATCGTTCCGCCGCGGTAATTAGCCGGGACATACATGATAGGAAGCGGTCGTCCGCCTATTTCCTCCGTCTAGAAATAGAGAAACTGGACATCCAACTTTTTTAGAAAATGTAAGGGACAGGACTCCCTACCGATAAAGACACATTTTCACCCTAGGCACAAGAGGGGAGGTTTAAAAAAATCTAGGAAATGTTACTCGAGAAATAGGAACAAAAGAAAGAGGAAAGAAGTTAATGATATTCATTCTGCTACAAAAAATAGTAGATGAAAATTTACCACTAATTAAAATATTCAACTTAAGTTCACATATCCTATCTCATGAAGACTACTCTTCTTCAAAAAGGCCTTAACTATGCCCCAACAACCATATTATTAATTTATTATTATTATTATCATTTATTTATATGGTGCCACAAGTGTTCCACAGCATCTTACAAAGTACTAAAACAAATAAGTAACCAGTGACTTACAATACAATACAATACAAAACAAGACATGGACATGGATAACAAACATTGCTACAGTATATTAGTGACCTTTACACCCACATAAGCAGCCAAGTGCTAGTTGCCCTAGTGGGGAGTAAGAGATAAATGAAAATACAGTAGGGAGAAGCAGAAGAGGGTAGAGGGCCCTGTTCAAAAGAGCTTATATTCTAAAAGGCGGCATGCATTTGTTGAAGGAAGAGGGCAGACAGGAGAATGAAGGAAGATGAGATCAGAGATGTAAACAGGTGAGGGCTTTATAAATGAGTGTGAGAGCCTTGAATTGAATTCTTGAAGGGAAGGGGAGCCAGTGAATGGCTTGTTGGAGATGGGAGGCAGACATAGAGCATTTGGAGAGAAAGATGAGCTGAGCAACAGCATTGAGGACAGACTGGAGAGGAGAGAGATGGGACTTGGGGAGGCCAGATAGGAGGAGATTACAGGAGTCCAATCTAGAGATGACCAGTGAATGTATGAGGGTTTTGGTTGCATCCTGGGTGACAAAAGGTCTGATCTTGGAAATATTCTTGAGATGGATAATGACAGGACTGTGAGAGGTTCTGAATATGTGGCTTGAAGGAGATGGAAGAGTCCAGGATGACTCCAAGACAATGCACTCTGGGACTAGATGAGATAGTTATGCCATCTATTGATAAAGAAATAGTGGGAAATGAGGGAGGGTGGGAAGACAATCAGCTCAGTTTTAGACATATTAAGTTTGGGAAATCACTAGGACATCCAGGAAGAGATGGCAGAGAGACATTTGGAGATGCGAGTCAGTAGAGAGGGGGAAATATCAGATGAGGAAAGGTAGATCTGAGTATCATCAGCATAAAGATGATAATGGAGGTCAAAAGAGCGGATGAGTTTACCTAGTTTACCATATTGACTCCTTTGGTATTTTTATAATGTGCAAAAATTTGTTCGAAACATAACTGTAAAAATGTTCTTTTTGAATCAAAAGTCATCAGATATGGAGGAAACGGAGATGAGGCTCCTCACCCTGTTCCGTCCTAAATTTAAATTTTTTCCGCCGTATCTGAAAGGCCCCTTCATTAAAACATTCAATTCATTAGTAATAGAAGCCCTAAACAAAATTGAAATTAATAAAAAAAAACATTAAATATGATGGTCAAAGAGAAAAAAACCCTTACAGAATTACACAATAAGGGCTGGTTATAAAAATGGTCGACAAAGGGGCGGTATTGTCCTAATGGACATTGGTGATTATGAATCTGAAATTTTAAGGCAGTTACAGGACCCAAAAACTTATAGAAAATTGAGGAGCGATCCCTCTGACCAAATCGAATTGAAATTACACTTATTAGTAGAAAATGCAGTTAATAAAGGTACCTTAACAGAAGGAGAAGCAAAATTTATAATAAATGAGGATCCCTTAGTACCTGTTATATACATTCTGCCGCAGGTGCACAAATGCTTAGAGAAACCATCCGGAAGACCGATTATCCTGGGTGTGGACTCCATAGCAGCAAAACTTTCAAGGTTCATAAACTTTTATCTACAATCCATTGTCCATTTGAATAAATCCTATCTGAGAGACACTGGGCACTTTTTATGATTATTAGAATCTATCACATGGGAGAAGGAGTTCCTCCTAGTAATGACAGATGTTAGTTCCCTCTACATCATTATCAAACATAAAGCTGGTGTAGAGGTGACATGCCAGTTTTGGGGTAGATTGGGCCTTTAGGAATTCCTCATGCAGGGTATTGAATCTATCCTGTTCAATAATTTATTTATTTTCAAGGAAGAATTCTTCCTACAGAAGAGAGGTACCACAATGGGCACCAGATTCGCTCCGAGCTATGCAAACCTATTTATAGGTTCATGGGAGCTCAATAACATCTGGTTAAATAATCCGTTCTTAGCGAACCTGGTGTCCTACGTGCGTTACATTGATGATATCTTCTTTGTATGGAAGGGAGGAAGGGAAATCCTTAAGTAGTTCTGTGATTTTTTGAATTCCAATGAAACAAATATCATACTTACATTTGATATACAGAAAGAGACAAAAAAAATTCTAAAACTTAGACCAAACCCACTGATTATGGTGCTTACCTTTCAGTTTCCAGTTGTCATGTCAGCTGGATAAATACTATTCCAATAGGACGACTAAAAAGACTTAAACAGAATTGCATTAATGAAAAGGTCTTTCTAGATCAAGCTATGACCATAGGTAACAAATTTAAATCCTGCGGTTATAATTGAAACAAAGTGGATGATGCAATAGAATCAGTAAAAGTTATTGACAGTAAATAATTGCTATCCAATATTAAACCACTTAGGGAAAAAGGAAATTACGAGTTTGCTCAGTTTACTCAGTTTACCAAGGAACATAGATTAGTGGAAAAGGTCTTCAGAAAATACTGGCCACTGTTGAAAAGGGATCCAGTAGGGTGTCCAATGCTACCAGGTAAACCAAAACATCCTTTCCATCTATACAATCCATATCAAACATCACATCAACAGGTGTTTACTGGTGTGGTGCTTGTATTGGATGCAAGAATAAAGTGGGGGCACAAATAAAATGTAATCAATTTACATCAATGGTCAGGAGTTTATAACATGCAATACCAGATACATCATCTATGAAATATGTTGCACCTGTGACAAAGTATACATTGGTAGGTCTTCACGCCCATTGAAGGTCCGATTAAGGGAGCACATACGAAACACAAAAGAAGGGCTTGAGTCACATGTCCTTTCAGCCCACTTCAAAGAAATCCATCTGTGTTCTATTTCTGATGTATCAGCTTTTTATGGCATTGAGGCATTCAAAGATAATAAAAGACATAAAGATAGCTCCAGTGTTTTAGCTAGGACAGAAATGAATTTGATTTATAAATGCAAGACTTTAATCCCTGGAGGATTGAATAGCAAATTCAAACTAAAGTGGTTCCTTTAATGCACAGTGTTGTAATTTGCCGAAATTATATTCCTAAATGTTGCTATTGTGTATAGGTTATGTATATGAATGGTAAAAATTGTGAGGAGTTAGTGTATTTCTGACATATCTATTGTCAGTTTATTTTTAGATAATACCAGGAATTGTCATTTTAAGAAAAAGATTTCCATCGCAAACCTGGATCCAAATAGGAGTCAGAAGATGCGATTGCCAAGGTAACGGTATTATACAACTATTGCGACTACACCATACTGTATATGTTGTTTCATAAAGTTTCTTGAGGATCTATTTCTTCCCACATGTTAAAATCTTTATTGTCCCATTCTATGTAAAAATGAAAGTAATTATCTTTTACATTTTTTTATCCTAATTAAAAATTGGCCGCATATGGATTTCCCCCCATTCCGGGCATTGACCAAGCTATGGAGGTGTGGCTGCCATGATACTCCCTGCATTCATCAACAGGAAGTGACGACACTGCGTCCACCATGCACTCCATCTTTGTTTTGGAGGACGGCAATTTACTCCTCTTGCCGCTTACCCTGCTATTTCCGGCCACACATGCATTCCATCCTGAGAGGCACCCAAGCACGTTGAACACTATTTGTGTGAGTGCCGGACCCTGTGACATTGTATTACGCACCACTGAAGCAGGGGTGGCGTGGATACTTGTCAAGGCACCTACATAACATCTTTTTCATCAGACTATCTGTTTTACTCCATTTACCCTGATGAATCTGTATTGCCTTCAGCTGTATACAGTGGAGGTATGTCCACTACCAAAGAAGTGGCTGGCTACAGTGAAATTTGTGAACAATTTTGTTTAACAGACTCTGAAGCTGAGAGTATTTTATTTAAAGCTAACTTACTAGAGTCGTCTGATGGGGATTCTATAGAACAACTTGTGGCTCAGCTACTCCGTTTAGAAAAACGGGAAGTTGATTACTAGTTACACGGAGTATCGCTATCTGACTACTATAGGGACAAGAAAATTCCTCGAGGCTTTCGGATCCGTAATATATCGACTATCTCTAGATACAAACCAGAATTTTGTTGCCGATGATGGAAGTGTTAAATAAATGTTCATATGACCTGATATTATTGGTTATCGAGGAGTCCCGTAGAGAACCTAATCTGGTTAAAGATAAGATTAACACCTTTGAATCTGCAAACCTTGCTAAAATTAAAACAGACACCACAGAAGACTGGTTGAAGAAATTAACCAACCAGATCAGCAATACAGAGCGGATTTGGTACAATTTAAAATATCAAAAGCTACAGACTGTTGCCAGAGATTATGCGGAACTGAGAGCTGGTTTTATAATCGTGGTCAGAACAGAGACATAAATTCTGTAAACAGAGGAGATTTCCTCTTGAAACTGATATTTCCAGGGGGGCAGCCTTTTCTAGTGAGGCAGAATGTGCAGATCAATCTGAAACCTCACACTGCCAGAAACCCCTTTAGGGGTAGCCACAAGGGCCACTCTAGATCTCACTAAAGAACCTGCACCAGGCGCAGAGGTCAGTGGGCATAACAATTGAAAAAAAAGAGCTACAACCAGAGGAGGTAGTTTTCAACCTTTCGTCCAGAGCAATTACTGAGACTGAAATACAAGTACTCAATAAGGGACTTTCATATGTAACCACACAAACATTTGATGTCTTTCAAAACAAAGTGGATTTATTCAAATTCGATTGCCACATGAAATTAAAAGAACATTTTAAACAACAATAACTAGCCAGGGACACTGGCCCGGTACACAAAAAATCTATGTTCATTCCATCATCTTCCAGTACCAGCATCAAGAGTTTCACTAACTTCACCGATACCACCATTGAGAATTACAAGCATCAACAACAAAAGAGTAGATCCAATTTAACTTACCTAGAAAGACAAGCTCTGAAAAACCTGGATTCCTCTCAAGACATCACTTTCCGCCCTGCCGATAAAGGTGGGGGGATTTTGGTACAAGATTTGGAGGCATACAAGGCAGAGATATACAAGCAATTAAGTGACAATTCTGTATATGAATTGCTCATGATGGATCCCACCATAAGTTTTTAAAAAAGAGTTAGATTAATTTTTCACTAAGGCTGTGGATGCTAACATCATTAAGAAGGATATTACGGATGCTCTCAAACAGGAATGGCCGAAGATCCCAATATTATACACAATCCCAAAATTACATAAAAATGCAGTTAGGGCGCCATGGAGACCTATCATAGAGGCCAGGGATTCATTATTTTACAACATCTCGCAATATCTGGATAATTTCCTCCAACCACTAATTCAGAAGCAAATGACATTCCTAAAAGACACTACATCATTCATCCTAAAATTGCAACAGCTATCACCTCTCCCGAGAAAATACCTAATGTGCACCATTTATGTATGTAGTTTGTACAACAGTATTCCCCATACAGAAATACATTTTACAGAATGCAGCATACAAGGGCCCTGAATCTAATTTTTTCTTCAACTACTCAATTGGACCTTGACTAGGAATTATTTTATCTTCGGCAGCAAATTTTATATCCAGAAATCGGGCTGTGACATGGGCTCATATGTGGCAGGAGTCTGGCAAACATATATATGTTTGTCATTGAACAGGAATTCTTTTTCTCAGACTCCCACATTGCACAGCACATTGTGGGATACTCATGATACATTGACGAAATTTTTCTGTTCTGGACTGATACTTAAGATTCTTTCATAAGTCTGATGAGTGATATTTACCAACTTGATTCTCCGATCAAATTCACATTTGAAAGCAGCTTTGAATGTATCCATTTTCTGGATGTGTCCATTATACTTGATCATAATAGCACTATACAGACTACTATGCATTATAAGGATACCGATAGAAGTTACAGGCTGACAGCCATTATCCACAAGCATTAAAAATGGGACTTCTATTTTCCCAATTTTTGAGAGTGATCAGAATTTGCAGTGATCCCAGTGATGCCAAACTACATATCCAAAGCGTGATGTTTAAATTTCTCAAAAGAGGGTATCACTACAAGTCGCTGGTAAAAACGAGAGATAGGGCATTAGCTATTTCCTGCAGTGATGCTCTACAACCAGTTAAAAAGAAATATAATGAGAATCACCTAGTCTGGACACAATCATTTTCTACAGGTAGTGAGGAATTGGTGCGAATAGCTAAGGGAATGTGCCCATTAATATCTACAGACAGACAAATACTGGTGTTATTTAGATCATCCATATTGCCCTCGTATAAATGGGGAAGGAACATCAAGGACGTTAATGTTCATAATGACATAATCCCTTTTTCCAAGACTACCTCTTCACATCTTCTCACACGGAAACCTGGCAAATACAAGTGTGTGGGGTGCACGACATGCAGTTTCCTGGAAACAGGGAGCAGTTTCGTACAGCCGAGATCAGGTAAAATTTTTCAAATTAAAAATCCATTGACGTGTTCAAGCCGGTTCATGATATACTAGATTAGATGCCCATGCAGTATGCTATACGTGGGAAAAATGACACACCAGTTGAAAGAATGCATGGCCCTACATCGGTCCAGTATATGGGCAGCTGCTAACAGTGAAACTTGTGACCAACCTGTCACACTCCACTTCCGTGATTTCCATCATAACCTCTCTAGCATTAAGTACAAGATGATCAATTGGGTCCATCCTAACATCAGAGGAGGCAACAGAGATCCGGTATTGTTATAGAAAGAAGCTAAATGGATCCACACACTTCAAACTGTACATCCATGGGGTTTGAATGAGAACCTGCCCCATACATGCTTTCTTTGAACTTCCAGCCCTGACAATGTTCTGATCTGCATCTTGTTCTTGCCATGCCAGTCTCCTCTGCCACTATGGCCACAGTATAGCTCATACTTTGGTGTCTGTCCATTAGATATGCCCCTGTGACTTTGGTACATCTAACCTCTAGTTCATATTGCGGTGCTGGTTCTATCTCCGTCAGATTATCCATCTGATTACGGCACTGTGGATGTCTACATCCCCATGTGGACACTGTTTGTCCTCTCAGTGTTAGATCATTTATGCATGCCCCTTTTGGTTCTTTATTGCATATGTCCCTGGGTTATTCTGAGGTGCGCTTTTAGTTCACTTTTGTGGCCTGTCTTAGATTTCATGTTATTGTTCTAGGTTACCATGGTGATGGCACCGATAGTGATTGTACACGCCCCCCGTCTGAGTCACAGTGTTGGCGCATCAGGATTGGTGACGTCATCCACCTACATGAGGGCGTGAGTGTGCGTGGTGGTGAGGGACACAGGGTGAGTAGATAGCTATTTATGTCTTGTGTTTATTGCATTCATGTTATGTCTTGATAAAAGCTGTGACATGCTGAAACGTTGACACACACACCGACTTTGCCTGTTTTTTGCGTGATATATATCGCTAGACATGGAGTTAGCTGCACAAATATATATACAGAATAGCAGATAGATGAGGCGGCACTAGAGGACTTAATCCATTTTAATGGTAAATAGTAACTATTTACTATTTACCATTAAAATGGATTAAGGGCCTGATTCAGACCCGGACGCAAGTGGCCGTTCGTACGTTAGGCGAACGTAAAGAAATATTTAAATTCAGGCACACGCTCGTATTTTTGTTCGCATCAAAACATCCTCCCCAAACTAAGGCGACCCCTCCTCTAACTAACGAGCATGCCAAATAGCGAGCGTACATCCCCGAAGTGGTTTGAAGGGAACGCACGCACTAGTACTACCCGGAAGTTGGCCTGAGACATTTCGATTAACTGCTCGTTTATTCTGCCTACCTCCCTCAATCGTAACATGCCAATCAATATATCAATTAGCTTAATTGGTTTTTTTTTTGTTTTTTTACACAATGCAATAAACTTTATTTATGTCCGTGTTTGTGTTTACCCGCAGAATACGTACGGCTTAAACATTCGCTTTTATTTGTCAAAATACATGTTAACCCCTATAAACTAATTGGTATATTTGTTTTTAGCCCCGCATATTTCATGGAGTTCATTTTGTTATGTAAATTTGCTTACGCATGTCACTGCATTAAGCCTATCATAAGTCTCCTCAGATTTCTGGCCCTGTCGAACACATGACTCATACACTAACCAATAGAATTGCTCCTGTTAATATCCTAAATACATTAGCCAATCAGAAAATTTTTGAGCACTTTATCAAAAATGATTTTTTGGCAAAACTCCATTGCCATCATGAGAGCCTTCGCATTCACCAGGCGCGAGCTGCTGGTGCTTACGGAGGTGATGGATCGGCGGATAACCAGCCAGCCTCCACCCATCACCAACCGGGAGAAGCGATCCGCATATGCGGAGGTTCGGGCCCGCCTGCGCTCCTTCGGCTCACGCCGCCATATCTGGCAGCTGGAGCGCAGGTGGTCGGACCTGGAACGGCGGACGCCCCGCTTGCTGGCATGCTTTCGCATGCAGATCGCTGCGAGTAAGTTTAATGGATTGTGGTTTTCATGTTTGTCTTTGTGGCCCTAACTGCATGGCCATGTTTTCCGTGTCTTTCATCTTTATTCATTCTCCTCATATCTGCATGGCCATGTTTTCCCTGTCTTTCATCTTTATTCATTCTCCTCATATCTGCATGGCCATGTTTTCCCTGTCTTTCATCTTTATTCATTCTCCTCATATCTGCATGGCCATGTTTTCCCTGTCTTTCATCTTTATTCATTCCCCTCATATCTGCATGGCCATGTTTTCCCTGTCTTTCATCTTTATTCATTCTCCTCATATCTGCATGGCCATGTTTTCCCTGTCTTTCATCTTTATTCATTCTCCTCATATCTGCATGGCCATGTTTTCCGTGTCTTTCATCTTTATTCATTCTCCTCATATCTGCATGGCCATGTTTTCCCTGTCTTTCATCTTTATTCATTCTCCTCATATCTGCATGGCCATGTTTTCCGTGTCTTTCATCTTTATTCATTCTCCTCATATCTGCATGGCCATGTTTTCCCTGTCTTTCATCTTTATTCATTCTCCTCATATCTGCATGGCATGTTTTCCCTGTCTTTCATCTTTATTCATTCTCCTCATATCTGCATGGCCATGTTTCCCCTGTCTTTCATCTTTATTCATTCTATTTTTTTTTTTTTGGGGGGGGTTTGGGGGTGCATTTGAAATTGAATTTGTTTGCGGATTTGTGTTGGATCTAACCACAATTTGTTTACCATCTTTTAGGGGCCCAGCGAAGACTACACCATCAGCGTCCCGCCAGACGGCGAGCACGGCCACTCTCCCCCACCCCCAGGAAACACTCCAACTCCACTCCTTCCCCTATTCCCCCCTCCTCCCCAGCCTTCCTACACCCTCAGCCAGATTTTGCTGGACTCCTTCCCCTCCGTCCCAATTCCCCCTCTCTTCCAACCACCCCTCTTCGAATGACCCCCTCCCCGGAGTCGGTCATTACACTGCCCCGATCTTTGGGGAATGGACCCACCTCCGAGGAGGACGATGGAGGGCCTTCTGTAGCTGGCGTTGGGTCTTCCGGTATATTTTTTTTTTTGCTGTTTTTTTTCGACACAAACTGTTTTTTTTTTGTTTTTAATTTTATGTTTTTTGTTTGTTTAACACAAAAAAAAGTGGTTTTGGTCATTTGCCGTAACCTGTTACTGCTGTTTTCAACATACACATAGCACACCTGTCTGAATTTGGACATAGGCCTTGTATTTTTGCCCTACACCATTTTAGTGTGATGAATTTTAATGGTTTTTTTTTTTGGTTTAAAATTGTTTTTTTATGTGGTTTCACTATTGTTGTATTAATCCCCAATTTTTTCTCACCCACAGAGGAACAGAGGCTTCGGGCAAATTTAAGAGGCTGTGTGGCCCAGATGCACAGCCAAATCATCGGGGTGCTGGTGGTCCTTGACCGTATGTCGGTCCTCCTTAGGGACTAGTTTTTTTTTTGTTCAACATTCTGTAAATAAATTGTTTTGTTTGAAGTTACGTTCTGGCTCATTCGTTTTGTCCCAACCACATATTGTTTACCCTGACATAAGTATAGTGTTCCTGCAAGGATTTCACATTTGGGCCGATAAGAGTGTGTGTTGTATTTTTGGGTCAAACAGCCACAAGAAACACCTAACAGTACAAATCTGATTTCCCTTTTTTGGTGTAGTCACAATTATATATTTCAACATTTTCCAGGTTCCTAGTTGGTGTGCAAGCAGCTTAGGGCAATATTACGAAGCAAAAGGATTGTACAGGCTTCCTTTTGGTGTTGGTTTGGACCCAGAATAAAGGAATCATTTTTGCACAAATGGCGTCAGTACTGGATTACCCCTTAGTCATATGTTACATGTGTGAACCTGGTTACACCTGGTGGTAACTTTTACAAAAAAGGGACAACATTTATTACCAACATAACAAAAATTGCAAAGTGGTCACTCACAAACAAAACACACAGTGATAATCTCAAATACAACACATACCAAAAAACAAACACCCCAAAAAAACAATCAAGAACTGGTTGACGAAGGACCATGCCAACATGATTCCACATATATGGCGTGGCAAGAAGTGTTCCCGAATATAGCCACAAAATATCCACATACAGGTGTTGTAAGGGTAGCAGGAAGTAGTCATCGTTGGAGTGCCAAAGATTATGTCAAAAAACAGAAGAGGGAGAAACAAATTAGCAAAGTATTAGATGCTCTCAAACAAACCCAACCACATTAGGTATCAACACTGGTTTTTTGCAAATAATTACCTAAAAAATCTGGCCACCACATCATCGCATATGGCCCCCCCACATACTGACCTCCGACCAACCTCGGGGGGGCCATCCTCAGGTAAGGCATCCTCTGGCTGCATTGGGACACCACTCCTTATGGCGATGTTGTGAAATATCCCACACAGGACCACAATTTTCGAAACCATATCCGGCAAATACATGAGTTCGCCACCAGAGCGGTGGAGGCATCTGAATCGGCCTTTTAAAAGGCCGATACAGCGCTCCACCACTTGCCTGGTGGCAGTAAGTGCGGAATTATACTCACTTTGTGGCCCTGGTGTGGGAGCCAAATAAGGAGTGAGCAGCCAGGACGTGCAAGGGTAGCCACTGTCTCCTGTGAAAAGGAAAATACAACATCAGGCTCACTCTGTATGAAGCTTAACATTGTTATGTACTAAAGGTCTCCACTTACCCAGAAGCCATGCATCACCAGCTTGTAGGTTGGTTAATTTGTGCCATATCCCTGATTGCTGGATGACGAAGGAGTCATGTGCACTTCCTGGTAATTTTGCATTCAGGGACAGGATCTGGAGGGAGGCATCACATACCACCATTACATTGAGGGAGTGATAGTGTTTACGGTTTCTAAATATTGCCTCCAGCCGTGCTGGAGGCTGAAGTGGTATGTGAGTACCATTCACAACCCCTATGATGTGTGGGAAGCCAGCTATTTGGTAAAAATTGGCCTTGGCCACACTAAGGGCACCCATATCCAAAGGCATTTGAATAAAATGATGGAGGTGCTTGAAAAGTGCCTCCATCACTGCCCTCAGGATCCGGGAAAAGGAGGATTGTGAGATGCCCGCCACTATTCCCACCGTTGTTTGGAACGATCCTGAGGCACAGAAATGTAACACCGCCATTAATTGCGTAAGTGGTGGAATTGCTGTAGGACTGTCAATTTGCCGCTCAAGATCACTCTCTATTAATGAGAGAGTGTCTATGATGATTTTTGGAGGAAGACGGTATCATCTTAAAACCTCATCATCTGGCATTCCAAAAAGGGTGACACGTGTTCAAAATATCTGGGGCCTTGCACGCCTACGATGCCTACGCCTGGGACGAGATTGAGGTTGGTCGGCTTCCGGGAGCAGGGCCAGAACAATCCGACCCAAATCAACCTGAAATGACAACATTGGAAGGTCAGCCTTTTTACAACACCCACTAAAAATACATGTAACTTTGCTTTCAAATACCATCCAGTGATGCTTACATGCCGGGGTATAGTCATGATATGTTGCAACTGCAAATAATAACATCAAGAATATACATCATTTTATGCTGGCCATGTCATTATCACAAATTTAAGCAGCACAAAAAATAAAAGGGGACACACACACATTTGGCCCAAGAGCAAAATGACGTTACGCACACTACGCCAAATAGAGGCCAAATGTAATCAACCAATGCTCCAGGCGACAAAAAACATTGTTAAGGGATGAATACACATTTCACAATGCGCTAATTATTTCGCAAATACAGGGCACAATAGCAAGTAGTAAAAATGCGCAAATTATTTCGCAAATACAGGGCACAATAGCAAGTAGTAAAAATGCGCTAATTAGTTCGCAAATACAGGGCACAATAGCAAGTAGTAAAAATGCGCTAATTAGTTCGCAAATACAGGGCACAATAGCAAGTAGTAAAAATGCGCTAATTAGTTCGCAAATACAGGGCACAATAGCAAGTAGTAAAAATGCGCTAATTAGATCGCAAATACAGGGCACAATAACGGCGGCCAAAAATATTAACAAAAAACACAGAGTTCGATTTGGCAAAAAACAACGTCACATGTGGGAGGCCAACCAAAGTTGCGTACAGACAAACAAGAACATTCCCTAAACAATTTAACACATGAACTTACCAAGAGCTAATATCTAAGAAACCGGACCAAACACCACAATGAGAGACAAATTGCCCCGAAGTTATACTTCCCCAAACTTACCAAAACTGTAAACGATCCAAAAAACCAAAAGTGAAAAAAAAGGAAATGAAAACCAACAAAAACCGCTAACACAAAAAAAAACAACAATAAACGCAATCTCCAAAACCAGCCAACAATCAACTCCAACCAACGTAACCTCCAACATTCAATAAACGCCACCTCGAGTCGCAATGCCACAACCCATAAATAGTGTTTAGTTTCCCGCCCAAATTAAGGAAGGATCAGAGGAACGCACAATCAATGATGCGGCCGCAAAATAAGGACACATGTATAAATACGTGACAAGACAAAAACACAATTCTGGTGTATTTCTAGTTGGAACAACACACATGGATACAGACCAGGAAACCAGACCAATGGACAACAGTCCCCCGGTAAGTATTTCATGCATTTTGACTCAATGATTAATTCTAAACATATTATTGTGCACGTTGGGAATTTGAGATTTCTTCAAATTCCCCCAAATAGGTGAGGAGGATGACATGGAAGAGGCTGCTGGGCCCAGTAATCCGGGCAAAGCTGCCAAAAAGAAAAGACAGCCACAATTCACAAGAAAGGAGATGGAGGTTTTGATTCAGAAGTGTGTGGACATCCTGCCACAGGCAGACAGGAATATGAGTGCAAGCCAGAAGTGGAGAATGTGGGAAGAGGTAGCCGTGGAGGTCAATAGGGTGGGGGACTATGTCCGTCTAGCGCGGGATGTCAAACGGCGGTAAGTAAACACTTGACCACCCTAAAACCAACAACCCAATCAAATAAAAAGTAATGGTTCCAATTTAACCCACAGATGGCAAGACTTCAAATATCGGCTGAAACAAAAAATGGCACACAGGGCTAGGCATGCAAGGGGGACAGGTGGAGGTCCCACCCCTGTGTCATTGGAGTTTACAGATTTAGAAGAGCTGGCACAGGGGTGTGTGCAGCCTGTGGAGGTGTTTGGCGTGTCCAACATGGATACGGACATGCCAGACTTTGCGGCTCCTCATGTTGTCCCAGGTAAATGTTGTGATGTCACCAACTGTGAAATGTTATTGTGCCAATATGTAGATTCTAATGTGAGTCTTTTCTCATTTTTCCAACAGAGACACACGAGGATGAGTCTGCTCCAGAGGGGAGCCTTGGCCGCAGAATTTCTGCTGGCTCTGCAGGGGAGGAACCAGTACATCCGGCTGAGGACCCTGCAGAAGCCAGTCCAGGGCAATCCCCCTCACAGGCAGTGTCCCTCCTCACAGAACTCAATTTAAAATCGGATTTCCATACGGAGATTCTGCAGAGGATGGACGCCAGTCTGGTACGGGTGGCTGAGGCCCTGGAGCAAAATTCTGCAGCCAACGTGACCATTGGTCAGGCCCTGGCGGAAAATACCTGGGCCAACATCCGCATCGCCACTGCCCTGGAGCAGCTCGTTCGCCAGCACATGGTGGAGCCGACCTCCCTTCCTGCCGGAACATCAGGATCCTCCACCTCTGGCACAACATCAGCCAATCCTCCAAATGTGCCTAGCCCTGTGCCTAGTCCAGAGGCCACAACATCTGCCTCTGGACAGGCCAGCCCGATGACATCCCGGACCCGGTCTGGCGCCCTCCCTCCCCCAGCCAAACGGGCAAAAAAACGGTGACACCATTGGCTACTTTTCCCACACTCCTTCTGTGCTTGCCTCATATTCCTTTCTGGCCAAAACTTCCCTCTCCTTTCTTGTGAATTGTTTTTAATTTTTACATTTACGTTTATTCAAAAATTATTGTTTGCACAATTAATAAATATTGTGGAACACTGCCCAAAATGTTGTAGTTCAATATGTTTTTTTTTTATGGGTGGATACAAATAAATTTTGCAGAAATGTACGACTTTGTATTCTGACATTCTTTACAAAATGGGTTACTTTTAATCCTGGCCCACAAGCCAACAACGTTCAAAAACAAAAATTACACATTGTAAAAAAAGTGCTCGTTAAGGAACGTTTTAAACATTACCTAAGGAGTAAAAAACACCTTGCAAACACAAAATGAGGGACCAAACCTAAACATGATGACATTATTGTTACAATAGTCCAAAAACGAACACATTGCGGCCAAAATACACCCCCACAAATGTACGCTAATTGATTGTGTAATCCTGAAATTAGCAGCTATGATTTCCACCTGCGTTCGGTTTTGTGCTATCCAAAAAAACTGCTTTCCAAACACATACCAAGCCGGTTTTCAATCCAACACTAATTGAGTTTCTGACAAGCCGTGATTAATCGATGCAACATCGTGGAGTGTCGGGACGGAGGAGAAGGCCATCGCCACTGTGGTCGAGTTATCCAGCCCCTAAGCTGTGCGAGCATTTTGAAGGGAAAGAGGATCATCCAGTGACATATGAGTTTGTACGAACACATTTGACGTTCGCATTTGTTAATGTATGTACGCCCCAAAAACGCCTCGCCACGCCTGCGTTTTTCCATCTCCACCCCCGTCAACGCCCAAAAACGGCCTGTTCTGTCAATCACATTTGACATGTCACTTCCTGTACGCTAGTTGATGAACGAGACAAAAAAAACTCGCAATCAGCCGTACGCACATGCGCAGTGTAACACCGGCGCATGCGCGGTTAGTCAACATCGGAACGCAACGAGCGTACTGCCTCTAACGAACGGCTCTGAATCAGGGCCTAAGTCCTCTAGTGCCACCTCATCTATCTGCTATAAGTTTTCCACAAAGGAGGGCACAGAGGCATGCTGGATACTGGAGTGAGGAGTGCCGAGCCGATGCAAATATATATATATATATATATATATATATATATATTTATTATTTTTTCTTTTTTCTTTCTTTTATGGTAGATTTTAAGTGCATCACAATCTATCCTAAAGAACTGGATTAACAGAAGGGAAAAGTTCAATGGATATTATCCTAATTACATGCAAAGTGACACATTACTAGCCTATTTAGCAACTGCAATTTTTTTTATACAAAAATATGAAGGTAGAATCATAATTAATTATCATCACCTACTGTAATTTATGATGTGAAGTACAGAGCAATACTGTTCACAGATCATCTGATCAAACACTCTTTTTCATCCAGCTTTGGCAGTATGACTTACCTAAGGCAAGCGTCTGATTAGTCTGCATATCTTGCAGGCACAATTGGGTCAACATGAAAGCAAGTGGGATATCAACAGGAGAAATGTCAGGTATCAGACTCTATCATTGGGAGGAAGTATGAGTGCATTACAGTGTCTTCTAATAAACTCTAAACTAATTAATCCTTATTGCCTATCATTCGTTTGTTGTGCAGACTGCACTTAGAAATGTATTCATTTTAAGGTAGTTGGAGAGAGACAAGGGCCAGACTTGATGACAGGGCACGTTTTTATCCATCTAGCTACAGGTGATGGAGAGGTGAATGAGAAACTTTAGATGTCTATCGTTAGTAATATATGTAAACATTTAGCACACGTAACTACTGTGCATCAAAATGTGCTAAAATGCATTCAGTGAGCAAAATTTACAGACAACTGCTAAAACATGCTGACTAGAATTTTTTTCTCCCCTCACTCTGGGGTCGCTGAGGCGCTGCGTATAACATGTAATATCAGTGTGCGCATGCCTAGGAAATAGGTCATACAGATATGACCATTCAATTCATATATAAAATTTTGAATGGCTCTGACATACCAGTTTTTGTCTTGCGAGGCAGGATGGGGAAGGTGGAGACTAATGTACAGTAAGGGCACATTTACATAATTGCAAACAGATGCAGACTAGCACAGAGATATTTTATATCTGTGCAAATGCACAATGATCGAACCACTTGCTCTTTGCAAATAGAGTGATAGTGATTTCTTTGTTACTTGTGCAAGTATTAAGTTTTAAGTGTGTGTGTTTTAGATTTTTTTCTGTACATACAGCTGGGTACACACTACGATGTGGGATGACGTGATGCAATGATACATGGTGCGTGCCATACGCACTGCACAATCTGGTGTATGATGGTGCAATGCTGCATGTAACAGCACAGCTTGCTTATTGAATCATCCCATCTGCCCAGCAGAACAACAGATGGGACGATGAAGTGAATGACGGATTGGGACAATGCAGTGAATGACGGATTGGGCATATACACTATACGATGTGTACAATCAGTACCAGCACAATGTGGTAAGCACTGCACGATTGGAGAGGTGCCTTCCCCACTCCCCTGACCATTCTTCCTTGTAGCTTCCTGCTCTGTGAGACCCTGCGTCTAATCACATCTCCTTCCTTCCCTCGTCCCCTCTGCTGCTGGGCACCCCTCTCCTTCTGACCATAAGCAACTTCAGACATGTTTTCCTTGTTCAGATCCGGGTTGGACCGATATATTGTATAGTGTACCCAGCTTAAGATATGTAATAGTTTCAGGATCCAGTCATTATCCCGGCACATAGGATGCTGGCACTTAGAATCACAGCATACTCTGCACCCATTATATATACACCACTGAACTGTGGCCCAGTCAGCATCAGGCCTTCTGAGTCTAAGGGCAGGGCCGGATTAACAATGGGGCTGATGGAGCTGCAGCTCCAGGCCCACTCTTAAAATAAGCCCCACAGTAGCATATTTTTTTCTTACTGCTACAGCATCCTGCACTGCCCGCCCGAATCTCCACTTCCCCCGGCCACGATCGCACGCCACCGGCATAGATGGGTTATACATGATAGCAGCGCAGTGGAAGGCGTCACTAGCGGAAGGGGATCTATCTCTTCCCATACACACATCGTGACTCGGCACCTCCTCTGCGCCGCGAGACGTCATGGAGTGTGACGTCACCAACATGCTGCCCCGCTACCACCGTGCCCTGAAGCAACCCAGCAATTATCCACAGTCTGACCAGTACAGGCTCACCATCACAGAAACTCAGTGAAGGTAGCCCGGCAGCGTGTCTGATCCTCCTGACTGAGGTGAGGTGCCAGTCCTGCTGGCCAGGCTGTTCCTATTAGTAAATGATATATTACTATATATAATGCAGGGCAGGTTGAAGCACTACTAACAGTTAAATAGTTATATATATATATATATATATATATATATTTTCTATATGCTCTAAAAATTCTTAATAAATACACAGAAATATATTTAGTTATAGTATATGTAAATATATGTAGTATATGTATATCTATGTATGTATATCTATATATACATTTATATACTGTTTGTGTATGTGTGTATATATATATACATATGTATGTGTATATATATATATATATATATATATGTGTGTATGTGTTAGGGTTGAGCGGGTTCGGATTTCTGAAATCCGAACCCCCCCGAGCCCCCCCGATCCGAGGCCGATCCGAGTCAGGCTCGACTTTTCCCGCCTGACTCGGATCTGAAATCGAGGCAAAAGTCATCATCCCGCCTTCCGGGTCTCGCGGGTTTTGGATTCTATATAAGGTACCCGCGTCGGCGCCATTTTCTCACTCGGCTGTGGACAGTGAAGAGGGAGGGTGGGAGTTAGGGCTGGCTGGGCTGTGTAGTGTAGTGTAGTGTAGTGTAGTGTTGTGCTGTGCTGTGCTGCGCTGTGCTGCTGTTGTCCATAGGGGCTGTGTCCACTCCTCCAAAGTCCATAGGGGCTGGCTGTGTTGTGATGTGCTGCTGTTGTCCATAGGGGCTGTGTCCACTCCTCCAAAGTCCATAGGGGCTGGCTGTGTTGTGCTGTGCTGCTGTTGTCCATAGGTGCTGTGTCCACTCCTCCAAAGTCCATAGGGGCTGGCTGTGTTGTGCTGTGCTGCTGTTGTCCATAGGGGCTGTGTCCACTCCTCCAAAGTCCATAAGGGCTGGCTGGACTGTGTTGTGCAGTCAGTTGTACATAGGGGCTGTGTCCACTCCAAAGTCCTGTGCAGTGTCCCAGTCCTAAAGGGGTGCTGTAGTGTTGTCCAGGGGGTGCTCTGTCCATCAGGGGTGCTCTCCCCAAGTGCAAAAAAAATAATTTTTCTGTGTTTGTGAATTGTGTGCGCAGTAGCCGCACGTGCATCAACAAAGTAGTGCCAAGCGTGCGCCTGTGTCCCATAAGTAAAGGGCCGGCTGGCTTGTCAGTTAAAGGGTGCTGTAACCCCCAAAGGGCACTCCAAACAAAATAAAAATATATATTTTTTTGTGTTTGTGATTTGTGTGCGCAGTAGCCGCACGTGCATCAGCAAAGTAGCGCCAAGCGTGCGCCTGTGTCATAAGTAAAGGGCCGGCTGGCTTGACCATTAAAGGGTGCTGTAACCCCCAAAGTACACTCCAAAAAAAATATATATATTTTTTTGTGTTTGTGAATTGTGTGCGCAGTAGCCGCACGTGCATCAACAAAGTAGTGCCAAGCGTGCACCTGTGTCATAAGCAAAGGGCCGGCTGGCTTGACCATTAAAGGGTGCTGTAACCCCCAAAGTGCACTCCAAACAAAATAAAAAAATATTTTCTGTGTTTGTGAATTGTGTGCACTGTGGCTGCATGTGCATCAACAAAGGAGCAGCGCCAAGCGTGCGCCTATGTCCCATAAGTAAAGGGCCGGCTGGCTTGTCTGTTAAAGAGTGCTGTAACCCCCAAAGGGCACTCCAAACAAAATAAAAAAAATATTTTTTTGTGTTTATGAATTGTGTGCGCAGTAGCCGCACGTGCATCAACAAAGTAGTGCCAAGTGTGGAGGACCAAACTTTCTCCGATAACAATAAAATAGGGAAAGATCAAGAACCACTTCCTCCTAGTGCTGAAGCTGCTGCCACTAGTCATGACATAGACGATAACATGCCATCAACGTCGTCTGCCAAGGCCCATGCCCAATGTCATAGTAGAGGGCACATACAATCCCAAATGACAAAGTTCAGGAAAATGACCTTGAAAAAAACATTTAAATCATCTGAAGAGAAACGTAAACTTGCCAATATGCCATTTACGACACGGAGTGGCAAGGAATGGCTAAGGTCTTTCCCTATGTTCATGACTAGTGGTTCAGCTTCACATGACGATGGAAGCCCTCCTCCCGCTAAAAAAATCAAACGAGTTAAGCTGACAAAAGCACAGCGAAGAACTGTGCATTCTAAGAAGATATCACAAATCCCCAAGGAGAGTCCAAGTGTGGTGGCGGGTGCGATGTCTGACCTTACCAGTACTGGACGGGAAGAGGTGGCTCTTTCCACCATTTGCACGCCCCCTGCAAGTGCTGAAAGGAGCACCCACAGTCCACTTGCTGATATGCAAATTGAAGATGTCACTGTTGAAGTACAACAGGATGAGGATACTGGTGTAGCTGGCGCTGAGGAGGAAGTTGGCGAGGAAGGTTCTGATGGTGATGTGGTTTGTTTAAATCTGGCTCCGGGGGAGACAGTTGTTGTCCATGGGATGAAAAAGCCCATCACGATCATGCCTGGGCAGAAGACCAAACATTCCACCTCTTTGGTCTGGCAATATTTCTATCCAAATCTGGACAACAACTGTCTTGCCATATGTACCATATGTAAAGGTGAAATTAGTAGGGGTAGGGACGTTAACCACCTAGGAACATCCTCCCTTTATACGGCACCTGCAATGCATTCATAAAAAGTTACTGGCAAGTTCAGAAACTTAGACCGTAAGCAGTCCAGGGACACCTAAATCCCATTGTCCTGTTGTATCCAAGTGCCTGCAAACCACACCGTCAACTCCCTCCTCGTCAATTTCCTCCTTAGTCAGGATTGGAAGTAGTCCTGCAGGCCATGTCACCGACATGGAGGATGAAGTACGACAGCAGTCATCCTGAAGCAAAACGTATAACTGAGGCCTTGACTGCTATGTTGGTGTTAGACGTGCGTCCAGTATCCACCATTGGTGCAGTGGGATTTAGGCAATTGATGGAGGTAGAGTTTCCCCGGTTCCAAATCCCGTCTAGATTCCACTTCACTAGGCAGGCGATACCGAGACTGTACAGAAACGTCAGAAAAAGTGTCCTCAGTGTCCTGAAAAATGTGGTAGCACCCAATGTCCACTTAACCACGGACATGTGGACAAGTGGATCAGGGCAGACTAAGGACTATATGACTGTGACAGCCCACTGGGTAGATGTATCACCTTACGCAGCAACAACAGCAGTGTCACCAGTAGCAGCATCTCAGAAATGCCAGCTCGTTCCAAGGCAGGCTACGCTGTGTATCACCGGTTCTAGCACACCGCCGACAACCTCTTAGAGAAACTGAGAGAAATCATCGCCCAGTGGCTTATCCCACTTAGACTCTCCTGGGGATTTGTGATATCTGACAACGCCACTAATATTGTGCGGGCATTACATCTGGGCAAATTCCAGCATGTCCCATGTTTTGCTCACACAATAAACTTGGTGGTGCAGAATTTTCTGAAAAGCGACAGGGGCGTGCAGGAGACGCTTTGGGTGGCCCGAAAAATTTCTGGCCACTTTCACCATTCAGCGACTGCGTGCCGAAGACTGGAGCGCCAGCAAACACTCTTGAACTTGCCCTGCCATCACCTGAAGCAAGAGGTTGTGATGCAGTGGAATTCAACCCTCTATATGCTTCAGAGGATGGAGGAGCAGCAAAAGGCCATTCAAGCCTATACATCCACCTATGACATAGGCAAAGGAGGGGGTATGCACCTGACTCAAGCGCAGTGGAGAATGATTTCCGTGTTGTGCAAGGTTCTCCAGCTCTTCGAACTTGCCACACGTGAAGTCAGTTCAGACACTGCCAGCTTGAGTCAGGTCATTCCCCTCATCAGGCTTTTGCAGAAGCAGCTGGAGAAAGTGAAGGAGGAGCTAAGACGGCAGGACCAAGTTTGGACATCTGGTCCGGACTGAAGGACCTGGCAACAATTTCTGACATGTCTACTGTCACTGCATATGATACTGTCACCATTGGCAGAATGGTGGAGGATTACATCGGTGACAGCATCCAAGTAGGCATGTCAGACAGTCCGTACCTGTACTGGCAGGAAAAAGAGGCAATTTGGAGGCCCCTGTACAAACTGGCTTTATTTTACCTGAGTTGCCACCCCTCCAGTGTGTACTCCGAAAGAGTGTTTAGTGCAGCCGGGAACCTTGTCAGCGTAGGAGGTTGCTTCCACAAAATGTGGAGAAGATGATGTTCATAAAAATGAATTATCAACTCTTCCAGGGAGACCAGCCTCCAGAACCTACAGAGGGAGCTGTGGTGGTGGATTCCAGCGGGGACGAGTTAATACTCTGTGAGGATGAGGATGTACACAACACTGAAGAGGGTGAGGAATCGGTGGATGAGGAGGATGAGGACAACATCTTGCCTCCGTAGAGCCAGTTTGTGCAGGGACAGATTAATTGCCAGCTTGTTTTGTGGGGACCCAAACGAACCAATCATTTCAGCCACAGTCGTGTGGCAGACCCTGGCGCTGAAATGATTGGTTTGTTAAAGTGTGAATGTCCTGTTTATTCAACATAAGGGTGGGTGGGAGGGCCCAAGGACAATTCCATCTTGCGCCTCTTTTTTTTCTTTGCATTATGTACTGTTTGGGGCCTAGTTTTTCAAACTGCCATCCTGTCTGCCACTGCAGTGTTTCCCCTTAGATGGGCCACGTGTTTGTGCCGCCCACTCGTATCTCTTAGCATAGTCATCCAGCTACCTCGGCGCAACCTTTTGGACATAAAAACACTATTGTGAGGTGTGAGGTGTTCAGAATAGACTGGAAATGAGTGGAAATTAAGGTTATTGAGGTTAATAATAGCATAGAAGCAGAAAAACCCACAAATTCTGTGATTTTAGCTGTTTTTATGCTTTTTTTCAAAAAAATACAGATCCAAAACACAAAACCCAGAACCCAAAACACGGAAGGGTGGTTTTGGCAAAACCAATCTAGATCCAAAACCAAAACACAAAACACGAAAAGTGGCCGGTGCACACCCCTAGTATGTATGTATATATGTGTGTGTATATATTCCGGTAGTTTGGCACTTGACACACTGAGGGCCATAAGAGTGCCTGGTGCCTTCCTGCAAATAGGATAGAAACAAAAAATTCCCCTTGGAGCTGTAATAGTCCCAATGGAAGAAGATAGGCTGGACTCCGATATTGAAACAAAAAAATGATATTTTAAATCCACAACATGTTTACACAAGGCCAACTCAGGACCTTTTCCTCAGGACGTATGTATAAGAAGTGACAAAAACAAGTGTCTTACCTTAAATAAGGTGAGTGTTGAAGGCGCGTGTGCATGCATGCTGGACTCACTCTGCAGCTGAACGCCGCCAGGAATCAGGGAAGCTCCGGTCGGTGCGCGATGACGTCATCCGTAACCTAAGCAACCAAGATCCAAGATCATCCATAACCTAAGCAACCAAGATCATTGTTTATAGACATAAACAATTATGCTGATAGTAACAATGCAGCGGCAGTGAGAAAGTGCAAGTGCTAACATATAAAAAGTGTGCATTAAAAATGCTGCTTTATTTACAGCATGCTTGTTAAATTCTTAATATCATAACGATAATATATAAAAATATTAATAGACTATACACACATTCCTAAATGGAACCACTGACAAAAAACACTAGAATGATGTAATAATGAATTACTGTAGATCATATTCATATCACAACTACTTGCAAATACTGAGAAAAATCAAAACAAATGGCAGATATCTGCTTAGACTCTAAGCATGATTGTACTGTCATCATCCATACACACAGTTAATTGGAGCTGCTTGCTTCAATTGTCTATGTATATATTGTATCCACTCAGAACAAATACTCAGATAAGATCATGAAGCGATGTAAAATATACTGATGTTATATCCAACCGAATCCATCAAAGAAGGTGACTGATGTACCCAATGTGTTACATGAAGACCACTATGTTATAAGAAAACGTTCCATGCAATAGTTTCATTTAGACCCCGTGGTGTTAAGGTATCCAATAAATGTATCCATTTGGATTCACATTGCGATAATTTTCTCTGACGGTCTCCTCCTCGTAACGACAATGGAATGTGGTCTATAATTTACCTGTGCTGGTTCGCTGTTAATGCGGGCAGCTCTCATTAATTGTGATCTAGGTAATCCTCTTTTTAAAGCCGGTGCATGGCAGCTGCTATGGTGCATAAGGGTGTTACGATAAGTAGACTTGTTATATACAGAAGTTTTGATGTGATTGCCTTCAATAGTCACTGTGACGTCCAGATAATTGATGGTATGATGACTAAGATGGCTGGTAAATTTAATGGGACCCGATGTTTGATTGATGTTATCAATTACTTTATTAAGATCTATTTCAGTCCCTTTCCACAGGAGGAACAGATCGTCTATATACCGCATATAGATGATAATATTATCGGTAATGGTTTCATCAGTGAAAAAGAATAAATATTCCTGTTCCAGCATGTATACATTGGTGTACGATGGGGCCACATTGGACTCCATCGCACAGCCGGTTAGTTGTAGATAGTACTCACCATTATGAATAAAATAATTCTGTGTGAGTGTCAATTCCAACAATTTTATATATAAGGGAATACCCAACTCAACAAAGTTGTTCTTGTATAGAAAAGATGCCATAGCAGCTATTCCAGCCTGGTGCGGTATCACCGTATATAGGGCTTGATTCAGACCCGCTCGCGAGCGCTGAGCGTTCGCAAGCGGGTCGATGTTGCCCAAGTGCACATGCGCACGACGAAGGCGGCTCCCTCGAGTGCTTGCACGAGACCCGAATAACGACGGCCAAGCCGTCGTTATGGGTCTTGCAACAAAGGAGGCGTGCTGTCGAGGGATGATTGACAGTACGCCCCCTTTGGTGGGCGTGCCGGGACGTGGCTGCCCAAATGGAGGCGTTCCCATGGGAACGCCTACCTTCTGGGGCCGGCCCCACTGACATCACTAGTGATGTCAGTGGGAGTGCTTTTGGCTCTGATAGAGCCAAAAGCACACCAGGGCTTGCGGCAGCGAGACCCTACCGCAGGGTCTCGTCGCAAGCCCGATGGTCGCGATGGTCTTGACAATCGCGACCATCATTTTGGCCACTTGCCAGGAGGCCGCTCCAAAAAGAAGAAGGGACGGCCCTGATTCAGAGCACAAGATTGTGTCTGTAGGTATAGATTTTAATTCTTGTAGTTTGACGAGAAATTGAGTTGTATCTTTCAACACCGTAGGTTGTTTTAAAATATATGGTTGACTCAAACAATCAAGAAATTGTGCTATGGGTTGAAACAACGACCCCCGGGCTGAGATGATAGGTCTCCCCGGCAGGTTGACGCTATCCTTGTGTATTTTGGGCACTGTATACATGACTGGTGTAATCGGAAACGGTTGTATCAACGCCATATGTTCTCTCTTTGTTAGTTGACCATTGTTGAAAGCTTGCTGTAGAATATTGTCCAACTGTAGTTTATACTTAGTTGTAGGATCTTCAGCCAATTTGGTATACGTGGCTGTGTCTGCCAACTGGGTGTCAATCTCTGAAACATATTTATCCAAATCCTGGAGCACGATGCCCCCACCCTTATCTGCTGGGCGTACAATGATTTGTTTATTGTTGGTCAGTTGTTTTAAAGCCAAATGTTCCTGTTTTGTCAAGTTTAAATGTTGCTTAGGCTGTGCTTTATGATATTTGCTAATGGAATTTTCAAAAAGCCGTGAGAATGTTTTTAGTGAGGAATTATTGGATGGTGGATCAAAAGTGGAGTTTTTCCGCTGTGCTAAAAATGCATTCTGAGGAATAAATGAATTATCACCTTGTTTTTGAAAAAAATCTTTTAATCTCAGAGATCGATTTAATCGATGTATATCAATCTTCCATTGCAATTCGTTGTGAATATTTGTTGGAATAAAGGACAAACCCTTGTTCAGGACGTTAGTTTCCGCTTCAGTTAATCTATGAGATGAAAGATTATAAATTAATTCTTCTTTCTGCTTGTGGGAGGCTTTGTACTGCCTTTCATTTTGTCCGCCCCGTCTTGTGGGTTTAAAGGACCTCCTGGTAAAAACCGATATATCGGGTCTGCAAACAGTTAATCGTAGTAACATCCAAACTAAAAAACCTCGATGCTACAAATGTCCATCCTGTGTGACCTGTGGGTTTATGGAAGTGGGACATTACTTTAAACATCCACACACAGGTCACAAATACAAAATACAACATGTACTTACTTGCACAACTCAATTTGTGATCTACGTAATTATCTGTCCATGTGGATTTTGTTATGTGGGGCAGACTATAAGATCTTTCCAGGAACGCATGGCCCTACATAGGTCAGCTATAAGGGCAGCATTATCAGGCAAAAACATCGAGCAACCAGTAGCCCGACACTTCAAAGCAGCAAATCATACACTATCTAGTTTAAAATGCAGAATTATAGACCACATTCCATTGTCGTTACGAGGAGGAGACGGTCAGAGAAAATTATCGCAATGTGAATCCAAATGGATACATTTATTGGATACCTTAACACCACGGGGTCTAAATGAAACTATTGCATGTAACGTTTTCTTATAACATAGTGGTCTCCATGTAACACATTGGGTACATCAGTCACCTTCTTTGATCGATTCGTTTGGTTATAACATCGGTATATTTTACATAGCTTCATTTATTATTTATTTATTAACAGTTTCTTATATAGCGCAGCAAATTCCGTTGCGCTTTACAATTTGAATCAAGATTAACATTATACTGGGTTGTAAAAGACATACATACATGACATACATAAGGGTAAGAGGGCCCTGCTCACAAGCTTACAATCTATAGGGAAATAGGTGTTGATACACAAGGAGAGGTGCTATTGCAAATAGGTCCAGCCCAATTGCAGATATTCTTGGTGGGCTGTATAATCCAATCACACTGGAAAGTTGGCCTAGGGTTAGGAGGATGTTCAATTGAAGAAAGAGAAGATGTGATAGGTGTTTACTATAAGAAGAGAGTTAGATAGGGAGCTATAAAAGGTTAGGTGGGCGGTCCTGGAATCTGATAAGCTTGTCTAAAGAGGTGAGTTTTCAGAGAACGCTTGAATGTTTGGAAACTAGTGGAAAGTCTTATTGTGCATGGGAGGGCATTCCACAGGGTGGGTGCAGCCCGAAAAAAGTCCTGTAACCGTGCATGGGAACAAGTAATGCGTGGGGATGAGAGACGCAGATCTTGTGCAGAACGGAGATGTCGGGTTGGAAGATATTTTGAGATAAGTGAAGAGATGTATGTTGGTGTGGTTTGGTTAATAGCTTTATGTGTGAGTGTAAGTATTTTAAATTGAATACGGTAGAAGACCGGCAGCCAATGGAGGGACTGACAGAGTGGAGCAGCAGACACTGAACGTTTGGTGAGAAAGATCAACCTCGCAGCTGCATTCAAAATGGATTGTAGTGGGGAGAGCCTGTTTTTGGGAAGACCAATAAGGAGACTATTGCAATAGTCAATGCGGGAAATTATGAGTGCGTGTATAAGAGTTTTTGCAGTGTCTTGAGTAAGATATGATCGAATTTTGGCTATGTTTCTTAGATGTATGTAACAGGATTTAGAGACAGATTGAATGTGGGGAACAAAAGACAGTTCAGAGTCAAGGATGACACCTAGGCAGCGAGCTTGTGGGGTGGGGTAGATTGTCGAGTTGTCAACAGTAATAGAGATATCAGGTTGGTAACTGCTATTGGCTGGTGGAAATATAATTAATTCTGTTTTGGATATATTAAGTTTGAGGTGGCGAGATGACATCCAAGATGAAATGGCAGAGAGACATTCAGTGACACGGACCAGCACAGATGGTGACAAATCTGGGGAGGATAGGTAAATTTGAGTATCGTCCGCGTACAGATGATACTGAAAACCAAAAGAGCTGATTAGTTTGCCAAGAGAGGTGGTATATATTGAGAAAAGCAGAGGACCTAATACTGAACCTTGTGGTACTCCAACTGATAGAGGTAGCGAAGTGGAGGTAGAATCAGAAAAGCGAACAGTGAAAGAGCGATTAGATAGGTAAGATGAGAACCAAGAAAGGGCTGTGTCTTGAAGATCTATGGATTGTAGTGTTTGTATGAGAAGAGAGTGGTCAACAGTGTCAAAGGCAGCTGAGAGATCTAGAAAAATTAGAAGTGAATAATGGCCTTTAGCCTTGGCAGTAACCAGATCATTTACTACCTTAGCCAGTGCTGTCTCAGTGGAGTGTTGGGAACGAAAGCCTGACTGAAGTGGATCCAATAAGTTGTGGGTGTTAAGAAAGTGTGTGAGGCGAGTGTAGGCAAGTCTCTCCAGTAGCTTGGAGGGGCAAGGTAGCTGGGAGATAGGACGGTAATTTGAGAGAGAGTTAGGGTCAGAATTTTGTTTTTTCAAAATGGGAGTGATCACTGCATGCTTGAACAGTGATGGAAAGATACCAGTAGAGAAAGAGAGATTACAGATTTTAGTTAAGTGTGGAATGAGCACAGGAGACAGAGCTTTACTGATTTGTGAGGGTGTAGGATCAAGAGGAGAGGTAGTGGAGTAGGAGGATGAGAAGAGTGTAGCTACTTCATCTTCATTAGTGGGGTCAAATGATGAGAACGTGCCATTGGGTTCAGGTAGGGAATTGAACAAGACCCTGGCTGAGGAAGTGCATACCATTTCATTTCGGATATTATCAATCTTGTTTTTGAAATAGGAAGCAAGATCTTATCTAGATTCAAGATCTTATCTGAGTATTTGTTCTGAGTGGATACAATATATACATAGACAATTGAAGCAAGCAGCTCCAATTAACTGTGTGTATGGATGATGACAGTACAATCAAGCTTAGAGTCCAAGCAAATATCTGCAATTTGTTTCGATTTTTCTAAGTATTTGCAAGTGGTCGTGATATGAATATGATCTACAGTAATTCATTATTACATCATTCTAGTGTTTTTTGTCAGTGGTTCCATTTAGGAATGTGTGTATAGTCTATTAATATTTTTAGATATTATCGTTATGATATTAAGAATTTAACAAGCATGCTGTTATAAAGCAGCATTTTTAACGCACACTTTTTATATGTTAGCACTTGCACTTTCTCACTGCCGCTGCACTGTTACTATCAGCAACATTGTTTATGTCTATCTCCCCCGATAGGCTTGGCGTCGCTGGGGATCTTGGTTGCTTAGGTTACGGATGACGTCGTCGCGCACCGACCTGCAGGAGCTTCCCTGATTCCTGGCGGCGTTCAGCTGCGGAGTGAGTCCAGCGTGCATGCACACGCGCCTTCAGGTGCTGCACTGTCGAATTAAGTGCAGCACTCTGCTCCTGACATTGTGAGGGAGCCGGCACTGCAACCACAAGGCAGTCCGCACCTCCCCTCCTGCACACTCGACTTGCCCCACTGGTAAGAAGAACGGGACCACGGGGGTTCGGCCCGTGAGGTGAGGCCGCCCCTTTTCAGCGTCCCACCCCGGGTGACACCGCGGGGAGGGACTCCACTGCATAGCCATAACAGTGTAATGACATCTATCTATCTATCTTTCTATCTATCTATCTATCTATCTATCTATCTATCTATCTATCTATCTATCTATCTGTGGTTCACTTTTCATGGATAGGATTAGTAGTTGGAGGGTGTGTTGATCCTTTTAGGGCATTAATGGGTGATTTGGGGGTGCTTGTAGGTTAGTTAGCTCTCAATTTAAAAATACATATAAACCCATGATCTGAAGTCGGTGCTATTATTATATACAGTAGCATACGATCACCAGAAGTAGGGACACCTTGGTGTGGCTGGTAGCTAAACCATATGTTTGCAAATGTAGGTACAGAGATCTCCACATTTACTATATAGGATGCAATTTTTTTTACTGGCCTATTTGCTGGGGGCATATTTTGTCTGGTTTTTTGTTTCACTGTCCAGAATCTAAGTATGTGGCTCAATGTTTATATGCTTTTAACTTTATTTTAATTTCAATTATTCTTAAACTGGTTCGCCTGGCAGCTTGGCACCTATTTTTTTTTTCTCTTCTTCACACAAGACAGGCAGTTGCAGGCGTCTGGGGTTGCTAAAGCAGCGACAGTATGGTGCAACTCCATACGTCATCACAAAGGGTCATTTGTGATAGCACATTGTTTTATACTCTTTTCTAATATTATGCAGTAATATCTCTGGTGATTTGATTGAGTAATTGGGGCCTATTCAGTTAAGAGTGAGGTGCCTTGAGCATTACTTTCTGGTTTGAAATACCACCCGTGATTTTGCACCCTGCAAGTTCTGGGTGAAACATTGCGCTTATTTGAAGTACAGGTCACTTATTTTGCAGTCACTGTTCACATATTTTAGTTTTAATATTTATTAATATTTATTAATATGCATATTAAGTAAGATGCAGATCACATATTTTAGTTGTATTTAATATTTACCCCACAGCACAGAACACCCCCCACATCACTGGTCACACCTCCATATCAGTAGTCACACCATCGCCATGCTGGTTCTGCGGTGGCACACAATAGGCCCTTCATAAATTTCAGCTCTAGGCCTCTGAAAACCTTAGTCTGGCACTGTCTAAGGGCTCTATTTATTAACATTATTTTTACTAAAATAAAGTGTAAAAGGGTGTTTTCACACCCTTTTCACATTATTTTAGTTTCACATAAAGTTACTAAAGGGCAATTTGAGTAGAATTCGTAAAATTCTATTCCAACCCCTAATTATCACATATTTTTAGTAAACAGATAACATTTCTCATAATTGTAATGAGAAATGCGATCTGGCCAAAGTTACTGGGGGACATCTGGGGGACACCCTCCTTTCTGTATTTTTTGTTTAGTATGACCCCTCCCTTTCATGCACCTGAAGAGTATTGCCAAACTGATTTGAGCAGCTTCAACTTTATGTTTCCTGTTTTGAGAGACATAGATGGAACCAGCATTTGAAGGGCATGCTGGTTCTTGTAGTGCTAATTGGAAGTCCCGGGGGGTAACTCCCAGGTAAGCTGGCTCTCAATTTGGATGTGTTTCTGTATGTGCCTTATCATGAGGCCTTACAATAGACAATTACATGGTACTGTTATCATGCAGTGTAGGGACTACCAGTATCAGAGAAGCTGTGAAGTTAGCCTGGTGGCTTACCATGTATTTGCTAGGGGTGTGCACCGGCCACTTTTCGTGTTTTGTGTTTTGGTTTTGGATCTGGATCTTTCTTCGTGTTTTGGATCTGGATTGGTTTTGCCAAAACCACCCTTCCGTGTTTTGGGTTCTGGGTTTTGTGTTTTGGATCTGTATTTTTTTTTTAAAAAGCATAAAAACAGCTAAAATCACAGAATTTGTTGGTTTCTCTGCTCCTATGCTATTATTAACCTCAATAACCTTAATTTCCACTAATTTCCAGTCTATTCTGAACACCTCACACCTCACAATAGTGTTTTCATGTCCAAAAGGTTGCACCGAGGTAGCTGGATGACTATGCTAAGCGACACGAGTGGGCGGCACAAACACGTGACCCATCTAGGAGTGACACTGCAGTGGCAGACAGGATGGCAGTTAGAAAAACTAGGCCCCAAACTGTACATAATGCAAAGAAAAAAAAGAAGTGCAAGATGGAATTGTCCTTGGGCCCTCCCACCCACCCTTATGTTGTATAAACAGGACATGCACACTTTAACAAATCAATCATTTCAGCGCCAGGGTCTGCCACACAACTGTGGCTGAAATGATTGGTTTGTTTGGGCCCCCACAAAACAAGCTGGCAATTAATGTGTCCCTGCACAAACTGGCTCTACGGAGGCAAGATGTCATCCTCATCCTCCTCATCCACCGATTCCTCACCCTCTTCAGTGTGTACATCCTCATCCTCACAAAGTATTAACTCGTCCCCACTTGAATCCACCACCACAGGTCCCTCTGTACCTTCTGGAGGCTGGTCTCCCTGGAAGAGCTGATAATTCATTTTGATGAACATAATCTTCTCCACATTCTGTGGAAGCAACCTCCTACGCCTTTCGCTGACAAGGTTCCCGGCTGCACTAAACACTCTTTCGGAGTACACACTGGAGGGGGGGCAACTCAGGTAAAATAGAGCCAGCTTGTACAGGGGCCTCCAAATTGCCTCTTTTTCCTGCCAGTACAGGTATGGACTGTCTGACATGCCTACTTGGATGCTGTCACCGATGTAATCCTCCACCATTCTGTCAATGGTGACAGTATCATATGCAGTGACAGTAGACATGTCAGAAATTGTTGCCAGGTCCTTCAGTCCGGACCAGATGTCCAAACTTGGTCCTGCCTGCCCTGCATCACCGCCAGCGGGTTGCTTAGGATACCTAAGTTTTTTCCTGGCAGCCCCAGTTGCGGGAGAAAATGAAGAAGGAGCCGTTGACGTGTCACGTTCCGCTTCAGCTGACAGTGTGTTCACCAGCAGGTCTTTGCACCTCTGCAGGCTTGTGTCGGTCGGAAAGAGAGACACCACATAGGCTTTAAACCTAGGATCAAGCACGGTGGCCAAAATGTAGTGGTCTGATTTCAACAGATTGACCACCCTGGAATCCTGGCAAAGCGAATGAAGGGCTTCATCCACAAGTCCCACATGCTGAGCGGAATCGCTCCATCTTAGCTCCTCCTTCACTTTCTCCAGCTGCTTCTGCAAAAGCCTGATGAGGGGAATGACCTGACTCAAGCTGGCTGTGTCTGAACTGACTTCACGTGTGGCAAGTTCGAAGGGCTGGAGAACCTTGCACAACACGGAAATCATTCTCCACTGCGCTTGAGTCAGGTGCATACCCCCTCCTTTGCCTATGTCATAGGTGGATGTATAGGCTTGTATGGCCTTTTGCTGCTCCTCCATCCTCTGAAGCATATAGAGGGTTGAGTTCCACCGCGTCACAACCTCTTGCTTCAGGTGATGGCGGGGCAGGTTCAAGAGTGTTTGCTGGCGCTCCAGTCTTCGGCACGCAGTCACTGAATGGCGAAAGTGGCCAGAAATTTTTCGGGCCACCCAAAGCGTCTCCTGCACGCCCCTGTCGCTTTTCAGAAAATTCTGCACCACCAAGTTTATTGTGTGAGCAAAACATGGGACGTGCTGGAATTTGCCCAGATGTAATGCCCGCACAATATTGGTGGCGTTGTCAGATATCACAAATCCCCAGGAGAGTCTAAGTGGGGTAAGCCACTGGGCGATGATTTCCCTCAGTTTCTCTAAGAGGTTGTCGGCGGTGTGCCTCTTACTGAAACTGGTGATACACAGCGTAGCCTGCCTTGTAACGAGCTGGCGTTTCTGAGATGCTGCTACTGGTGACGCTGCTGCTGTTGCTGCGTAAGGTGATACATCTACCCAGTGGGCTGTCACAGTCATATAGTCCTTAGTCTGCCCTGTTCCACTTGTCCACATGTCCGTGGTTAAGTGGACATTGTGTACAACGGCATTTTTCAGGACACTGAGGACACTTTTTCTGACGTTTCTGTACAGTCTCGGTATCGCCTGCCTAGTGAAGTGGAATCTAGACGGGATTTGGAACCGGGGACACACTACCTCCATCAATTGTCTAAATCCCACTGCACTAATGGCGGATACCGGACGCACGTCTAACACCAACATAGCAGTCAAGGCCTCAGTTATACGTTTTGCTTCAGGATGACTGCTGTCGTACTTCATCCTCCTCGCTAAGGACTGTTGGAGGGTCAATTGTTTAGTAAAAGTAGTGGTGTTCCTACTTCCTCTCTGGGATGATGAGCGACTCCCAGCAGCAGCAACAGCAGCAGCGGCAGCAGTAGGCGTAGCAATGCAGGATCCTCCAGAGGAATCCCGGATAGGAGAGTCAGTCATGCCAGTGACATGGCCTGCAGGACTACTTCCGATCCTGACTAAGGAGGAAATTGACGAGGAGGGAGTTGACGGTGTGGTTTGCAGGCGCTTGGATACAACAGGACAACGGGATTTAGGTGTCCCTGGACTGCTTATGGTCTTAGCCAAAGTTTCTGAACTTGACAGTAACTTTTTATGAACGCGCTGCAGGTGCCGTATAAGGGAGGATGTTCCTAGGTGGTTGACGTCCCTACCCCTACTTATTTCACCTTTACATATGGTACATATGGCAAGACAGTTGTTGTCCGGATTTGGATAGAAATATTGCCAGACCAAAGAGGTGGAATGTTTGGTCTTCTGCCCAGGCATGACCGTGATGGGCTTTTTCATCCCACGGACAACAACTGTCTCCCCCGGAGCCTGATTTAACAAACCACATCACCATCAGAATCCTCCTCGCCAACTTCCTCCTCAGCGCCAGCTACACCAGTATCCTCATCCTGTTGTACTTCAACAGTGACATCTTCAATTTGCATATCAGCAAGTGGACTGTGGGTGCTCCTTTCAGCACTTGCAGGGGGCGTGCAAATGGTGGAAAGAGCCACCTCTTCCCGTCCAGTGCTGGGAAGGTCAGGCATCGCAACCACCACCACACTTGGACTCTCCTTGGGGATTTGTGATATCTTCTTAGAAAGCACAGTTCTTCGCTGTGCTTTTGCCAGCTTAACTCTTTTGATTTTTTTAGTGGGAGGAGGGCTTCCATCGTCATGTGAAGCTGAACCACTAGTCATGAACATACTAGGGATCGACCTTAGCCGTTCCTTGCCACTCCGTGTCGTAAATGGCATATTGGCAAGTTTACGTTTCTCTTCAGCTGATTTAAATGTCTTTTTCAAGGTCATTTTCCTGAACTTTGCCATTTGGGATTGTATGTGCCCTCTACTATGACATTGGGCATCGGCCTTGGCAGACGACGTTGATGGCATGTTATCGTCTATGTCATGACTAGTGGCAGCAGCTTCAGCACTAGGAGGAAGTGGTTCATGATCTTTCTCTATTTTATTTTTATCGGAGAAAGTTTGGTCCTCCATTTATGTTATATCGATTTGATATATACGTGCGGCTAAACACAGAAAATAATTTTTTTTTTGGTTTGGACTGGAGTGTACTTTGGGGGTTACAGCACCCTTTAACGGTCAAGCCAGCCGGCCCTTTACTTATGACACAGGCGCACTCTTGGCACTACTTTGTTGATGCACGTGCGGCTACTGCGCACACAATTCACAAACACAGAAAATAATTTTTTTTTTGGTTTGGACTGGAGTGTACTTTGGGGGTTACAGCACCCTTTAACAGTCAAGCCAGTCGGCCCTTTACTTATGACACATGCGCACGCTTGGCACTACTTTGTTGATGCACGTGCGGCTACTGCGCACACAATTCACAAACACAGAAAATATTTTTTTTTAGGTTTGGACTGGAGTGTACTTTCGGGGGTTACAGCACCCTTAACGGTCAAGCCAGCCGGCCCTTTACTTATGACACAGGCGCACGCTTGGCACTACTTTGTTGATGCACGGTCAAGCCAGCCGGCCCTTTACTTATGACACAGGCGCACGCTTGGCACTACTTTGTTGATGCACGTGCTACTGCGCACACAATTCACAAACACAGAAAATAATTTTTTTTTTGGTTTGGACTGGAGTGTACTCTTGGGGGTTACAGCACCCTTTAACGGTCAAGCCAGCCGGCCCTTTACTTATGACACAGGCGCACGTTTGGCACTACTTTGTTGATGCACGTGCGGCTACTGCGCACACAATTCACAAACACAGAAAATAATTTTTTTTTTGGTTTGGACTGGAGTGTACTTTGGGGGTTACAGCACCCTTTAACGGTCAAGCCAGCCGGCCCTTTACTTATGACACAGGCGCACGCTTGGCACTACTTTGTTGATGCACGTGCGGCTACTGCGCACACAATTCACAAACACAGAAAATAATTTTTTTTTTGGTTTGGACTGGAGTGTACTTTCGGGGGTTACAGCACCCTTAACGGTCAAGCCAGCCGGCCCTTTACTTATGACACAGGCGCACGCTTGGCACTACTTTGTTGATGCACGTGCGGCTACTGCGCACACAATTCACAAACACAGAAAATATATTATTTTTTTAGCACTTGGGAGGAGCACCCCTGATGGACAGAGCACCCCCTGGACAACACTACAGCACTCCTTTAGGACTGGGACACTGCACAGGACTTTGGAGTGGACACAGCCCCTATGGAGAACTGACTGCACAACACAGTCCAGCCAGCCCCTATGGACTTTGAAGTAGTGGACACAGCCCCTATTAACAACAGCAGCACAGCACAACACAGCCAGCCCCTATGGACTTTGAAGTAGTGGACAACAGCAGCACTACACTACACTACACTACACAGCCCTAACTCCCACCCTCCCTCTTCACTGTCCACAGCCGAGTGAGAAAATGGCGCCGACGCGGGTACCTTGTATAGGATCCAAAACCCGCGAGACTCGGAAGGCGGGATGATGACGTTTTGCCTCGATTTCAGATCCGAGTCAGGCGGGAAAAGTCGAGCCTGACTCGGATCGGACTCGGATCGGGGGGGCTCGGGGGGGTTCGGATTTCAGAAATCCGAACCCGCTCACCCCTAGTATTTGCAAATGCTTTCAACAAATATCTCTTAATTTCTATAACCCTATGGTTTTCAAATATTGTTGCAGGTACATTTTAGTGTGATGGGGACATCTGGGGAACCCTCCCTCCCATTTCAGCTCTTACTGGTAGTCAGATTGCTTGAGGTCTTTAAGCTCAATATAATAAAGGCGTACTTACTCAGAAAATTGCTGGTGGTACTTAGATGGATGGAATACCGAAAGAGATCCATGTTGTGTAAAAGTACATACAACTAGCCACATGGCATGAGTGAGCCGCCAGGTCCCATGCCACTCTGTGCTAGCATTTTTTTCCACAGAAAATGTGTTTTAGTTGCCTTGGCATTGAAAAAACTACAGCTGCTGCATCATAGCTCTTCATATACATATTCAGACTTAGGGCCATATTCAATATGGGGCGAAAAGTCCGTTATCAGCGATAATTTATCGCCGATGACATCATTTTCACCAGTTTCACTTATCCCCATATTCAATTTCAAAGACTTTTCACAGGTGCGAAATGTCTTTGATAAAAAACGGGGATAAGTTTTCACCACTGTTTAGGTGGCGAAAACAAGTGCAGAATTGGAGTTTAGGGGTGTAGGATAAAAAAAAAATAGCCTGCAGCCTTTGGAATGTCCCCTTAATGTAATCTGTGTCAACATTTTTTTAAAAAAAAATCCTTAGGACACCCGAAAAAGTATACTTTCATTTTGGGGGCAACAAAAAAAATGTTGGGGGACAAACTTTAAAACTAGCGAAATTGACTCAGGGGAGGGTCCCCAAGTATGCGGCAGGTATTTTCTAAAATGCGGGTAGTAGCGGCAGGTGGATTTTTGAAGAATTTTTAAAAATGACTTTAGGGACTTAAAAATATGCTTGCACCCATATTCATGTACCCCAAATTTGATGGGACTAGTTATTTCCCCCCCCAAAAAAAACCCTAAGTGCTATTCTTCACTTCTTCTAAAGCCGCATTTATGCACCTGCCGCAGCTATTTAAAAACCCTGACTAGCTTCAGCAGGCCAAATCGGGGGTACCCATAGTGATCCCCCATGTCTGGACATCTTTTGGGGGGTGACAGCATGATTTCCCCAAAAACTAACAGGACTTTTCGATACTTACCTTTCCACCGGGTCCCGTTTTCGCCGAATCCTAATTGAATACGGGGATAAGCAGGCACGCGCCCGATACTTTATCCCTGAAAAAAACAGCGATGATGGCGAAAAGTCCAACCTCAGACTTTTCGCCTCAAATTGAATATGGCTCTTAGTTGCACATAGATATACAAGTGTTGCATATCAAATGAATCAGTGCAGTTTCCTGGTGCATTTTGGTGCAAACAGAGTTGCACAGGACCTGGCACACTGAAAAGGGCTGTTTGACGTGACTACAGCAATAGAGGACACATCTGTAGTTGCACCAGATGCAGGAGATGGGCAGACTGAGAACAATAGATGGAATTAGCACAAAATAGCACAGTGAACAGGCCAAGGTCAGGGCAGGTAGTGGACAATGGCAGATTATTGAACAATCTGAGTGCTCAGTTGATGGTAGACAAAACAAGATCAGTAACCAGTGAAAGGTCTAGCCTCAATAGACCACGCAGCGTGACTTGCCTGGAGTGAGTGAGCCGCCAGGTCCAGTGAGACTCTGCTAGTGCCGGGCATCTCAGTTGCATCTTTTTTTTGCCGAAAATGCATCTAAGTTGCAATGTGATGTGACTAAGACACACGAACAGACTGTGCTGATTAATTTGATGTGACACTTGTATATCTGAGTGCACCTGAGTCTGTATATGAACCACAATGGAACTTGCAATGAAAAAAGCTGTTGCCGATACATTGTTACATTGTAGCATTTTGTATACAGATTCAGACACTAATTTGCACTCAGAAATACAAATGCTGCATATCAAATGAATCAGCACAGTCTGTGGGTGCATTCTAGTCACATTGCGACTTACACACAATTTCGTCGAAAAAAGATGAAAAAATATGCCAGGCCACAGACCTGGCACAGACCTGGCACACCAAGAGAGGCTTTTTAGAGCGACTGCAGCAAAGATGTATCCATCTTGTGACAATACAGTAATATGTTTTCAGTATCAGAGTGAAGATATACTGTGTAACTCAAGGAGTATAGCTGTAACTTTGCTTCCAGCACTTTGCCGGCACAGGGCTTGCTCACAAGTACTGTTCCAGCACCCAAAAGATGATAATTGCATGCATAAATATTAATTTTTGCTTGCAATTCTCAGTATTATTATCACATCTTCACAGCATTAAAAATGTGGGATTGATAAATATTAGAGATATGTGAGTTCCTAACCATTTGGATAAACTGCCGTTCATCAAAATTAACTACAAATTCTATGATGAAGACCTTTGCCACTAATTACAACAAACAGAGACTTCTGTAACAATGGATTCCAGTGGGAATGATCTATTATTGTGTGGTGATGATGATAATAACAACACTGATGAGGGTAAGGATGATAATGACATAATGACATAATCCAACTTTGATGATTATTAACAACACTTAGCCTTAAGCCCATTGGTAGCTTGGTTTACCCAAACCACCAAGATGTTCTCTTTTGTGGGGGCCCAAACAATTCATGCACTTCAGCCACAAAAGTGTTAGTCCATGTTGCTGAAGTGCTTAGTTTGTTAAACTGTGCATGTTCTTTTTAATATACAATATAAGGGTGGGTGGGAACAAAAGGGTGGGTGGGAGGGCCCAAGGACAATTCCATCGTGCAGCACTTTGCATTATGGGTTTTGCCAAGATAGTGAGTGTCAGGCATGGCATTTTACTGTACTTTACTGGGATGTTGATGTTTTGTATCTTGCAAAAGCACCCATCACCAGCTTCTAATCCAGGCAGCTTCTACACAGATGCAGAGTAGTATCATTCTCCTTATCATCCTTTATTGTGTGTATTTGACAGGCAGCGTATATTACAAATCAAAATGTAGCAAAATCAAAATTACATTAATACAAAGCAAAATTCGGACCACATGAAGAGAAGGTTACATGTCTTCACGAGATTATTACCACACTATGCTACTGTACAATGAATGAGAATAGTGAAGGCAACAGTATGTGGAAATACTCATAGGTGCCCTCTGTTATGAGATTCTCTTTTATGTTCCCCTAATTTATTATGATGAGTACATATCGTCCGAGTTGCTCATTTCAGCTTCTCCTCCTCCAGTAGTTGTTGAAGTATCAGCTCCAGCTTCTCAAATCTCTTATTAATCATCATTTTCTACTTTTTACTTTCTACAATTATTAAGTTCTATGATTTTATTTTAATATATGAGGGTAAGTCAAAAATGATCCACACTCTGGCTGGCGAATTTATTTTAATCAACTTTCAGAATAGACAAATACAGTATTTTTTTACTTAATCTCCCTGCTTTTCAATACACTTTGTCCATCTGACAACAAGCCTTTATATTCCCTCATTAAAAAATGTTTTAGACTGAGCTGCGAGCGTAGAATGCACCACTGTCTTCACCTCTTCATCAGACGTGAATCTTCATCCCTTTTGGGCTTCTTCCGGGGGACCAAACAGGTGATAGTTCAATGTCTATCCAACAGAATCAGTTCACATGCATGTTCAATGTTTTTATCAGTCGTGGACGTGGACGGGCGTCTGGCTCCTTTTTCATGGCTGACACTTGTGTGACCTTCTTTGAACTTTTCTATCCATTCATACACACTTCGTTGCGACAAAACACTTTTTACATACTGTGAACAAAGTCTTCGATAAATATTGGCACCAGACACACCCTCAGACCATGCTGCTCTACTTTTGTGCAAATCACAATTGGTGCAGCCATTTTTCTTGCACTGCAGTCACATATGAACTGACCTAACATGTTCAAACCTGCACAGTAGTGACTGGGGAGACAGCAACCTAGTATGGAAAGCATTGATAAGAGAGTGCAGCCAAAAGAAGTTTTAATAGAACTGGAGTACGGATAATTTTTGCCTCACCCTCGTATATATATATATATATATATATATATATATTATCTATGCTATTATATTCTGTTATCAGATTGATATTATCTTACATCTGTGCTGGCCTGAGGCCTGTTATTGGCTATTTGTATATGTTTGACATACCCGTACTGAGGTATGTGATTTGCTTTTTTGATAAGTTTGATTCAGGATCTATTGATGATTATACCATCATCAATTTAGTATTTTTTTGAACTGGTGAAAACAAAATTACATTTTTTGAGCCTCTCTAATAGCTACTGCACCTTTGGAGAGAGAAAAATAAAGACTTTTTTTCAAATTCAGCAAGATAATGCATGAAAAGTATTTAAAAGATGTACTTTTTATGTACTCCTGATGAACTAAGCAAAGCTACAATCATCAAACTAAAGGGAGCCCTCCTGAGCATCCTTGTGCTTTCAGATTTCAAAACTTAAACAGATAGCTATCACTGACTTGCAAACTATTACAAAATAGTATTAGGTGCTGAAACCCGATGTTATACAGATCAGAGGAGAGAGGGCTTTTTGGGATCAGAAAATCATTTTTCTTTTCTATTATACAGATATGAGGAGCTATAAACTGGAGAGATATACATCTAATTAGAGAGAGCTTGGTCGAAGTTCAGATAGAGATGCAGAACATAGTTATTTTACCTGCTAACTGTAGAATAAAATAAAAAAGTTGCATAAAGGATGACTTTATAGAAAAATTAGTTCAACTCTTCTATCAAACCTTTTTTTTCCTGTAACATTCTTTGTGATGGACACAGCTGCTATTACACTCCTGACTCCCTGTACAATTTCATTGGAAGGATTTTGTGATGCTTGTCTCAATAATCTGAACTTTAAATGAAGATATACGTGACCCTTTCAGTATGTTCCATCAGTAACACTGAGGCTGTCAGTATTAATAAACAAAATAATGTGAGAATAAAGATTTATACTGGACGATATAGCTAGACTTTTTCTCAAGTAGTAATAACTGTGCATTCTTGTTGGTACACATGCTTTTAAATTCTTAGTCAGAACTCTTAGTCGATGTGTTAATGGGTCTTCCACAATCTTATAATAGCTTTTATAAGAAAAAAAAGCTAGAACACTAAGGGGTAAATTTACTAAAGTGAGAGTTTTTAGAAATGAAGATGTTGCCCATAGCAACCAATCAGATTCTACTTAACATTTAACTAACACCTTCTAGAAGATAATACCTAGAATCTGACTTTACTCTCACTTTAGTAAATTTACCCCTAAGCCTTGGAGAACAAATCAGTTCCTACCTGTCAGTTTTCAAACACAGCCTGCAACATGACAGTTAGGAGCTGATTGGTTGGTACTTTGGACCTCATTCAGAGGCGGTCGTTAGTTGCAAGCGGTCGCACTGAATCAGGGCAGCCACTTGCATCCTGAACAACCGCCTCCTTGTCGATCGCTTAGCTGTGGGTTACCACCCACAGCTTAACGACCGACCAGGATGATGGTCGCGATGGTGATCACCATCGCGACCATCGGGGCTTACGACCAGACCCTAAGGTTGGGTCTGGGCACTCGTAGGCCCCAGGGAGCTTTCTGCTCTGATGGAGCAGGAAGCTCCTCACTGACAGCACTGATGATGTCAGTGCGGCCACCCACAAAACGGTAGGCGTTCGTTAAGGAATGCCTCCATTTTGGAAACCACCCCCCAGGCCCGCCTACCAAACGGGGTAAGCTGTCGAGCAACATTGACAGCCGCCCCTTTGGTAGCGGCCGACTCTGAATAAGGTCCTTTATCTCTCTCCACTTTATCTCTCTTCAATGCTTAGTAAATCCCCCTCTAAACCACTTCTACCATCAATTATTATTTTTGTTAATGTCAAAGCATATGAACAATTACTGCTTTTGGTAAAGAGTATGTACAGTATACAAATGTCTATGCAAAATAAGTGTCATCTGTTAGGATCTTGACTTAGCATACTGAATATTGACCTTGCTTATGGCTCAAAGTACTTTAGAAACAGCAGTGGAATTAATCTCTTTTGCACATTAAGTGGAAACATTGATGATGCATAATATTCAACAGACATTCCTTCACACTTAACCAGCTATATGGGCAGCTTCTTGCCGCTCGGCAGCTGAACTTGGCCATCAGAAGGATCATACAGACAAGGTAAAACAACATCATACAAGACTACAAAACATCTCTTGGTGGACTGGAACATCATCTAATAATGGAGTAGCTTACTATGGTATGTACTGTATACTTTTTTGCCACAAACTGATGAACCTCTGTGGGTGCATATGTTATATTTACAGTATATGAGAATACCACCGATATTCATTATTTATGTGCATAATTCATCAGTAAATTGCAGATGTTTATTTATTATCCATTTATATATGGTATTTATATCTTGATACTGGAAACTATATACATATTTTTAATCTTATTATTATCGCTATTTTTTTTACTTGTTTGCATATATTTATACAATAATTTCTGTTAATTTTAAAATAAGTTTCTTTGTTCTATGACAAAAACAGACACCAATTAATTTAAACCCATACCAGTGCAGGGAAATTGATTACTTCAGTAACTTGTTAGGATGTTGTGGTCCTTCCTGCAGCAGGTATCATCTTGTGCATTCTAGAAGGTACAATAGTCTGTAAAATGACAGTTAGGAACTGATTGATTGGTACTTTATCTCTCGCTACTTTATCTCCATTCATGGCTTAACACATCTCCCCCTAAACTCTTTCAACACCTCCTGCTCCTGGTTCAGCAGTCAAAGACCCTATATAAGTAATCTGACTGCAGCTGACACTGCCTGCCACATTGTTCTGTCTAGCCATCTTGGAGAATGGTTCCTAATGATTCCAGTGTGGCCCTGACTCCAGGGCGGGATTAACAATGGGGCGGATGGAGCTTCAGCTCCAGGCCTCCCATCAAAATAGGCCCACAGCAACTGCTCTATTGTTTCTACTGCTGTATACAGAAAAAAATAAATCCTGCTCCAGCAGCCTCAGTGGACATTTCAGGCCCCGCCGCCCAGCCACGACCCCTCCCAGCCGCGACCCCCACTCCCAACCGCAGCACCTGTGGATAAACATGGCGGCGCAGTGGCAGGCTTCACTAGCCCTCACTGCGCCGCACACCCACACGCAGTGACCTGGCGCCTCCTCTGCCCCATGTGATGTCAGGACATGTGACATCACTAGGGTTCCGCCCCGCCATCTCCATGCCCCAGGCCGAAAGAACGAAGCAGCAGCACAGCAATTGCAGGCAGCTTCATGAAGGCGGCCTCTTGAGGTGAAGTGTCAGTCTTTCTGACTGCCAGCCTGGATGCTGCTGAAACAGCAAGTATTTCACTATTATGTACTGCTGAGGCTGATTGTATATGCAGTAGTGGATTTACCTCTAGGCAACCCAAGCAGCTGCTTAGGGCCCCGCGGCTCCCTGGGGGCCCGCAGATAGAGCTGTAGAACGGAGGCTTGTTATATTATTGTTTTGCCCAGCAGACTGTCAGCACATTGATTGGGCAGCTGCCGGGTGCTGATCTGTGTCTCTGCACTCCTCTAGTCTCCCCTGCTCTGCTGTGCTGCATGTGACCAGTAACGTCACACGCAGAGAGAGGAGCAGAGCCTACAAGAGGCTGAGGTGCCCTCCATGCTGACATTTGGAGAGAGTATAATAGAAGGTGAGAGCCATTGCCTGTTGGGCCACATACTATGGTGCTGTGGATTGGGTGGGGGGGAGGGAGTTGTCCACCTGCACCTGCTATAGTCCGCAGGGGAGAGGGGGTGTTTGATGTTTCTATCACTCTCCTGCTCCTGCTATATTCTCTGCAGGATGTGGGGGAGGGGTGGCGCGGTGGGGGGTGTTTGCTCATACCTCCCAACATTTGTTGGGAGGGAGTCGGGACCTGAAAAGGGGGCGTGTTTGCTCATTCCTCCCAACATTTGTTGGGAGGGAGTATAATCATAAAAGGGGCATGGTCTAATCGTAAAGGGGGCATGGTCTGATGACATGCCCCCGTTTACATCACTAATGGGGCGTGCCCAGCATCTCCGAGATGCTGGGCAGCCCCCGGGCTTCCCCCCAGTACGCTGAATAGATGCTGTGCGCATGCGCACAGCATCTATTCTAGCTCTGCATACACACTGCTCTGCATAGCAGAGCAGCATGTATGCTTCCCCCAACTCCCCCCCCACCACAGGACAATGCGGCCCGTGGGCGGGACAGCGGGACAGTCCCAGAAAAACGGGACTGTCCCGCTAAATGCGAATGTATAATAAATTAATGTCTGTGTCAGTACGTGGTGTCAGTGTCAGTAAGTGTGTGTCAGCCACTTGGTGGTGTAAGTAAGTGTGTGTCAGTCACTTGGTGTCAGTAAGTGTGTGTCAATAAGTTTGTGTGTCAGTACATGGATGTGTATACAGTCAGGTGGATAAATATTGGGACATTGACAGAATTTTCATATTTTGGCCTCTATTCACCACCACAGTGGCTTTGAAATGAAATAAACAAGATGTGCTTTAACTGCAGACTCTCAGATTTAATTTGAGGGTAATTACATCCAAATCAGGTGAACGGTGTAGGAATTACAACGGTTTCTATATGTGCCTCTCACTTTTTAAGGGGCCAAAAGTAATGGGACTAGCAACTGTCGAAGCTGGATAATTGGCTGAGACAAGATCAGCTTAAAATTAGATCAAAACGACACCATCTTGCGAATGGCCGCAAGACACCATCTTGAAAATGAGATCTGCAAGACGCCATTTTGCGAATGGCTGCCCAGCGCCATTTTAGCTAAACTCACACTTAAGTACATATGGCAATGCTATTATTAGCATCATGCGATCACATATTTTACAATACCCCATACATACATTAATACACACAGTTGCGCTGTTAACATGTCGCACATTAGCGAATGCATAATGCCCCGCATGCGAACGTTGTTTATTAGCTTCATGCGTACGCATTTGCCTCTAGTTAACTAGCGTCTTTTCCCAAACCCCTAATACTTACACAATGCACACTCACATAAAAGGTTCCATAGCTTTAAAGTGTAAGATTCAAGTTTTATTCATTTATTACAAATGCTGTGAAATAAAGGCTATTTGGTATCTAAGGTTTATTACATGATAAGTAAGCCGTGTTTGGTCTTTTACTGATCTGCACTTTCTCAACAGCTTTCCGGTATCATCGGTGTGAAGATCGCAACATGCAATCTCAACTTATAGACCGTAGAAAGTTAAAGCACCAAAATGTACTTTGTAAAATTAATGGCTTAGGTTTGCATGAGGTGGGAAAACGGAGACAAAAGGCTGTCGGATCCTGGTCTGTGTCCATTTGGATCAACCTGTTAAATGTCCTGTAACAGAAGCACCGTGATGGGGAACCAATGGGATCGCAACAAACCTCTCTATTGTATAGCCTATTTCTGTAAGGGTATAAATATGTGTGTTCTGACCCCAGTCTTCAGTCTTCATGCTGATGCTGTTGATGGAGGTTTCTTGTTGATGCCGGAATCTGGTCCCAGAGCACGTGCATATGTATAACTGTATCTTGGGTCTGTATAATTTCTTTGCACTAAATTGTACTTAGATCACAGCGTGTAACTATCTGTACTTTACTTGAATAATACTTTGTGCTTTGGAAACACATGTTCAAGGTCTGAAGGCATTTATTTACTGTATGACTGCGTACGCAAATAGCGTCAACTTTAGAAGGTATAGGCAGGTTTTAGAAGGTATAGGCAGGAGCGTATAGAGGTTTAAAGTCAGTATCCTTAGTTGGGGGCTCACAGAGTGAGGTCACTTATCTGTTCACATGATAAACATACAGTTATCGATATCTCACCAAAGGGTGGATAGTGGCCACACGCAGTTTACCTGCAACCACTCGATGCTGAGAAATCGCTAACCATTATCGTGTGATTCAGGGTACGCTGACTAGAATCCAGGGACAAGAATGGAAAAAGTTTGTTTTCCTTTGTTGATAGAATTTCACGCTAAAAAGGGTGCCGCAGTATTGCGTACGTGGCTGAGTCGCATTTATGCGTGCGCAGTAGAGACACACTTTTGCGTACGCAGCTAAGGGTAAGTCAGACGGTTGTGTAGTAGTCGCATTATTGTGTATGCGACTAGTCGCACAATAGTGTATATGTATTTCCGGTTGTGCTACCACGTGTTTAAACAAAGCCGTTGAGTTTACATTATCAATTGTTGCCAATAACTGGGTTAACGTGTATTTTTCTGCGCAGGAAAAAAGTGTGTAACTGTGAGTACTTGTTTAGGGTGTAACACGGGACCTAAATGTTAAGGGTATCGTAGGACCCTTAAGTGCTAGGCGTAACGAACGACCTAGTGACTCGGTAGCAGCTTACCGTTTACTTTACACAAGGCAGGTGTATGGGTTGTTATTTTTGTTAGGGTTCGGCTCCCAGTGTTATTATAGTATTCAGTAATCAATGTGTGTGATCTGTTAGGCTTATTTGAACACTATAATTGAACCGCATAGTTTTGGTTAGACTATGATTGTGAACTGGTGAGAGGGTGGACAAAATCAACTGGAAAACAAAGGGTGCCGCAGTTGAAACGTAGTCAAAAAGGGATTTCTGCATGGGAGCAGTCTTTTTCTCCCATAGGTGAGTGGAGGCGTCTAGAGGTCCTCCATAGGGTTCGCGGATACACCCTTTTTCAAAGGCGTCCGCAGGTAAGTAAAAGTATCTTGACTGTCTTTTCACCAGTTTAAATTTGTATTGAAAAACGTTGGAGTTGTCCCAAGATGGGAGCCACGCAAACAATAGAAATGTTAGACAATGATGTGCTGCTAATGGAAGCGCCGCTTGGATTGGCCCATCGTATTATGCGTACTAAGTACGATGCTTATACAATAAGGTATTGTGATGTATGGTTTAAGATAACTATGAAGAGTGTTAGCCGTTTCCCAGAATTGGTAGTTTTGATAAAGATGTATTGAATAATGTCCGAGATCACATCAGCCTGATGCGTTCTCGATTGAAAAAGGTAAAACATAACGAATGTTTAAAGTTGTGGCAGCATGAAGGGGATGCGTGGCTTAAAAATGTGCAAGCGACGCAAACGTTGCGAACGCATTGCCAGAAAGTACACCCTCGGTGCTAAATTGCAATGCGTGCAAGCCGCAAAACGGCATGCATGTGCAGCAAGGTAGCATTGCAGAAGGTATTGCCAGTAGTTCACGCGCACCACCACCACCTTACGTGGATGGGGATGCAGGTACAGTTATTGAAAAAACCCATAAAAATGTAACAAGCAATTTGTATCCTCTCTTAAGTAACCATATGGAAAATGTTTATGATGTGGATAATGAGCCTATTGTCATGTCTGCCATTTCCCATGCTGAACACATGTTAGATGCTGCACCACGACAAGCACAAGTGGTGCCACCATCTCCATCAGTAACAGCACAGGAAGTGTTATCATCCTCTGCACCTGTAGAGGAAGTTGTTAATACTATATGTTGCAGCAACAGACTAAACCCCCAGCCAGGTAATAAGGTCAAAGGTAGCAGTGCGGCCGGTCTGCATCCCATCCGGACAATAACTGTTCCGAATGGGAATGCAGATGCGAACGGAGTAGTGCCCACAAGGGAAGTAGTAATGCACTGTCCTTGGACAAGAGCAGAGCTAAATTCCATCATGAATGATTTCCCTGATCCCAAAAAGGAATTAGCCAAATGTCAAAGATTTTTGAGAAATTTGGGTATTTCTCATGAGCCAACCAATAAAGATTGGCGAGTGGTGTTAAGGGCCTGTCTACCACGCAATTTCGACATGACAAAATTTATCATGGATTGTGTATTGGATGGTGATTTTCCCTTAACAGACCAAGTAAACCAAGGTAACATTTCCTGCATTGTAACTCAATTGGGTATATATTTTCCAGTAGTAGTTAACTGGAACAAAATCTTTACCATAAAACAAAAAGAGAGTGAATCTGCAGAAGATTATTGCAACCAGGCTCTGTAGGCTATCACCCAGTACACTGGGTTAGAAGATATTAAAGATAGCACTCACCACAGGGGAATGATTGTCATTGTACTCATGGATGGTCTCAAAGAGAACCTAAAGACCCGGGTTCAGACCTCACAGCCTGGCTGGAGGGGAGTCACAATAGATACCCTCATAGAATCCGCCATAGAACATGACAAAAACATCTCTAAAAAGAGAGAGACCCAAAGCGAGAAACTAATGGCTGTCAGTATTCAAGCTCTTGAAGGAATGACGGTAACATCACAGCCAGCAGACACACCTGCACCCACACACACACCTGCACCTGAACAGTTACACGTCCTCACCAAACCCACACCACTGCAAACACAGCCCTACCCCATTTATCACACAGCCACAAGTCACATACTACCCACAAACTCCATATCTCCCACAATTTCCTTTCCATCAATATCCTTACCCATACCCACCACCTTTCACTCCTGGTCAACCCACAAAACAATCCTTTTCTTCATCCAATCCATGAAAGTGTTTTAATTGCAACCAGCCAGGACATCTAAGTAAGAGCTGTACGGCAAAGAGGGTAGGACCCCCTAACCAGGGAGTACCTGGATATCCCCATAAAGGATATACGCAGAGACCAGCAAATATCCAACAGGCACCAGCTCCAGTTGTGGCTGTTAATGCTTTATTGAAGAGTGGGAGCCAACAATAGGGGTCAGGTCATACCTGTAGTCTGCAGATAGTCAGGTTAACGGGAGGTACTAGGGAAGAGCCAGTCATGATGGTTGATGTAGCTGGTACTAAATATACTTTTCTTGTAGACAAAGGAGCGACCAGGTCAGTGATAAAATCTCCCGTTAATTTACAGGTAACCAACGAGACAGTACCAGCCATGGGCGTAACAGGTAAAGTGCAACATTATCCTTTAACAAAATCCACAGAGGTTACTATTGGGCCGTTGCATACCAGGCATTCTTTCCTCCTGGCAGCTACTACTAACCTACTGGGAAGGGATTTGTTATGTAAGATGGGATGTGACTATATATAGTCTGACAAAAGCACCTGCATTGGGAATACCTGATTATGAAAAACCTTTTGATTTGTATTGTATGGAAGCTGATGGTTGTGCTGCAGGTGTCCTCACACAAAAACATGGTGATGCCAGTAGGCCAGTAGCATACTACAGTGCCCAATTGGACACTGTGGCAAGATCACTCCCAACGTGTTTAAGAAGTGTGGCAGCAGCGGCTCTATTGGTGAGTAAAAGTGAGGACGTAGTATTGGGCCATGATATGATTATCTATACTCCCCATGCTGTATCTGCTCTGCTAAGCTCTGCCCAAACCAGACAAGTTTCTTGAGCTAGGTTTACCAAATGGGAACTAGCTCTAATTGCACCAGTAAACATCACTGTTAAACGATGTAATACGCTGAATCCAGCAACGTATTTACCATATGTACAACATGATGTACAAAGGGTGGAAGGAGATGAGTTGCTGGCGGGAAGTGAGTTCAGCGGACATAATGACACACACGATTGTATGGAATATCTGAATCAGACCTTTGCTGCTAGACCTGACATACGTGACACACCTTTAGAGAATGTGGATGTGACATTTTACACGGACGGGAGTTGTCATAGACAAACAGACACAGGTGAATTATGTACAGGTTATGCTGTTGTAAATGACACAGACATCATAGAAGCTGAACCCCTTGGTCCTCCTCACTCAGCCCAGGTGGCAGAGTTAGTAGCACTAAAAAGAGCATGTGAACTGGCAGCAGGCAAATCTGCTAACATTTACACTGACTCTAGGTATGCATTCAGAGTGGTACATGATTTTGGAGCTCTATGGCGTCTGAGAAATTTTATGACAACAGCAGGCACACCAGTTGCACATTCCAGACATATAAAACAATTACTAAAAGCAATCCAACTGCCCAAAACGGTGGCAGTAATTAAGTGTAAAGCCCATACATGTGAGGATGATCCGGTGTCACTGGGCAACAACAGAGCAGATGAAGCTGCGAAATGGGCAGCAGGTTTATAAATGTTTTTACCAATGGAACAAATTATGTCTTTCCAAACAATTGATATGCTGAAATTAATTGAGATGCAAAATTTGTGTTCAATCCAGGAAAAGTCAGTCTGGAAGTCCAAGGGATGTGGGCAAGAGTCCACCGGGCTCTGGAGGGATGGACAAGGTAAGCCAGTAGCCCCCAAGGCATATTACCCCAGCCTTGCTGAGGCAGCACATGGTCTGACTCATCTGGGAAAGCAAGGAATGTGCAAATTGGTGAGAGCATACTGGTGTGCACCAGGTTTTTCTCCACAAGCAGAAAACAGAGATATGTCCTGTCTGACCTGCTTGAGGAAGAACATAGGGAAAGCGATCCCTACTGAACCATCCCACATTCCACCGACTGACGGACCTTTCCAGTTAATACAATTTGATTTCATCCAATTACCACCCTGCAGGAATCTCAAGTATGTATTAGTGTACACTGACGTGTTTTCCAATTGGGTTGAGGGCTACCCAGCGGCCACTAATACTGCTGCGTTTGCTGCCAAGAAAATAGTACAGGAGTTTGTATGCAGATACAGTATCCCTAAAATTATCGAGAGTGACAGGGGTACTCATTTCACAGGTGATGTTTTTCAAAATATGTGTAAACTGATGGGTATTAATAGTCGACTTCACACCCCCTACCAACCGCAGGCTAGCGCCAAGGTAGAGAGGATGAATTGGACTATTAAAAATAAGTTAAGTAAAATCATGGCAGAGACTGGACTAGGATGGCCAGAAGCATTACCGTTGGTCCTACATAGTATAAGGACCACTCCTAGACCCCCTCTAAATCTGTCCCCCTTTGAAACACTGTTTGGTAGACAGCCTCATTTGATTATAAGTCCACAGGAAGACTTGAAGGGTAACAACAAGGTAACTGTAAGATATCTTATATCAATGAGTAAACAGTTAAAACAGCAACAGCAGAAACTGAAATTGTTGTCCCATGATATGCCTGAAACTAACTGTCATGATGTTGAACCTGGAGAATATGTTATGATCAGAAATTTCTTGCGTTCAGGTTGTTTGACTGATTGGTGGGAAGGCCCGTACCAGGTGTTGCTGACAAGTACCACATCCTTGATGGTGGCTGAGAGAGATACCTGGGTCCATTCCACTCACTGCAAACAGGTCGACCAACCGGTGGAGAAACAAGGCGGAGAGTAGGCTGATAACGTGGACCTGTCAATCGCGAGCTTGTTCCGGGAGGATTAAAAGGTAGTGAGATACCTGAACTAAAAGAAATTTGCAGGTCTTTGTTGTGGCAATGGACTGGCCTGCTGTGTTCATTTTCATATTCTCTTACAGAGTTTTCACCATTCTGGTTGGTTCGGGGATGTCTGGTTTCTGTGACGGGGGACTGATAGAGGAGATGGTAGCTGATGGCAGTGCTGATGGAGTGGAGTCAGAAGAAGGAGTGCTATGCCAATCAGGGGAGTGTCTGACCAATCTTAGTACTGTAATTGTTAAGAGAGCTGCTATTCCGAATACTCGGGGACGGTGTGGAGATTTATCGTCTGAAGATTCCTGTATTTGTGAGCTTTGTGGGTCCCTAGTTGATGAGAACTGTATCCAACAGTGCCAGCCTAAATATAACCCGTACTGGGGTGGGTATCCTTTAGAGGATTATCATAGCATGGTAGGCAAAGTATTAAACCAGACTGATTGTTGGGTGTGCTCACACGTGCCACAGTGTCAGCATAATGTAGGGTTGGTGCCATTTTCGCTGAATATTACGGAAATTTTAGAATTGCAAAAAGGGAAATCATTGGATGGAAAATTCCTCTCATCCAAACCACCTCATTTCAAACTCTATCAATTCCAAGTAGATAGATCACTTTTGTGCTTAAAAATAACCAACCCCAATAAACCAGGGAGTTGGGAAGTGATGGGGAATAATCAGACGATGACCTTCTCAGTGAGAGCTGATAGAGTCTACGAATCATGATCTGTTACGCTCAATTAGATCTAATGGGAGACATTTTAGGTATTGGTATACATTGAGTTCACCAAAGAAATTATTGGTAAGGTACCAGATGGATATTGTGCTAAGATAATACAACCAGAAACTTGCATGTACCAGATGGAAGAGCTTGAGATAGGATTATTTCCAAGGGAAATGTGTTTAATGATGCATACTATTCCTTATGTTATCCCCGATAATGTATATTTTATATGTGGAAGAAAAGCATATAAATGGCTCTCCCCGAGTTCCGAAGGTTTGTGTTACCTGGGAAGAGTAGTCCCAGAGGTTATAACCCTCACACATGTTGAAATGCTTGGTATTCATAAAAACACACCATCACCATATCTTCACACGCAGTATGAGCACAGAGGCAAAAGAAATATGATACCTGGTGACGTGCATACAGCCACTCAGTTAATTAGTGAGACAACTGGCTTTCAAGTTTTAGTAGCACTGAATCCAACCAGGATCGCTCGGGGTACATTACATTTTAGATATATTCAGGATCTTGTTAAATCGATAGATAATATCACCGAGATGTATGATGACACATTCAGGTATACAGGTAGGGAATTGCAAGCGTACAAGAAAGAACTGGTGCAACACAGGCTAGTGTTAACTTATTTAACCACTGTCACTGGAGGATACTGCGTAACTTTGGCCACCCAATTTGGAGTGAAGTGTTGCACCTATGTCACCAATGATACCAGCGACCCCAAGGAGGTGATAGACAGGAAGATGGATGAAATTCTGCAGCTAAAATGGGAATTTCGGAAGAAGCATAATGCTTCAGTGGCTGAAGTAGAGGAGAAAGTAGAGGAATGGGTTTTATGGTTGAACCCAGCAAAGTGGTTCTCAGGTTTAGCGGAGTGGGTCCAGGAAATGATCACAAGCATAGGTAAACTCCTGATCCTCATACTGGTTGTCATCATAGTAATTGGCCTGTGTGTCAGGTGTGTTCCTATTGTGGTGAAGTGTAGAAAATGTAAAGATAAGGTAAAACGAAAGAACGAAATTATGATGGTGGTCAGTATTGACAATATGAATACTGAGGTGAATATAGAACTGCATTTCAACCCTGAACTAGGAAATACCATCATATAATGTATTATATTTAGATGTACATAACATGTATCATCAAAATTTTATTTTAAAAACACCCCAAATAATGTAAGTCCCTATTCCCCCTCAAGACTGGCTTTATAGAATTGGTGCATCCCCACATCACTCCCATGATCTTCCAAGCCATCCCATAATAACATTAAATAATATATATAAATGTAAGCCAGAATTAAATTTTAAAATCAGAGTGTGATAGCATGTTGTTCGCTATCAAAGGGTGGTCTGTCGAAGCTGGATAATTGGCTGAGACAAGATCAGCTTAAAATTAGATCGAAATTACGCCATCTTGCGAATGGCCGCAAGACACCATCTTGAAAATTAGATCTGCAAGACACCATTTTGCAAATGGCCGACCAGCACCATTTTAGCTAAACTCACACTTAAGTACATATGGCGATGCTATTATTAGCATCATGCGATTGCATATTTTACCATACTCCATACACACATTAATACACACAGTTGCGCTGTTAACATGTCGCACATTAGCGAATGCATAATACTACGCATGCGAACGCTGTTTATTAGCTTCATGCGTATGCATCTGCCCCTAGTTACCTAGCATCTTTTCCCATACCCCTAATACTCACATAAAAGGTTCCATAGCTTTAAAGTGTAAGATTCAAGTTTTATTCATTTATTACAAATGCTGTGAAATAAAGGCTATTTGGTATCTAAGGTTTAATACATGATAAGTAAGCCGTGTTTGGTCTTATACTGATCTGCACTTTCTCAACAGCTTTCCGGTATCATCGGTGTGAAGATCGCAACATGCATTCTCAACTTATGGACCGTAGAAAGTTAAAGCACCAAAATGTTCTTTGTAAAATTAACAGCTTAGGTTTGCATGAGGCGGGAAAACAGAGACAAAAGGCTGTCAGAGGCTGGTCTGTGTCCATTTGTATCAACCTGTTAAATGTCCTGTAACAGAAGCACTGTGATGGGGAACCAATGGGATCGCAATGAACCTCTGTATAGTCTATTTCTGTAAGGGTATAAATATGTGTGTTCTGACCCCAGTCTTCAGTCTTCAGGCTGATGCTGTTGATGGAGGTTTCTTGTTGATGCCGGAATCTGGTCCCAGAGCACGTGCATATGTATAACTGTATCTTGGGTCTGTATAATTTCTTTGCACTAAATTGTACTTAGATCACAGCGTGTAACAATATGTACTTTGCTTGAATAATACTTTGTGCTTTGGAAACACATGTTCAAGCTCTGAAGGCATTTATTTACTGTATGACTGCGTACGCAAATAGCGTCAACTTTAGAAGGTATAGGCAGGTTTTAGAAGGTATAGGCAGGAGCGTATAGAGGTTTAAAGTCAGTATCCTTACAACTCAAAAGCTATTTTATGGACAGGTGTGGGTTATTCCCTCGTTATTTCATTATCAATTAAGCAGGTAAAAGGTCTGAGTTGATTCTAGGTGTGACATTTGTATTTGGAATCAGTTGCTGTCGACTCTCAATATGAGATCCAAAGAGCTGTCACTATCAGTGAAGCAAGCCATCATTAGGCTGAAAAATCAAAACAAACCCATCAGAGAGATAGCAAAAACATTAGGTGTGGCCAAATTAACTGTTTGGAACATTCTTAAAAAGAAAGAACGCATCGGAGAGCTCAACAACATCAAAAGACCCGGAAGGCCACGGAAAACAACTGTGGTGGATGACAGAAGAATTATTTCCCTGGTGAAGAAAAACCCCTTCACAACAGTTGGCCAAATCAAGAACAGGGTTGTCTTAGCAGCAGTGTGGGCCCTGGGCAAAGCAATGCCCTGTGGCCTCTGCCCACTCATTCACAGGAAAAAAAATGAAATAGTAAACAAAATTAAACCCTCCTGCATGCCCATCAGCCCTCCCACACGTGCAGAGAGACTCTGTCTGACTGGTCTGAAGCCGGCGGATGAAGTGAAACAGGGACTGAGGTGAGTACTAGTCACTGGGGGGGGGATGGGGTGGGGGAGGTTAGATCAGAATAGAGTGCACTGGTGGCCGACTTATAAAAATATCACAAATTTATCAACTGGCCGCGGCTGCAGGGTTGTGGGTTGGCAGGCCCCTACAAGCTTTGGGCCCTTGGGCAACTGCCCAACAAGCCCAATGGAAGAGATGGCCCTGATCAAGAACACTCACCAGGTGGTAGGTGTATATGTGTCAGTCAACTATCAAGAGAAGACTTCACAAGTGTGAATATAGAGGGTTCACCATAAGATGTAAACCATTGGTGAGCCACAAAAACAGGAAGTCCAGATTAGAGTTTTCCAAACAACATCTAAAAAAGCCATTACAGTTCTGGAACAACATCCTATGGACAGAGGAGACAAAGATCAACTTGTACCAGAGTGATGGGAAGAGAAGAGTATGGAGAAGGAAAGGAACTGCTCATGATCCAAAACATACCACCTCATCAGTAAAGCATGGTGGTGGTAGTGTCATGTGGGCATGTATGGCTGCCAATGCAACTGGTTCCCTTGTATTTATTGATGATGTGACTGCTGACAAAACCAGCAGAATGAATTGTGAAGTGTTTTGGGCAATATTATATGCTCATATTCAGTCAAATGCTTCAGAACTCATTGGACGGTGCTTCACAGTGCAGATGGACAATGACCCGAAACATACTGCAAAAGCAACCAAAGAGTTTTTTAAGGCTAAAAAGTGGAATGTTATGCAATGGCCAAGTCAATCCCCTGATCTGAATCCGATTGAGCATGCATTTCACTTGATGAAGACAAAACTGAAGGGAAAATGCCCCAAGAACAAGCAGGAACTGAAGACATTTGCAGTAGAGGCCTGGCAGAGCATCACCAGGGATGAAACCCAGCGTCTGGTGATGTCTATGCGTTCCAGACTTCAGGCTGTAATTGCCTGCAAAGGATTTACAACAAAGTATTAAAAAGTGAAAGTTAGATTTAGGATTGTTTAGTTTGTCCCATTACTTTTGGCCCCTTAAAAAGTGAGAGGCACATATAGAAACCGTTGTAATTCCTACACCGTTCACCTGATTTGGATGTAATTACCCTCAAATTAAATCTGAAAGTCTGCAGTTAAATCACATCTTGTTTGTTTCATTTCAAAGCCATTGTGGTGGTGAATAGAGGCCAAAATATGAAAATTCTGTCAATGTCCCAATATTTATGCACCTGACTGAAAAATATTTTTTTTATTCAATTATTTTGCTGAATAATATAACAGGTGGTGTATGCTTCATATCAGCACAAAGAGGAGGGAGATTGAAGTTGTTGAAGGTAGCTGGTAGCTATGCCTTCCATGGTGCTGACCACCCCCCCCAAAGCATTGGCCCCCACATCACTAGACACACCCCCAGCCCCACATCACTAGTCATAACTCCGCCATGTTGGTTACACCTCCTGCGACAGCACAAAATAGGGCCTTCTTAAATGTCAGCTCCAGGCCCATGTGGACCTTAATCTGGCACTGCCTGCCTCTAGCCTGCAAGTACTCTCATGCTGGATGTCCTGGTCCCACATCTGACTTCTCAGATTGCTTTATCCTACAGTTTGAACCTTCTGCTTTGCCCTAGATTTTACATTATTGAAATTCCTACTGAGCTTCCCAGTATCTTTTCAGTTTTCACCAATTACCTGTTATATGCTTTGTGCTTTTTATTGCATACCTTTTGCGCTAAATTCTGATTGTACAAAATAAATTTTTGACTATATAATTCAAGTTCTTATTGCATCTAAAACAATAAATAATTTCTTCAAAGTTTTTTGTTGAATCATAAGTTACATCGATATCATCCCTGGCTCACTTTTCTTAAATTTAGATGTGTGTATATATGTATTATATTATATACTAGCTGTTGCCTGCGGCTTCGCCCACAATGAAAATGCTTCTGCCAAAATGTATTTTACTTCAGGTGCTATAGTTGTATTGCTTTGCATAGGGGCCCTGTCGTGGGAGTGTCCCAGACTGGTGGGAGCAGCACCGTCACCCACCACTCCCAACAACGTCACTGTGTGCCATGTGCATATTCTGCTATGTAGCCTCTCCCGCTCCCCTCACTCCTTACTGCCACGCTCATGGTGCCACACCTATCTCTTGACTTGAGCCCATGGTGTGGCTCCACCCCCAGCTCTGCAAGCAGTGCCTGACTTTATAGAAGTGAGGCTGAGCTGTTGCTGTCTCATCTTTCATCCCCCTGCCATCCCAGGGAGCTCTACAAAGCTGGTGAGTAACTATAAATATGATTACTTTAAACAAAGAATATGTTTATTAGTTATAAATATCTTCTTGTATTATTCTAATAATTTTTATATCAAATCTCAGAAGTATGACAGGGGAGGCTCTGCCTCTTCTGCCTGCCCTGATTACATGTCCTGCCATTAAAAATACAGGTCATGCAACTACACCAAGCTGGAAGACATCCACAATTGTGTCCATGTATCATTAAAACCAAAGCCTTTTCCAAAACCAGATAAAGAATGAGGTTTAGATAAGATAAATGGTGAATACCATCATGGTTGCCAGCAGACTACTGTAAGATGTCTACAAAAACTAGTTCACCCTTTATGTCTCCAACTGTAACTGTTTCTCCTTGTTCCAAATGGACCACACCCCAGACAGCTGTAAAGAAGTAGCAGTTGCTAAATGCAGCTTTATGGTTGGTAACTGATAATACTTTTACCTTACAGTAGTCACACACACTTTTGCCCACCATCAGGCGCCCGGAATCCCGATCGAAGGGATGCTGGGCGCCTCGAGCGGACAGCCGTGGAGGGGGTTAGGTTTAGGGCACCCGGGGGGGAATTAGGGTTAGGCACCCCCCCGGGAGGGTTAGGGTTAGGCTAGGGGGAGGCAGGGTTAGGGTTAGGCACCCCCGGGAGGGACGTAGGGTTAGGCACCCCCCTGGGGGACTTAGGTTTAGGCAGCGGGGAAGGGGGGGTTAGGGTTAGGCACTTGTGGGGGAGGTTAGGGTTAGGCACCCCTAAGGATGGTTAGGGGGATTGGTTAGGTTAGTAAGTACTTACCTTAGGGACGATCGGGATTTCCAGCGCTGTCGGGCGTCCGCTGCCGGGCTCTGCTTTTTTATCGGGCTGCTGCAGCCAGGAATCGAACCGCCGGTCATGTGGCAGCCGGCTATTCATACCGAATGCGTTCACCAATACCTAGAAGTTCATCTGGTCAGGACCAACTTTACTTTCCATTATATATTTGTATCATGTTCTTTTCAAACCACATTGCTATGTAATATATTGGTGCTTTATAAGTAAAGGATAATAATAATAAATCATTTTAATAATCATACATTTTTCTCAGAATTTCTAAAGTAGAGATGAACGATTCGGTTTTATTCGGTTATGTTCGGATCTCAAAAAAGGCATCTTATTGGCCATTCGGCTCTCACATGTTTTGGATAGTCAATAAGATGAATCCGAACAGCGCTAATTTGGCAAAAAAAGCCAAGTCAAAACCCAACTGCTCATCTCTAATTTAAAACAGATATTAGTCCAGAGATGATCCATTTGCTTTACATGCACTTTAGTTGTTTCAATAAAGTTATTTTTTTTAATACTGTTTTTTTATATATAGATTTTCTTGATGGCAGGGATGGTTCTCCTTCTCTTCTCTTCTGGCATTCTCCCCTAATATAAATAATAGCCTTTTAATACTACATATACATGTAGTTACACACAAGCAATTAAGTCCTTATGCTAAATGAAGAGAGTTAGAAGCAGGCGCTATAGGAGTTCATTCAATACATTGAATGGCATGCTGCCCAGAGCTTCAAAAGCTCATGAACAGTGCATCATTACTGCATAGGAACGGCTGCACCTATGGAGAGATAAATAAATGCACTTTTGAAGTATTCAGCAGGAATAAAGTCGAGTTGGACGTAAGAATAGTGCAATGTGTACTTCTGGTACTTGTCATACACTTGGACTGGAATGAGCACAGGGCCGTAACTAGGGTAGTGCGACCTGTGCCACCGCACAGGGCACCGCAGGGCAGGGGGGCGCTATTCAAGCCTTTCAATTTTCTGTTTATAATCATTCTCACTTGTAGCTTCCTCTTATTTTATCCCCAGCATCTCCTGGTCTCCCCATCTTTTCCCTGGCCCTTCCCCATAAGGCCATGCTCCTTTTTCGGGCGAGTTTTGTCCCCATTTGAAAAATAAGGGGGGCGCCAATGCTCTTTCTGGCACAGGGCACCAAAAAATCTAGTTAAGTCTCTGCTGAGCACATCTACATTCATCAAACGGAAGAGAGTCCTTGTAAACACAGGAAAAACACGCATCCTTGTGCATTTCAAAAGCTGAAACAGACATCACTGACCTGAAAATGTTTACAGTAAGCGCTGAAACAGTTAAAAAGGAGAGAGGCTTTTTGGAAACTGAAAATAATTTTCTTCCGCATTTTATTGATCTGGGGGACTACAGAAGAGACATACTAATTACAGGGGACTTGATTAAAGATAAGATGGAGATAGAGAGCATATTTACGTTGCAGGATAACAGGAGGATAAAAATAGAGAAGATGCATTAAGAATGACATTATAGAAAACTGCGTTCAGCTCTTCTGAATAAGCTCATATTTCATCTAATGTCTGTGATGGAGACAGCTCTTTGTCAGTAGGGAGCATAATCATCATCGATAAATGGCACGGTAACCATGCAAAAACGCTACTTTCCGCATATTTTAGTTACCGGGCCATTCATCATCAGGGGTCCCAAATCGACCACCTGATATTCAGCAAACTATGGCGCTTGTTCTCGGATCCCTGCTCATTCCTATGGGAAGGAGTTCCGGGGATGCGAAGAGGTATCTGAGCAAATCCCTCCACCGCCTTTTCACTACCTCCCCGGCTGCTTTGCGCAGGCATGAACTCAGGTCACGCATGCGTAGCTACGCCGACTGGCAGGAGGTAAGTAATGCAGCTACTTCAGGAGGTAAGTAACCTAGCTACTTAACTGAGGGGACAGCTGCTTTTAGGAGCAGCTGTCCATGCACCGGAGCAATGATGAATTGCTCCGGTGCAGAGTTTCCACCGCTGCAAGTTGGATACTTAAGTATCCCTCGCAGAGAGATTATTACTTAATCATCTGGGACCATAAGGCCTCCGATGATGAATAGGCCCCTAGGGCTTTTACATTAAGGTCTGTCTTTATAATTTGACCTCTAAATAAAAACATACATGACTCTTTCACTACTTTCCATGAGCAACATCAAATATGTCAGTTTTAATGAACAAAAATATGTGAACGAGACAATAAACTGGACATTATAGCTGAGCCAGCACTTTATTTTATCACACATCCTTTTAAATTTCTAGCCAGAACTTTTAGTGAATGTATTCATCGGTTCTATATTATTTGTCATCTTGATTCAATGGAAAAAGATACATTAAATAGTTAAGACAACCTCATTGCCTACTGTATGTATAATTACTGCTTTGTGATAAATGTGATTTGTAAGCTCTTTCTGCAGCACCTTCTGCAGTCAACTCCAGAGTTACAGGCACCCTTCATGGAAATTAGCTGAAATCAATATATTAAATAAACCACAGATGAATGAATGACATTTCTGGTGTAAACCAAGTGGTAATATATATAGTCCTAAAACTGCCGGCACTCTGCACTGTCCTAGTACATCTGGCCCTGGTGCTAGGTATCCAAAAATCCATACCATCCAAAAAGACGACACAGCACTCCAAGGGCTCCAATAACGATGTCACATACCAAGTGTATTTATTTGAACCAAAAAGGTCAATGTTTCAGGGCATCCGCCCTTTCGTAAGGACACACTTACATATAAACAATACAGTACACTTACCCACTACATATAGTCCTCGAAGTCTTCCGCCGTCTGTCCTCCCACTTTCACGTCTCACAGCTCGGACTTCCGCCTGTGACGCACTTCCGGGACCAGCAAGCCAGGCTGTTGCTCAGCAACCAGCTGGCTTGTGATCCACAGTAAAATCAAACACCAGCTGACAGGAGTCCCATTCTACAAGCACGAATGGGAGAAAAGCACAGACAAGCCAGGTATTACAATGAAACCATCCTAGTTTCACATCACAACATATGATAAAGATTAAACATTACATAGCTAAATGAAAAACAGATATTAGACATTACATGGCTTAAGTGAAAGAATAACCCCTTCCAAGTCATCCTAATACATATCCTGATGAAATCTGGGAACCTGTTATCCAGCTACAGCAAGAAAAACTTAAATCACACAAAAATATTTACATCAGGGAATTCCAGTTGATTTGGTGTATGGGTCTCCTTGGTTGTAGCTTTGCGGTGGTTCAGCTGTCTTGACAAAGGTCCGTATGTGACCGAAACATCGACCATGTTTATGTGACGAGTCAGTAAGTAAAAGCCTTTTTACTAACTAGTGAGTGCCCATTCCATCTCTACCTGTATGCTGGACGGTTCTGTCTTTAATGGAGCACCCCTAAGGTGTCACTCTCGAACGTGAGTGCAGCTTCTTGGATCGATTATATATATATATATATATATATATATTAGGGGTGAGCGGGTTCGGATTTCTGAAATCCGAACCCCCCCGAGCCCCCCCGATCCGAGTCCGATCCGAGTCAGGCTCGACTTTTTCCGCCTGACTTGGATCTGAAATCGAGGCAAAACGTCATCATCTCGCCTTCCGAGTCTCGCGGGTTTTGGATCCTATATAAGGTACCCGCGTCGGCGCCATTTTCTCACTCGGCTGTGGACAGTGAAGAGGGAGGGTGGGAGTTAGGGCTGGCTGGGCTGTGTAGTGTAGTGTAGTGCTGCTGTTGTCCACTACTTCAAAGTCCATAAGGGCTGGCTGTGTTGTGCTGTGCTGCTGTTGTTAATAGGGGCTGTGTCCACTACTTCAAAGTCCATAGGGGCTGGCTGGACTGTGTTGTGCAGTCAGTTCTCCATAGGGGCTGTGTCCACTCCAAAGTCCTGTGCAGTGTCCCAGTCCTAAAGGGGTGCTGTAGTGTTGTCCAGGGGGAGCTCTGTCCATCAGGGTTGCTCCCCCCAAGTGCTAAAAAAATAATATATTTTCTGTGTTTGTGAATTGTGTGCGCAGTAGCCGCACGTGCATCAACAAAGTAGTGCCAAGCGTGCGCCTGTGTCATAAGTAAAGGGCCGGCTGGCTTGACCGTTAAAGGGTGCTGTAACCCCAAAAGTACACTCCAGTCCAAGCCAAAAAAAAAATTAATTTCTGTGTTTGTGAATTGTGTGCGCAGTAGCCGCACGTGCATCAACAAAGTAGTGCCAAGCGTGCGCCTGTGTCATAAGTAAAGGGCCGGCTGGCTTGACCGTTAAAGGGTGCTGTAACCCCCAAAGTACACTCCAGTCCAAACCAAAAAAAAAATTATTTTCTGTGTTTGTGAATTGTGTGCGCAGTAGCCGCACGTGCATCAACAAAGTAGTGCCAAGCGTGCGCCTGTGTCATAAGTAAAGGGCCAGCTGGCTTGACCGTTAAAGGGTGCTGTAACCCCCAAAGTACACTCCAGTCAAAACCAAAAAAAAAATAATTTTCTGTGTTTGTGAATTGTGTGCGCAGTAGCCGCACGTGCATCAACAAAGCAGTGCCAAGCGTGCGCCTGTGTCATAAGTAAAGGGCCGGCTGGCTTGTCCGTTAAAGAGTGCTGTAACCCCCAAAGTACACTCCAGTCCAAACCAAAAAAAAAATTATTTTCTGTGTTTGTGAATTGTGTGCGCAGTAGCCGCACGTGCATCAACAAAGCAGTGCCAAGCGTGCGCCTGTGTCATAAGTAAAGGGCCGGCTGGCTTGACCGTTAAAGGGTGCTGTAACCCCCAAAGTACACTCCAGTCCAAACCAAAAAATATAATATTTTCTGTGTTTGTGAATTGTGTGCGCAGTAGCCGCACGTGCATCAACAAAGTAGTGCCAAGCATGCGCCTGTGTCATAAGAAAAGGGCCGGCTGGCTTGACTGTTAAAGGGTGCTGTAACCCCCAAAGTACACTCCAGTCCAAACCAAAAAAAAAATAATTTTCTGTGTTTGTGAATTGTGTGCGCAGTAGCCGCACGTGCATCAACAAAGTAGTGCCAAGCGTGCGCCTGTGTCATAAGTAAAGGGCCGGCTGGCTTGACCGTTAAAGGGTGCTGTAACCCCCAAAGTACACTCCAGTCCAAACCAAAAAAAAAATTATTTTCTGTGTTTGTGAATTGTGTGCGCAGTAGCCGCACGTGCATCAACAAAGTAGTGCCAAGCGTGCGCCTGTGTCATAAGTAAAGGGCCGGCTGGCTTGACCGTTAAAGGGTGCTGTAACCCCCAAAGTACACTCCAGTCCAAACCAAAAAAAAAATTATTTTCTGTGTTTGTGAATTGTGTGCGCAGTAGCCGCACGTGCATCAACAAAGTAGTGCCAAGCGTGCGCCTGTGTCATAAGTAAAGGGCCGGCTGGCTTGACCATTAAAGGGTGCTGTAACCCCCAAAGTACACTCCAGTCCAAACCAAAAAAAAAATTATTTTCTGTGTTTGTGAATTGTGTGCGCAGTAGCCGCACGTGCATCAACAAAGTAGTGCCAAGCGTGCGCCTGTGTCATAAGTAAAGGGCCGGCTGGCTTGACCGTTAAAGGGTGCTGTAACCCCCAAAGTACACTCCAGGCCAAAGCAAAAAAAAAATTATTTTCTGTGTTTGTGAATTGTGTGCGCAGTAGCCACATGTGCATCATCAAAGTAGTGCCAAGCGTGCGCCTGTGTCATAAGTAAAGGGCCGGCTGGCTTGACCATTAAAGGGTGCTGTAACCCCCAAAGTACACTCCAGTCCAAACCAAAAAAAAAATAATTTTCAGTGTTTGTGAATTGTGTGCGCAGTAGCCGCACGTGCATCAACAAAGTAGTGCCAAGCGTGCGCCTGTGTCATAAGTAAAGGGCCGGCTGGCTTGACCGTTAAAGGGTGCTGTAACCCCCAAAGTACACTCCAGTCCAAACCAAAAAAAAAAATATTTTCTGTGTTTGTGAATTGTGTGCGCAGTAGCCGCACGTGCATCAACAAAGTAGTGCCAAGCGTGCGCCTGTGTCATAGGTAAAGGGCCGGCTGGCTTGACCGTTAAAGGGTGCTGTAACCCCCAAAGTACACTCCAGTCCAAACCAAAAAAAAATTATTTTCTGTGTTTGTGAATTGTGTGCGCAGTAGCCGCACGTGCATCAACAAAGCAGTGCCAAGCGTGCGCCTGTGTCATAAGTAAAGGGCCGGCTGGCTTGACCGTTAAACGGTGCTGTAACCCCCAAAGTACACTCCAGTCCAAACCAAAAAAAAAATTATTTTCTGTGTTTGTGAATTGTGTGCGCAGTAGCCGCACGTGCATCAACAAAGCAGTGCCAAGCGTGCGCCTGTGTCATAAGTAAAGGGCCGGCTGGCTTGACCGTTAAAGGGTGCTGTAACCCCCAAAGTACACTCCAGTCCAAACCAAAAAAAAAATTATTTTCTGTGTTTGTGAATTGTGTGCGCAGTAGCCGCACGTGCATCAACAAAGCAGTGCCAAGCGTGCGCCTGTGTCATAAGTAAAGGGCCGGCTGGCTTGACCGTTAAAGGGTGCTGTAACCCCCAAAGTACACTCCAGTCCAAACCAAAAAAAAAATTATTTTCTGTGTTTGTGAATTGTGTGCGCAGTAGCCGCATGTGCATCAACAAAGTAGTGCCAAGCGTGCACCTGTGTCATAAGTAAAGGGCCGACTGGCTTGACCGTTAAAGGGTGCTGTAACCCCCAAAGTACACTCCAAACCAAAAAAATATATATTTTCTGTGTTTGTGAATTGTGTGTGCAGTAGCCGCACGTGCATCAACAAAGGAGCAGCGCCAAGCGTGCGCCTGTGTCCCATAAGTAAAGAGCCGGCTGGCTCATTTCTTAAAGGCTGGTGTAACCCACAAAGTGCACTACTCTCCAGCAAAAATAAAAAAATATTTTCTGTGTTTAGCCGCACGTATATATATGAAATCGATATAACATAAATGGAGGACCAAACTTTCTCCGATAAAAATAAAATAGAGAAAGATCAAGAACCACTTCCTCCTAGTGCTGAAGCTGCTGCCACTAGTCATGACATTGACGATAACATGCCATCAATGTCGTCTGCCAAGGGCGATGCCCAATGTCATAATAGAGGGCACATACAATCCCAAATGACAAAGTTCAGGAAAATGACCTTGAAAAAAACATTTAAATCAGCTGAAGAGAAACATAAACTTGCCAATATGCCATTTACGACACGGAGTGGCAAGGAACGGCTAAGGTCGATCCCTAGTATGTTCATGACTAGTGGTTCAGCTTCACATGACGATGGAAGCCCTCCTCCCACTAAAAAAATCAAAAGAGTTAAGCTGGCAAAAGTACAGCGAAGAACTGTGTTTTCTAAGAAGATATCACAAATCCCCAAGGAGAGTCCAAGTGTGATGGTGGTTGCGATGCCTGACCATCCCAGCACTGGACGGGAAGAGGTGGCTCTTTCCATCATTTGCACGCCCCCTGCAAGTGCTGAAAGGAGCACCCACAGTCCACTTGCTGATATGCAAATTGAAGATGTCACTGTTGAAGTACAACAGGATGAGGATACTGGTGTAGCTGGCGCTGAGGAGGAAGTTGGCGAGGAGGATTCTGATGGTGATGTGGTTTGTTTAAATCAGGCTCCGGGGGAGACAGTTGTTGTCCGTGGGATGAAAAAGCCCATCACGGTCATGCCTGGGCAGAAGACCAAACATTCCACCTCTTTGGTCTGGCAATATTTCTATCCAAATCCGGACAACAACTGTCTTGCCATATGTACCTTATGTAAAGGTGGAATAAGTAGGGGTAGGGACGTTAACCACCTAGGAACATCCTCCCTTATACGGCACCTGCAGCGCGTTCATAATAAGTTACTGTCAAGTTCAGAAACTTTGGCTCAGACCGTAAGCAGTCCAGGGACACCTAAATCCCGTTGTCCTGTTGAATCCAAGCGCCTGCAAACCACACCGTCAACTCCCTCCTCGTCAATTTCCTCCTTAGTCAGGATCGGAAGTAGTCCTGCAGGCCATGTCACTGGCATGACTGACTCTCCTATCCCGGATTCCTCCGGAGGATCCTGCATTGCTACGCCTACTGCTGCCGCTGCTGCTGTTGCTGCTGCTGGGAGTCGTTCATCATCCCAGAGAGGAAGTAGGAACACCACTACTTTTACTAAACAATTGACCCTCCAACAGTCCTTAGCGAGGAGGATGAAGTACGACAGCAGTCATCCTGAAGCAAAACGTATAACTGAGGCCTTGACTGCTATGTTGGTGTTAGATGTGCGTCCGGTATCCACCATTAGTGCAGTGGGATTTAGACAATTGCTGGAGGTAGTGTGTCCCCGGTTCCAAATCCCGTCTAGATTCCACTTCACTAGGCAGGCGATACCGAGACTGTACAGAAACGTCAGAAAAAGTGTCCTCAGTGTCCTGAAAAATGCGGTTGTACCCAATGTCCACTTAACCACGGACATGTGGACAAGTGGAACAGGGCAGACTAAGGACTATATGACTGTGACAGCCCACTGGGTAGATGTATCACCTTACGCAGCAACAGCAGCAGCGTCACCAGTCGCAGTATCTCAGAAATGCCAGCTCGTTCCAAGGCAGGCTATGCTGTGTATCACCAGTTTCAGTAAGAGGCACACCGCCGACAACCTCTTAGAGAAACTGAGGGAAATCATCGCCCAGTGGCTTACCCCACTTAGACTCTCCTGGGGATTTGTGATATCTGACAACGCCACCAATATTGTGCGGGCATTACATCTGGGCAAATTCCAGCACGTCCCATGTTTTGCTCACACAATAAACTTGGTGGTGCAGAATTTTCTGAAAAGCGACAGGGGCGTGCAGGAGACGCTTTGGGTGGCCCGAAAAATTTCTGGCCACTTTCGCCATTCAGCAACTGCGTGACGAAGACTGGAGCGCCAGCAAACACTCTTGAACCTGCCCTGCCATCACCTGAAGCAAGAGGTTGTGACGCAGTGGAACTCAACCCTCTATATGCTTCAGAGGATGGAGGAGCAGCAAAAGGCCATTCAAGCCTATACATCCACCTATGACATAGGCAAAGGAGGGGGTATGCACCTGACTCAAGCACAGTGGAGAATGATTTCCGTGTTGTGCAAGGTTCTCCAGCCCTTCGAACTTGCCACACGTGAAGTCAGTTCAGACACTGCCAGCTTGAGTCATGTCATTCCCCTCATCAGGCTTTTGCAGAAGCAGCTGGAGAAAGTGAAGGAGGAGCTAAGATGGAGCGATTCCGCTCAGCATGTGGGACTTGTGGATGAAGCCCTTCATTCGCTTTGCCAGGATTCCAGGGTGGTCAATCTGTTGAAATCAGACCACTACATTTTGGCCACCGTGCTCGATCCTAGGTTTAAAGCCTATGTGGTGTCTCTCTTTCCGGCCGACACAAGCCTGCAGAGGTGCAAAGACCTGCTGGTGAACACACTGTCAGCTGAAGCAGAACGTGACACGTCAACAGCTCCTTCTTCATTTTCTCCCGCAACTGGGGCTGCCAGGAAAAAACTTAGGTATCCTAAGCAACCCGCTGGCGGTGATGCAGGGCAGGCAGGACCAAGTTTGGACATCTGGTCCGGACTGAAGGACCTGGCAACAATTTCTGACATGTCTACTGTCACTGCATATGATACTGTCACCATTGACAGAATGGTGGAGGATTACATCGGTGACAGCATCCAAGTAGGCATGTCAGACAGTCCATACCTGTACTGGCAGGAAAAAGAGGCAATTTGGAGGCCCCTGTACAAACTGGCTCTATTTTACCCTCCAGTGTGTACTCCGAAAGAGTGTTTAGTGCAGCCGGGAACCTTGTCAGCGAATGGCGTAGGAGGTTGCTTTCACAGAATGTGGAGAAGATGATGTTCATCAAAATGAATTATCAGCTCTTCCAGGGAGACCAGCCTCCAGAATGTACAGAGGGACCTGTGGTGGTGGATTCAAGTGGGGACGAGTTAATACTTTGTGAGGATGAGGATGTACACACTGAAGAGGGTGAGGAATCGGTGGATGAGGAGGATGAGGATGACATCTTGCCTCCGTAGAGCCAGTTTGTGCAGGGACACATTAATTGCCAGCTTGTTTTGTGGGGGCCCAAACGAACCAATCATTTCAGCCACAGTTGTGTGGCAGACCCTGGCGCTGAAATGATTGGTTTTTTAAAGTGTGCATGTCCTGTTTATACAACATAAGGGTGGGTGGGAGGGCCCAAGGACAATTCCATCTTGCACCTCTTTTTTTTCTTTGCATTATGTACAGTTTGGGGCGTAGTTTTTCAAACTGCCATCCTGTCTACCACTGCAGTATCACGCCTAGATGGGTCACGTGTTTGTGCCGCCCACTCGTGTCGCTTAGCATAGTCATCCAGCTACCTCGGTGCAACCTTTTGGACATAAAAACACTATTGTGAGGTGTGAGGTGTTCAGAATAGACTGGAAATGAGTGGAAATTAAGGTTATTGAGGTTAATAATAGCATAGGAGCAGAAAAACTTACAAATTCTGTGATTTTAGCTGTTTTTATGCTTTTTTTCAAAAAAATACAGATCCAAAACACAAAACCCAGAACCCAAAACACGGAAGGGTGGTTTTGGCAAAACCAATCCAGATCCAAAACACGAAGAAAGATCCAGATCCAAAACCAAAACACAAAACACGAAAAGTGGCCGGTGCACACCCCTAATATATATATATATATATATACGTACACATAAAGTACATCTTTTGCATACCTCCCAATCATCTAAATTTCAGCGGGACAGTCACGCTTCTCAATTACTGTCCCACTGTCCCACTTGCGGGATGCAGTATGCTGGGGGCAAGGTTGGGGGATACTTTATCACTGCTGTCCTGTAGAGCATTGGTAATTGGATGATGTGCGCATGCGTTATGAGATCACATAAAATTTTCGTGTGCACGCACAATAGTCCCCACACCATGTCTGGCACCCCAGTATACAGAGAGAGGGGGCCCATGTGCAGTCTTCGACATGAGCCCCCTCCTCTCTGTCCGGCGGCCAGCAGCGCACTGAGCTGTGCATGGCCAGTGCCAGAGTTATAGACTCTGGGCACTAGAGTGCGCCCAGAATCTAGAGTATGCGCAGGTCACCGGAAAAATGGCCGTGGTGGCCATTTTCCCTGTACTGCGCATGTGCAAACAACAGGAAAATGGCCACAGCGGCCATTTTCCAGTTGTTTTTACAGTGCCGGACCCCCGCGCCGATTTGGGACTCCGGAGAGGTAAGTAATACTATGGGTGCAGGATGTGCGGTGCGGGGGTCCCCCCTGGACCCAGGGGCCCGAGTGCCCCGCACACCCTGCACCCATTATAGATACGCACCTGTCAGTATAGCTGAATGGGGTGATTGGAAAATGTTATTCAAGACTGAATAATCACCCTGGTATATGTATGAAATTTCATATTGATATAGGAAAAATGAATATATGTACTGGTGCAAGTTAGTATGTGGTGAGTCAGCAGCAGGTCACATGACTCAGAAGTTGAACCTGCTGGAAGCAGCTGCATGTGGCTGAGAGGGAGAGTTACACCAGCTACAGGGGAGTCCTGAGGTAACAGTGAGCAGGAGAGGACTTAAGGTGCCCTTAAACTGGATGATTTTTTACATGATATGGCCAGTTACGACAGGTTGGACAGACCAATCTTGTGAAAATAGGTGTATTTTGTGTGTTCTGCGACCCTGATGCGCGTCTCCGCCGTCTAGTTGGATTGCAGATCAGATGATTTTGCAGAGAGATCCCAACCGATCGTGTACGATGTGACACACTTCTATGCATCTTATTCTATGATCGTAACCATCAATCGTACACCATTTGACCACATCTTATGAAAAATTTCAAGGGCAATCATACAACTCATCTTACCAACTTTGAATCTTACCGTGTATGGGGCCTTTACTCTGCGGTGCTGACCTGAGGGACAGTGGTGATAGGCAGATGGAGCCGCATCTACTGACTGCCAGTAATGGGGGCTTTCGCTCAGCACCAGTGACAGCCAGTAGAAGATAGAGAGGCAATGGGCCGCGGCATAGGAGTCAGGCCCTTCCCAGGGGAGTGGCTAAAGACAGAGAGACAGTAATAAGACAATCACCTTCAATATGGTCGACAAGAACGAGGTCTTTAAAAAGTACCTATCACAGCCTGCACAGTAGTTACCAGTGACTAGCTGCATCTCTTACAAATCATTAGCTGCAGGGAGTAGCAAGCATTGGTGTATCAAGGGTGGATCGAGTAGAGCAAGTTCCCTGGGTCGACGTCGGACAGGCAGCGCGGTGTGGGCGCTGCCGGCCATGATCCTGGACACTGCTTTCAAGTCAGTGTAGAACTACACAGTAACAAACACATCGCTGCTGGTGCTGGGTAGTACACTCGTAAAAGGGGTGGTGTGACTGTGTTTGTTTTGGCAGCACACACACTCTCATTGGCTGCTGCACCCACGGCTGGAGCCAGGCTGGGGCTCACTCATGAGCTGTACTTTCCGGCTCCCGCAGGGGGTGATGGGAGAGACGTCTCCCCATAGTGCAGAGTAGGTCGGGAGGACGGAGGAGCGGACAGTGGCAGTCGCAGGAGTGGGGATTCTGGTAAGTGTTGGGGGTTTTTTTGTGTGTCTTTGTCCTATATATGTAAGGGGCACTGGCAAATACGCTGCCTTCAGTGTCCCACATTAGCTGGGTAGCTGCATGAACTTATTACAAACAGGAACTCCCTACTAAAGGGACTGATATATTAAGGCAAAGGTCCAAAATCCCTATCTACTCCTTGGGACTGCTTATAGTTAAAAGAGAGGGAACCTAAATACCTTATAGCGGTGCAATAGTTATTACGCAGCCCACACGTCACTACGGGCAGAAAGTGCAGAGAGAGAGAGAGAGAGAGAGAGAGAATATTACACTTTTATAAGTGCTTGTAACAATCTCTTTTCACTGTCATAAAAAATAGACAATTGCTAATTCCTCAAGGCAAATATATATATTACTCCACAGCATACAAAGAAGATAATTAACAAAGCATTCTACACTTATCTAGCCAGCTGCCATTGCATAGTAAAGAATCTCAGCATTTTAAACTATAATCCTCACTTAAACTCCAATCACGAGTTTGCGGGACAGCAGACAGAGGGCCTGATTCAGCATGGATCGATATTCTGCTTATACACATGCAGTGCAGTTGCTAATATCAGCGTAAATAATTGCATTCGCATTGCAGCCTAACATAAGGACGCCAACTTCCCCTTACTCACATCCGTATACTTGGGCAACATAGCGAAATAATCGGTAACATTGAGTAACATCGAACCCATATACACAGTTAAGACAGGTCAGACCTCACTCAGGAATTGCTTACTTGCTTACTTCAGCGCACGCTATGAGGCCTCAGGCTGTGTCTGGTATCGCAGTAGATAATTTATACACGCCCCTGCAACACCGTCCCAAGGCACTGGAACACATACGTTCGTCCGACCACCCCCCAGTCACCACCCACAAACAGCACTTCCTGTCAAATCAGTCTGCATATCCTTTGCGATCGCAGTCACGATCGCACCTGCCAATTCGCGCACTGCGGTGCATGCACCTGTGCAGTACGCAACAACCGGCCAATTACGTGCATATAAGCAACTGCGTTCCTTGCTGAATCAGGCCCAGAGTTCAATAAAAACCCCTGGTAGTTCATCAGGAGATTTGGATTGTGAGTTAGACTGCATTCACAGAAACAAACTTTATTGCACAGTTTTCAATTTAAAATACCCCGTGAAATGGTCTGCAACATATTCTCTGTCAACGCTTTAATAACACTGCTCATTAGGTTGGTACCAACCAAGGTAATTTTATAATGTGAACCACCTCTACAGAAAGCACTGAACTTTATTATTGCAATTTACATGCATGTAGTGAACTTATTTAGGTAGATAGGAAATTTCGGTTTTGACTAATATACTTAGATAGAGCAGTGTTTGTGAATTTCTGATATATTGTGATATATTGTTGCAATATCTTTGTTGATCTTAAAAGTCTTAATGAGTAAAATCAAATTGAATGTGATATTTCTTTAACTGTATGTGCTTGTTATACTAACCCACTTGAATTCCCCAGTTAGCTATTATCTCCAATGAAAAGAGTCTTCGACCATTCCAATGTTCCAGCATAATTAAACCTACATTTTGTTTAATATGTGATTCACTTTTTACTCATTGTGTGAAATTTTATGTTTAATAAACTGAAACTACTATTTGAAACTCAGGGCCGTATTCAATTAGAAGCGAAAAGCCGAGATCCGTGAAAAAGTTTCGCCGATTGCGTCTTTTCGCCTGTCGGAAACTTATCTCCATATTCAATTCCATTCGCTTTTCGTGTACGCGGAAAGTCAATGCCATAAAAAAATTAAAAAGATTTGCATCTGAATGGCAGGAGAAAAGAAGTACAAATTTTTTGTTTTGGGGTGCAAAGGTGGGGAAACCTAAGAGCACCCAAAAAAGTACTTTGAATTTGGGGGCAAAAAAGCACAAAGTGAGGGCACAACTTTGTAAACTAGCGAAATAAAGTTCTGGGGGTGCTCTAAGAAGGGGTCAAGTGTTTTTGGAATTGCAGGTGCTTTTATGAGGGAGGAATTTCACTTTTATTAATACTTCACTTTAGAGACATTAAAAAATGCTTGTACCCATTTTCAGGTACCCCAAATTTGCTAAGACTATTTATTTTCTACAAAAAATACTGCTTTATGCCACGATAAGTTTCCGCTGCCAAAATACGCGATATAAGCAAAAAAGTACGGCATGCGAAACTTTATCGCGGGTGTGAAACTAATTAAATACTGCCCTAAACTGGTGACCATCAATGCCTGTACCCCCTCCTTACCTCTTTGCACCAACAAAGAGAACCAAGAGACTCTGGTACGACTGGGGACACCTCCCGCCATTATACATAAACTTAAGGGGGTGTCACACATGCACTCCTAGCTGTGAGGATATACACAATTTGGAGCTCCACTCACATCTCCCCCACATTGGCTCTGATTCAGAGCCGGACACTCTTTCAGAGCGCTCACTCTGAATCAGGGCGGCATTAATTTTTTTTGTGTCGGCTCGTGGCCGCTTGCTAAGCTGTGGGTGACCACCCACAGCTTTTGCGAGCGGCCAGGTGATGGTCGCGACCATCGGGCTTGCAATGAGACCCTTGTGGTAGGGTCTCGTCCATCACAAGCCCCAGTGAGCTTCCGGCTCTAATAGAGTCGGAAGCTCACTACTGAGGCCGCCCCCAAACGGCAGGCTTTCCTTAGGGAACGTCTCCGTTTGGCCAGCCACCCCCCCTGCCCACCTCCAAAACGGGACCAGCTGTCAATCACAACCGACAGCCGCCCCGTTTTGGTGCGAGACCCATAGCGACGGAGCGTCCATTGCTGGCCGGGTATCGCGCATATGCACACCGGAGCCGGCTCCTGCGTGCGCATGCGCAGTGTGGGTCCATTGACCCGCTTGCGAGCGCTGTGCCCTCGCGAGTGGGTCTGAATCAGGCCCAATGTTCAACAACATATTTTGTTGCCTTTCTAGAACCTCTTTGTAGGAAATGATACAGAGGAAGTGCAGCTGTTTTATCCCATTAATAAATCCTAGTGACAAATACATACTAACATTTAGATAAGTAAATTACATTATATTAGTTTTAATTAATAAGTCATACCCAAATGTAGACATGCAAACATACACATGTCATATTAAATATATTCGCATAGCACAGGCACAAGATAAAGCACAGTTGTAGCAAGGTGACAAAATGGTCAGCCATGCCTTCTGGCAGGTTTTCTCATAAATACAGTACATATACACTTATAAAGCCAAGGACATGACAGGTTGTTAAAGTGACTATATTTAGAAATTGGACTTAACAAAAGAAACATATATACATATATTTACAACAAGTCACAGAAGGTCGGAGAACGAAGAGTAAAAGAAATGATGCATCTTATGTACAGTAGATGACAAATGAGTATGTTAGAGTGGCAGCTCCTATGTCTAGACCTTTTCACTGCATACTCATATTTTTATTCAAATATCCTTATCCATATTTGTAGATTTACTTTGTACTACTAATTCTAAATAACTTATGTTTACAGTATGTGTCCAATATTTATTTTATGAGCTATTTCCTATTATCACCTATTCATCATCATTTCTGAGATTCTCCATGTAGAAAGGCTTTCCCTAAACCTCCACCTACCACTCCAGTAGTGCTTACATGTTTCTGCTAAAGCTGGGCATACACATCCAGATAAAATGCTTGTCAGACCGACAGACATTTTATCTGGCAGCCTGCCAGCCGCAGATGTCCGTGGCATACACTGTGAGATTTCTTTACTTCCATGGGAATACACTTTACTTCCAGTGGCATACACTGTGAGATTTCCCTGTTACTTCCATGGGAAGGAACACAGGACATAGGCAAACGCAGGGGGGTTTCCATCTGCCTGGAAACCCCCCTCCCCGGCCCACACCATAACCACAATAGTAATGTAATAGAATTTTACTAGTGCTGAATGTTCTTCTCAGTATCACAAATGAAATAATTAGCACCACCTGTGATTCTTTTAACATGTATCAGTCAGTAATAAATAACCCGTGCACCAACTAGGAGATCTGGAAAACATTCACTGTTAGTGATGTATAGCTATAGAGCTTAATATGTACATATATGTCCAGGGCAGTGCTAAGTTATTCTGCTGCTCCCCCAGACTTGCTCCAATGCTCTGAAATGGTGCCCACATCTAAAATAAAAAACATTCAGCTCAGGCAGGATGGCCCTACTGCCACATCTAATGGCTTACTGTGATTGCTGGTCCTCTATATGCTGGAATTATGACACACAATATACTTTGCATGGTGCATATTAAAGCTGGTTAAGTGCTAATTCTACCCTCTTCATGGACAGGCCACACTCACTCTAAAATCAAGCATTTGGAAACCCCCTTCTAGAAATCCTGCGTTTGCCACTGCAGGAAATGTCTGTCTGTCAGCCGCTGCTGGGCATACACTGCCCGATGCAGCCGATAGTTTACCACATAAATATCGCATCGGACGGGCATGCTGGACAATCCGGCATCCCCAACCGAGCGATATTTAACCCTCGATCGCCCGCGCACACATTACAATTATCGGGGGGCGATCCGCGGATATCCGGCGGATCGCCCCGACAATTGTACAGTGTATGGCCAGCATAAGTGTACGAATGTGCACATGCAATCAATGAATGGTCCTCACCCACTTGGGCTTTTTCACATATTGCTGTGTTACAACACGGAACCAGGATGAGTTAGGCTGGAATGTATTCCTTAAAAAGAAAATTAACATTTGGAAGCTAATTTGAAATACATATATATATATATATATATATATATATATATATACAGCTCCAACGTCTGCCGGCACTCAAAAAATAGTAGAAATCACCTCCGGTGCACAAATAACAAATACTCACCAAATCCAATAAGAACAGGCACTCAGAGGGTTTTGCAGCAAAACTGATATAATGTCACAGGTCGACATTTCAAGGCCGCAGCCCCGTCATCAGGACCTCATCATAATGAAAAATCACATCACAAATGAACAAACTACTTACCCCTGCTATATACCCCATGTGTGGCTGGTCCTCCTCTCCGTCAAGCCTCTCACTGCCCGTCACGTGCATCCATATCACTTCTGGGCATTGCAGGGTTCATCCCCATGGAAACCGCACAGCATGCATTCCATGGCTCCTGATCCTGCGTGCCACCAGAAGTTGCTTGTGCGCACTCTCGCCGTAGGAGGGTCTATACAGAGGGAAACACACACTCATTAAAAACATGCCTAAATACAAAAAAGACCTGCACAGCAAATTACACATAACAAAACATAAATAAATAAATGTAAAGAGGAATATGTAAATGGAAAAAGATAATCACTGACAGAGATCATTAACATCCTCATAATTATAAAGCACTATCATGACGGGAGTCATACTACCCAATACAGATGTAACACTCAATAAAACTAAACTATTCCAATTGAGTTTTTCATTGAGGCCCATTGGAGTAATGGTCCTCAATCTCAGAATCCACCTGGATTCCTTAATTAACAAGAATTTTGCCCGATCACCCCGTCTCAGCGAAGCAGGTACATGATCTATCATAAAGTAGCGTAAAGACGCCAAGCTATGACCAGCCGACTTAAAATGCTTGGCAACTGGTTGGTCAATTTGTCTACCACCCAATGCTAACCTGATGGCCGATCTGTGGGCTGCCATTCTTTCTGAAAATTTCCGGATGGTCTGGCCCACATAATCTAGTCCACATGGACATACAACATATACTACATGATCCGTGGAACAAGTCAAAACAAACCTAATATCGTACACATTGTTCTCATGTGGGTGTTTAAAGGATTTACAGACCTTCAAAAAAGTACATGTAGTACAATTACTACACCTTTAGCACCCTGGTGGTTTAACATACACATTCGGAAGAGGTCTCAAATCTTTAGCCGTAATGTTAGCCTTCACTATCCTATCCCTAAGATTCCTGCCGCGCTTAAATGCGGCAATAGTCCTACTTCTGGAAAAGGGAGCTCCTTGTCTGAAGCCACAATAGGCCAAAAGGCTTGAGTAGCCCACCTATTAATAGGGCTGGAAGTGGAAAAATCATTTGTCCAAGGGATAAAGTTTTTAGAATCCCTCACCACTGGATTTAATAACTGAGACCTAGGAATCTCCAGAATTTTAGCTTTCTGATTGCGTAGGGCAATGGGATTATACCCCCTGGCTATAAATCTATCAATAAGAAAGTCTAGCTCTTCCGGCACCTTTTCTGGATCACTAGTAATCCGTGAAACCCGCATCATTTGTGAAAAGGAACGACCCTTCTTCAAGGACTCACGGTGGTGGCTAGCTGCTGACGAAAATGTGTTTCTGTCTGTATGTTTTCTGTAAACCTCTGTTGTAAAACTTTGATTGGCCAATTTAACCTTCACATCTAAAAAATGTACCTCAGTAGAATTATAATTCCAAGTAAATATGATGGATGATGTAGAACTGTTAATACCATCAATCACTTCCTGCAGACACATGGCACTCCCGGTCCACAGAAGAAATATATCATCTTGTACCGGGAGTACCACAAAATGTGTCTGCTGATTGCATCATCTTTGAAGAAGAGTTCAAACTTGCGTTCGAACATAAAAACATTAGCATACGAGGAGGCTATGGGCGAACCCATAGCACACCCCAGTAGCTGCAAATAAAACTCTCCATCATAAAGAAAATAATTTCTACATAAGGTTAACTCTAAAAGTTGCAGAAAGAGGTTATGATCAAAAATAGTACTGGATAAATTAACCTCTAAAAACTTTTTCATAGCCCGCAGACCCTCATGGTGTGGAATGGAAGTGTACAAACTGCACACGTCCAAACGACCTGTGACATTATATCAGTTTTGTTGCAAAACCCTCTGAGTACCAGTTCTTATTGGATTTGGTGTGTATTTGTTATTTTTGTACCGGAGGTGATTTCTACTATTTTTTGAGTGCCGGCAGACGTTGGAGCTGTATCTTTGTTCACTGTCAGTGTACCTGTTGCATGGCACCAGTTAATTTTTTCATATATATTTTTTCTATTACATCGGACTATATACTGACCTAGGATTGGTCTCCATTTAACTGAGAGGGATACACTGCAGTGTGTATGTTGCTGTGCCCTTGTTTATATATATAACAAATAAAGGCTATGATGGAAAGTCAGTTTAGTACATCAGACTCAAGGGATTTGACTGGATGTCATGGTCTATTTAACCCTGAAACATCAGCAACTTTCAGTTACTCTGCCAGTGAAATTGAACAGATTTTGTTTAAAGAAAAATGTGTGTTTAAATGACCCAGCACAAAAACGCGATGACCTTTATCACCAACTTTTTAAACTAAAACGTCATGAGACGGATTTTTTATTGCATGGCATTTCTCTATCAGAGTATTTTCGTGAGAACAAAATTCTACAAGGTTTTAGATTACATAATGTACCAACGATTGGTCGGAATAACCCGGAATCCGTGAAGAAATGGATCTCGATCCTAAATAAATGTGCCTACGATTTGATGATTGCTATAATAGAGGAATCTAATTGGGAATTACAGATTACTAAAGACAAGATTAAAACTTTTGAGCAGCTACATCTGAAGACTCTGAAAGAGGAGGACAGCCAGGATTGGCTGAGCAAATTAGAGACTCAATGTGACCATTACAGAAAAACCTGATTAAATTCAAGAAAAACAAAAAACATCTGGTTGATGCAGACTATGATGAGAATCGTGGACCTTTAACCGACTGCTGGACGACTCCGTGACTAAATTTATGTCTGCCCCAGGCAAAGTATGTTTGAATTTATCTAAAGCTGAGTTTGGTGCACTCAGGGACCTTGACGCATATGACGATATTGTGATCAGACCCGCCGATAAAGGCGGTGCCATCATCATTCATCATCATCCAAGATATTGGCGATTATAGAGTGCAAATACTATCCCAGGAGGAGGATGAAGCAATTTATAAGAAATTGAGAAGAGATGCAATTTTGGATTACCAACATGAATTGGAAAGTGTCCTTATTAGGGTGAAGGACTCTCATTTGATCCATCAAAAGTTGTTTGATGCTTTATATATTAAATTCCCTAGAGTCCCGGTGTTGTATACATTACCTAAGCTCCATAAACACCCGACCAAACCACCTGGATGCCCTATCGTCTCGGCACGGGATTCTTTTCTGCAAGCAGTATCTCAGTTATTAGACTGCATTCTACAACCTATGATTCATGATCAGTATACCTTTTTAAAGGATACCTCTATTTTTTTGCAAAAATTATCTAATTTTTGTGAGGTGCCGGCAGATACTCTGATGGTGTGTTTGGACATGTGCAGTTTGTACACTTGCATTCCACACCATGAGGGTCTGCGGGCTATGAAAAAGTTTTTAGAAATTAATTTATCCAGTCTTATTTTTGATCATAACCTCTTTCTGCAACTTTTAGAGTTAACCTTATGTAGAAATTATTTTCTTTTTGATGGAAAGTTTTATTTGCAGCTACGGGGGTGTGCTATGGGTTCGCCCATAGCCCCCTCGTATGCTAATGTTTTCATGATCGAACACGAGTTTGAACTATTCTTCAAAGATGATGCAATCAGCAGACACATTTTGTGGTACTCCCGCTACATAGATGATATATTTCTTCTGTGGACCGGGAGTGCCATGTGTCTGCAGGAAATGATTGATGGTATTAACAGTTCTACATCATCCATCAAATTTACTTGTAATTATAATTCTACTGAGGTACATTTTTTAGATGTGAAGGTTAAATTGGTCAATCAAAGTTTTACAACAGAGGTTTACAGAAAACCTACAGATAGAAACACATTTTCGTCAGCAGCTAGCCACCACCGTGAGTCCTTGAAGAAGGGTCTTCCCTTCTCACAAATAATGCGGGTTTCATGGATTACTAGTGATCCAGAAAAAGTGCCGGAAGAGCTAGACTTTCTTATTGTTAGATTTATTGCCAGGGGGTATGATCCCATTGCCCTACGCGATCAGAAAGCTAAAATTCTGGAGATTCCTAGGTCTGTTATTAAATCCAGTGGTGAGGGATTCTAAAAACTTTATCCCTTGGACAAATGATTTTTCCACTTCCAGCCCTATTATTAAGTGGGCTACTCAAGCCCTTTGGCCTATTGTGGCTTCAGACAAGGAGCTCCCTTTTTCCAAAAGTAGGCCTATTGCCGCATTTAAGCGCGGCAGGAATCTTAGGGATAGGTTAGTGAAGGCTGACATTACGGCTAAAGATTTGAGACCTCTTACGAATGTGTATGTTAAACCACCAGGGTGCTATAGGTGTAGTAATTGTACTACATGTACTTTTTTGAAGGTCTGTAAATCCTTTAAACACCCACATGAGAACAATGTGTATGATATTAGGTTTGTTTTGACTTGTTCTATGGATCATGTAGTATATGCGATTGTATGCCCATGTGGACTACATTACGTGGGCCAGACCATCCAGAAATTTTCGGAAAGAATGGCAGCCCACAGATCGGCCATCAAGTTAGCATTGGGTGGTAGACAAATTGACCAACCAGTTGCCAAGCATTTTAAGTTGGCTGGTCATAGCTTGGCGTCTTTACGCTACTTTATGATAGATCATGTACCTGCTTCGCTGAGACGGGGTGATCGGGTAAAATTCTTGTTAATTAAAGAATCCAGGTGGATTCTGAGATTGAGGACCATTGCTCCAATGGGTCTCAATGAAAAACTCAAATGGAATAGTTTAGTTTAATTGAGTGTTACATCTGTATTGGGTATTATGACTCCCGTCATGATGCTGCTTTATAATTATGAGGATGTTAATGATCTCTGTCAGTGATTATCTTTCTCCATTTACATATTCCTCTTTACATTTATTTATTTATGTTTTGTTATGTGTAATTTGCTGTGCCAGTCTTTTATGTATTTATGCATGTTTTTAATGAGTGTGTTTTGTGTGTTTCCCTCTGTATAGACCCTCCTATGGCGAGAGTGCGCACAAGCAACTTCTGGTGGCACGCAGGATCAGGAGCCATGGAACGCATGCTGTGCGGTTTCCATGGGGATGAACCCTGCAATTGCGGAAGTGATATGGATGCGTGCGACGGGCAGTGAGCGGCTTGATGGAGAGGAGGACCAGCCACACATGGGGTATATAGCGGAGGTAAGTAGTTTGTTCATTTGTGATGTGATTTTTCATTATGATGAGGTCCTGATGACGGGGCTGCGGCCTTGAAATGTCGACCTGTGACATTATATCAGTTTTGCTGCGAAACCCTCTGAGTGCCAGTTCTTATTGGATTTGGTATATATATATATATATATATATATATATATATATATATTAGGGATGTGCAGGCTCGGTTCTACTCGGTTCCGTTCGTTTTTTTTTCCAGAAGCTTATTGGGTTTCAGCTGTCACGAGTTTTGGATAGCCAATAAGATTCGGTAAAAAAAACCGAACGGAACCGAGTAGAACCGAGCCTGCACATCCCTAATATATATATATATATATATATATATATATATAAAACGTGGGCCCTGACGAAAATGCCAGAATAGAGCATTGAAACGTCACACAATAGCATCAATCCAGCTTGGTTACACCTGCTCTGTGTAACCAAGCTGGATTGATGCTATTGTGTGACCTGTCTTGACAAAGACCCTCCGGGGCCGAGTCCACTCATTGGCTGCTATAACAAACACACAGCTGCCGCTGGCGGCTGTGTGTTTGTTTCTGTGTAGGGCAGACCGCTATCACTGTGGGGCCCTGACATCAGGAGGCCACCGTTCGGCCTCGAACGGGGATCCGAGTTAGGCAGGGAACACCCGAACAAGGTTCGGGTAGACTCGGATCCCCATTGTTCGGAGCGGTTTGGATTCCACAAAATCCAAACCGCTCATCTCTAATATATATATATTTATATATATATAAAAATGATGATATATTGTATCTTAATCAGCTGCAGGAACCTTCGGTGAATCTGTGGACTCTCACTCAAGAGCTGTCAAAGGGGCATATTTATCAACATTGTTTTTACTAAAATATAGTGAAAAAGGGTGTTTTCATGACAAACTACCCCAATCAAATCAATCAACATATATTTAGTAAACATATTGCATCTCCCATAACTATAATGGAAAATGCGATCTGTCTGGAAGTTACTAAAAATAAATTGTAAAAAAATAAGTGGGAAAGCCCTGTGATAATAACGCCACCTGGAGATGGCGTTATCAGGGCTCTCCCCCCCGGTCCCCAGTGGCAAACTCAGGATTTCTAGAGGGGGGTTTCCAAATGCTTGATTTTAGAGCGAGTGTGGCCAGTCCATGAAGAGGGCAGAATTAGTACTTATCCAGCTTTAATATGTTACATACAAAGTATATTTTGTTTACATAATTTCAGCATATACAGGACCAGCGATTACAGTAAGCCATACTTGCCAACTCTCCCTCATTGTCAGGGAGACTCCCTGAAATAGCAGCAATCTCCCTGTCTCCCTGAAGAGTCTACCAATCTCCCTCATTTCACCTTACCCCCATTATGTCACTGTTATAGAAAAGAAAAAACAGAGATATATACATTCAAATGGGATCATTATTTTAATTTCCCTGCATTGGTTATAAGGCATAATGATCCCTATGGCTACATGCATTTTCTGAGAAGTATCAGTGTGTTTTCATCAACAAGTAGATCTTACTAACTGCTTTGGGACTCATTTACATGTTTATGTAAATCAATTTTATGACACGCCTCTCAGATGTAGCAGTACACGCCCACTTTACCACCGCACTCATAGGTACTGCTTTCACAATCTCCCTGAAATGCTTTTTCAAAAGTAGGCAGTTACTGAGTAAGCCATTAGATGTGGCTATAGGGCCATCCCTGCCTAAGCTGAATGTTTTTATTTCAGATGTGGGCATCATTCTGGAGCACGTCTGGGAGAGCGGCAGAAGAAACTAGCACTGCCCTGGACATATATGTACATATTGGTCTCCTTATGTACTGGAGAGTGTATTATTATACAATATTAATAATTTACCCTATTGATGGTCTATAGCAGTGCACCCGTAACAGTGCATATTTTGCACATGTCCTAGTTGGTGCACAGGTATATTTATTACTAGCTGACACATTGGTGTGAGGTTTCAGTGCTTGCACACTCGGGCAGAGGCAGCAGCAGCAGTGGGGGGGAAATGCTTTAGCCCCGGGGGTGATGAGGGAGCGGCGGCGGTGGCGACAGGGGGCGCATGCGTGGACACCTTATCACTGTATTTTTCATGAAAACACGCAATATAAAATATCAATATCAAAGTGCTGTTCTTTCTCGACAACATGTGTGCATTTATTACTGCCCAATTGCAGTCCAAACAGAAATAATTAGCTTGAGTCCTAAACTGCACAATATTGTTGCAGATCCAAATAAAACTATTGCGAACAGCGTCGGACTGAGGCATGAAAGGCCCACCAGGGAAAGCACTGGTAGGGGCCTATGCTTAAAGGGTGTGGCCATCCACCACAGAGGCTTGGCCAATCATTATAAAGGACATAGCCTGCAGACAACATGAATACTACAGTGCATGGTCTCGTCTGTTCATCCATATTCCTGTATACCAAGTAACTGACCCTGTAATAGAGGAACAATGTATCATTTCAGTGCACTGTCTGAAACCTGATAGGAAGAGGAGGTGGTGCCCTCAGGCACTGGGGTCCACCGGGGATTTCCCCTGTACCCCTGTGGGCCAGTCCAACCCTGATTGTGAAGGAATCCTATTTACAGCACATGCCTAGCATCAGAACAGGCATTCCTTATTGAGGTTCCCTGTAAGTGCAGCTGGCAGCAGTCCCTCTGGGCGGTGGTGCCACTAAAGCCTCCTAATAGAGGCAAACCGCGACTCTTTGGGACTCTCCACAGGGCATTCTACAATATAACTATCAGTCCTCTGCTATTTGCTTGGATGACAGCAGCCACTCAAGAATCTATATGTCTAGTAAGCTTAGACTGGGACATTTCCACTGTTTAGCAGCACCACCACCCAGTGGTACTGCTTCCAGCTGATCTGCACAGATCCCCACAAGTCACATAAATAGTAAATTAGAGTCCACCTGTGTGCAGGTAAGGCGTGTCACATGATAGCAGCTTATATACACCTGTCTCTGCGAGTTCCCCAGGAAGTTAGTGCATTTCCAAGCAAAGGCAAAATGAAGACTAAAGAACATTCCAAGTAGAGAAGGGACATTGTCATTGACAAATACCAATCAGGAAAAGGGTACAAGAGTATACCTCAAGGCACTGAATATACCTCAAAGCACCGATTAGGCTATCATTTAAAAATTTAGATAATATGTAATAACCTTGTATATGCCTAGAACAGGTTGTCCTCCAAAACTGAGTTTCTGAGCGATAAGAACTTTAATAAAGTAGACCAACAGGAGGCCAATGGCACTTCTGTGGGGCCTATTTATTAAAGTATATTTGTGCATATCCCGCAAAATATCCGTAAATATTAAGAATCCCTAAGATGTAACAAGGAGGGACTACAACAGACATCTTCACTATGAGATGCAGCTGTTCCATTTCCGACAGCAGCTGCAGCCACCTCACATTAAAGCTGACTGATTGCCAGGATGGGCTTCTACTCATTCCCAAAGTATCAGAAATGATACATCCAGGATTCCTTATTGCTACAACTTGCGACTATAATGAATCCTTATTAGTGTGGGCTGGCCGCAAATAATAAAAAAATATACCCCTAAGGAACTTACAGTATTCCAGGACAGAGGGCCTGATTCAGAGCTGAACGCTCTGACCAGAGCCCTCGCTCTGAATCAGGGCCCTCCTACCTTTTTTTGGAGCGTCCTCATGGACGTTCGCATAGCTGTGGGTTACCACCCACAGGTAGAGCGAGCATCCATGATGATGGTCGCGATGGTCTTGACCATCGCGACCATCGGGCTTGCGACGGAGACCCTGTGGTAGGGTCTCGCTGCCGCAAGCCCTGGAGTGATTTTGGCTCTATCAGAGCCAAAATCACTCCCACTGACATCACTAGTGATGTCAGTGGGGCCGGCTTCAGACGGTAGGCGTTCCCATGGGAATGCCTCCATCTGGCAGGCACGCCCCCGGCACACCCACCAAAGGGGGCGTGCTGTCAATCAACATCGACAGCACGCCCCCTTTGGTGCGAGACCCGGAACGATGGAAAGCCCGTCGCTCCCCGGGTCTCGCGCATGCACACGTCAGAGCTCCCTCCGTCGTGCGCATGCGCAGTGGGGAACATCGACCCGCTTGCGAGCGTACTGCCGCTCGCGAGCAGGTCTGAATGACCCCCAGAGATAGGAGTAACTGTGCATGGATTGGCAGATTGTATCGGTGCCACAGTGGTATTTAGCAGGGTCACACAAAGTCTCCATCTAAAGACACTCACTGGCACCTCGCTCTTCTATAGTGTACAGATTTGGAAGATGTGCAGAAACACTATGTATGCACAGTAGCGCATTGTGGTCGGAGTTTACGCTGTGACATGACTCCGGCACTGCAGGGTCCCAGCAGCAACGGATGAGGAAACAGCACCGAGCACTTTCCTCCAACACATGGGACACCAAGAGCATAACCACCTCATAAATCTGTGTAGTAGGGGAGGGTGGTAAGCAGAAAGATCTTGTTGGAACACACTCACACCGAACATGGCCTACCGATTGTCCAAAGATATATGGGAGACACGACCATGTGGATGAAGGTTCTAAATTTAACTTTTGAGCCCCAATGATAAGCGCTGTGCTTGGAACAAACCTGATACTGCAGATTACAGTGAAAACACAAACCATCCCTACATAGCAGCATGGTGGCGGTAGCATTATGTTACTGGGATGCTTCTCTGCAGTAGGGACTAGGAAGCTCATAAAAATAGCGGGTGAAATGGATACAGCAAAGTACATAGAAAGCCTGGATGAAAACATGCTGCAGGCTACAAAGGTGCATAGATTTAGAAGATGATTTATATTCCAACATGATAGTGACCCTAAGCATAGAGCATAAGCCACACTGGGGTCCAACTCAGTTTTTAAACATGGTTCCAACCTGTGTCACAAGCGAGTTAGACCCCTTTCACACTGCACCTTGGCCTCGTGTCATATCCAGTTAGACTCAGTTCACACTGTCAGCCCTGCAAAAACTTGTGTACTGTGGGCCTGATTCAGAGCCGCTCGTAAGCGGACGCTCGTTCGCTCCGAGCGATGTTCGCACAACTGCGCATGCGTATGGGTTGTAATGCGCATGCGCCAACCAGTCAGTGCGAGTGCCTGCTAATTTCAGTGACAGGATGAGGTGTTTGTGGTAACATGGGAAGGTGCTTGAAAACGGGGAGTGGAGATCCGAACGCAGGCGTGCCAAATGGTCAAAATGGCCGTTTTAAGGGTGTGCATAATTAACAAAGCAGCGTCATCGACCACGTCACTTGGTTGTTTCTTAGCCTGAACTGTTCGCATGATTGCAGTAGGAAAATCCAACCACAAGCACTGTGAGCAGTTCAGACGCCTTTCGATGTACTCGATTAATCAAATAAATAGCGGAGATGACGTAGGATGCGAGCGGCCAAGGGGCATCTTTACAAAATTGCGAGCACATGTTTCGTTCGCTCGCTCAAACATAGAGGCGTCAACAAACCGCAAAGAGCGAGCGCTCAATTTAAATAGCCGGCCCCTTTTTCTGAACGAGCGAGCGCAAATAGTGTCCGGCTCTGAATCAGGCCCTGTGTGTCATTACAAATTGATGTTTTTCAGGTTTCATAACCACCACACAGACATGCTTACACACCAGGGGTTAAAGTGGACCTTAACAGGGCGGAACTGCGTTCCATCACTTCTATTTGGACCCACCTCAGCCCGGCGCTGCAGGAAGGCTCCATTTGCTGGGCACATGCTGAGATTTTGTTACCAGCGGGCGTCCGGCTTCCTCCCCGCAGTGGAAGCAGGAGGCTGGCACTCACTCCTGAGCTCCGGCTTCCAGCTCTCACAGTGTGCAGTGCACTATGGGAGAGAAGTCATGACGTCTCTCCCACAGTTCAGAGGAGCAGCCAGGCGGACCAGATGGCAGCGGACGTGGGAGCAGAGCTTAAGGCAATTATAAGGTTTTTTTATTTTTGTGTTAGCGGCTTCACTATAGGTGGCACTACTACTGGGGGCATTATTATTGGGGGCATTACTTTGGGGGCACTACTACTGGGGGCATTGCTCTGGGGGCACTACTACTGGGGGCATTACTCAGGGGACATTACTATTGGTGGCATTACTCAGGGGGCACTACTACTGGAAGCATTACTATTGCGGGCACTACTACAGGGGGCACTACTCGGGGCACTACTACTGGGGGCATTACTCAGGGGGCACTACTACTGCGGGCATTACTATTGGGGGCATTACTCAGGGGGCACTGCTACTGGGGGCAATACTATTGGGGGCACTACTACTGGGGGCACTTCTACAGGGGGCATTAGTACTAGGGCACTACTATTGGGGGCACTATTACAGGGGGATTAATAATAGGGGCACTGATTAAGGGGCATCACTCATGGGGGGCTCTGCATAAGGGGCACCACTACTGTGGGCTCTGCATAAGGGGCACTACCACTGTGGACACTGCATAAGGGGTACTACCACTACTGGGGCACTGCATAAGGGGCAGTGCACCACCACTTAGGGCACTACATAAGGGACACTACCATTACTGTGGGACACTGCATAAGTGGCACCACTACAGTGGGCACTGCATAAGGGGCCCCACTACAGTGGGCATTATGTGTAAGGGGTACTACTGCTAGGGGCACTATTATTGTATAAGGGGCACTATTACTGTGGGCATTGTGTATAAGGGGCACAAATGTGGGCAATGTGTATAGGGGCACTGCTGTGTCTCATACATGAAGAAGGGACACTACTATGTGGTGTAATGTGAATCAAGATTGTGCTACTGTGTGGCGTAATTTGAATTGGAAATACTATTGTGTGGCCACGCCCCTTCCTTTTGAGACTACGCCCCTTTTTTTGGAGTGTGTTGTTCCTTTGTTGAAAAAACACCAAAGGGGGGGGGGTCCTGTGAGTTCCACCACTTCTCTAAGACCACTTTAAGCACTGATACACACCATATGAAATGTTATCAGAAGTCACATAATCTACCACAAAATTTTTGGATTGCGGTTGTAAACTGGAGTGCCTGGAGGAAATCCATGCGAACGCACATGGAATATACAAACTTCACACAGACAGGGCAATAATCAGTTTTTTCTGCCTGCAATTTTGTTTTGGAAGACTGGATTCCTTTGACAGCTACTTAATAATTAGAAGTATTGTCTTGGGTCTTTACCCACGGCCATTTGTACTGTTTTCATTTGGAGTGAACCCTGCTAAATTCTTATTTAAACTTCAGTTTAATCATAGTGTTCATTTAATGCTATCAAACTTCAAGAAGCAATCCACATAATGAAAATAAAATCAGAAAATGATATTCAGCACTTGATGTTCAGACAAACTCTTGCAGTAGAGGAATATTGACCTTTGGAGCTCACACATTTTATGACAATCAACTTACCCGATGAGTATCAAGGTGTCACACAACTCATAATGAATACCACGCTTCATGCAATTAATCTGATTCTATTAGTGGAATGAGAACAGCCACTGAATAGGTTAAGCAAAACCTCTATTGAACTGAGGGCCCGATTCAGACCCGCTCGCTAGGCTGCGTTTGCTCCCAGCCAGCCAATGTTTTGCATTCTGCGCATGCGTACGCATAGCAGTGCGCATGCCGAAACAATGCAAGCCAGCGGGAAGCGTTCGCTCGCTGAGCATAGACAGGGGCTGGCCGCTAGAAAAGGGGGGGTGGAGGTGCGAATCCAGGTGTGCCTGAGCGTCTTACCGCCATTTCAGAGGCGTGCATAATTAAGAGGAAGCGTCATAGTACACGTCACATGGTGGAAAATCACACTGAATCACTCGCAGTGCTTGCGGTAGGGTATGGTCAGCCTCAAGCGCTGTGTTCGGTCCCCGTGGTACTCGATGTTACCAATGGTTGCATACACTTCCTGGAGATGACGAGCGCAAGTGGGCATCTTAAGACAGGCTGGTGGGCATCTGCATACACAGAGCGGTTGCACGCTAAGACATAGTGGGCGTGCTAATGCCTTGTCGTGCGATCGCTTGCCTTTGCCAACTGTGCATACGCTGGGTGCGTGCAAACGCATCTTGTGAGAGGGTCTAAATTGAGCTCTGAATACCATAAACTGCTGTTTTATTCCCACAGTATGTTTTGATTGACAGCTCTCTGCTTTCATCCCCACAAAGTCACCATTTATCTTTTATTCAACTTTTGCACATTAAATGCTTGTCAAGCAATTAGGAAGGATGGGAAATCAGGTAAAACAAGTAGCTGACTCTTCTTTGGTGTTCCTTAACACTCTCCTGAAAAAGAATAACTTATACCCCAAAAATATCTTATATTTATGAAGTCATTGGTCTGTTTGTTTGCCTGTCCGGTTATGCATTCGGACACCCCTGCACTGATTGGGAGGAAACCAATGCAAGATGGTCTAGTTGGATCCTGTTCAGGTTTTAGGGGGTTTAGGGTCCCGGTGAGACCTCCCGTTGGTGTACGCTGGACAGAACTTTGAACGGGGAGCCTATTCTGAGCCTTCCACTGGATGGATTTGTACGAAAACTTCACAGAGTGGTAACATTGGGTCCAAGAAGACATACTAGGAGGTTGATGTCTCGGTCGTAGCTCCCTTTGGTGTACACAGAACTTTGACCCAGGAAGCCAGGGTCTTCCACTGGATGGATTTGGATGAAAACTTCACAAGGGTGAAACCAATGTGAGGTGGTCCAGTTGGATCCTGTACAGGTTTTAAGGGGGTTAGGGTCCTGGTCGGACCTCCCGTTGGTGTATGCTGGTCAGAACTTTGACCCGGAGAGCCTGTTTTGAGCTTTCCACTGGATGGATTTGGATGAAAACTTAACAGAAGGGTGTCAAGTGGTCTGGGATGACTGGCAATTGGTCTGGGATGCATAACTTAATAACTTGAAGATTAGGTCCCGGTCAGACCTCCCGTTAGTGTATGCTGGGCAGATCTTTGACCCAGAGAGCCTTCCAATGATGGATTTGGACGAAAATTTCACAGAGGGGTGGCAACTGGTCTGGTATACCTAACTTAATAACTTAAAGATTTAAACTCGGGCAATGCCGAATACTTCAGCTAATGAATAAATAAATAGGCCTAGTTGTCGTTCCTTTTAGTATCTTCCTAGCCTATGTCCAAGTTAATACCAACATGCCCCTTCCAGCTGTGGAGTTCATTTAAACTACTCAAGTATATTCACCTATTTTGTGGAGATCTCTGTCTGGTATGTGAGACCTGTGCAGTAATAAGAATCTAGTATTGATTCCTAATAGTCACTAATCGCTATTAGTACTGCAAGTCGCTTAAGAAACAATTGCTTTCCAGTCCAATTGTGCGGTTCCAAAGCACAAAAACTTATTTATGTAAACAGGGAAAGATTTAACAATTAGAATAAAAAGCAATAATATATATATATATAAGTACAGCCAATACATACGCATGTGCTACTGGTCCCAGTATGCAGTATTTCAATCCTGAACCCTGCGGTCACATTCACCCAAAGAAATGGAGAAATGACTGAACACTGAGACCAGCTCACAGAATATATTCGGTACAGGTTACAGAGAGAAGAAAGGGACAAGTTGGCAGGTTTCCATTGGTTCTTGGATCTGGTCACTCTGGTCATTGGGTAGTTCTTACGGTGTCATCAGGGGGATGGCTCAGTCCTCAAACGGTCATATTGTGTAGTTTCCCGCCAAAACAATTAGCTACAACACTGCATACTAATAATAACAAGCTATGCAATAAATCCCTATCATCCATAACTAACGGAAGCAAGATGCGGCTTCTTTGCCGATAGGAACGGAGGTCTGCAAATGAACAGGGATTTAGTATGATACCAAGCATGACATGTCCCTTATATTCTAAACCTTAGATCTCGTTTAAGTACATATTACATTGTAATTATTAGCCCAAAATTCCTTTAATAACTCTGATTATTAACCGTAGTGAATGGGAACCATTTTATACATATGCGTTCACATATGTGCATCCGTGTAATGTCTGTATGTATGTATGTGAGTACGCATGTGAGCATCTATGTGTACGTATGTGTACGAGTGTCTATGTGTATGCATATATGTTTATGTGTGCGTTATTTGCATCAGTGTATGTTTGCCTTAACCAAATATCAAGGTGTCATAGACAATAAGGTTGTTTTGCTCAGAGGTGACCAGCAGATGTTTGCTGGAGTCATAAAGTCTGATAGCTCATCAAAGGTTTTCCTCTGCTTATTTGGAGTGTAAATGTCAGTTCCTCTTAACTACAGTAGCATTGAACAAAAGGCATACAATTGCTAAAGATATTCATACTTCTGACAATGGTCTTTAAGTCTGCATTTAAAACACTCCTCTGCGCAGACCAGTATCTGTGTGTAGATCAAAATGTCAAGGGTTAAAATAAAAAAAATTGTTTGGGATCCCCCCCAAATCAGGATCCAGCCCCAGACCTCTGAGCCTGGACTTGAACTGGAAAATTTGTGGAAAAAACTGTATGGGGTTCCCCCTATTTTCCGAACATTACAGATGGACATGTAGTCCATCTGTAATAAACAATATTATCTGTTTTATTACTATTAACCCGGCATCCACCACCACCAGGGATGCAAGGAATTTCAGCCCATGGCTGGTTGTTCCTTGGGATGGAGAGCCTCATTTTATTTTTTGGGTCCCACTTTCCAAAGAATTCCAGCCCTGGGCTGACCAGTTTGGGACTGGTTAATGTTATGGCAGGTTGACCCCACACTGTGTGTCTCCTTGTACACATATATTCTCAACAGGTTATGGGCCCAGGAAACATATTGGGCAAATGCAAGAAGAGGCATGATGTATCAAAGCTTGGAGAGAGATAAATGGAGAGAGATCAAGTACCAGCTAATCAGCTTCTAACTGCAATTTTAAACTCTAAACAAAAAATATGGTAGTTGCTCAATTCAGCTTAATGACATACCACAGGTCCTTGTAAAGGGTGGGGTTTACACTGAATACAGAAAAAAAGGATTTGCCTTCCAGCACACTGTAGCAAAATCAAAAATACTTAAATCCTACATAATAATAGAGATTCAGAGGTATTAGTTACAAACATTTGCAGATATATGAATAAGCGCCAGGCCAATCTTCAAGGCTCCTCTATACTGGCATCCCTAACATTAAGGGGTTCACGTCCGAGAGGCAAGGCACCCCAAAAAAATTCCAGCCAAGGACCATCCCCAGGGCATCACACAAAAAGGGCAAAAAAGGTGATAGTGAAGTGTAAAGGATAAATCAATAAGTGTTAATAAAATGTGAAAGAATTAAAATGACATAAATAATATACAAACAATTAGAGAAGTGATAAAAATATTCTATGTGAATTAATTTGTGATGCCATGAGAAAGGTCCAGCCAGAAAAACCCCAGGGACCCCACTCCCAAACACTCACCCCAAAATAATTATTGCTACATAATAGTAGCACCCACTCTGGGTCATATAATTACAAATTGATGTACTGCATGATAACAGCACATGTATGAGCTGAGAGCTAACTTACCTTGGAGGTACCCCAAAAAACCTCCACATGGCACTATAAGAATCAGCACCTCCTCCTAATGCTGATTCCCTTCATGCCTCTCCAAACTGCAAACAAAAAATATGGTAGTTGCTCAAATCAGCTTAATGACATACCACAGGTGTTTGTAAAGGGTGGGGTTTACACTGAATACAGAAAAAAAGGATTTGCCCTCCAGCACACTGTAGCAAAATCAAAAATATTTAAATCCTACATAATAATAGAGATTCAGAGGTATTAGTTACATACATTTGCAGATATATGAATAAGCGCCAGGCCAATTGTCAAGGCTCCTCTATACTGACATCCCTAACATTAAGGGGTTCACGTCCAAGAGGCAAGGCACCCCGAAAAAATTCCAGCCAAGGACCATCCCCAGGGCATCACATAAAAGGGGAAAAAAGGTGATAGTGAAGTGTAAAGGATAAATCAATAAGTGTTAATGAAATGTGAAAGAATTAAAAGGACATAAATAATATACAAACAATTAGAGAAGTGATAAAAATATTCTATGTGAATTAAGTGGTAATGTCATGAGAAAGGTCCAACCAGAACAACCCCAGGGGCCCCACTCCCAAACGCTCACCCCAAAATAATTATTGCTACATAATAGTAGCATCCACTCTGGGTCATATAATTACAAATTGATGTACTGCATGATAACAGCACATGTATAAGCTGAGAGCTAACTTACCTTGGAGGTACCCCAAAAAACATCCACATGGCACTATAAGGATCAGCACCTCCTCCTAATGCTGACTCCCTTCATGCCTCTCCAAACTGCAAACAAAAAATATGGTAGTTGCTCAAATCAGCTTAATGACATACCACAGGTGCTTCTAAAGGGCGGGGTTTACACTCAATACAGGAAAAAAGGATTTGCCCTCCAGCACACTGTAGCAAAATCAAAATTACTTAAATCCTACATGATAATAGAGATTCAGAGGTATTAGTTACATACATTTGCAAATATATGAATAAGCGCCAGGCCAATCGTCAAGGCTCCTCTATACTGGCGTCCCTAACATTAAGGGGTTCATGTCCGAGAGGCAAGGCACCCCAAAAAAATTCCAGCCAAGGACCTTCCCCAGGACATCACATGAAAAGGGGAAAAAAGGTGATAGTGAAGTGTAAAGGATAAATGTGTAAGGATAAATCAATAAGTGTTAATGAAATTTGAAAGAATTAAAATGACATAAATAATATACAAACAATTAGAGAAGTGATAAAAATATTCTATGTGAATTAAGTGGTGATGCCATGAGAAAGGTCCAGCCAGAACAACCCCAGTGGCCCCACTCTCAAATGCTCACTCCAAAATAATTATTGCTACACAATAGTAGCACCCACTCTGGGTCATATAATTACAAATCGATGTACTGTATGATAGCAATTTTAAACTCTGCCTGTAAAATGACAATTAGAAGCTGTTTATTTGGTACTTTATATCTCCACTTTATCTCTCTCCAAGTATAATACATATCCTCCACAGACTGCTACAAGACACAGGGCTCGATTCAGACCTGCTTGCTAGATGCGTTCACATGCAGCCAGCATATGCAAATCCAGCAAGGCAGGTGATCGCATGGCGAAGCAATAGCACGCCCACTATGTCTTAGCATGCAATCGCTCTGTGTATGCAGATGCCCAGCAGCCTGTCTTAAGACGCCCACTTTCCCACGTCATGTCCATGAAGTGAATGCAATTACAGGTAGCGATCGCAGCACATGTGGCTGACCATACCCTACCGTAAGCACTGCGAGCACTTCAGTGTAAAATTCAGCCAGGTGACTTGTACTATGATGCTGTGTCATAATTATGCAAGCCTCTGAAACGACGTTAAGATGTTCGGGCACGCCTGTGTTCTCACCACCACTCCCCCATCTCCAGCTACCAGCCCCTGTCCCCACCCACAAATGGTTTGCCCTGTCACTCCTTCTGCCAGGCTGTCTATGCGCAGTGAGCAAATGCTTCCCAATTGCATGGACTGGTTCGCGCATGTGCACTGTGAAGGTCACAATAGACCCTGGTGAAGTACAAGAACATATGTGATAGAGAAAGCCATAAGTACCATAGGCTTAAGTGTAGAGCTACATATGTACTCTATTATACATGGGAAGACGTCAGCAAATGACATGTGGACAGCACTGCTGGTAGCGTATCAAGATACAAGTCTCATGAGAAGAAGTAATGTAATTTGTGCATTGCACAACACCAAGATATGTGAATGCAGGAGTATGAGTGATCACAATTATAGAATTATGTCTGTTTCTCTGCAATTAACATCTGTTAGAGTGCAAATAGATGAAGAGATTGCTACAGAACTTTATGCCAGAGTTTGAATTTCTAATTGTGGCGTTGGAGGCAAACACAGCAAAGTTAACCACAGACACAGTCACAGCAGTTCCAAGAATGAATGTCATGTGAGTCAAGTGCTGAGACTACTACATTACACGGAAAAAGTAAAAAAGTTTTAATTTTAAGTGTGACACTTATTATAAGTTAGGTCACAAAGCATTTGAAAAAAAAATACAATAACAAAGAATAATTAGCCCTGAGTGTTACATATAGCTGCAGAAAATATTGTTGATATATTGCTTCAAGTACAACAAGAAATCTCTGCTGCAATGTGGAATGGTCCACCAAGTTAATCAAATGTGCCCCTAGCACAATCAAAGGAAAAGCAATCTAGCCTGTCTGAAAGTTGGGACTAAAATTACAGTCACAGAAATCCACGAAGTGCTTTACGTACCAGAGATGGGAATCTTGTAATCATCAGTGTCCTAGCACAGCGAGGTCACAGAGTTCACTTTGCTAAAGGAAAGTGCATTCTGAAAAACAGAAGAGGGACAGTAGTAGCTACATGCACAAGGTGTCAGCAATTGTATGTCCTAGATACATAGTATAGTTATGCAATGATGAAAAGTGAGACACATTCACTGAGACTCTGGCACAGAAGATTTGGAAACCTCGGATATGACAGTGTTCAAAAGCTACAGGATGGGATGGTCACAGGAATGACAGTGACTAACACAGAGAGGTCTGTGTCACGGCTACAGACACTTGAGACTCCAGGGAAGAGTCAGGCTTACTAGGTAGTATGAACTGTGGTGGTTTTAGGAATGACCTTTTCATGAAATATCACTAGCATGAAATAAAAGTAAATAGAATTTATTCAAGAACAAAAACTGTATGGCAAAGTTCCACATTAAATCTCAATAAAACAAAGTTCATGACATGCACTAACAGGTGCAGGGGTATGCCCTTATGAGAAACAAAGTTCGAAATACACACTGAACTCGTGTGGGGTGAAACCCCAAGTCCGACACGAGGCTAGGGCCTCAGGATAGAATGGAGGTTAATAACAGGGTTGAGCCCTGTATCGTGACGGAGGTCCAGAACAGGGTTGAGCCCTGAGATGTAACAAGATCTGGAGCGAGGTTAAGCCCTGAGACGTAATGAAGATCCGGAACAGGGTTGAGTCCTGAGACGTGATGAGGGTCTGGAACAGGGTTGAGCCCTGAGCCATGAAGAGGGTCTGGAACAGGGTTGGGCCATGTGGCGTAATTAAGGTCTGGAGCAGGGTTGAGCCCTGCAGCATAATGAAGGTCCGAAGCAGGGTTGAGCCCTGTGTCAGGATGAAGGTCTAGAGTAGGGTTGAGCCCTGCGATGTGATGGGGTCTGGAGCAGGGTTGAGCCCTGCGTCAGGATGAAGGTATGGAGCAGGGTTGAGCCCTGCGATGTAATGAAGGTCTGAAGCAGGGTTGAGCCCTGCGGCAGGATGAAGGTCCAGAGCAGGGTTGAGCCCTGCGATATGATGGGGTCCAGAGCAGGGTTGAGCCCTGCGGCAGGATGAAGGTCTGGAGCAGGGTTGAGCTCTGCAATATAATGGGGTTCCTATGAGGATAGACTGTAACGGTGCAATTGACAATTGTAGAAGAAGTAACCCCAGTGTCTGCATGAGCCAATAATAACAAGTAAACCAAATAGTGTAGCGTATAATGGAAAAGCAATAATAGAGCAGGATAACACATTGAAAGACAATGGTAATGCTGAGCTCTGTAGTGCAGCTGATAACCTGTATCAGAACTTGAACTGGAACACGAGCAGGAATGTAGCGAGGTCCACAGCATACACCAGGCACAGCGGGGATCTGGCAGGAGTCCAAGGAAGACCTGAAAGAAACGTTGTACAGACAATGAGGCATAGTTAGTAACAGGCCTTATACTAGAGGTCTGTGATCCACAGGAAGTTCAGAACATGTGACCCAAATAGAATCAGGTTTGGAATAATAAGCAATCAAGGAATCCAACAACCTGACGATACCTAAGAAACAGATGATCACTTTAACTCTCTGCACATTGCATGTGATGAACGCCAGCAACCAGGATAGATCCTCCAATGACCACAATGGAACTTCAGCAAGTGTAGTTTATCTTTAAGTACTGTAGTAGTCAAAGTCCTGACAGTCTGTATGTGAGAGCTGTATATCAAGAAAACAAAGTTGCAAGCCATTTCCCAAGTCAACAAGCAGAGATACAGCAGCACTTGAGATGCATTCAGATGTATGTGGTCCAATGGAAGTAAAGTCAATAAGTGGATACAAATACTTTGTGATACTGTACTTATAGATGATGTCACAATAATGACACACATACACTAAAGAGAAAAGAAAATTGCAGACCACAAGAGACTTATAGAAAATCAAAACAGTCACAAATTCAAAGTCCTTAGATGTGATAATGGTGGAGAATATCTAAACAATGAGGTAGGTAATTAATTATAATTATATACTAGATTTATATGGAATAGAGCATCAATTGACTATTGCCTATAAATAGTCAATTGATGATGAAATACAAAAAAGCTTGTCAAGTCTAGTGATGTTATATTTAAAGAAACAACAGAAGTTGTAGAAAAGCTGGAAGTTGATATACAGAGCAAGTATGTGTAACTGGACAGGACAGCAGCTGGAGATGTATCTGAACCAGAGGCTACCAGCATATAAGTTCAACCACCAAAAAAAAGGTCTTATGTAACATTAAATATTGGCAAACCACAGAGGTATGAGGACGAATTTGTAATTATTGCATTCAGTGAAGCTCATGTTAATCGAGAACCAAAGCCAAGATCCAATTGGTGTTTGTGGAAATCCAAGATAGATTAAGAGCCTTTGCAAGATCTAACAGTCACAAGAGTGAAAGACAACAAGAATCATGAAAGTGACAGACTGTTGCAATAGTCCATGCTGTCAGTGAGGGGACTCTTGCTGATATATTTACCAAGAAGGCCAGACTAAAATCACTTGATGTTTTTTTTGTGTTTCACCCTGTTTCCTTTCAGATTGCTAAAATTGAATGTTTGGGTAACTTGGAGAAGCTTGTATCAAGGGGAGGTGTTGATAGTAGTGTTCACTTCTGCATAGACTCCATTTTGTTCCTCCAGGGAGGCTTCATTCCCTGCTGATGGCCACCGAGATTAGTAATGTGCATGTGCGGCACCATATTGTCACTGTGTAAGAATGCCACAGTGGGAGACAGACTGGTTAAGTAATTGGGCTGTGTCATGACTAGGGTTGTGAGGGGTCAGGGTGAGCGGCACTTACCTGTCCGGATGCTCTGGAGGGGTCCTTCAGGCAGGGGTGTAGGCACATGGAGGTCTGCGCTGCATGCTACAGGGTCTGGAGGCATAGTGTCCTGGCTGCTAGTGTGAGTAATACACACCTTGGCAGCACTGCAGCGTGACATGGGTGCCACCATCTTGGATTGGGTCAGGTGACTCCTTTTGGCCAATCCAGTCAGAGCAATCCTGGGAGCCCTAGCAACTGTTGTCACTTCCTCCAGGTACTTAAGGGCTGAACTGCAGTTCTTCTGTGCCAGTGCAACGTTATTCCCAGCCTAGCTGGGTGTTAGTTCTCTGAGCTCCTTGCCCTACCTTGCTCCTGCTGAGTCTCACATATAGGCTATTGCTCCAGGTTCCAGCCTTCTAGATGCTCTGCATACCAGCAGTTCTACTCACTACTACCACCCCTAGAGGGAGCCCTGCTTAAAGCCATTCTGACAGTCTGTGCTCCTCCCGAACTTTCCAGTGACCTGTTGTGTGTATCCACAGTCCGTTCCGGGTGTATCTCTCAGTCAGCATCAATTCTCTGTCAGTGGGCCATCCATGAGCAACACACATCTCAGACCTGCGTCCTTTCAATATCAGACATCAACCTCTCCTGGATCCACCCCGGGTTCATCCACACAAGTACTTAATCCTCCTGTGACAGGCTGTCTGTAGTGATAAGTCATCCGCTGGTGTGTTCATAACTCTACCATAGCACTGCACCCGTGCACACATGTTCACAACAGTGGCTTCATTTGCCATATCAATAATTAAGCTGTCAGGCTTCTTCAGCCACAACATTTTTATATATTTCAAAAGACTTATGGCATCTGTTTTTATGTGTATATTATAGATTATTGTGATTTAATTATTATTCACTAGTGTTTGTGTAATTAAACATTTCTATTCTAATATTTGAAACTTCACATATTTGTTGGTTTAAAGTGTTCTAAAGTCGGGGGGTTTTGTCAGTTTTCCATCAGTTTTGACTTTAGTAACTGGTCAGTTTGTAAAACCAACGGTAAATTATCCAAAATCCCAAAACCGACCTTTAGTAATGTGTAGTGCTTCACCTCTGCAGCAGATTGATTGCGAGTTTTCTGTTGGATCTACTGTGGTATAGGGATTTGAAATCAATGTTGGATTTGAAATATCAGTCAAAACCGATGCATAGTAAATGCTATTTATTTTGGACTGCAAACTGATGCCAATACCCATCATTGACCATTGACCACTACTGGGGGCACTATATAAGGTGGCGCTGCATAGGGTGTACCACTACTGAGGGCACTGCATAGGGGCACTACTACTGGGGGCACTAAATAAGGGCATTACTATTGGGGGCACAAGGGGCACTGCTCAGGGGGGACCACTACTGGGTGCACTGTAAAAGGGGCACTACATAGGGGGGCACCAAAAAATATTCTCGCTTACCAAAAAATTTGGGCTAGGGCCGGCCCTGTATGTATATATATATATATATATACAGTCAGGTGCATAAATATTGGGACATTGACAGAATTTTCATATTTTGGACTCTATTCACCACCACAATGGCTTTGAAATGAAACAAACAAGATATGCTTTAACTGCAGACTTTCAGATTTAATTTGAGGGTAATTACATCCAAATCAGGTGAACGGTGTAGGAATTACAACGGTTTCTATATGTGCCTCCCACTTTTTAAGGGGCCAAAAGTAATGGGAAAAACTAAACAATCCTAAATCTAACTTTCACTTTTTAATACTTTGTTGCAAATCCTTTGCAGGCAATTACAGCCTGAAGTCTGGAACACATAGACATCACCAGACGCTGGGTTTCATCCCTGGTGATGCTCTGCCAGGCCTCTACTGTAAATGTCTTCAGTTCCTGCTTGTTCTTGGGGCATTTTCCCTTCAGTTTTGTCTTCATCAAGTGAAATGCATGCTCAATCGGATTCAGGTCAGGGGATTGACTTGGCCATTGCATAACATTCCACTTTTTAGCCTTAAAAAACTCTTTGGTTGCTTTTGCAGTATGCTTCGGGTCATTGTCCATCTGCACTGTGAAGCGCCGTCCAATGAGTTCTCAAGCATTTGACTGAATATGAGCATATAATATTGCTCAAAACACTTCGGAATTCATTCTGCTGCTTTTGTCAGCAGTCACATGATCAATAAATACAAGGGAACCAGTTCCATTGGCAGCCATACATGCCCACGCCATGACACTACCACCACCATGTTTCACTGATGAGGTGGTATGTTTTGGATCATGAGTAGGTCGTTTCCTTCTCCATACTCTTCTCTTCCCATCACTCTGGTACAAGTTGATCTTTGTTTCATCTGTCCATAGGATGTTTTTCCAGAACTGTAATCACTTTTTTAGATGTTGTTTGGCAAACTCTAATCTGGTCTTCCTGTTTTTGTGGTTCACCAATGGTTTACATCTTGTGGTGAACCCTCTATATTCACTCTTGTGAAGTCTTCTCTTGATTGTTGACTTTGACACATATACACCTACCTCCTGAAGAGTGTTCTTGATTTGGCCAACTGTAGTGAAGGGGTTTTTCTTCACCAGGGAAATAATTCTTCTGTCATCCACCACAGTTGTTTTCCGTGGCCTTCCGGGTCTTTTGATGTTGTTGAGCTCTCCGGTGCATTCTTTCTTTTTAAGAATGTTCCAAACAGTTGATTTGGCCACACCTATTGTTTTTGCTATCTCTCTGATGGGTTTGTTTTGATTTTTCAGCCTAATGATGGCTTGCTTCACTGATAGTGACAGCTCTTTGGATCTCATATTGAGAGTTGACTGCAACTGATTCCAAATGCAAATATCACACCTAGAATCAACTCCAGACCTTTTACCTGCTTAATTGATAATGAAATAATGAGGGAATAGCCCACACCTGTCCATTAAATAGCTTTTGAGTTGATAGTCCCATTACTTTTGGCCCCTTAAAAAGTGGGAGGCACATATAGAAACCATTGTAATTCCTACACCGTTCACCTGATTACCCTCAAATTAAATCTGAAAGTCTGCAGTTAAAGCACATCTTGTTTGTTTCATTTCAAAGCCATTGCGGTGGTGAATAGAGGCCAAAATATGAAAATTCTGTCAATGTCCCAATAGTTATACACCTTACTGTATATATATATTTGTGGTGTTTGTGGTGGCCTAAAACAAGCACTTCAATCATAAAAGTTGCATTTTCTGTCACTGAAGTGCTTGGTTTATTACTCAGTGCATGTCCTTTTCAAAATACAACATAAGGGTGGATAGAAGGGCCCAATTACAATTCCATAGTGCACTACTTTTCATTATGGGGTTTACTAAGATTGCATGTGTTTGACAGGCAGTGTATTTTACTGTGCTTTACTGGGGCATTCATATTCTTTTGTATCTTGCAATGCCATTCATCACCAGCTTCTCAGGCTATGTTTCCTGCAGCTTCTCCACAGATAGAGTAGTATCATCAAATCATATAAGATAATTCATTATTGACTTCAACTAGGCTGTTACTCTGTCTTGAATTTTTTGTATTGTCCAGTCGAAGCTGGATTATTGGCTGAGACAAGATCAGTTTAAAATTGAATCGCAGCGACACCATCTTGCGACTGGCCGCAAGACGCCATCTTGGAAATGAGATCGCAAGACGCCATTTTGCGAATGGCCGCCTAAGCGCCATTTTAAATAAACTCACACTTTAGTACATGTGGCGATATTACTATTAGCATCATGCGATTGCATCTGTGACCATCACCATAAGTTATGGCGATTCACCAAAAGCCCATTTCATGACTTTGCGTAGTTTGGGTGCTCTGGATAAAGTGCATATTATTATAATTCCCCTAAAGGATATATTTTAAAAATTGGATTGCTTTAGCTAAACAGAGCAAATGGCCATGTGACAACTAGCCTGTGTAGATAAGCTACCTGGACATAATGTCTGCTCTCACTCCAGGTGGCCCTGCTCGAATACAGCAAGAGGGTCGTTTGTAGCACCTTACATTAGCAGGCTTCCTGCAATAAAATACCTTCAAAGCCAAGAGTGTTATCTGAGGTTTGGGTCTTGTAGCTGTGCTAATTTGCATTTACACAAGAACCTGGGAGAACAAAGGACTGTGCTTTTGAGCCTGGGAAGGGTGGGGGCTGCTGAGAGAGGGGGGGGGCTGTGGAACTATAATGCTCAGCATTCCACACTGCTAGGTGTTCACTTAGTTTAAGTGAGATTTAAGTGCACCATTTCTCATACACACATTAATACGCTCAATTGCATATTAGCGAATGCATAAGATCCTGTATGAAAACGCTGTTTATTAGCTTCATGCGCACGCATCTGCCCCAAGTTAATTAGCATCTTTACATCACACCCTGAATACTTACACATTACATATTCACATAAAAGGTTTAATAAGCTTTAAAGTATAAGATTTAAGTTTGTTCATTTAGCATAAATGCTGTGAAATAAAGATTATTTGGTAACTAAGGTTTTATACATGATAAGTAAGCCATGATTGGTATTGTACTGATGCGTACTCTTTCAACAGTATTCCGGTACCATCGGTGTGGAGATCGCATCATGCATTCTCAACTTATGGACCGCAGAGACTTCAAGCAACAAAATGTACATAATATGAACAACTGTTAGGATGATTGCATGAGGCAGGAAACCAGAGACCCCCAGTTGTTAGAGGCTGGGTTATGTCTATTTGAATCAACCTGTTAAATGCCTTGTAACATATGCCCTCTCCTTTAGGTTGTTTATTTCTGGGGAGTATAAATATGTGTGCTGACCCTGGGTTCCTAGTCTTTGTGCTGAATGCTGATTGACGAGGGGTTTCTTGCTGATGCCTAACATCTGGACCAGAGAGCGCTGCGTATGTATAATTGTACTTGGGTCTGTATAATCTCTCTGCGCTAAGATTATATGAGGATCGTAGCGTGTAACTGCTGTACTTTACTTGAATAATACTTTGTGCTTTGGAACCACATATTCTAAGTCTGGAGTCTTTATTTACTGGATGACTGCGTACGCAAATTAGTGTCATCCTCAGAGGTTTATAGGAAGGATATTAGAAGGTATAGGCAGGGGTATATAGAGGTTCAAAGGCAGTATCCTTAGTTGGGTACTCATAGTGAAGTCACTTACCTACTCACACGTCACATACGGTTATCGATATCTCAGCAAAGGGTGGAGTGGCCACATGCAGGGTTTACCTGCTACTGCTTTGTGCTGAAAGATCGCTATCCGTTTTCATGTGAGCCAAGGAAGCTGACTAGAATCCAAGGACAAGAGAGGAAAAAGTTTGTTTTCCTTTGTTGATAGAACCTAACGTTTAAAGGGGTGCCGCAGTATTGAGCATGCGGCTGAGTCGCAGTTTTGCGCACAGTAAAGACGCACTTTTGCGTACGCAGCTAAAAAGTTGTCATACGGTTGTGTGGTAATCGCATTATTGTGTATGTGACTGGTCACACAATAGCGTATACGTACTTCCAGTTGTGCTGCCACGTGTTTAAATAAAGCCGTTGAGGTTTACATTTTTCAATTGTTATCAATATCTGGGTTAACGTGTATTTTTCTGCACAGGAAAAAGTGTGTAACAGTGAGTATTTGTTGGTAGGGGTAACTTGTTCCCTACAGTTAGAGGTACCATATGACCTTTAAGGGCTAAGTGCTAGTCACTCGGTAAGCAGCTTACCATTCTATACACAGTAGCAGGTGTACATGTTGTCTTTGTTGTAGAGAGGTGCGTGGAAGTAGCCTACTTAAACTTCCATAGGTGTGGAAGTTGCCTTACTAAATCTTATCCGGGTGTGGAAGTTGCCTTTTTCAAATCTTATCCAGGTGTGTGGGCACTGCCGTTTAAATCGTCCACAGGTAAAATCTTTATTGAAAAGCATAGGAGTTGTCTCAGAATGGTGGCCATGCAAACAATAGAGATGTTAGACAATGATGTGCTGCTAATGGAAGCGCTGTTTGGATCAGCCCGTCGTATTATGAATACTAAGTACGGTACTTATGCGATAAGGTATTGTGATGTATGGTTTAAAATGACGATGAAGAGTGTTAGACCGTTTCCCAGAATTGGTAGTTTTGTTAAAAATGTACTAGATAATGTCCGGGATCACACTTCTCTAATATTCATGTATACTTTTCTACAGATTCTTCTTATGATTATTGCATAATATAACATTTAGTGCCAGGTACGTTAGTATTTATAATTATGGATGATATGGTGACAAGTGTTTGTGTGAGACCTGGGATCATTCACATTTTTTGCAGTCATGTGATAGAAGTATAGAATGTCTTATTTGGAGTGCAGTCATTGATTCTAGACCTGTTTGAAAATGGCCATTCAGTTTCAAAATCACCACTTAGTTATATTGCCCTCCATGATATATCTACATCCATCTCTATTGACTACTCTTTGTATTTGTAGATCATTATAAATTGATACTACAGATTATTTAACATTATCCTCTTGTTTCTTATATGTCACTATGCATTGTTCAATTTAATTTTATTTATATATCATATATTTATTGTGTAGCCATATATTTGTTGTTATATGTTTTAAGTGAGACCATGGTATAAAGAACTAAAATTATCTTTCATTAATAAAGTAGTGATGACAGGTGTGTAAAATTGTGAAGCCTATATAAACTCCCACAGGAAGTGGGAAAACCATCTGAGCCCTCCTTCTGAAGAAACCGGGAGCGTTGTCCCGGAGAAACACGTTAAGGCTACAGGGCGATACACTGTCTTTGAACCAGACCTGCTTCTTTGTACCTCATCTGGATAGAGAGAAACGTTCTAACCACCTGCCGGTTAGCAGCTGCATCCCACAGTCTCCCTGATTGAGAGCACTACCACCCGCTCGCGGTCTGAGTTTTCCTTCACTCAGACTGCGCCAGCCCTCTCTGGTTGAGACCCGAAGAAATTCGGCAGCAGCTGCATCCACTTTCCCGGACGAGTACATCCGACTCATCCCACCGGCTGAACGTGTATAGCGGCGGCTTCTGCTCAGACGGCGCATCAAACCTGGGATTGCATATGGTTACACGGCCGCAGACAGCCTAGCCGCTCACATTACACACTACTGGATTTCTCTCACCAGTTATTGCCTGAGGAACAAGTGAGCCGTTAGATACAGGTACTATACATCACGGCTCCAACAATATATGTGATAATTAGCTGACTTGGAGAAACCACATCCCAGCATATTATTTGAAGAATATATACCCATTGGGGTTATAACTTAGTGGAAATTCTCCCCGATATCACTATTATTGTGTATATACCAATTTTTGGAATATATTTGCTACTTTTCAAAGTGTTTTTATATTTACCTTTTATAAGATACAGTGTATTGATATTTGTGCACATGCTTCAATGTTTTATTTATTATTATAATTGATATTAAATTGCTTATTGCCTCTACTAGCGCTACAGTATTGATTCATTCTATTCTTATACTTTTTGGTGGTTTGCAGTTCCCTCCAACTGTAGCAGCTCTGTAGAGTCAATTAATTAATTAATTTTATTTATTTGTTCTTACTGGATAGTAATTGCGCACCATACCTTTTTCTATTTTTCCAGGATCACATCAGTCTGATGCGCTCCCGAGAGAAAAAAGTCAAATATTATGAATGTTTAAAGTTGTGGCAGCATGAAGGGGATGCGTGGCTTAAAAATGCGCAAGCAATGCAAATTAGCATTGCGAGCGCATTGCCAGAGAATACATCCATGACGCTGAATTGCAATATGAGCGAGCCGCAAAATGGCACGCACGTGCAGCAAGGAAGTGTTGTGGAGAGTATTGCCAGCAGTTCACGCTCACCAACCCCACCTTATGTGGATAGAGGTGCAAGTACAGTTACCAAAAATACCCATAAAAATGTAACAAGCAATTTGTACCCTCTCTTAAGCAACTATAAAGAAAATGTTCATGATGTGGATGATGAGCCTATTGTAATGTCTGCCATTTCCCATGCTGTACAGATGATAGATGCTGCATCACAACGAGTGGTGCCGTCATCTCCATCAGTAACAGTAAGGGAAGTGCTAACACCCTCTGCAACCATAGAGGAAGTTTTTAATACCATACGTAGCAGCAACAGATTAAACCCCCAGCCAGGTAACAATGTCAAAGGTAGCAGCGCTGCCAGTCTGCATCCCATTCGGACAATAACCATTCCGAATGGAAATGCAGATGCGAATGGTGTAGTGCCCACGAGGGAAGTAGTAATGCATTGTCCCTGGACAAGAGCAGAACTAAATTCCATAATAAATGATTTCTCCGATCCCAAAAAGGAACTAGCCAAATGTCAAAGATTTTTGAGAAATTTGGGTAGTTCTCATGAGCCAACTAATAAAGATTGGCATGTGGTGTTAAGGTCCTGTCTACCACGCAATACCGACGTGACAAAATTTATCACGGATTGTGTATTGGATGGTGACGTTCCCTTAACAGACCAAGTAAACCAAGGTAACATTTCCCGCATTATAACTCAGTTGGGTATATATTTTCAGGTAGTAGCTAACTGGAACAAAATTTTCACCATTAAGCAAAAGGAGAGTGAATCTGCAGAAGATTATTGCGACCGGGCTCTGCAGGCTATCACCCAGTACACTGGGTTAGAAGATATTAAAGATAGCACTCACCACAGGGGAATGATAGTCACGGTATTCATGGACGGTCTGAAAGAGAATTTAAAGACTCGGGTTCAGACCTCACAACCTGGCTGGATGGGAGTCACAATAGATACCCTCATAGAATCTGCCATAGAACATGATAAAAACATCTCAAAGAAGAGAGAGACCCAAAGAGAGACCCAGAGTGAAAAACTAATGGCTGTCAGTATACAAGCTCTGGAGGGAATGACGGTAACATCACAGCCAACAGACGCACTCGCATCTGCACACACACTTACACCTGAACAGTTATATGCCCTCACTAACCCCATGCAACAACAAACACAGCTCTATTCCACAAACCCTATACAACCACAGGTCCCATACTACTCACAAACCTCATATCCCCCACAATACCCTTACCCTCCCTATCCTTACCCATATCCACCACCTTTACCCTCTGCTCAAACCTCACAACAACACGTGTCTTCACCTGATCCACGAACATGTTTTAATTGTAAACAAACAGGACACTTAAGTAGAAACTGTACAGTAAAAAGAGTAGGAACCCCAAATCAGGGAAGACCTGGACATCCCCACAAGGGATATGCACAGAGACCAGCAAATGTCCAGCAGGCACTAGCTCCAATTGTGGCCGTAAATGCTTTATTGGAGAATGGTAGCCAACGCTAGGGGTCAGGTCATACCTGTAGTCTACAGATAGTCAGGTTAACAGGAAGTACTAGGGAAGAACCGGTCATGATGGTTGATGTACAGGGTAGCTGGTACTGAATATCCTTTTCTTGTAGACACAGGGGCGACCAGGTCAGTGATAAAATCTCCCGTTAATTTACAGGTGACCAACGAGACAGTAGCAACAATGGGTGTAACAGGTAAAGTTGAACCTTATCCTTTAACAAAGTCCACAGAGGTTACTATTGGGCCGTTGCATACCAGGCATTCTTTCCTTCTGGCTGCTGCGACTCCTACTAACCTGCTGGGTAGAGACTTGTTATGTAAGATGGGATGTGTTATATATTGCACCCCTGATGGTGTATTTTTATATATCCCAGAGAGAGTTGCACACGAGGTGCGGGATACGTTGGATACTCCCCAAAGGATAATGTATCACTCTACAAGTTTAAATGAAAATCCATCTCAGGTAGATGAAATGTTGTCCCAAATTCCAGATTCCCTTTGGACTAAGGATGGGCAGGACACTGGATTAATGGCAAACGTAAACCCTGTAATGGTAAATTTAAAAAGCGGTAGGCAAGCTCAAAAAATTCCCCAGTACCCACTAAAACAGGAGGTAGAATTAGGGGTTTTTCCAATAATTGAGCGATTATTGCAACAGGGAATTTTAGTTCGTACAGCTAGTGTAGCCAACACAGAAGAGTGGTGAAGGGGTTATAGGCTGGTACAAGACCTTAGAGGTGTTAATAAGGTAGTAGAGAGCCAATTCCCTGTAGTGCCAAATCCAGCTGTCATCCTGATGCAGATACCACCAAATGCAACCCATTTCACTGTCATTGACCTCTGTTCTGCTTTCTTCTCTGTGCCTCTCCACCCTGACTGTCAGTATCTATTCGCATTTACATACAGAGGTGTACAATACACATGGACACAGTTACCCCAAGGTTTCATAGACAGCCCCAATATCTTCTCCCAGGCATTGCATGACTGTTTACAATCTTTTCAACCTGCCAATGGATCTGTTCTAATTCAATACGTGGATGATTTATTGCTATGTTCTGACTCGTTTATGTCATGTTTAAATGATACTAAACTTTTGTTGCTTCATCTCTCGCATACAGGACACAAGGTGGCTAAGGACAAACTACAGCCGTGCCAATCCAGAGTAAAATATTTGGGACATTGCCTAACCCAGGGGTTACGACATCTTAAAAATTATAGAATCCAGGCCATACAGAACATGACACTGCTGCTGAATCAACAGCAAATTCATACCTTCTTGGGAATGTGTGGATACTGTAGAATGTGGATCACAGGTTTTTCTATTTTGGCCTTGCCTTTACAGGAATTAGTCTCTTCCTGAAAGCCCGATCGTGTCATACACACAGAGGAAACAGAGCAGGCTTTTCTTAATCTTAAGGATAGTCTGACAAAAGCTCCTGCATTGGGAATACCTGATTATGAAAAACCTTTTGATTTGTATTGTACGGAAGCCGATGGTTGTGCTGCAGGTGTCCTTACACAAAAACATGGTGATGCCAGTAGGCCCGTAGCATACTACAGTGCCCAATTGGACACTGTGGCAAGATCACTCCCCACTTGTTTGAGAAGTGTAGCAGATACCGCTTTATTAGTGAGTAAAAGTGAGGACATAGTATTGGGTCATGATATGATTGTCTACACTCCCCATGCTGTATCTGCTCTGTTGAACTAAGCTCAAATGAGACACGTCTCTTCAACTAGCTTTACCAAATGGGAACTAGTCTAATCACACCCTCAAACACTGTTAAACATTGCAGCACGCTGAATCCAGCAATGTATTTACCATATGTACAACATGATGTACAAAGGGTGGAAGGAGGCAAGTTGCTGGCGGGAGGTGAGTTCAGCGGATATAATGATATGCACGATTGTATGGAATATCTGAATCAGACCTTTACAGCTAGACCTGACATACATGACACACCTTTAGAGAATGTGGATGTGACTTTTTATATGGATGGGAGTTGTCATAGACAAACAGACACAGGTGAATTTACAGGTTATGCTGTTGTAAATGACACAGAGATCATAGAAGCTAAACCTCTTGGTCCTCCTCACTAAGCCCAGGTGGTAGAGTTAGTAGAACTAACTAGAGTGTGTGAACTGGCAGCAGGCAAATCTGCTAACATTTACACTGACTCGAGGTACGCATTCGGGGTGGTGCACAATTTTGGGGCTCTATGGCATCTGAGAAATTTTATGACAGCAGCAGGCACACCAGTTGCACATTCCCGACACATAAAACATCTTTTAGAAGCAATCCAACTGCCCAAAGTGGTGGCAGTAATTAAATGTAAAGCCCATACATGTGAGGATGATCCGGTGTCACTGGGCAACAACAGAGCCGATGAAGCTGCAAAATGGGCAGCAGGATTAAAAATGTTTTCTCCCACTGACAAAATTATGTCTTTCCAAACAATTGATATGCTGAAATTAATTGTGATGCAAAATTTGTGTTCAATTCAGGAAAAGTCCATTTGGAAGTCCAAGGGATGTGGGCAAGAGTCCTCCAGGCTCTGGAGGGATGGACAAGGTAAACAAGTAGCCCCCAAGGCATATTACCCCAGCCTGGCTGAGGCAGCACACGGTCTGACTCATCTGGGAAAACAAAGTATGTGCAAGTTGGTGAGAGCATACTGGTGCGCACCAGGTTTTTCTTCACAAGCAGAAAAGATAGCAATGTCCTGTCTGACCTGCTTGAGGAAGAACACAGGGAAAGCGATCCCTACCAAACCGTCCCACATTCCACCGACTGATGGACCTTTCCAGGTGATACAAATTGATTTCATCCAATTACCACCCTGCAGGAATCTTAAGTATGTATTAGTGTGCACTGATGTATTTTCTAATTGGGTTGAGGCCTACCCAGCGGCCACTAATACTGCTGCGTTTACTGCCAAGAAAATAGTTCAGGAATTTGTATGCAGGTACAGTATCCCTAAAATCATTGAGAGTGACAGGGGTACTCATTTCACAGGTGATGTTTTTCAAAATATGTGTAAGCTGATGGGTATTAATAGCCGACTTTACACCCCCTACCGACCGCAAGCCAGTGCCAAGGTAGAGAGGATGAACGGGACTATTAAAAATAAGTTAAGTAAAATCATGGCAGAGACTGGACTAGGATGGCCAGAAGCGTTACCTTTGGTCCTACATAGCATAAGGACCACTCCTAGACCCCCTCTAAATCTGTCCCCATTTGAAATACTGTTCGGTAGACAACCTCATTTGATTATAAGTCCACAGGAAGACTTGAAGGGTAACAACGAGGTAACTGTAAAGTATCTTATATCAATGAGTAAGCAGATAAAGCAACAGCAGCAGAAACTGAAATTGTTGTCCCATGATATGCCTGAAACGAGCTGTCATGATGTTGAACCAGGAGAATATGTTATGATCAGAAATTTCTTGCATTCAGGTTGTTTGACTGATCGGTGGGAAGGCCCGTACCAGGTGTTGCTGACAAGTACTACATCTTTGAAGGTGGCTGAGAGAGATACCTGGGTCCATTCCACTCACTGCAAAAAGGTCAATCAACCGGTGGAGAAACAAGTCAGAGACAAGGCTGATAGCGTGGACCTGTCACTCGCGAGCTTGTTCCGGGAGGATTTAAAAGGTCGTAGTGAGATACCTGAACTAAGAGAAATTTGCAGGTCTTGTTGTGACAATGGACGGGCCTGCTGTGTTTATTTTCATTGTCTCTTTTAGAGTGTTCACCATCCTGGTCGGTTCGGGAATATCCAGTTTCTGTGATGGGAGACCAATTGAGGAAATGGGAGCTGATGGCTGTGCTGATGGAGTGGAGTCAGGAGGAGTGCAATGCCAATAAGGGGAGTGTCTGACCAATTTTAGTACTGTTATTGTTAAGACAGCTGTCATTCCGGATACTCGGGGACGGTGTGGAGGTTTATCGTCTGAAGATTCCTGTATTTGTGAGCTTTGTGGGTCCTTAGTTGATGAGAACTGTATCCAATGGTGCCAACCTAAATATAACCCGTACTGGGGTGGGTATCCTTTAGAGGATTATCATAGCATGGTAGGCAAAGTGTTAAATCAAACTGATTGCTGTGTGTGTTCACATGTGCCACAGGGACAGCATAATGTAGGGTTGGTGCCATTTCCGCTGAATATCACGGAAATTTTAGAATTACAAAAAGGGAAAACATTGGATGGAAAATTTCTCTCATCCAAACCACCTCATTTCAAACTATATCAATTCCAAGTAGATAGATCACTTTTGTGTTTAAACATAACCAACTCCAATAAACCCGGGAGTTGGGAAGTGACGGGGAATAATCAGACGATGACCTCAGAAAGAGCTGATAATGAGTCCATAAACCATGATCTATTATGCTCAATTAAATCTAGTGGGAAACATTTTAGGTATTGGTATACATTGAGTTCCACCAAAGAAATTATTGGTAAGGTGCCAGATGGTTATTGTGCTAAAATAATACAGCCAGAAACTTGCATGTACCAGATGGAAGACCCAGAAATAGGATTGTTTGCAAGGGAAATGTGCTTAATGATAATGATGCATACCATTCCTTATGTTCTCCCTGATAATGTATATTTTATATGTGGAAGAAAAGCAAATAAGTGGCTCTCCCTGAGTTCTGAAGGTTTGTGTTACCTGGGAAGAGTAGTCCCAGAAGTTATGACCCTCACACATGTTGAAATGCTTGGTATACATAAAAACACACTGTCACCATATCTTCACACACAATATGAACACAGAGGCAAACGAAATATGATACCTGGTGACGTGCACAAAGCCACTCAGTTAATTGGTGAGACAACTGGCTTTCAAGTTTCAGTCGCATTGGTTCCCACCAGGATCGCTCAGGGTACATTAAACTTTAGATATATTCAGGAACTTGCTAAATTGATAGATAATATCACCGAGATGTACGATGACACATTCAGGTATACAGGGAGAGAATTGCAAGCGTACAAGAAAGAACTGGTGCAACACAGGCTAGTGTTAAATTATTTAACTGTTGTTACTGGAGGGTATTGTGTAACGTTGGCCACCCAATTTGGAGTAAAATGCTGCACCTATGTCACCAATGATACCAGCGACCCCAAGGAGGTGATAGACCGGAACATGGATGAAATTCTACAGCTAAAATGAGATTTTCGTAAGAACCATAACGCTTCAGTGGCTGAAGTAAGGGAGAAGATAGAAGGATGGGTTTTATGGCTGAACCCAGTGAAATGGTTCTCAGGTCTAGGGGAATGGGTCCAGGAAATGATCGCCAGCATAGGCAAATTCTTAATCCTTATACTGATTGTCATCATAATAATTGGCATATGTGTCCGGTGTGTTCCTATTGTGTTGAAGTGTGGAAAATGTAAAAATAGAGTAAAACGAAAGAACGAAATTATGATGGTGGTCAGTATGAATACTGAGGTAAATACAAAACTGCATTACAACCCTGAACTAGGAAATACCATAATTTAATGTATTATATTTAGACATGCATAGAATGTATTATTGAAATGTTATTTTTAAAAACACCTCAGATAATGTAAAGTCTCAATTCACCTTCAAGACTGCCTTTATAGGACTGGTGTATCCCCACACCTTTCACATGATCGTCCAAGATCTGCGGTGTGCGTATAATAGTAGTTTTATGTCCCCACTCAGAGACACATTATTGATGGATTAAGAACCACCTTGTGCCATCCCATAATAACACTAAATAGTTTATAAATGTAAGCCTAAATTATATTTTAAAATCAGATTGTGATAGCATGTTGTTCGCTATCAAAGGGTGAACTGTCGAAGCTGGATTATTGACTGAGACAAGATCAGTTTAAAATTGAATTGCAGTGACACCATCTTGCGACTGGCCGCAAGACACCATCTTGCAAATGAGATCGCAAGACGCCATTTTGCGAATGGTCGCCTAAGCGCCATTTTAGATAAACTCACACTTTAGTACATGTGGCGATATTACTATTAGCATCATGCGATTGCATCTGTGACCATCACCATAAGTTATGGCGATTCACCAAAAGCCCATTTCATGACTTTGCGTAGTTTGGGTGCTCTGGATAAAGTGCATATTATTATAATTCCCCTAAAGGATATATTTTAAAAATTGGATTGCTTTAGCTAAACAGAGCAAATGGCCATGTGACAACTAGCCTGTGTAGATAAGCTTCCTGGACATAACGTCTGCTCTCACTCCAGGTGGCCCTGCTCGAATACAGCAAGAGGGTCGTTTGTAGCACCTTACATTAGCAGGCTTCCTGCAATAAAATACCTTCAAAGTCAAGAGTGTTATCTGAGGTTTGGGTCTTGTAGCTGTGTTAATTTGCATTTACACAAAAACCTGGGAGAACAAAGGACTGTGCTTTTGAGCCTGGGAAGGGTGGGGGCTGCTGAGAGAGGGGGGGGCCTGTGGAACTATAATGCTCAGCATTCCACACTGCTAGGTGTTCACTTAGTTTAAGTGAGATTTAAGTGCACCATTTCTCATACACACATTAATACGCACAATTGCATATTAGTGAATGCATAAGATCCTGTAAGAAAATGCTGTTTATTAGCTTCATGTGCACGCATCTGCCCCAAGTTAACTAGCATCTTTACATCACACCCTGAATACTTACACATTACATATTCACATAAAAGGTTTAAAAAGGTTTAAAGTATAAAATTTAAGTTTGTTCATTTAGCATAAATGCTGTGAAATAAAGATTATTTGGTAACTAAGGTTTTATACATGATAAGTAAGCCATGATTGGTATTGTGCTGATGCGTACTCTTTCAACAGTATTCCGGTACCATCGGTGTGGAGACCGCGTCATGCATTCTCAACTTATGGACCGCAGAGACTTCAAGCAACAAAATGTACATAATATGAACAACTGTTAGGATGATTGCATGAGGCAGGAAACCAGAGACCCCCAGTTGTTAGAGGCTGGGTTGTGCCTATTTGAATCAACCTGTTAAATGCCTTGTAACATATGCCCTCTCCTTTAGGTTGCTTATTTCTGGGGAGTATAAATATGTGTGCTGACCCTGGGTTCCTAGTCTTTGTGCTGAATGCTGATTGACGAGGGCTTTCTTGCTGATGCCTAACATCTGGACCAGAGAGCGCTGTGTATGTATAATTGTACTTGGGTCTGTATAATCTCTTTGTGCTAAGATTATATGAGGATCGTAGCATGTAACTGCTGTACTTTACTTGAATAATACTTTGTGCTTTGGAACCACATGTTCTAAGTCTGGAGTCTTTATTTACTGGATGACTGCATACGCAAATTAGCATCATCCTTAGAGGTTTATAAGAAGGATATTAGAAGGTATAGGCAGGGGTATATAGAGGTTCAAAGGCAGTATCCTTAGTCCTAAGATCTGTGATCTGCTATTTTGATTCAGTTTTTACTTTGAAAATCTCATTAGGAGTTTTGAAGCTTGTTTTTTTTTATAGTTTTTTAAGTCTCTGATAATTATTACAGTACTGTTTGTAATCAATCAATGTATCCTTTACCTGGCTTCCACTAAATACTTCACCTCCATTTACCTGTGCTAGCCTCAGGCCTCTAAACTAGTTCTTGATTAATTAAATCATTCATAGGAACATTTAGTTTATTAAACTGCCTTCCTATCTACTACTGCAGTGCGACTAGGTTTCATAGATGTGCTAAATTATTTTAAACTGCTGTTGTGTCTCTGCTCTGTCACTTAGTTTAGCCAGCCAGCTTGCTGCAGCCTTTGGCTAATATTAGTGAAAACAATATTGTGAGCAGTGAGGTAGTGAAAATGGACTTTAAATGACTTGAAATGAATGTTATTGATGTTAATAATAATGTAGGAACAAAAACAGGTCCAAATTACATGATCTTAGCTATTTTTTTTTCATTGTAAAGAAATCCAAAACTGAAACATTTGAAGGTGGTTTTGCCAAAACCAAAAAAAGACAAAGATTTAGAACCAAAACATGGGGGTTCGTGCATATCTCCAAATTAACCCACTCTGAATTGCAGCTTAAAAAACAAAACTACATAAAATAGCTGACATTATTGCAACATGGTTTTTCGAGATGCATATTGGCCCAGTTTAGCTTGACTTGCTTCTCTTAATGAGGTCTATAATGTATTATTTTGTATATAATGTACAGCTAATGCTTTGAATAATTTGTCAAGTACTGTATTACACAAGCAAAGATTATAACATAAACCCAAACAATCAATCATTGAACATCATTAGTTTAATACTTTACAGTCATACTCTATTTTCAATCTGTTTCTGTACATTAACAGTTTATCTTTGAAGCATGCAGTAACATTGACTGTAAAAGTTTGGCAGACCTTCTCATCTGTCATATTCTATTTGTCTCTATTAAATCTCAAGATACTGATCCTTTCAATAGTCTAAGTTGAAAATAGTTGCTCACTAGGGGTTGTTAGCAAATTAATCTTATTTCCCAAGCATACAAACAACCAACTGGCAAAGTGTCAATTTCTTTCTGTGCACAGAGAAGATTGCAAATAGAATTACAATTTGTACCACAACATAGGGTACTAGAAGCCAGATTTTCACAGTATTCATACTGGGTGGATGAGGATCACAGGAATCCATAATTATTATACATGTACCAAAATAAAACTGCATTGTTCCCTCTCATGCTACTGTAAATTAACCCAAAACACACAAGCATCAAGCAGGCACTTTTTAGGTTTTGTCAAGCAATTTTATTTCAATAAAGCAAGCTTAGTTTTGAAAGTTGTTTTACACATCTGTGACCAGATAATTGGATTTTGTAATTTTTAATTCGGACATTTGTTTCCTACTGTGTACGGTTAAATATCAGGGTTTCAGTTAGAAGCTAACTGTATGCTTAGGTGGCGCAATGTGGTTAGCATTAAGCCAGGGCAAGTTATTGGGGTTATGCTGCAGGCTCACAGGTTGAAGTAGAAGTCATTAGAAGGTAAGAGAAACTACTGTAGGAAAGAGGCCTTGTACCTAAACCTATTCAGATCCAATCAGAGCTGAATTTATTATATACAGGAGGGCATAGGGAGACACATAGCTCTTCTGCAATCATTTTGTAATTTTTTTGTATTTGTTTTTTACTTTTATTTGTTTGGTCACCTGGCTGGCTTGATTTAGGTTGGCTTCTGGGGGCCTGGCTATCTCATTGCACTAGCTCAGAGTAAAATAAAATAAAAAAAATGTCTTTAAGAGACATTGGCTGAAATCATGAAAAATAATTTACTAAATGAGCAAATTAACAAGACTATGTTAGAATTGGTCAGAAGTATACTTGACTGACAATACGGTTAAGATTGCCAATACCTTCCAAAATCAACTACTGTTCTTTAATGTTTGTACAATAGTTGTTTGTCATTTAAATGTTTCCCATTTATAGTTTTATTTATAAGTTTGCAAAATGTATAGAGTAAGAACTTAAAACTTCAGAGTTCCAATGTTGTTATACACTTATATATTGCTATAGCAGATCTAGCAAAAATTTTGTTTACTAAAAAACAAAAATATTTCATCTCTATCAACATTGTTAGAATTTAAGAATGTAGATGATATCTAGTGTGGAAAATATATACGATTTTATTTAATAAAAAATTATATTACAAAAAATGTATAGTTTATTAGATTTTAGAGTATTACACTAAACTATTAAAGCATGGTTACACATTAAATTAATACATTGCAAGTAAAAAAGGAACATTTCATTAATACTAAAAATAATGTAATTAACAAAACATTCTGCTTTACATTGTACAAATGACATATAAGCGTTAAAAATGTATTTTATTAATAAAAAAAATGGTTGTGTGCTACATTGGATACACAGATGTAAATTCAAGAAATGCATATTTTTTTTAGCATACTGTACAAATATACCCAAGTAATTGTTCATTTTATTAATAATTATTTGTTTTATGAATAATAAAAAAAAAAATAACTTTTCACAATAATGATTTTGATTTTAAACACAGATTAGTATAGCAAAATTAACTCTGAAGAAGAAATTAGAAAAAATATATTATGATATGTAAATGGTAAAATGAAGACAGCACAATATGTAATGTGACAACAATAGTGCATAAAGACTGTAGTTGATACAATTAACAAAGTAAAGGTATAAAATTGCCTTTTGGAAAATTATAATTTATATGAAGGGACAGTATGGACGTGTATTGGGCAATTTGCATATGGAAAGCCTGTAGAGGAGTTGTTCTGGGTATATATTTTTTAAATGGTTCGATCTTTATGTAAGCTCAAAGTATAGTATTGGCCAAAGGCAACAACTGGGAATTTGTTGTACAGGGCAAAATAGATCAAATTTTAATAATTTAGCTGGAAGCGTGGAGTAAGCAGTGATAAATTGCTGGATTGTTATTAACATTTTAAGGGAGTGAATAATATGGATTAGATGGATTAGCATGACAATTGGTGGTACTACTTTTTATTTTTTATTTATAAGCAACCACTAAATGTACGCAGGCTATACATAGAAACAATTTCACAGTCAATAGTTGTAGGTATACTAAAGATGAGCCTACAGATGTATCCTACAAATGTATCCTCACTAACTGGTTGTCTGTATGCCATATGGCACAAGATGCCTAATGTGACTGAGATGCTCAGAGAGGAGTAGCATACTGTAGGCCTGATTCAGTTTAGGATGGAATTGCAAAGCTGCACACAAGCAGCTTTACAATTCTGTCATTGCAATTCTGGTAATGCAGCAGGAGGCATTATGCCTCCTGCATGCATTACTTATCCAAGCTGCGTTGTACAATGCAGCATCGTACAACGCAGTATCGAATAATCTGCAAGAATATCGGCCGGCTAAGTGACTCATGGGGTCATACAAGCCGACTGTCGCAGATGAGAGAAAGAAGCTAGGAAATCTCCGTCAACCAACGGAGATCCTGGCCTTTCCACCCCCCTCCCCCAATGGTCGCGACACGCCTCCATTTTGGGAAACGGAGGCCATCACTGCACCCTCCTGCCCACAAATGGCAGCAGTCTGTTAATCACTGACAGTCTGCTGCTGCTCTGCGTGCGAATACGCAGGACCCTTACTGCACATGCCCAGTATGGGTCAGGCTCCTGTGCAGATTTCTGTACATCGAGAATCAGGTCCTGTATTTTTATTTTAATTTTCTGTTTTTGTTGTATTGAAGAAGCAGCGAGAATGCACTCATAGTGTACTAGAGAGACTAGGCTACACCTTTAATAGCAAACAAATTGGTTTTACAAGCTTACAAAGTCACAGATGATGCACAATGGAATTTGGTGTGAGGAAAAGCTGTTGCCATTCACATTGGGGCCCTTTTTACACACATTCAGACTCAGTCTCACACAGATGTACAAATATCACACATCAAATTGATCAGTATAAGCTAGCAATGTAGTTTTGTCGCTCCCAGTTGTTTATTTACGTGTATAGGACACACATTTTGAGTGAGAATGAAGCTTGACATGGTCATGTCGCATGCACTACATGCAAACCTATTTGGCACGACTATAGCAACAGTAAGGAGGACACATCTATACTAACATTGTGGTCCAATATTTTTAATAGGACTAATTTGTTATTGAAAATGTACTTATTTTGGCTAATGTCTTTTGTTTTTTAGACACCATATGGTGTAGGCAGCGCATTACAAGCATAACTACAAATATTACACTACACCATAGAAAAGGAGTGTCAAGTACAGGAGAAACGGTAAGGAAACTAACTGTATCTGGAGACCAGGAAGTGTTGAGTCGAAGGTGAATGAATAACAGCTATCAATTATTCTGCACTCATCATATGGGTGAGCATACAGTGTACAGTCGGAGATCGGGAGGAGACAAAAATAAATTAGCACTGATGAAAAGAATAGTGCAAGTGAAGCAACACAAGTGAAGAAGACCGTGCCTAGGCAGTTGCATTATAAGCAAAGTTGGTCTTGGACAGAGTCAAAGTGGGTGGATATTGGAAAATAAGGAGGTGTTTGTAGATACAGACTTGGCAAGTGAGTGCGCTAAGATGAGTGCACTGTGGGAGAATTCCTGGAGGCAGTCATTATTATTATTATTATCCTTTAGTGTTCCGCAGCGCCTTACATAGTACATAGAACTAATAAGTGAACAAGAAACAAGTAACTTACAGTACATTACAGTGCAGGACAAGGACACGATTTATATACATTGCTGCAATAACGATTAAACACTCACAATAAGCAGCAGGGAGTTGGCAGTCACGTGTTAGGTGCCCTTATGGGGAGTAAAGAGTCGAAGAAAATGTAAAGAGAAGCACATGAGGGAAGAGGTCCCTGCTCGTGAGAGCTTACATTCATGGGAGGAGATCACCAAATCATGGTGAAGTATCAGTTGGCGGATGAGCAGAAATGATGGGATGCATTGTGGACAGAGGTTGTAGGTAGGGAAGTAGTAATTAGGACTTTAGAAGTAAAGGAGAGAGATCAAAGGTGAGTAAGTAAGGTGGATCTAAGTATGATCAGCTTAATATGATATTGGAAGCTAGAGAAGCAAATGAGACACAGTTGTAATGTTATTTAATGCATTTTATACATATTGGCATTATAACTTTAAATGTGATTCTTTACCATCATGTTTAAAATTCTAATGCTGACACGGTTAAAATTTCATCTGTGATGGCATTGCTCCATTGGCATAATGCTGTTGACATATTGATTGTCAGCAGCATTAGTTTTGATGAAATAACTACTTTCCCATATGACATATGTTAGAAATTTGTGTCTTCATGAAATGGAAGGATCCTTAACAATGTTCTAACATGGATACATATAACATAATAATAATAATAATAATAATAATAATAATAATAATAATAATAATTTAATTGGCAATTGTGATTATTTCTATTAATAGTATCCATTTTATCCTTATAATAAACATTATAAACAAGTAATAAAACATGCAACGTTCATAATAGAAATTTGAAAAACAGAGATATCAACATTTGTCATGTTACATATTACTATTATCAATTTATGTTTTTTAAAGAAAAATCTTTTATAGTAGACATACTCCACACAAAATAACTATAAAACCATATGTGGATTTCTGTATACAACTTTTAGTTTACTTAAAAAACATACAATTTCTGAAATATTACTGTTATATTAATGCATACATATTGAATGCTTACAAATTTTAATTGAATACATTTTCAATTCTGTGCAATATCTGTAGTATAAAATATATAACTCGTCCAATCTTGAGGAACGCTGGTTTAAAGGAAAAAGCTTAAAACAGCTGAAATTATTATCTTGAATCAGATTCCATATGCATGTTCTTTTTTTAAAAGAAGTTCTCCTTCCTGTTACATTCTGGTATTTTGAGTTGAAATCATTGTAATTGTCCTATCTTAGAATAATCAATTAAAATGATTTTGTTTTACAACAATATGATTAAATAAAAGTAATATTGTTTCACAAAGACTTAGGCCCATAATCAATTTGAAGCGCAAAGTCGAGATCCGCAAAAAAGTATCACCTATTGCGACTTTTCGGGCAGGCGGAAAATTATCTCCGTATTCAATTGCAAACACTTTTCGCGTACACAAAAACATAATGCAATGTAAAAGTGCAAAATCGCTATTTTGGGGTGCAAAGGTAGGTGAGGAACACACCAAAAAAAATTAAAATAAAATAAAAAGTAGCTAAATAAACTTTTGGGGGGTCTGCAAGTATGGGTGAGGTGTTTTTTGAATTGCAGGTGTTTGATGAAGGTTTTTTATGTTTCTTATAACTTCATTTGAGCGACTTTTAAACATGCTAGCACCCATTTTCAAGTACCCCAAGTTTGGCAGGACTACTTATTTTCTCCTAAAAATACTGCTTTATGCCATTCTTCACCACTTGTGCAAAGACGCTAATTAGTGGCAATTGTGCAAACCTAAGTACCCCAAACTGTTTGATTATGGCTAATCGGGCACTAATACTTTGATCCCCAATGTTTCCGCATTTTTTGGGGGGGTTCAGGCTGATTCCCCGATTCAGACACCACTTTTCGCCTAATCTGACTTTGCGTGTCTCCTTTTTGCGTCTTTTGGAATTGAATAGGGCGAATCGCGGTAAGTTTCCGCGGCTAAAATACGTGATGTAGGCGAAAACTCTGGCAGGCAAAACTTTATTGCATACACGAAACTAATTGAATATGGGCCTTAGATACAATTATTTAGAATTTCTTATTACGATGTGTGCAATTAATAATGTTACTCACATGAAGAAAATTATTTAATGAGGTTTGCAGCACAATGCTGCCTATATTTGTTCAATTCTTTTACCATCGGCATAACCTTGGTATTCTCGGCTATATTTTAATTTACCAAGACTGGTAAGTTTGTTGGAAATTATGTGTGTGCAGTTGTTGATACTGCAGGGTTATATAAGGCACACACCAGCAGATGATTTAAACCATGAACAGCCCAGTGGTGTTGCTTTATTGAAATATAGCAGGTACAGCAATACTCACTGTTACATATACACTGGTGATGGAATGGAGCTTGAGTGGAGTGGAGTTTTATACAGCTCACCAGCTGTATGCTGCTTGTGGGTAGTGGTGCAGAAGCTTTAAACAGGTATTAACCAGGTTCACTCTAGGAGCTAAGTAGGAGACTATTGTCTTCCACCATGTCACTCTTAAGGTGGGTATCCACAACCCGACAGTGAAAAGACTGAACGATAACGATATCGTTATCGTTCAGACGTTCACTACACTGCAGGGTGCCCACACTGAACGATATGTTGTTCAGTGCAGGCACAATCAACTGCAAACATGCTGAATGATATCGTCAGGTTGACCAGCATGTTTGTATGCTGATAGATGTCTAAAAGATGTCTAAAAGACCAAATTTTCAAATGATTTTCAAATGATGTTCAAACGATTATCGAACGATTATTGAACGATTGAACGATATCGATATCGTTATCGTTCAATCACTCATTTTAATCGTCTAGTGAATAGGCACCTTTACACAATAAAGACACAATGGTCTCTGCACATACTGTACTCAGTAGTGACCTCTGCAACCATCTTGGAATAGGTCATGAAGCCTCCCTGGAGGGACAGAAGGTTGGAGTCCTGTTTCAACAAAGTTATGCTGTATGCATATGTCATTATTATTATCCAGGTATTATCTTCTAGAAGGTGCTAGATAAATAAGAAGCAGAGTTTGATTGGTTGCTATGGGCAACATCACTTCTTAAATAGAACTCCCATCTTAGTAAACTTACCCCATAGTCTCCAGTAAGTTTGCAATGTTGCATAAGCCATAGCAGTATGACACATTACTAGGGAAAATTCTCATTCAAAAACACTACTTCTACCTCCTACTTTGCAACTAAGTGCTGAAAGTCTCAGACAGAGAGCAGCATATGGAACAGTCCATGGGTAAAGAACAGGCAATAAACTATAAACGTCTCCCAACTGAAGGAATCACTTGGTGAACTGGTAAAAGGCGAATTTAATTACCATTTTTACCTTGGTGGCCCTTATACCCATTCTGTGAACTCTCTAGATAGCTATGTCAAATAAAGTATAGGAAGGATCTTTTTTGGGGTCATCATTGACTGATGCACATTTGGAATTAGATAACTTACCAGTAAATTAAACGTTCCTATATCCTTCAGAATAACTCCCAGTGGTGTTTACTACAGATAGCTTAGAGGGAGGTCTGGAAATGGTCCTGCCATGATGTGTGACTATACATCCTTCAGCAAATTTTCTGAAATTGCTTTAAGGTTTTGGTGAGCCAACTTTTTGTTGTACATACTTATCCAAGGTGGACTACCTTGACTAACAAAGCAAAAAAAGTGATTGCGCTTATCAAACCTTACAATGGCAGAAATGGACTCAAAACACCATAGATATAATGAAAATAATTTTATATAATCAGACAAATGTTAAAATATTTATGCATGTAGAAATAAAAAAGCAATATGTAGCAGTATAATAATTTGGGATTTACAATGTGACTTTTTAATATTTGTGTCGACAGAATTTAGCAAGTTTAACTACATATTATTGAGGTCAGTGGTAATTATTATACTGCTTCATATTGCTTTTTTATTTCTACATGCGTAATAGTTTTCAAAATTATTTTCACTATATCTATGGTGTATTGAGTCTATTTCTGCAATTATAAGGTGTGATAAGCGCAATCACTTTTTTGGTTTTGTTTAGTTTAGAGGCCTTTCATAGATTGTTTTTTTAGTGAGTTTACACAACTCACCTAGTCGCTGCTGCTATTAGTATTATTTTTTCTTGCACATTTTTAAATTAGCGCCTAAATACTAGTTCTATATAAAAAAACGTTAAAACCTCCTTTCCACTACAACATAGCTGCCACATAACTGTAATGATTTAGTCATGAAAATATTGCACTGCCTATGTCTACACCCCTGCTGTGTTTAAAACACATTGCTCAAAAATGACCATCCACAAAGTTTGTACATACAATGGGAAGGAGAAGCTCTACCGGCACTAGCTTTCAATAAATTGTAAAGAGAGTCTTTAAGCTGATCCTGACCCAATTGAGGAGACAATGAAGCAAAAAGGACCGAGCAAGGACTAGCCTCTTGCTCTCTGTTTCATTGAACATCCTTTTCGCTAAGCCGTCAAGCTACCATTTAAAGTGATCACACCAGCAAATCCATACCCCCTCACCCTTTTCTTCAGCAAAAATCAGAACTGTTCCATGAAGACAGTCCTGGGACTTTCAATTGGACAGTGTTAACTAGGGGTGTGCACCGGCCACTTTTCGTGTTTTGGTTTTGGATCTGGATCTTTCTTCGTGTTTTGGATCTGGATTGGTTTTGCCAAAACCACCCTTCGGTGTTTTGGGTTCTGGATTTTGTGTTTTGGACCTGTATTTTTTTTAAAAAAACATAAAAACAGCTAAAATCACAGAATGTGTAGATTTTTCTGCTCCTATGCTATTATTAACCTCAAAAACCTTAATTTCCACTCATTTCCAGTCTATTCGGAACACCTCACAATAGTGTTTTTATGTCCAAAAGGTTGCACCGAGGTAGATGGATGACTATGCTAAGCGACACGAGTGGGCGGCACAAACACATGACCCATCTAGGAGTGACACTGCAGTGGCAGACAGGATGGCAGTTTGAAAAACTAGGCCCTAAACAGTACATAATTCAAAGAAAAAAAAGAGGTGCAAGATGGAATTGTCCTTGGGCCCTCCCACCCACCCTTATGTTGTATAAACAGGACATGCACACTTTAACAAACCAATCTTTTCAGCCCCAGGGTCTGCCACACGACTGTGGCTGAAATTATTGGTTCATTTGGGCCCCCACAAAACAAGCTGACAATTAATCTGTCCCTGCACAAACTGGCTCTACGGAGGCAAGATGTCGTCCTCATCCTCATCCACCAATTCCTCACCCTCTTCAGTGTTGTGTACATCCTCATCCTCACAGAGTATTAACTTGTCCCCGCTGGAATCCACCACCACAGGTCCCTCTGTACGTTCTGGAGGCTGGTCTCCCTGGAAGAGTTGATAATTCATTTTTATGAACATCATCTTCTCCACATTTTGTGGAAGCAACCTCCTACGCCTTTCACTGACAAGGTTCCCGGCTGCACTAAACACTCTTTCAGAGTACACACTGGAGGGGGGGCAACTCAGGTAAAATAGAGCCAGTTTGTACAGGGGCCTCCAAATTGCCTCTTTTTCCTTCCAGTACAGGTACGGACTGTCTGACATGCCTACTTGGATGCTGTCACCGATGTAATCCTCCACCATTCTGTCAATGGTGACAGTATCATATGCAGTGACAGTAGACATGTCAGAAATTGTTGCCAGGTCCTTCAGTCCAGACCAGATGTCCAAACTTGGTCCTGCCTGCCCTGCATCACCGCCAGCGGGTTGCCTAGGATACCTAAGTTCTTTCCTGGCAGCCCCAGTTGCGGGAGAAAATGAAGAAGGAGCTGTTGACGTGTCACGTTCCGCTTCAGCTGACAGTGTTTTCACCAGCAGGTCTTTGCACCTCTGCAGGCTTGTGTTGGCCGGAAAGAGAGACACCACATAGGCTTTAAACCTAGGATCGAGCACGGTGGCCAAAATTTAGTGGTCTGATTTCAACAGATTGACCACCCTGGAATCCTGGCAAAGCGAAAGAAGGGCTTCATCCACAAGTCCCACATGCCGAGCGGAATCGCTCTGTCTTAGCTCCTCCTTCATTTTCTCCAGCTGCTTCTGCAAAAGCCTGATGAGGGGAATGACCTGACTCAAGCTGGCAATGTCTGAACTGACTTCACGTGTGGCAAGTTCGAAGGGCTGGAGAACCTTGCACAATACGGAAATCATTCTCCACTGTGCTTGAGTCAGGTGCATACCCCCTCCTTTGCCTATGTCATAGGTGGATGTATAGGCTTAAATGGCCTTTTGCTGCTCCTCCATCCTCTGAAGCATATAGAGGGTTGAGTTCCACCGCGTCACAACCTGTTGCTTCAGGTGATGGCGGGGCAGGTTCAAGAGTGTTTGCTGGTGCTCCAGTCTTCAGCACGCAGTCGCTGAATGGCGAAAGTGTCCAGAAATTTTTCGGGCCACCCAGAGCGTCTCCTGCACGTCCCTGTCGCTTTTCAGAAAATTCTGCACCACCAAGGTTATTGTGTGAGCAAAACATGGGACGTGCTGGAATTTGCCCAGATGTAATGCCCGCACAATATTGAAGGCGTTGTCAGATATCACAAATCCCCTGGAGAGTCTAAGTGGGGTAAGCCACTGAGCGATGATTTCCCTCAGTTTCTCTAAGAGGTTGTCGGCGGTGTGCCTCTTACTGAAACCGGTGATACACGGCGTAGCCTGCCTTGGAATGAGCTGGCATTTCTGAGATGCTGCTACTGGTGATGCTGCTGCTGTTGCTGCGTAAGGTGATACATCTACCCAGTGGGCTGTCACAGTCATAAAGTCCTTAGTCTGCCCTGTTCCACTTGTCCACATGTCCGTGGTTAAGTGGACATTGGGTACAACGGCATTTTTCAGGACACTGAGGACACTTTTTCTTACGTTTCTGTACAGTCTCGGTATCGCCTGCCTAGTGAAGTGGAATCTAGACGGGATTTGGAACCGGGGACACACTACCTCCATAAATTGTCTAAATCCCACTGCACTAATGGCGGATACCGGATGCATGTCTAACACCAACATAGCAGTCAAGGCCTCAGTTATACGTTTTGCTTCAGGATGACTGCTGTCGTACTTAAAGGACTGTTGGAGGGTCAATTGTTTAGTAAAAGTAGTGGTGTTCCTACTTCCTCTCTGGGATGATGAATGACTCCCAGCAGCAGCAACAGCAGCAGCGGCAGCAGGAGGCGTAGCAATGCAGGATCCTCCGGAGGAATCCCGGATAGGAGAGTCAGTCATGCCAGTGACATGGCCTGCATGACTACTTCTGATCCTGACTAAGGAGGAAATTGACGAGGAGGGAGTTGACGGTGTGGTTTGCAGGTGCTTGGATACAACAGGACAACGGGATTTAGGTGTCCCTGGACTGCTTACGGTCTTAGCCAAAGTTTCTGAACTTGACAGTAACTTTTTATGAACGCAGTGCAGGTGCCGTATAAGGGAGGATGTTCCTAGTTGGTTAACGTCCCTACCCCTACTTATTTCACCTTTACATATAGTACATATGGCAAGACAGTTGTTGTCCGGATTTGGATAGAAATATTGCCAGACCAAAGAGGTGGAATGTTTGGTCTTCTGCCCAGGCATGACCGTGATGGGCTTTTTCATCCCACGGACAACAACTGTCTCCCCCGGAGCCTGATTTAAACAAACCACATCACCATCAGAATCCTCCTCGCCAACTTCCTCCTCAGCGCCAGCTACACCAGTATCCTTGGGGATTTGTGATATCTTCTTAGAACGCACAGTTCTTCGCTGTGCTTTTGCCAGCTTAACTCTTTTGATTTTTATAGTGGGAGGAGGGCTTCCATCGTCATGTGAAGCTGAACCACTAGTCATGAACATAGGGAAAGACCTTAGCCATTCCTTGCCACTCCATGTCGTAAATGGCATATTGGCAAGTTTACGTTTCTCTTCAGATGATTTAAATGTTTTTTTCAAGGTCATTTTCCTGAACTTTGCCATTTGGGATTGTATGTGCCCTCTACTATGACATTGGGCATCGGCCTTGGCAGACGACGTTGATGGCATGTTATCGTCTATGTCATGACTAGTGGCAGCAGCTTCAGCACTAGGAGGAAGTGGTTCTTGATCTTTCTCTATTTTATTTTTATCGGAAAAAGTTTGGTCCTCCATTTATGTTATATCGATTTGATATATACGTGCGGCTAAGGCGCACACAAACACAGAAAATATTTTTTTATTTTTGCTGGAGAGTAGTGCACTTTGTGGGTTACACCACCCTTTAAGAAATGAGCCAGCCGGCTCTTTACTTATGGGACACAGGCGCACGCTTGGCGCTGCTCCTTTGTTGATGCACGTGTGGCTACTGCGCACACAATTCACAAACACAGAAAATATTTTTTTATTTGGTTTGGAGTGTACTTTGGGGGTTACAGCACCCTTTAACGGTCAAGCCAGCTGGCCCTTTACTTATGACACAGGCGCACGCTTGGCACTACTTTGTTGATGCACGTGCGGCTACTGCGCACACAATTCACAAACACAGAAAATATTTTTTTATTTGGTTTGGAGTGTACTTTGGGGGTTACAGCACCCTTTAATGGTCAAGCCAGCCGGCCCTTTACATATGACACAGGCGCACGCTTGGCACTATTTTGTTGATGCACGTGCGGCTACTGCGCACACAATTCACAAACACAGAAAATATTTTTTTATTTGGTTTGGAGTGTACTTTGGGGTTTACAGCACCCTTTAATGGTCAAGCCAGCCGGCCCTTTACTTATGACACAGGCGCACGCTTGGCAATACTTTGTTGATGCACGTGCGGCTACTGCGCACACAATTCACAAACACAGAAAATATTTTTTTATTTGGTTTGGAGTGTACTTTGGGGGTTACAGCACCCTTAAAAGGTCAAGCCAGACGGCCCTTTACTTATGACACAGGCGCACGCTTGGCACTACTTTGTTGATGCACGTGCGGCTACTGCGCACACAATTCACAAACACAGAAAAATTTTTTTTATTTGGTTTGGAGTGTACTTTGGGGGTTACAGCACCCTTTAACGGTCAAGCCAGCTGGCCCTTTACTTATGACACAGGCTCACGCTTGGCACTACAGTACTTTGTTGATGCACGTGCGGCTACTGCGCACACAATTCACAAACACAGAAATTTTTTTTTTTTTTTTTTTTTAGCGCTTGGGGGGAGCACCCCTGATGGACAGAGCACCCCCTGGACAACACTACAGCACCCCTTTAGGACTGGGACACTGCACAGGACTTTGGAGTGGACACAGCCCCTATGGACAACTGACTGCACAACACAGTCCAGCCAGCCCCTATGGACTTTGAAGTAGTGGACACAGCCCCTATTGACAACAGCAGCACAGCACAACACAGCCAGCCCCTATGGACTTTGAAGTAGTGGACACAGCCCCTATGGACAACAGCAGCACAGCGCAGCACAGCACAACACTACTCTGCACTACACTACACTACACAGCTCAGCCAGCCCTAACTCCCACCCTCCCTCTTCACTGTCCACAGCCGAGTGAGAAAATGGCGCCGACGCGGGTACCTTATATAGGATCCAAAACCCGCGAGACCCGGAAGGCGGGATGATGACGTTTTGCCTCGATTTCAGATCCGAGTCAGGCGGGAAAAGTCGAGCCTGACTCGGATCGGCCTCGAATCGGGGGGGGCTCGGGGGGGTTCGGATTTCAGAAATCCGAACCCGCTCACCCCTAGTGTTAACTATAAATTTATGTTCATTATTCACAAAAAGATGCTGCTAATCTTGACTCTGGCTTCCACTACAACAGCCCTTTATCATATTTATTTGGCTAAGGTACAACAATGACAACAAGCCAAGAACTTTAAATTTACAAGTGTAAAGACATTTGAAGAAAAGAACAACATTGAGTTAGCTGCATTTGCAGTCTAAGATCCGTGTTCAGTGTAAATGAACCTTATAATATTCATATTCATAAACCTGCTAATTAAATGCATAGTGCAAGCTGCCAGAGAACTGGATTACGGAGCAGTCTTAGTATTCTGTAGATGTTTCTCTCATTTCTATTGATTAAACTGGATTGCTATTAAATACTTTTGTGAGTTTATCTGTTGAAAATTTGTTGTTTTCAGGATACATTTGGTGAGTTTTTTATCTGTGATTTGTACTTGTTTAGAATAACTGATTTATTATAAGTGATGTGTGGTTAAGTCATTACTTAAGCAAATCAGCAGCGTTCAGCAGAGCATAAATAAAACAGAAACATGCAGGACAAGCCAAGTATATGCAGATACAATACGAAGGCTAAGAAGTATTGTGCATATGAGAGTGCTTATCATCTAGAAGGTAAAGAGCTCAGACAAGAGTGTGTGTGGCTCAAACGGGAAGCAGCAGTCTCAGTGTACCAATGTGAGTAACATACTGTAGGTGGCAGATGTATAGACTGTAGTTAACAGGCTGGTTTTCAAAGAGAATGTGAACGCAAAATCAATTAAGATAATAAGCTCACTCAACTTTCAATTCATAAAGAGGTGAATAACAAGCAAATATATTATATTTTTTCATGATTCACTTAGTGGAGATTGGATCAGGAGTAGGAGGGCAAATATCAGGGGTCTGGTACAATTGGGGGGGGTTGTTGACAGCCATACATTTATGCATGAGCATGTGACACTTTTTAATTCATGAGTTTTTGATTTTTAAGTTTCCACTTTTTTTGTTTTTAAAGTTTCCACTTAGAACATTATTTTTCTTTACTTTTTTAGATGTACTTTGGAGGGGGTGTAGTACCACTGGCCGCATGGCTGGCAGTTCAAATCCCAACAGCGGAAGCCCAGCAGGGGTGAAGATCACGATCGCTATTAAAGGTAAGTATAACTAACCCTATTTTTCCCCCTAACGCTAAGCCTCCCTTAGGGGTGCCTAACCCTAACCTCCTCCCTAGTGCCTAACCCTAAACCCCCTCTAAGTGCCTAAACCTAACCCCCCCATTCCCGCAGCCTAAACCTAAGTCTCCCAGGGGGGTGCCTAACCCTAACTTCCCCCCGGGGTGCCTAACCCTAACCCCCCCTTCCCCTAGCCTAAACATAATCCTCCTGGGGGGGTGCCTAACCCTATGTCCCCCCGGGAATCCTGACGCCTAACCCTCCACCCCCGTGGCTGTCCGTGCCCGGCGCCCAACTTACTTTCATTCGGTATGCCAGGCGTCGGACTCCCGGCATAGGTCTAATGACAGGTGTTGGGTTTTCAACGCCTGTCATTAGTACCTTGCCGGGATTTGACAGTCGGGAAACCAGCGGTCGGCATTGAGACCGTCGGCTTCCTGACTACATCCCTTTAGAGGAGGTCTTAAGTGGAGACAGCTCTAATAGATCTCCTCTGCACAGTATGACTAGAGGGTCTAAGTGATCTGCTTAGAACTTGATTGTCTCTGGATTTAAGCTTGGAATTACTGCTGATGCCGTAATTGGCTGTGATTGACTATGATGCTCCAGATTACTTGTGCCAGCTGTTTATTAATGGAATTCATCCAGCATATCATCATCTGGTACCCTGCTGTGATACTACACGTTTAATTATCTGATATTACCTAGGCTCTTGCTCCTATCTAGCTCTTGATAAATTACCATCATCTCAGTTTTAAGTACTTGGGACAACCAAGTACTGGCGGACACGTAAAGCTCCATGGAAATGGGGCTTGCTACAGGTGAAGGCCTCGTCAAAATCGGTTCTGGTAATTGTACAATTGTAGTCATTTTGTGATAAAGAAGAAATAGGATACATAAGAGAGGAGTGTGGTGAAAACAGATAAAAGAGAAAAGGTTTCTTGATTAGATGCATTGCATGATGTAAGCATTGTGGATATATGTGGTTATGCTAAAGAGACAGGGGGTAAGAACATTTAATCCAAGTTGTGCAGGACAGTACAGGAGGTGGAGGCTACTGTGTTTGCTATTACTTTACCAATTGCTGGGTTTAATAGAGTAGACAATCTCTAAAGCTTTCACAGATGTTCAGCATGCTGACACTTGAGCCCAGTGGGTCATATACAGTAGCTAAAAAGAGATGGCACACCAATGATATATACCATACAAATAGTTGGAGATGAAACTAGAGGTGGGGGAGATGATCAAAGACAGCAGTTGACAAGGGTACCCAATAATAATTACATTGTTAGGTGTCAAACTGATAAGATGAAACACTGGGCCTAATTCAGACCCGCTCGTGAGCGCTGAGTGCTCGCAAGCGGGTCGATGTTGACCCACTGCGCATGCGCACGATGGACCCGGCTCTGCCATGCGCAAGTGCGAGACCCGGATAGCGATGGCCAAGCCGTCGCTATGGGTCTCGTACCAAAGGGGGCGTGCTGTCGATGGTGAGTGACAGCACGCCCCCTTTGGTGGGCGTGCCAGGGGCGTGGCTGCCCAGATGGAGGCTTCCTATGGGAACGCCTACCGTCTGGGGCCGGCCCCACTGACATCACAAGTGATGTCAGTGGGAGTGCCTTCGGCTCTGATAGAGCCGAAAGCACTCCAGGGCTTGCGACAAACGAGACCCTACCACAAGGGTCTCGTCGCAAGCCTGATGGTCATGATGGTCTTGACCATCGCGACCATCTTTTTGGCCGCTCACTATAGCTGTGGGTGGTCACCCGCAGCTATGCGAGCGGCCAGGAGGCCGCTCTAAAAAAAGAGAAGGACGGCCCTGATTCAGAGCGAGCGCTCTGAAAGAGCGTCCGGCTCTGAATCAGGCCCCCTATGCAATCTGGACTGTCACAAAACTCTAGCATCAGTTGATAACCATCTCTCAATGAATTATTACTTTTCTTGTGGATCTTCGCAAGTTTATGCCTCCAACCATGCAGTGGCCTAGAGGATAGTGTGACAAGCATCACATAGACCGGGTAAAATCCAACAGATGTTTATTTTCTCACCACAGACAAGATTACAGGCTGGTACAAAGAATCTTCCAAGGAGCAACACAGTTCTTTAGTGGACTCACATGTCCAGGATCCCTAACACTAGTCGCTCCTGGGCCTATAACCTGGGCGACTACTTCACCATCAGGATCAGTTTCCTAGATATCTGGACATTCCACATTCACTTTATGTGGAATTATGCTGACCCTTTCACACTCCTCCCCCCTTAGCTTCAACCACCCTGGTGAAGCTAAGAAACCATCAGCTGAGCTACCTGCCTCGCCCAAATCTATTTGTGCCATCTGTCTTGGCACACAACTCTCTACCTTTTCCCAAAGTTCGCCATATTCACCCTCTTCCTCCTCCTCCCCTAGCTTCACCATGGGGTTGTTTGGAGGATCGGGCCCAAAAACTTTTCTGGAAAGGTCATCAGCATTGAGATGCTGTTTCCCTGGATGATGCTGTACCTCAAATTTAAATGGCTGCAAAGACAAAAGCCAGCATTCACTCCTTTGTTCGTGTGCATTCACTGTAAAGAGGCTTGATCTGTAACCAACACAAATTCCTGACTCAACAAATAATAATTTAATGAGTCTACTGCCCATTTTATTTCCAAGTACTCTTGTTCCACAGTTGAGGACTTGCGCTCCCTGGGCCACAATTTCTGGCTGAGATAGAGTATAGGTTTCTCTTCCCCTTCTACCATTTGGGAAAGGACTGCCTCCAATCCCATACCTGAGGCATCTGTCTGCAATATAAATTGCTTCTTGAAATCAAGAGCCTGCAAAACAGGTTCTGCACACAAGGCGCGCCTCAAATCCTGCCAAGCAGCTTCTGCTAGTCTAGACCACACTATTTTGTCTGGGAACTGTTTTTTTAGACACTCAGTTAATGGTGCGGCCCTAGTGACAAAATCACGTATGAATCTGTGGTAGTAACACACGAGGCCAAAGAATGTTCTGATCTGGAAGTCTCATTTGGGTTTAGGCCATGTGAGGACTGCCTCCACCTTACTGGGCTGAGGTTTTGCCTGCCCTCTGCCTTCAACATATCACAAATATTTTGCCTCCACCATTCCAATGGCACACTTCTCAGGATTAGCAGTAAACTCATGTGCCCGTAAAGACCACAACACTGCTTCTAGTCTTGGAAGGTGTGACTCCCAGTCGGGGCTAAAGATGACAATGTCATCTAAATATGCAGCTGCATACTCCCTGTGGGGCTGAAGCAACTTATTCATAGCCCTCTGGAAAGTTGCTGGGGCTCAATGCAAGCCAAAAGGCAGCATTTTGTACTGGAACAAACCCTCTGGGGTAGAGAAGGCTGTTTTTGCTTTAGCTGCTTCAGTCAAAGGAATCTGCCAATACCCTTTTGTCAAATCGAGAATGGTGAGATATTGGCTGTTTGATAGATTCTCCACAAGCTCGTCAACCTGGGGCATAGGGCATGAGTCAAACTGAGGGCCTGAGTCAGAGCCGGATGCTCTGACAGAGCGCTTGCTCTGAATCAGGGCCGGCCCCCTGGTTTTTCAGAATGGCCTGCTGGCCGCTTGCATAGCTGTGGGTGACCATCGCGACCATCGGGCTTGCGACGAGACCCTTTGTGGTAGGGTCTCATTGCCGCAAGCCCAAGAGTGCCTTCGGCTCTAACAGAGCTGAAAGCACTCCCATGGGAACGCCTCCATCTGGGCAGCCATACCCCTGACCCGCCCACCAAAGGGGGCGTGCTGTCACTCAACATCGACAGCACACCCCCTTTGGTACGAGACCTGGAGAGACGGATTGCCCGTCGCTATCCGGGTCTCGTGCATGTGCATGACGGAGCCGGCTCCATCGTGCGCATGTGCACTGGGCCACCATCGAACCGTTTGCGATCGCATAGCACTCGCGAGCGGGTCTGAATCAGGCCCTGAGAACTTTATTTAACTTGCGAAAGTCATTATAGAATCTTAAAGCCCCTGGAGACTTAGGCACTAAGACAATGGGGTTATTCCATTCACTGTTTGATTCCTCTATGACCCCCAAGTGCAACATCTCCTCCACCTCTTGTTTTACCACTGCCCATTTTGCCTAGGGTATGCGATAGGGTCTCTGCTTTATTATCACCCTGTGAGAAGTAACAATATCATGCTGTATGATTTGGGTCTTTCCCGGAATAGCAAAGAATACATCTTGATTTCATGCTACTAAGCTCACCACTTCCTATTTTTGGCTAAGACTGAGGTTGACCTCCATGGGTACCTGACAGTCTGGGGTTTTCTTTGCGACTAAAGAGTGCTGACTGGCACTTTCTTTTCAAGGTTTTAATAGATTTACATGATAAATTTGTGCCTCCTTCCTTCTACCCTCCTGTCATACCCTGTAGTTACAGGTCCCATTGCCTCTATGATCTCATAAGGGCCTTGCCATTAAGCATACAATTTGCTTTCAGTAGTAGGCACAAGCACTAGTACCTTGTCTCCTGGTTTGAAAGACCAGTCAACTGTGGTAATGTCATAATTGCGTTTCTGACACTGTTGAGCTCTGTCCATATGTTCGTTCAGCAGTGGCGCAATCTGCTTTAACCGGCCATACAATTGGGACACAAACTAAATGATATTAGGATCTTGGCAAGGCTGTTGCTCCCACCCTTCTTTTAACACATCCAAAAACCCTCTAAGTTGCCTCCCATAGAGGAGTTCGAAGGAACTGAACCCCTTGGAGGATTGGCACACCTCATGAACTGCAAACATCAAATAAGGAAGGAGTAGATCCCAATCTCACTTTTCTTGTGACACAACCCTCTTTATCATCTGTTTAAGGGTCTGGTTAAAGCATTCCACTAGGCCATCCATTTGCGAGAGATAAACTGAGGTGGTAATCCTATCTACCCTTAACAGTCGGCACAAATCAATTTAGATACAAAAGGGGTACCTTGATCTGTCAGAACCTCTTTTGGTATTCCCAGATGAGCATATAGCATCAACAACTCCCGGGCAATAGTGCTAGATTTCATGTTATGTAGTGGGATGGCCTCCGGGTACCTTGTGGCATAATCTACTACCACTAATATGTATTGATGCCCACAAGCAGATTTTTCCACTGGCCCTATCAGATCCATACCAATTCTCTCAAAAAGTACAAAAATTAAAGGGAGTAGAACCAAGGGTTCCCGAAACCCTGGCCGGGGTGTTGTCTTTCTGACACACTGGACTTTGCTGACAATACTTTTTTACTGCTGCATGAATGCCAGGCCAGATGAATCTTAACTGAATACGCTGGAGGGTTTTCTACTCCCCACAATGGCCACCCCAAAGGTGTGTATGAGCCACAGGGGCGTATCTATAATGGGTGCGGGGAACACGGGCCCCTAGGTCCAGGGGGGCCCTGCACTGCACACCCTGCACCCATAATATTTCTTACCTCTCTGGAATCCCATGTCAGCGCGGGGGTCCGGCGCTGTAATTCGACTGGAAAATGGCCGTGGCGGCCATTTTCCCATCATTTGCGCATGCGCAGTACAGGGAAAATGGCCGCCGCGGCCATTTTCCCGGTCACCTGTGAATACACTTAAGACTCTGGGCACACTTTAGTGCCCAGAGTCTATAACTCCGGTGCTGGCCACGCACAGCTCAGTGCGCTGCTGGCTGCCGGGTGGAGAGGAGGGGGCCAGTGTCGGAGACTGCACACAGGCCCCCTCCTCTCTAGAAATGCCCCTGATGAGACACCCTCAACACCAACTGCTCATGTTTCCGGGGAACCAACAATTGGTCTACTCTCTTACCCTGCAATTATGTTACACAATACAACAAATCATTTTTCAATGTAAAGTATGGTACACCTTCTGTTGGTAAAGCTGTGATTACTTTAACATTTATCTCTACAACATTTTCAAATACATTTATCAAGTTCCCATCATTCTGTTGTTCTTGGCCAAAGTCCAGCAAAGACACTTTCTTGAAAATGGGAACCCACTGTGCCTCGGTCTCACTCAACTCCTGCTGCTCACTGGCCAAAGAGAGTGTTGCAACCACTAAACTTTGGGAAACAGCAGAGCTTGGCTCTTGGGACACCTCTGACATGGACCGTCTGCTGTCATTATGCCAAGTAACCACCTCTTGTAATAATGGAAAATCCAGACATAGGATCAATGGGTAAGGTGGTCTGGCGGCTACTGCGGCAACCACCTTCAGAGATTGCCCTTTTATCACTATCGGAAGGTGCACTCGGGGCATTCTTCTACATCTCCATGTACACATATAATCTTTACCGGTGGTAGCACCTGATCAGCCCCAGGTGGAACCAGGTTGGCAGAGATGATGGTTAACTTGCTGCCAGTATCCACTAAGGCCCATACCTCCCGGCCTTCCACTCGCACCATCAAAATAAAAAGGTGGTTTGCACCTAAGAAGTGCTTCCAGCAGCCATGCTGACCACTGCTCAAGTTGTTTTTCCAGCACTGCAGTCCATCGGCTTGCCCTGCTTTGGGCAGTCCTGGCGCAAATGACCAAGCTTGCCACAGTCAAAACACACACCTGAAGGTGGGTTGTTGGCCTTAACAACAGAGACCTGGGTTCTAGGCTTGGGTACTGGCTGGAACCTCTGCTTGGCTTTATTCAACTTCCCAAGAGTTAGGTACTGTTCAATCACCACCGCTAACTCCTCAAACATTTGAGGATCAGCCTGTAGGGCCCACTGTTGCACCACATGGTCTAGTACTCACACAGCATGGTTCAAAGCCACCACCTCTACTATACGCTGAGCAGAGTTTATTTCCAGCTGCAACCATGCCTGGCTAATTTGGCCAGCTGGAGCCTTGGAGACTCAGATGAGTTCAGCTGCCATTCCTGAAACTCCTGAGATTTGCTAGGGCCAGTCACTCCAACCCTGCTGAATATGGTCTTTTTCAGGCACAGATAGGAGTTTGCCTCAGTCACGTTTAAATCAACATATGCTCTGTGAGGTTCCCCTCAAGTCTGGCAACCCACTTCTCCTCAGGCCAATTTAAACGAGCATCAGTATGCTCAAAGGTGCACAGAAAAGCTTCAATGTCATCATATGGGGCAATATTTTGTAACACCTCTTGCTCATGCCCACCTTTCCTCAATTCAGTTAACTCTGCATTTAACAACCAAATTTTAGTTTGTTGCCCAGCAGCCAGAGGCTGCTGCCCTGCAACCAATTCAGCAAACACTTTCATCATTTCCTACATATTACTCTGCTTTTCCACATTGTGGACAACAATAGCAGGCTTAATTAACTCTCTTTTGCAATCCAGATTCCCAGCAATCTATATCAGGTGGCTTCCTTTAAAACTGCACTACATTCTCTGGGTCCCCAGCCCCATACACAGGAATTGAGTAGTTTTATATTGTGCACATTTTGCATATACACATGGACAGATTATCACTGTGAACAACTGCCATTTTATGGCTGGCCTGCCACACTCACCTATGGAGCTGCTAGTAATGTGACTCAGACTCACAAAGCCACTGTGCAGTGGGTAGCATCCTGCAATGCGTCTCACTGCTGCTGTGGGTGGATCAAATCACTGTATCTGGGCTCTTGCTGTGTAGTAGTATCCAACAAGGTCCCTGTTCAATACTAGATTCTGAGGAAGCCGCTGAGTAACTAAAGAGGCGGAGAAACTAGTTAATCATTATGCTGATGTGGAGAGAAATCTAAGCAGGAGAAGGTTTGCTTTTTGGTGATCCCCTGTGTGACCAGGACTATTGTACATCCAACTATCCACTACTAAGGCTCTGGATGTGACGGATACGCCGAGTTGGCTAATATATATCGCCAGTCCCTCTGCTGTCTGCAGACTGAGTGGGACCTCTTTACATATATATTGCACAACGCATCATCGTGATTCAGAATCTTTTAGACAAGGACAGCAGGCTGGTTGGATGATCAGCATATTCTATGCACGCTGATATAGCAAATGTTTCTGGGATCACGTAAGACTTATACCTTTGGACAACATGTGCAATACATATATTTCTGCATGCATGCTTTTTTAATTTACTTATTCCGGAAAGTAATAACAAATAAATCTTTTTGGCACACCTGCTGAAATTACTCTCCATGAACTGTTATCCCCAACACTAATGGGGTTGACTTTATTTGTATGATCTGGATCCATAATTATGGTATATGCAAGTTAGATGTCCTAACAAAGAACATCTTCAGTTATTCATTTTTCTTTTTTCTGTGTTTTTCCACATATATATATATATATTTGTTTTTTTCTGGACAGCACATATATGACAATACTTTCAAAATGTAGGCTGCTATCTGTATAATTAATAAACGCCATTAAGAATTAAGTGTATAAGTAGGATGACTGTTTAGTCTTAGGCAGATGTGTATTTTTTAGCTTGCTATATATATATATATATATAGAGAGAGAGAGAGAGAGAGAGAGAGAGTAAATATAGTAGACTACAGCGCCAAGTGAACTAAGAACACAATTTGCTTTTTCTTAAAAATTATATATATACATATAAAATCGCAGGGAGATAAATATATGGTAACCAGGATAACAGCACTCCCTAATGGTATAGGTGTCAGCTCTACAGTAATGTGATAACAATGGTGATTTGTTAAAAAACTTACATAGAGAAAGTGAAACTGATAAAAGAGCGACCAATGTGCTAATAAATACTATGATAAAGTGCAAAATAAATCAATAAATAATGTGCAAATATGCAAGACTGAAAATATGTGCAAATAAACACAAATAAATGTGGTAGCGAATTATTATAAAGTGCATATAATTTTGTATAAATGACAAATATAAATAAGATAAAAAAGGGGTAATTTATTACAAATAACAGCTGACCCTAATATATAGGGCAGTACAATACAATTAAAAAGTGGAAAAAAGCACATATAAAAAACAATAAAAGGGGTAGGGATAAGGAATAAGAGCTTATCTGGATCGCAATTAGGTAAGTTCATGTAAGGCTGGAACCAGGAGTCTCCAACGCGTTTCGTCCGTAAGGTGGACTTCTTCAAGGGATGTACCTCTCCTGTCTGGGAACTGATATATATACCCCTTCAATAAGGATGGTGGGAGGTGCTTACAATTATGACCACTTCCGTTTTTTTTTTTTTTTAACTAAAAAAGGTTATTCAAACATCGTGGCTAATACATAGCTAAGGTAAAGTTCATTTATATAAGTAGATCGCTTCCACAGTGTGTGATTTTAGATACTGAAACTAGTTTTTTTGGTGTTTTATGCGGAATGAGCCTAGTCGTCACGTGATGTCCACTTCCTCACTTCCGCCCTGTTTGATGCAGCCTCTTGCGTCACTTCCGCCCATTCACTCGCGTTACACCGCTCGTATGTGCTGGATCATCATCTGCTGTCCGCTGTGTGGTTTCCGCCCGGCTGTGTTATGGCTTCTCGCGTCACTTCCGCCCATACGTGTACATGTTGTTGTATTGTTAGCGGCCATGTTGCTGCACCTTATTAAGTTTCAAACGGCGGACATCTTGGTACTCTATTCAGTATCGGCATTAAGATATTGAAAATGCAATTTCCACAGGAGATCACTCACGTGTAACATCTATTGGCACCTACATAATACCAAAAGTAATTTTGTTAATATGTTCATGGGTACAAATTAGTCAGTGTTCCCATATACTTCTAAGATGTTGTTTTTATATTAATCACAGGTGTTATCCAATGCACAGAATTTATGAGTGAAGTATTAATAAATAACTAATTGAAAGACAAGATAATAGCATATCATATGTTGCTATTTGCTAAAAGTTAGAAAAGAGATAAATGCATGAGATCTAATAATTAATATTTTCATCGATACACTTATAAGTATCTGATGTAAAAAAAATAATAATAAATAAATAAATAAAATATAAATATATGTATGCATATTTCATATCCAAAAATGGGATCTCTAGAGGGAAGTTTTTATAATACAATCCGTCATATAATTGGTCTTTATTCAAATCCTTCAAATTGATCCATGTAGTTGATATAAGTTAATCCTTCTGGTCCTAGTAGTCTTCAAATTCATTACATTGGCAGCTTAATAGTTAAGTGGAATTAATTTCATGAGGCATTCTTGGTCCAAAAAAAAATTGTTCGGATCATGACGGAATATTTTTCAGTCTCAATCTGGGACTACAGTACCTGGTATTCCCCAGAGGTCCCCCATCCGGGTACTAACCAGGCCCAACGTTGCTTAGCTTCCAAGATCAGATGAGATCGGGCATTTATAACGAGGTATGACTGTAGATAACTATGAGACTTTGAATTACCATCTAGATTGATCACAAGAAAGGGGCTATCTCATAACTGTCATTGAAGCCTCGTGGGGTCAGGGTGTCGAGTTCAAAAATCCAGTACATTTCTCGTCTAGATAGTTTATTCGCCAGATCTCCTCCTCTTTCTCCAGTTTGTACGAGTTCAATGGCCTTGAAAGTTAGATCATCAGGATTGGAATTATGATGCTGTAAGAAATGCCTTGAGACCATGTGTCCCTCAACCTTATTTTTAATATTCCGGATGTGTTCCTGTATCCTCAATTTAAGTGGTCGTTTAGTTTTGCCTACATACTTGAGACCTCATGTGCACTCTAAAAGATAAATAACTGATGTAGAATTGCAGTTAAGATGGTGCTTAATTTTATATTCTTTATTGTTCAAAGAATTATAAAAAGTTCTCCTTTGTCTGTGTAGATATTTACAGACAATACATTTGCCACACTTATAGCATCCTGGGCAGATATGAAATGTATTGTGTTTTGGAGCGTTAGAATTTCTTAGAATACTTGGTGCAAGTATATCTTTCAGGTTTTTTGCCTTTCTAAAGACAATGGGAGGTTTCTTTGGGAGAGCTTCTTTTAAAACCGGATCCATCATTAAAATTTTCCAGTGTTTGGTGAGAGTATTTCTAATTTTGTTCTCATGGGCATTGAACGTAGTGATGAAGGGAATAATATTACTTTCCTCATTGGTATTTTTTTCTTTGTATACCAATAGGTCTTTTCTCTCTAGTGATCGAGTCTTAGCCGCAGCTTCGGTTAGAACTTTAGTAGGGTAGTCTTTTTCAATGAACCTAGTGCTGTAGAGTTGTATTTGTTCTTCACAGACAGTTGGTTCACTGCAATTCCTCTTAATTCTATGAAATTTTGAATAGGGAATATTCTCCTTCCACTTTCAGAGGTGACCACTTTTGTAGTGGAGGTAGCTATTAGTGTCTACCTTTTTTTATAAAATTCTTTGTATGTATCTTTTTCCCTTCTCCTATTAAAATCAAATCTAAAAATTCAATGGAGATTTCATTTATGCAGGATGTAAATTTCAAATTCATATTATTTATAGCAATATGATTTAAAAACAAATTAAAACTCTCTTTGGGTCCTTCCCATATTAATAAAATGTCGTCAATATATTGTTTGTATAATATGATATTCTTCTTAAATGGGTTATTGTCATACAGATATTCCTTTTCCCAACATCCCATAAATAAGTTAGCAAAACTAGGTGCGAAAATGGTCCCCATCGCAGTACCACAAATCTGTTGATAAAATTTATCTAAAAACTTAAAATAGTTGTGGTTCAAAATAAAAGCCATAATATCACATAAAAAATCTGTGTGTATATTGCTTATTGATGGATCCATTTCAAGAAATTCCCTACATGCATTGATCCCCTTTTGATGCTCGATGCATGTATAAAGGGATTGTACATCTATTGTCACCCAAATGTAAGAATCCTTCCACTCTAGTTTCTCTAAAATCTGTAATATATTTGTAGTATCTTTGAGGTAAGATTGTAGATCCCTCACATACTTGCACAAAAAAATGTCCACATATTCAGATAAGTGTGACGTTAGTGAATCTATTCCTGCAATAATAGGTCTCCCAGGTGGATCAACCATAGATTTATGTATTTTCGGGAGAAAGTAAAAAATGGGGGTAGTGGGATTGGTCACAAGAAGGTATTGAAATTCATCTTTAGTTAGGATGCCATTGCGTAAACCATGTACCAGCAATGTTCTTAATTCTTCTATATAGTTCTCCATAGGATCACTTAAAAGCAAGCTATATGAGTTAGTGTCTCCTAGGAGTCTATAAGATTCTTGAGTGTAGTATGATCGGTCCATGATGACCAATCCACCCCCCTTATCAGCTTGCTTGATAACAATATCGTTATTTCTTTGTAAATTTTTGAGGGCTTCTTTTTCTTTGTTCTTAAGATTGCACTTGGTCATTGGATGTAGGTCCACTTCACATAGATCCTTTTTGACCAGTTCATAGAATACATTCAGGTGATTACCTTTTGATTCCAGTGGGTAATATTTTGATTTACCCTTAAGTCCGGATTTTGATGTATTTTCACTATAATTTCTAATTGTCACATCATCTTTTTTAAAAAAATGCCTTTTGAGAGTCAAATTCCTCACAAATTTATTAAGATCAATGAAGGTTTGAAATTTATTCATATTGCTAGATGGTGCAAATGTTAATCCCTTACTCAGTAGGTCGGTTTCAGATTTAGTTAATACATGCTTTGATAAGTTGAATATCCCTTTTTCTTTTGGATCTGTTACATGTTCCTCCTTTTGTATATTCTTCCTCCTTCCTCCTCTTGTTCCTCGTCTTCTCTTAGTCTTCTTTTCATAGGAGACGCCAACATATTTAGCTCTTTGAACACTGTTTTTCTTGTATTCGGTGGATGATGATCTGTGCCTGGGGATAAAAAATGATCTGTATCACTGTTTGAGTCATAACGTTGCAGTGCAGAAAAGCGATTTCTTGTATTTTGTGGTTTGTGATGAGAAGGTTCATTCATTACTGTATTTCTCCTGTAACTTTGTTTCCTTTTATTTGGTATTGTAATCCATGTTTTATTGTCTTTACTATGGTTAATCCACTGTGATTGTGTAGTGGGTTTATTAAACCTACTCCAATTTTTCACTTTTTTTAGGTCATAATCTTGTTTGTCCCTCACAAATTTCTTTTCCTTTCCTTTCATGACTTCCTCCTCTATACGATCCAGTTTCCATAGTAATACTGCATCATTAGCTCTATATTCCTCCTTATCCTTATAATTCTCCATTTGTGCTTCTTTTTCCTTTATTTCTACTTCCAATTCTGAGAGAATATTCTTCTTCTCTGTGACAATTAGTTTCATTAGGTCTATGGAACATTTATGTAGTTGGTTGTCCCATTTATCCATAAATTCTGTTTTCTCTAGGCCAAATGTGGGATTTTTATCAGTCTAAGGCCTCTTGGGATCCTATTAACTGATATGTAATGTTCTAATCCTTTTATATCCCACCAGGCCTTGATCTCCCTAGTAATAAGTTTCTCCATTTCCCAAAACATATTATCTAAGTTTTTAGTTGGAACATTGGCCCTCATTCAGAGCCGCACGTTAACAACAGTACGCTCGTTGCGTTCCGATGTTGACTAACCGCGCATGCGTCGGTGTTACACTGCGCATGTGCGTACGGCAGATTGCGAGCTTTTTTTCTCTCGTTCCTAAAATAGCATACAGGAAGTGACATGTCAAATGTGATTGACAGAACAGGGCGTTTTTGGGTGTTGACGGGGGTGGAGATGAAAAAACGCAGGCGTGGCGAGGCGTTTTTGGGGCGTACATACATTAGCAGATGCGAACGTCAAATGTGTTCGGACCGTCTCATACGTCACTGGAACATCCGCTTTCCCTTCAAAATGCTCGCACAGCTTAGGGTCAGGATTACTCGACCACATTGGCGATGGCCTTCTCCTCCGTCCCGGGACTCAACGATGGTGCTGCGATTAATCGCGGCTGGTCAGTAAAGTAATTAGTGTTGGATTGAAAACCGGCTTGGTATGTGTTTGGAAAGCAGTTTATTGGGATAGCACAAAAGCGTACGCAGGTGGAAATCAGAGCTGCTAATGTCATGATTACACAATCAATTAGCGTACATTTTTGGTGTTTTATTTTGGCCACAATTTGTTGGTTATGGCCTATTGTAACAATAATGTCATCATGTTTTAATTAGCTCCCCTTTTTTTTGGTTTACTGTGGAATTTGCATCGCTATGTGATTTTTTAAACGTTCCTTAAAGAGGCCTTTTTTTTTTTTTAAGAGGGTCAGTTTTTGCCTTTAGGGGCCAGGATTAAATGTAACCCATTTGTACAATAATGTCACAATACAATGTCAGTTTTTTGTTTTAAATTTATTGTTTAAACACAAACAAATTGGCCTAATATTTTGTTGCCTTTTTTTTGTGGCAAAGATATTTGTAAAAAAAAAAAAAAAAGCCATAACTGGTAACATAAACGTAAATACCAAAATTAAAAACATTTCACAAGAAAGGAGAGGGAAGTTTTGACCAGAAAGGAATATGAGCCAAGCACAGAAGGAATGTGGGAAAAGTCGCCATTGCTGTCACCGTTTTCTCGCCCGTTTGGCTGGGTGAGGGTGGGCGCCAGACCGGGTCCGGGATGCCATCGGGCTGGCCTGTCCAGAGGCAGATGTTGTGGCCTCTGGACTAGGCACAGGGCTAGGCACATTTGGAGGATTGGCTGATGTTGTGCCAGAGGTGGAGGATCCGGATGTTCCGGCAGGAAGGGAGGTCGGCTCCACCATGTGCTGGCAAACGAGCTGCTCCAGGGCATCGGCGATGCGGATGTTGGCCCTGGTATTTTCCGCCAGGGCCTGAGCAATGGTCACGTTGGCCGCAGCATTTTGCTCCAGGGCCTCAGCCACCCGTATCAGACTGGCGTCCATCCTCTGCAGAATCTCCGTATGGAAATCCGATTTAAAATTGAGTTCTGTGAGGAGGCCCACTGCCTGCGAGGGGGCACGCCCTGGACTGGCTTCTGCAGGGTCCTCAGCCGGATGTACTGGTTCCTCCCCTGCAGAGCCAGCAGAAATTCTGCGGCCAAGGCTCCCCTCTGGAGCAGACTCATCCGCCTCTGTCTCTGTTAGGAAAATTGCGAAAAGACTCACATTAGAATCTACATATTGGCACAATAGCATTTCAGAGTTGGTGACATCACAAGACTTACCTTGGCCAACATGAGGAGCCGCAAAGTCTGGCATGTCCGTATACATGTTGGACACGCCAAACACCTTCACAGCCTGCACACACCCCTGTGCCAGCTCTTCTAAGTCTGTCAACTCCAATGACACAGGGGTGGACCCCCACCTGTCCCCCTTGCATGCCTAGCCCTGTCGGCAAGTTTTTGCTTGAGACGATATTTGAAGTCTGCCCATCTGTGGAATGAAATTGGAACCATTATCCTTTTTTTTACAATGGGGTTTGTTTATAGGATGGGAAAGTGTTTACTTACCGCCGTTTGACATCCCGGGCTAGACGGACATAATCACCCACCCTATTGACAGCAACGGCGACCTCCTCCCACATTCTCCACTTCTGGCTTTGGCTCATATTCCTGGCTGCCTGGGGCAGGATGTCAACGCACTTCTGGATCAAAACCTCCATCTCCTTGCTTGTGAAATGTGGCTGCCTTTTTTTTTTGGCAGCTTTGGCGGGTTGACTGGGGCCAGCAGTCTCTTCCATGTCATCCTCCTCACCTATTTGGGTAAATATGCAGATTTAGCCACTTCACAACTTGCACAATATTATGTTTTAAAAGAATCATTGAGACAAAATGCATGAAGGCCTTACCGCCGGAATTTTGGCCATTGTTTCCCTGGTCTGAAGCCATGTCTCTGCTTCCAGAATGAAATCAACCAGAAATTAAATGTGATTTCGTGACGTATTTATACATGCGTCCTTAGTTTGCGGCCGCATCATTGATTGTGCGTCCCTATGATTCATCCTTAATTTGTGCGGGAAAATAAACACTATTTATGGCTTGGTGTGTGTGGAGTCGAGGTTGCGTTGTTGGATTGTTGGCGGTTAAGTTGGTTGGATTTGGTTGTTTGCGGTTGGAGGATTTGGCGGTGTTTGTATTTTTTTTGGTTTGCTCCAGTTGTTTTGGTTTTCCGTTCAAATTTTTTTGGTTTATTTTTTGGCATCGTTTCCTGATTTGGTAAGTTTTGTGCAGTCTAATTTGTGGCCAATTGGTGTCTACTTCTGGTTTTTTGTTTTATATTTTTTTTTTTAACACTAATTTCATCTATTTTAGTTTGTTTTGGCTTTCGGACCCAAAGACCTTTTTGAGGGAAATCTTATATATTCGATTTTGGTAAGTCCATTATTTTTCTTGCATTTGCGAACTAATTAACGCATTTTTGACTGTTGGTGTAGTGACTTGCATTTGCGAACTAATTAACGCATTTTTGACTGTTGGTGTAGTGACTTGCATTTGCGAAATAATTAACGCATTTTTCGAGGCTTATTCATCATGTAAACCAGTTTTGCTTTTCCCTTTTCCATTTTTGGGGTCCATTTGACCCAAATTTTTCGTACGGTGTGCAATGTCGTTTTCATCGATGGCCAAATGTGTGTTTTCACCTATTTTATGTGTTGGCTTGCACCAATTTGACAAACATAAAATCACCCTCTAAATTTTTGATGTCTCATTTTTGGCTTTTTTACAGGTTATACTAGGGGTGTGCACCGGCCACTTTTCGTGTTTTGTGTTTTGGTTTTGGATCTGGATCTTTCTTCGTGTTTTGGATCTGGATTGGTTTTGCCAAAACCACCCTTCCGTGTTTTGGGTTCTGGGTTTTGTGTTTTGGATCTGTATTTTTTTGAAAAAAAGCATAAAAACAGCTAAAATCACAGAATTTGTAGGTTTTTCTGCTCCTATGCTATTATTAACCTCAATAACCTTAATTTCCATTCATTTCCAGTCTATTCTGAATACCTCACACCTCACAATAGTGTTTTTATGTCCAAAAGGTTGCACCGAGGTAGCTGGATGACTATGCTAAGCGACACGAGTGGGCGGCACAAACACGTGACCCATCTAGGCGTGATACTGCAGTGGCAGACAGGATGGCAGTTTGAAAAACTAGGCCCCAAACAGTACATAATTCAAAGAAAAAAAAGAGGTGCAAGATGGAATTGTCCTTGGGCCCTCCCACCCACCCTTATGTTGTATAAACAGGACATGCACACTTTAACAAACCAATCATTTCAGCGCCAGGGTCTGCCACACAACTGTGGCTGAAATGATTGGTTCGTTTGGGCCCCCACAAAACAAGCTGGCAATTAATCTGTCCCTGCACAAACTGGCTCTACGGAGGCAAGAAGTCGTCCTCATCCTCCTCATCCACAGATTCCTCACCCTCTTCAGTGTTATGTACATCCTCATCCTCACAGAGTATTAATTCGTCCCTGCTGGAACCACAGGTCCCTCTGTACGTTCTGGAGGCTGGTCTCCCTGGAAGAGTTGATCATTCATTTTATGAACATCATCTTCTCCACATTTTGTGGAAGCAACCTCCTACGCCTTTCGCTAACAAGGTTCCCGGCTGCACTAAACACTCTTTCGGAGTACACACTGGAGGGGGGGGCAACTCAGGTAAAATAGAGCCAGTTTGTACAGGGACCTCCAAATTGCTTCTTTTTCCTGCCAGTACAGGTACGGACTGTCTGACATGCCTACTTGGATGCTGTCACCGATGTAATCCTTTAACAGACAGACGCACGCTTGTCGCTGCTGCTTTGAGGATTCAAGTGCGGCTACAGCCCACACAATTCACAAAGACAGAAAAAAAAAAAGAATATTTTTATTGTTTGTGGAGCACACTTTGAGGGTTACACCACCCTCTAACAGACAGACGCACGCTTGTCGCTGCTGCTTTGAGGATGCAAGTGCGGCTACAGCCCACACAATTCACAAAGACAGAAAAAAGAAGAAGAATATTTTTATTCTTTGTGTAGCACACTTTGAGGGTGTCACCACCCTTTAACAGACAGACGCACGCTTGTCGCAGCTGCTTTAAGGATGCAGGTGCGGCTACAGCCCACACAATTCACAAAGACAGAAAAAAGAACAATATTTTAATTGTTTGTGTAGCACACTTTGAGGGTGTCACCACCCTTTAACAGACAGACGCACGCTTGTCGCTGCTGCTTTAAGGATGCAGGTGCGGCTACAGCCCACACAATTCACAAAGACAGAAAAAAGAAGAATATTTTTATTGTTTGTGTAGCACACTTTGAGGGTGTCACCACCCTTTAACAGACAGACGCACGCATGTCGCTGCTGCTTTGAGGATGCAAGTGCGGCTACATCGCACACAAGTCACAAACACATTAAAAAAATAGTTTTTTATTTTTTGGAGCACTGCGTGAGTTACACCACCCTTTAACAGACAGACGCACGCTTGTCGCTGCTGCTTTAAGGATGCAGGTGCGGCTACAGCCCACACAATTCACAAAGACAGAAAAAAGAAGAAGAATATTTTTATTGTTTGTGTAGCACACTTTGAGGGTGTCACCACCCTTTAACAGACAGACGCACGCTTGTCGCTGCTGCTTTGAGGATGCAAGTGTGGCTACATCGCACACAAGTCACAAACACATTAAAAAAATTTTTTTGATTTTTTGGAGCACTTTGAGAGTTACAACACCCTTTAACAGACAGACGCACGCTTGTCGCTGCTGCTTTGAGGATGCAAGTGCGGCTACAGCCCACACAATTCACAAAGACAGAAAAAAAAATAACAATATTTTAATTGTTTGTGTAGCACACTTTGAGGGTGTCACCACCCTTTAACAGACAGACGCACGCTTGTCGCTGCTGCTTTAAGGATGCAGGTGCGGCTACAGCCCACACATTTCACAAAGACAGAAAAAAAAAGAACAATATTTTAATTGTTTGTGTAGCACACTTTGAGGGTGTCACCACCCTTTAACAGACAGACGCACACTTGTCGCTGCTGCTTTGAGGATGCAGGTGGAATCTAGACGGGATTTGGAACCGAGGACACACTACCTCCATCAATTGTCTAAATCCCACTGCACTAATGTCGGATACCGGACGCACGTCTAACACCAACATAGCAGTCAAGGCCTCAGTTATACGTTTTGCTTCAGGATGACTGCTGTCGTACTTCATCCTCATCGCTAGGGACTGTTGGAGGATCAATTGTTTAGTAAAAGTAGTGATGTTCCTACTTCCTCTCTGGGATGATGAACAACTCCCAGCAGCAGCAACAGCACTAGTAGGAAGTGGTTCTTGATCTTTCCCTATTTTATTTTTATCAGAGAAAGTTTGGTCCTCCATTTATGTTATATTGATATATATACGTGCGGCTAAAGCGCACACAAACACAGAAAATATTTTTTTATTTTTGCTGGAGAGTAGTGCACTTTGTGGGTTACACCACCCTTTAAGAAATGAGCCAGCCGGCTCTTTACTTATGGGACACAGGCGCACGCTTGGCGCTGCTCCTTTGTTGATGCATGTGCAGCCACAGTGCACACAAGTCACAAACACAGAAAATATATATTTTTTTGGTTTGGAGTGTACTTTGGGGGTTACAGAACCCTTTAACGGTCAAGCCAGCCGGCCCTTTACTTATGACACAGGCGCACGCTTGGCACTACTTTTTTGATGCACGTGCGGCTACTGCGCACACAATTCACAAACACAGAAAATAATTTTTTTTTTGGTTTGGACTGGAGTGTACTTTCGGGGGTTACAGCACCCTTTAACGGTCAAGCCAGCCGGCCCTTTACTTATGACACAGGCGCACACTTGGCACTACTTTGTTGATGCACGTGCGGCTACTGCGCACACAATTCACAAACACAGAAAATAATTTTTTTTCTGGTTTGGGCTGGAGTGTACTTTCGGGGGTTACAGCACCCTTTAACGGTCAAGCCAGCCGGCCCTTTACTTATGACACAGGCGCACACTTGGCACTACTTTGTTGATGCACGTGCGGCTACTGCGCACACAATTCACAAACACAGAAAATAATTTTTTTTCGGTTTGGACTGGAGTGTACTTTGGGGGTTACAGCACCCTTTAATGGTCAAGCCAGCCGGCCCTTTACTTATGACACAGGCGCACGCTTGGCACTACTTTGTTGATGCACGTGCGGCTACTGCGCACACAATTCACAAACACAGAAAATAAATTTTTTTTTGGTTTGGACTGGAGTGTACTTTGGGGTTTACAGCACCCTTTAACGGTCAAGCCAGCTGGCCCTTTACTTATGACACAGGCGCACGCTTGGCACTACTTTGTTGATGCACATGCGGCTACTGCGCACACAATTCACAAACACAGAAAATAATTTTTTTTTTGGTTTGGACTGGAGTGTACTTTGGGGGTTACAGCACCCTTTAACGGTCAAGCCAGCCGGCCCTTTACTTATGACACAGGCGCACGCTTGGCACTACTTTGTTGATGCACGTGCAGCTACTGCGCACACAATTCACAAACACAGAAAATAATTTTTTTTTTGGTTTGGACTGGAGTGTACATTCGGGGGTTACAGCACCCTTAACGGTCAAGCCAGCCGGCCCTTTACTTATGACACAGGCGCACGCTTGGCACTACTTTGTTGATGCACGTGCGGCTACTGCGCACACAATTCACAAACACAGAAAATAATTATTTTTTTGGTTTGGACTGGAGTGTACTTTCGGGGGTTACAGCACCCTTAACGGTCAAGCCAGCCGGCCCTTTACTTATGACACAGGCGCACGCTTGGCACTACTTTGTTGATGCACGTGCGGCTACTGCGCACACAATTCACAAACACAGAAAATAATTTTTTTTTTGGTTTGGACTGGAGTGTACTTTCGGGGGTTACAGCACCCTTTAATGGTCAAGCCAGCCGGCCCTTTACTTATGACACAGGCGCACACTTGGCACTACTTTGTTGATGCACGTGCGGCTACTGCGCACACAATTCACATACACAGAAAATAATTTTTTTTTTGGTTTGGACTGGAGTGTACTTTCGGGGGTTACAGCACCCTTTAACGGTCAAGCCAGCCGGCCCTTTACTTATGACACAGGCGCACACTTGGCACTACTTTGTTGATGCACGTGCGGCTACTGCGCACACAATTCACAAACACAGAAAATAATTTTATTTCAGTTTGGACTGGAGTGTACTTTGGGGGTTACAGCACCCTTTAACGGTCAAGCCAGCCGGCCCTTTACTTATGACACAGGCGCACGCTTGTCACTACTTTGTTGATGCACGTGCGGCTACTGCGCACACAATTCACAAACACAGAAAATAATTTTTATTCTGGTTTGGACTGGAGTGTACTTTCGGGGGTTACAGCACCCTTTAACGGTCAAGCCAGCCGGCCCTTTACTTATGACTCAGGCGCACACTTGGCACTACTTTGTTGATGCACGTGCGGCTACTGCGCACACAATTCACAAACACAGAAAATAATTTTTTTTCGGTTTGGACTGGAGTGTACTTTGGGGGTTACAGCACCCTTTAACGGTCAAGCCAGCTGGCCCTTTACTTATGACACAGGCGCACGCTTGGCACTACTTTGTTGATGCACATGCGGCTACTGCGCACACAATTCACAAACACAGAAAATAATTTTTTTTTTGGTTTGGACTGGAGTGTACTTTGGGGGTTACAGCACCCTTTAACGGTCAAGCCAGCCGGCCCTTTACTTATGACACAGGCGCACGCTTGGCACTACTTTGTTGATGCACGTGCGGCTACTGCGCACACAATTCACAAACACAGAAAATAATTTTTTTTTTGGTTTGGACTGGAGTGTACATTTGGGGGTTACAGCACCCTTAGCGGTCAAGCCAGCCGGCCCTTTACTTATGACACAGGCGCACGCTTGGCACTACTTTGTTGATGCACGTGCGGCTACTGCGCACACAATTCACAAACACAGAAAATATTTTTTTTTTGGTTTGGACTGGAGTGTACTTTCGGGGGTTACAGCACCCTTAACGGTCAAGCCAGCCGGCCCTTTACTTATGACACAGGCGCACGCTTGGCACTACTTTGTTGATGCACGTGCGGCTACTGCGCACACAATTCACAAACACAGAAAATTATTTTTTTTTTGGTTTGGACTGGAGTGTACTTTCGGGGGTTACAGCACCCTTTAACGGTCAAGCCAGCCGGCCCTTTACTTATGACACAGGCGCACACTTGGCACTACTTTGTTGATGCACGTGCGGCTACTGCGCACACAATTCACAAACACAGAAAATAATTTTTTTTCGGTTTGGACTGGAGTGTACTTTGGGGGTTACAGCACCCTTTAACGGTCAAGCCAGCCGGCCCTTTACTTATGACACAGGCGCACGCTTGGCACTACTTTGTTGATGCACGTGCGGCTACTGCGCACACAATTCACAAACACAGAAAATAATTTTTTTTTTGGTTTGGACTGGAGTGTACTTTCGGGGGTTACAGCACCCTTTAACGGTCAAGCCAGCCGGCCCTTTACTTATGCCACAGGCGCACGCTTGGCACTACTTTGTTGATGCACGTGCGGCTACTGCGCACACAATTCACAAACACAGAAAATAAAATTTTTTTTGGTTTGGACTGGAGTGTACTTTGGGGGTTACAGCACCCTTTAACGGTCAAGCCAGCTGGCCCTTTACTGATGACACAGGCGCACACTTGGCACTACTTTGTTGATGCACATGCGGCTACTGCGCACACAATTCACAAACACAGAAAATATTTTTTTTTTTGGTTTGGACTGGAGTGTACTTTGGGGGTTACAGCACCCTTTAACGGTCAAGCCAGCCGGCCCTTTACTTATGACACAGGCGCACGCTTGGCACTACTTTGTTGATGCACGTGCGGCTACTGCGCACACAATTCACAAACACAGAAAATAATTTTTTTTTTGGTTTGGACTGGAGTGTACTTTCGGGGGTTACAGCACCCTTTAATGGTCAAGCCAGCCGGCCCTTTACTTATGACACAGGCGCACACTTGGCACTACTTTGTTGATGCACGTGCGGCTACTGCGCACACAATTCACAAACACAGAAAATAATTTTTTTTTTGGTTTGGACTGGAGTGTACTTTCGGGGGTTACAGCACCCTTTAACGGTCAAGCCAGCTGGCCCTTTACTTATGACACAGGCGCACACTTGGCACTACTTTGTTGATGCACGTGCGGCTACTGCGCACACAATTCACAAACACAGAAAATAATTTTATTTCAGTTTGGACTGGAGTGTACTTTGGGGGTTACAGCACCCTTTAACGGTCAAGCCAGCCGGCCCTTTACTTATGACACAGGCGCACGCTTGTCACTACTTTGTTGATGCACGTGCGGCTACTGCGCACACAATTCACAAACACAGAAAATAATTTTTATTCTGGTTTGGACTGGAGTGTACTTTCGGGGGTTACAGCACCCTTTAACGGTCAAGCCAGCCGGCCCTTTACTTATGACTCAGGCGCACACTTGGCACTACTTTGTTGATGCACGTGCGGCTACTGCGCACACAATTCACAAACACAGAAAATAATTTTTTTTCGGTTTGGACTGGAGTGTACTTTGGGGGTTACAGCACCCTTTAACGGTCAAGCCAGCTGGCCCTTTACTTATGACACAGGCGCACGCTTGGCACTACTTTGTTGATGCACATGCGGCTACTGCGCACACAATTCACAAACACAGAAAATAATTTTTTTTTTGGTTTGGACTGGAGTGTACTTTGGGGGTTACAGCACCCTTTAATGGTCAAGCCAGCCGGCCCTTTACTTATGACACAGGCGCACGCTTGGCACTACTTTGTTGATGCACGTGCGGCTACTGCGCACACAATTCACAAACACAGAAAATAATTTTTTTTTTGGTTTGGACTGGAGTGTACATTTGGGGGTTACAGCACCCTTAGCGGTCAAGCCAGCCGGCCCTTTACTTATGACACAGGCGCACGCTTGGCACTACTTTGTTGATGCACGTGCGGCTACTGCGCACACAATTCACAAACACAGAAAATATTTTTTTTTTTGGTTTGGACTGGAGTGTACTTTCGGGGGTTACAGCACCCTTAACGGTCAAGCCAGCCGGCCCTTTACTTATGACACAGGCGCACGCTTGGCACTACTTTGTTGATGCACGTGCGGCTACTGCGCACACAATTCACAAACACAGAAAATAATTTTTTTTTTGGTTTGGACTGGAGTGTACTTTCGGGGGTTACAGCACCCTTTAACGGTCAAGCCAGCCGGCCCTTTACTTATGACACAGGCGCACACTTGGCACTACTTTGTTGATGCACATGCGGCTACTGCGCACACAATTCACAAACACAGAAAATAATTTTTTTTCGGTTTGGACTGGAGTGTACTTTGGGGGTTACAGCACCCTTTAACGGTCAAGCCAGCCGGCCCTTTACTTATGCCACAGGCGCACGCTTGGCACTACTTTGTTGATGCACGTGCGGCTACTGCGCACACAATTCACAAACACAGAAAATAAAATTTTTTTTGGTTTGGACTGGAGTGTACTTTGGGGGTTACAGCACCCTTTAACGGTCAAGCCAGCTGGCCCTTTACTGATGACACAGGCGCACACTTGGCACTACTTTGTTGATGCACATGCGGCTACTGCGCACACAATTCACAAACACAGAAAATAATTTTTTTTTTGGTTTGGACTGGAGTGTACTTTGGGGGTTACAGCACCCTTTAACGGTCAAGCCAGCCGGCCCTTTACTTATGACACAGGCGCACGCTTGGCACTACTTTGTTGATGCACGTGCGGCTACTGCGCACACAATTCACAAACACAGAAAATAATTTTTTTTTTGGTTTGGACTGGAGTGTACTTTCGGGGGTTACAGCACCCTTAACGGTCAAGCCAGCCGGCCCTTTACTTATGACACAGGCGCACGCTTGGCACTACTTTGTTGATGCACGTGCGGCTACTGCGCACACAATTCACAAACACAGAAAATAATTTTTTTTTTGGTTTGGACTGGAGTGTACTTTCGGGGGTTACAGCACCCTTAACGGTCAAGCCAGCCGGCCCTTTACTTATGACACAGGCGCACGCTTGGCACTACTTTGTTGATGCACGTGCGGCTACTGCGCACACAATTCACAAACACAGAAAATAATTTTTTTTTTGGTTTGGACTGGAGTGTACTTTCGGGGGTTACAGCACCCTTAACGGTCAAGCCAGCCGGCCCTTTACTTATGACACAGGCGCACGCTTGGCACTACTTTGTTGATGCACGTGCGGGTACTGCGCACACAATTCACAAAAACAGAAAATAATTTTTTTTTGGTTTGGACTGGAGTGTACTTTCGGGGGTTACAGCACCCTTTAACGGTCAAGCCAGCCGGCCCTTTACTTATGACACAGGCGCACGCTTGGCACTACTTTGTTGATGCACGTGCGGCTACTGCGCACACAATTCACAAACACAGAAAATATATTATTTTTTTAGCACTTGGGGGGAGCACCCCTGATGGACAGAGCACCCCCTGGACAACACTACAGCACCTCTTTAGGACTGGGACACTGCACAGGACTTTGGAGTGGACACAGCCCCTATGGAGAACTGACTGCACAACACAGTCCAGCCAGCCCCTATGGACTTTGAAGTAGTGGACACAGCCCCTATTAACAACAGCAGCACAGCACAACACAGCCAGCCCCTATGGACTTTGAAGTAGTGGACAACAGCAGCACTACACTACACTACACAGCCCTAACTCCCACCCTCCCTCTTCACTGTCCACAGCCGAGTGAGAAAATGGCGCCGACGAGGGTACCTTATATAGGATCCAAAACCCGCGAGACTCGGAAGGCGGGATGATGACGTTTTGCCTCGATTTTAGATCCGAGTCAGGCGGGAAAAGTCGAGCCTGATTCAGATCGGACTCGGATCGGGTGGGCTCGGGGGGGTTCGGATTTCAGAAATCCGAACCCGCTCACCCCTAGTTTATACGTATCATGACAATACCCCAGCATGTAAGCAGCTATGGATGGTATCATAAAGCTAAGTTGTTTTATGTTACTTTTGGGGTGACTCAAAAGCCTTATATTGTAAACTTTGAATTTCAGGTAGATCTGGGGCGAATTGTTCTGGCCTTGCTCCCGGAAGACGACCAACCTCAAACTCGTCCCAGGCGTAGGCATCGTAGGCATGCAAGGCCCCAGATATTTCGAACACGTGTCACCCTTTTTGGAATGCCCGATGATGAGGTTTTAAGACGCTACCGTCTACCTCCCAAAATCATCATAGACACTCTCTCATTAATAGAAAGTGATCTTGAGCGGCAAATTGACAGTCCAACAGCAATACCACCACTGAAGCAAATTTATGGCGGTGTTACATTTCTGTGCCTCAGGATCGTTTCAAACAACGGTGGGAATAGTGGCGGGCATCTCCCAATCCTCCTTTTCCCGGATCCTGAGGGCAGTGATGGAGGCACTTTTCAAGCACCTCCATTATTTTATTAAAATGCCTTTGGATATGGGTGCCCTTAGTGTGGCCAAGGCCAATTTTTACCAAATAGCTGGCTTCCCACACATCATAGGGGTTGTGGATGGTACTCACATACCACTTCAGCCTCCAGCACGGCTGGAGGCAATATTTAGAAACCGTAAACACTATCACTCCCTGAATGTAATGGTGGTATGTGATGCCTCCCTCCAGATCCTGTCCCTGAATGCTAAATTACCAGGAAGTGCTCATGACTCCTTCGTCATCCGGCAATCAGGGATATGGCAGAAATTAACCAACCTACAAGCTGGTGATGCGTGGCTTCTGGGTAAGTGGAGACCTTTAGTACATAACAATGTTAAGCTTGATACACAGTGTTCCTGATGTTGTCTATTTTTTTTCACAGGAGACAGTGGATACCCTTGCATGTCCTGGCTGCTCACTCCTTATTTGGCTCCCACACCAGGGCCACAAAGTGCGTATAATTCCGCACTTACAGCCACCAGGCAAGTGGTGGAGTGCTGTATCGGCCTTTTAAATGGCCGATTCAGATGCCTCCACCGCTCTGGTGGCGAGCTCATGTATGTGCCGGATATGGTGTCTAAAATTGTGGTCCTGTGTGGGATATTTCACAACATTTCCATAAGGAGTGGTGTCCCAATGCAGCCAGAGGATGCCTTACCTGAGGATGGCTCCCCCGAGGTTGGTCGGAGGTCAGTATGTGGGGGGGCCATACGCGATGATGTGGTGGCCAGATTTTTTAGGTAAGTTGTAACAAAACTACAGTGTTTATACCTAATGTGTTTGTGTTTGTTTGCGAACATCTAATTTTGTGTTTTTTTTCTCACCATCTTCTGTTTGTTCACATAATCTTTGGCACTCCAACGCTTACTACTTCCTGCTACCCTTACCAAACCTGGATCTGGTCCTTTTGGGCATATATTCTGGAACCCATATCGCAACGCCATGTTTGTGGAATCATGTTGGCATGGTCCTTCGTCAACCAGTTCTTGATTTTTTGTTTTTATTTAATTATTTCTTGGTATGTGTTGTATTTGAATTTATCACTGTGTTCTTTTTTTGGCAGTGACCACTTTGTTTTCTCTGTTATGTTGTGAATAAATGTTTGGAGAGTGAAATGGTCTTCCTTTTTTGGGACGTTAACAGCAAGTGTAACCAGGTTAACACAAGTTACATTTGACTAAGGGGTAATCCAGTACTGACGCCAGTTGAGCTAAACTGAAATATGTTTTCAGCTTCCCAACCCACACCAAAAGGAAGCCTGGCCCAACCTTGGGATTTGTAAGATTGGCCTAAGCAGCTTGCGCACCAACTAGGAACCTGTAAAATGTAGAAATATGTAATTGACACTACACCCAAAAAGGGAAATGACATTGTTACTGTTATGTGTTTCTTGTGTCTGTTTGACATACAAAGACAAAACACAATCTAACTTTTAAAAAAGGGAAATCCTTGCAGGAACAGTCTACTTATGTCATGATGAACTATCTTGGTTTTGGATTTAAAAAATGAGCCAGAACATATATTTGTCTGAAAAAATTTATTTTGAAAAGTGAACAAAAATAAAAAAACTACTGGCGAAGGAGGCCAGACAGCCGGTCGAGGGCCACCAGAATGCCAATTACATGTTGGCGCATCTGGCCAACACAATCCGCCACCTCTTGCCGACGCCTCTGTTCCTCTGTGGGTGAGAAAAGTGTGTGGGTTAATACAACAATAGGGAATCCACATTAAAAAAACAAAAACACAACGAAATCACTCCTAAACCTAAAAAAAAAAAAAAAAGGGGGTGCTGGCAAAAATACAAGGCCTATGTACAAATTCCCACAGGTGTGATATGTGTATGTTGAAATCACCAGGAAGAGGTAAAGGCAAACTGCAAAATCACCAAAAGTCAAGCCACAAAAACACGAAGAAAGGCACGACACATGATTACATACAAACAGTTTGTGCTTTAAAAAAAAACAAAATAAAAACATACCGGGAGCCAAAACGGGAGCTCCGGAAATGCCTCCATGATCCTCCTCGGAGGATCCGTCATTCCCCAAAGAATGCGGAGGAGTTATGATGGACTCCGGGGAGGGGGTAATTGGAAGAGGGGTGGGTGGAGGAGAGGGGGAAGTGGGACGGAGGGGAAGGAGGCCCGACATTTCCGGGAGAGGGTCTGGGAAGGATGGGGAGGAGTGGGGAATAGGGGAAAGATTTGGGGTGGAGTGTTGGCTGGGGGTTGGGGATAGTGGCCGGGAACGCCGTCTGGACGGACGGTGACGGCGGAGTCTTGGCTGTCCCCCTAAAATATGTCAAAGAAATTGCGGTTAGTTTATGGACAAATCCGGGGACCAAAACTAAAAAAAAAAAACAACCCAAAAAATAAGCCAAATAGGAGTAGAATGAATAAATCAGAAATAGAGGGAAAACATGCACACGCAGATATGAGTACAAATAATAAATAGGACAGACAGGAAAACATGCACACGCAGATATGAGTACAAATAATAAATAGGACAGACAGGAAAACATGCACACGCAGATATGAGTACAAATAATAAATAGGACAGACAGGAAAACATGCACACGCAGTTTGCCCCACAAACACAAACATTAAAACCACAATACATAACACTTACTTTCCAGGATCTGCATGCGAAAGCATGCCAGCAAGCGGGGCGTTCGCCGTTGCAGGTCGGACCACCTGCGCTCCAGCTGCCCGATGTTGCGGCGTGAGCCGAAGGACCGCAGGCGGGACCGTGCCTCCGCATACGCGGAGCGCTTCTGCCGGTTGGTGATGGGTTGAGGTTGGCTGGTGATCCGGCGATCCATGACCTCCGTAAGCACCAGCAGCTCGCGCCTGGTGAATGCGGAGGCTCTCATGATGGCAATGGTGTTTTTCTTAAAAATCATTTTTGATAAAGTGTGTAAAAATTTTCTGATTGGCTAATGTATTTTGGAAATTAACAGGAGCAATTTTATTGGTTAGTGTATGAGTCATGTGTTCGACAGGGCCAGAAATCTCTGGAGAGTTATGATAGGCTTGATGCAGTGACATGCGTAAGCAAATTTAAATAAAGAAATGAACCCAGGGAAATATGCGGGGATCCACAGCAATAGAACAATTGTTTAATTGTGGTTCACATGTTTTTTGAACAATAAAAGCGAATGTTTCATCCGTACGTATTCTGCGGGTAAACACAAACACGGACAAGAGTAAAGTTTCTTGCATTGTGTTGAAAAAAAACAAACAATTAAGCTAATTGATATATTGATTGGCATGATACGATTGATGGAGGTAGGCAGAATAAAGGAGCAGGTAATCGACATCTGACAAGGCCACTTCCTGTTTATACTTGTGCGTGCGTTCCTTTCAAGCCATTTCGGGGATGTACGCTCGCTATTTCGTACGCTCGTTAGTTAGAGGAGGGGTCGTCAGAGTTTAGGGAGGAATTTTAGATGCGAACGAAAATACGAGCGAGCCATTGAATTTAAATATTTTTGTACGTACGCCTAACGTACGTGCGCCCGCTTGCGAGTGGGTCTGAATGAGGGCCATTGTCTTGTAATGGGATATGAGACTCATTAACATTTTTTTGACAAAAGTCACTCCTTCTTGTCAACCGTTCATTATTTCTATACATATCTGTTAATTCTTCTATGAATATATATATTAACACAAGGCAGCTGTATTCAATAACCAAAGAATTCAAAGTAAATATAGTAGACTACAGCGCCAAGTGAACTAAGAAGAACACAATTTGCTTTTTCTTAAAAATTATATATATACATATAAAATCGCAGGGAGATAAATATATGGTAACCAGGATAAAAGCACTCCCTAATGGTATAAGTGTCAGCTCTACAGTAATGTGATAACAATGGTGATTTGTTAAAAAACTTACATAGAGAAAGTGAAACTGATAAAAGAGCGACCAATGTGCTAATAAATACTATGATAAAGTGCAAAATAAATCAATAAATAATGTGCAAATATGCAAGACTGAAAATATGTGCAAATAAACACAAATAAATGTGGTAGCGAATTATTATAAAGTGCATATAATTTTGTATAAATGACAAATATAAATAAGATAAAAAAGGGGTAATTTATTACAAATAACAGCTGACCCTAATATATAGGGCAGTACAATACAATTAAAAAGTGAAAAAAAGCACATATAAAAAACAATAAAAGGGGTAGGGATAAGGAATAAGAGCTTATCTGGATCGCAATTAGGTAAGTTCATGTAAGGCTGGATCCAGGAGTCTCCAACGCGTTTCATCCGTAAGGTGGACTTCTTCAAGGGATGTACCTCTCCTGTCTGGGACCTGATATATATACCCCTTCAATAAGGATGGTGGGAGGTGCTTACAATTATGACCACTTCCGTTTTTTTTTTTTTTAAACTAAAAAAGGTTATTCAAACATCGTGGCTAATACATAGCTAAGGTAAAGTTCATTTATATAAGTAGATTGCTTCCACAGTGTGTGATTTTAGATACTGAAACTAGTTTTTTTGGTGTTTTATGCGGAATGAGCCTAGTCGTCACGTGATGTCCACTTCCTCACTTCCGCCCTGTTTGATGCAGCCTCTTGCGTCACTTCCGCCCATTCACTCGCATTACACCGCTCGTATGTGCTGGATCATCATCTGCTGTCCGTTGTGTGGTTTCCGCCCGGCTGTGTTATGGCTTCTCGCGTCACTTCCGCCCATACGTGTACATGTTGTTGTATTGTTAGCGGCCATGTTGCTGCACCTTATTAAGTTTCAAACGGCGGACATCTTGGTACTCTATTCAGTATCGGCATTAAGATATTGAAAATGCAATTTCCACAGGAGATCACTCACGTGTAACATCTATTGGTACCTACATAATACAAAAAGTAATTTTGTTAATATGTTCATGGGTACAAATTAGTCAGTGTTCCCATATACTTCTAAGATGTTGTTTTTAGATTAATCACAGGTGTTATCCAATGCACAGAATTTATGAGTGAAGTATTAATAAATAACTAATTGAAAGACAAGATAATAGCATATCATATGTTGCTATTTGCTAAAAGTTAGAAAAGAGATAAATGCATGAGATCTAATAATTAATATTTCCATCGATACACTTATAAGTATCTGATGTAAAAAAATAAATAAATAAATAAATAAATAAAATATAAATATATGTATGCATATTTCATATCCAAAAATGGGATCTCTAGAGGGAAGTTTTTATAATACAATCCGACATATAATTGGTCTTTATTCAAATCCTTCAAATTGATCCATGTAGTTGATATAAGTTAATCCTTCTGGTCCTAGTAGTCTTCAAATTCATTACATTGGCAGCTTAATAGTTAAGTGGAATTAATTTCATGAGGCATTCTTGGTCCAAAAAAAAATTGTTCGGATCATGACGGAATATTTTTCAGTCTCAATCTGGGACTACAGTACCTGGTATTCCCCAGAGGTCCCCCATCTGGGTACTAGCCAGGCCACACGTTGCTTAGCTTCCAAGATCAGACGAGATCGGGCATTTATAACGAGGTATGACTGTAGATAACTATGAGACTTTGAATTACCGTCTAGATTGATCACAAGAAAGGGGCTATCTCATAACTGTCATTGAAGCCTCGTGGGGTCAGGGTGTCGAGTTCAAAAATCCAGTACATTTCTCGTCTAGATAGTTTATTCGCCAGATCTCCTCCTCTTTCTCCAGTTTGTACGAGTTCAATGGCCTTGAAAGTTAGATCATCAGGATTGGAATTATGATGCTGTAAGAAATGCCTTGAGACCATGTGTCCCTCAACCTTATTTTTAATATTCCGGATGTGTTCCTGTATCCTCAATTTAAGTGGTCGTTTAGTTTTGCCTACATACTAGAGACCGCATGTGCACTCTAAAAGATAAATAACTGATGTAGAATTGCAGTTAAGATGGTGCTTAATTTTATATTCTTTATTGTTCAAAGAATTATAAAAAGTTCTCCTTTGTCTGTGTAGATATTTACAGACAATACATTTGCCACACTTATAGCATCCTGGGCAGATATGAAATGTATTGTGTTTTGGAGCGTTAGAATTTCTTAGCATACTTGGTGCAAGTATATCTTTCAGGTTTTTTGCCTTTCTAAAGACAATGGGAGGTTTCTTTGGGAGAGCTTCTTTTAAAACCGGATCCATCATTAAAATTTTCCAGTGTTTGGTGAGAGTATTTCTAATTTTGTTCTCATGGGCATTGAACGTAGTGATGAAGGGAATAATATTACTTTCCTCATTGGTATTTTTTTCTTTGTATACCAATAGGTCTTTTCTCTCTAGTGATCGAGTCTTAGCCGCAGCTTCGGTTACAACTTTAGTAGGGTAGTCTTTTTCAATGAACCTAGTGCTGTAGAGTTGTATTTGTTCTTCACAGACAGTTGGTTCGCTGCAATTCCTCTTAATTCTATGAAATGTTGAATAGGGAATATTCTCCTTCCACTTTCAGAGGTGACCACTTTTGTAGTGGAGATAGCTATTAGTGTCTACCTTTTTTATAAAATTCTTTGTATGTATCTTTTTCCCTTCTATTAAAATCAAATCTAAAAATTCAATGGAGATTTCATTTATGCAGGATGTAAATTTCAAATTCATATTATTTATAGCAATATGATTTAAAAACAAATTAAAACTCTCTTTGGGTCCTTCCCATATTACTAAAATGTCGTCAATATATCGTTTGTATAATATGATATTCTTCTTAAATGGGTTATTGTCATACAGATATTCCTTTTCCCAACATCCCATAAATAAGTTAGCAAAACTAGGTGCGAAAATGGTCCCCATCGCAGTACCACAAATCTGTTGATAAAATTTATCTAAAAACTTAAAATAGTTGTGGTTCAAAATAAAAGCCATAATATCACATAAAAAATCTGTGTGTATATTGCTTATTGATGGATCCATTTCAAGAAATTCCCTACATGCATTGATCCCCTTTTGATGCTCGATGCATGTATAAAGGGATTGTACATCTATTGTCGCCCAAATGTAAGAATCCTTCCACTCTAGTTTCTCTAAAATCTGTAATATATTTGTAGTATCTTTGAGGTAAGATTGTAGATCCCTCACATACTTGCACAAAAAAATGTCCACATATTCAGATAAGTGTGACGTTAGTGAATCTATTCCTGCAATAATAGGTCTCCTGGGTGGATCAACCATAGATTTATGTATTTTCGGGAGAAAGTAAAAAATGGGGGTAGTGGGATTGGTCACAAGAAGGTATTGAAATTCATCTTTAGTTAGGATGCCATTGCGTAAACCATGTACCAGCAATGTTCTTAATTCTTCAATATAGTTCTCCATAGGATCACTTAAAAGCAAGCTATATGAGTTAGTGTCTCCTAGGAGTCTATAAGATTCTTGAGTGTAGTATGATCGGTCCATGATGACCAATCCACCCCCCTTATCAGCTTGCTTGATAACAATATCGTTATTTCTTTGTAAATTTTTGAGGGCTTCTTTTTCTTTGTTCTTAAGATTGCACTTGGTCATTGGATGTAGGTCCACTTCACATAGATCCTTTTTGACCAGTTCATAGAATACATTCAGGTGATTACCTTTTGATTCCAGTGGGTAATATTTTGATTTACCCTTAAGTCCGGATTTTGATGTATTTTCACTATAATTTCTAATTGTCGCATCATCATCTCATTATTGATTTATTTTGCACATTATCATAGTATTTATTAGCACATTGGTCGCTCTTTTATCAGTTTCACTTTCTCTCTCTCTCTCTCTCTCTCTCTATATATATATATATATATATATTCTATTGGATAGTGTGTACCAATTGTCTGTTAGCCATATGTACGGTGATATTTTTACTGTTTTTATTAATTGTTTTTCCTGTTCACTTATATATTCATTGTGTCTTGATAAAAGAGCTGAAATGCTCTGAAACGTTGACCAACATTAGACAGCGTCTTTTGATTTTGTCATACTTGTCCCGGAGTTCCGTCCATCACCTACATATATATATATATATATATATATATATTGTGACACAGTTAGGTTAGGGGGTCCCTCTCCTGGGTAGAGGACTCCTTCCTTACACACACACACAGCAGCAGGGAAGCAGCACACCAGTCTGGATGCAAGTACAAGCTGGTCGGCGCCAGTCTTTATTGTACAATGACAGAAATATAAAGAAAACATAAATATAAATCCTAGCCCTGTCGGGGCACTAACTTCACAGGTAGTTCCCTCACTACCAGAACCTGGCAGGGCCTAATGCCCTCGCCAGCAACAAAGCACAGCACAGTACTCACAAATAGGTTTTTCAAGTGTCTCTGAGCAAACTCCCTGCCTGCTCTTCCAGGTGAGACACTCAGCCCTAAACACACTAGGCTTATATTGGCCACTCTCAGGTGGAAAACTAACAAGCCTGTTACCAGGCTGCGAGAACCAAAACCTGGAGTGGCCGTGGGTGGAGCCCTCCCTCTCCTCTCACCCACAACCCCCAGGTCCCAAACCGGCTTTTCAAAAAGCCGAAACTCAAGCCTGCTACACTGCAGACTTTCTCCTGGGGATTTAAAACACAAAAGACAGGAATCTGGGACAAATGTACCTGCCACAGACCACTTTACCAGTGATCCTATCACAATATATATATATTATTATTATTATTTCTCTGTTTTTCCTGTTTATTTTGATGTACTTTAATACATTTTTATATTGACTAGCACCTGTTATATATATATTCTTTGGTTGTGTGCTTTTCAGTTGATGGGAATCCAGCAATCTTCCCACCTATATAAAGGCTGAAATATAATTTAGAAATATAATTACATCAATTTATGTGTTGTTACTCTCTATAGGTTAGCGCCCATATATATTTGATATGTGTGATCTTTGATGGGGACATATCATTGGGAGTGGCAACAGTAGATGAGTACATTATTATACCATTCAAGGCCCATTTTGCCCTGTAAAGGGGGAGGGCAGTATTTAAGGTCTCCTATACACAGTTTCCATTTGCAATATTGTATCACATGATATTTTGTTCTCTTTTTCATGTATTTTTGAGAACATTATAATGTAAGTAACCCATAATTTATCTGATAGTTATGTGTTTATCTGGGAATTCCTCCACAGTGGTGTATTTATATGTACATTGCATTAGGTGACACACATACAGAGTTCTATGTATTTTTTGCATTTATTGTATTATACTAACGCATTTTTTTGTTTCTTCTTCTTTGTCCACCGATATTTACAACATTATGTTTTTGAGAGTTCCAGGACATAGAACACAATCATCCTTTGCAAGATGTCACCATAGAGTTAATAATTTGATTTCTACAATGGTTTGCAGCTCACCAATAAGGCCTGAAAAGGAGTTTGTGTCACTGCAGTACTTGCCTATGCATATTTTTAGAGAATGGTCAACTGTGACTCAACCTTTTAGCTCAAACAGGGCATTAATTAAGAGACCTTCATTTCATGTGTCTGCCTGTGCCTAGCACTCACAGGGGAGGTGCATTGGGCTCTTGAGAGATAGTTAGTTGCAGTAATACCTTATACGGTGTGAGCAAATAAATGCCAATAAAGTGGTTCCCCTCTCCAGGGCACCCCATGACTAGGCTGATAGCCCGGGGCTATACCCGGCACCACTGGGGTGGTGGGTGCCGGATTAGTGCATCTGATAAAAGTAAAAATATTGTCTTTTGCTGTGGAACTACAGATCCCACCAAGTCTCCCCCCACATGCTGGTACTTGGAGAACCACAGGAACCAGCATGTGGGGCATTACGGGTCCACTGGCACCAATATTTCCACAGCAAAAGCAATATTAAAATAAACACAGGACACACACAACGTACAAAAGTATACAAACCAGTCCCAAACCATCAAACATTCACCTTACGAAATCGATATTTGAAAAAAAGTGATGCTTGATGGCCATCCTTATGTACCATTTTTCTGTTATGTGCCATTTTTCTGGTATGTACCATTTTTCTGTTGTGGCACACTTGCTTGTGTTTACGCTCTCAAGGACATAAGTTGCCAGCACCCTGACTTCAACTTCTGACTTCTCATTTCCAAACATTAATGGTGACACTCACTTCAGAAATAATGTACAACTCCAGAGTACTGCATATTGCACAGCCCCAGGGTCCATATTTCTCATTACAGGATTTCATTATACAATAACTTCCCGCCTAGGGGTGGTTTAATAAATTACATAGACTGTGTACAAGGCCTACCAGTGCCCCCCCCCCACTACTAAAAAATATAAAAAACAAAAAGAAAACGAAGAATGCACTGCCTGTGTAGCATATTGTAGATTAGTACACCGTACTGTATAACCATGCAGTACAATGGTTACTAAACTGCTTACTTGCTCAAATTGAATATACATTTGACTGTTCCATCCTGTCAATTAATCCTGAGGAGGTGGGAGTGCAAGAAGAAACAATGAGCCTGATTCATTAAGGATCACAACTGCAACAGAGTACGCAGTTGGCTGATTGTTGCGTACTGTGCATGCGTATGCATCGCAGTGCGTGAAGGCTACACTGCAATCGCACTGCGATTATGCAGTTCATGGTAAGCCATCGCAGAGTGAATGACAGGCAGTCAGCATTTGGGGGTGGTGACAGAGGAGTGGTTGGAGACCCGCAGACGTGCCTGTCCGTTTGAATGCCGTTACATGGGCGTGCATAAATTAGCCATTTCGACGGCATACAGTACACAGCTGGAGTGCTTACTGCGCGCAACGAGGTTAGCAATTTGTAAGTAAGGTCAGGGCTGCTGTAATTCTTCATGAGGGGCCGATGGTACTCGATGTTAACGATATATACGCAGGACTGCAAGGTATTATGGATGTGAGATAGCGCTAGTAGGAGACAGTGGGTGTCTCTATGCTGGTAGAGCGACAGCATTGCAATATCATTCATTAGCATATTTTTGCAGCAGACCTGCGTGCGATTACAGAGCTGCGATCGCAATTGCGATCCTTAATGAATCAGGCCCTATATTCATATGTGACTACCAGAGCCGTAGCTAGACTTTTTGGTGCCCTGTGCCAGAAAGAGCATTGGCGCTCCCCTCATTTTTCAAAGTGACATGATGCACCCAAAAAAGGGAAATTGCCTCATGGGGAAGGGCCAGGGAAGATATGGGAGAGGCCAGGAGATGCTGGGGATGAAATAAGAGGAAGCTACAAGTGAGAATGATAATAAACAGAAATTTGACAGGCCCAAACAGCGCCCCCTGACTTGTGGTGCCCTGTGTGATGGCACCAGCCGCACTACCCTAGCTACGGCTCTGGTGACTACAATATCTAACTGTAGGTTAACAATATGTTTTTTTTTTCTGAAAGCAAATAATCCCTTTAGATTACCAACACAACACCAAAGTCGGATTAATGAGGAACGGACCCCAGTAATTAACATCATTCCAGTTATTCAATGCTACTGTACAACAGGTGTATTTGAATGGCTGTTTTTTCAATTTGGATATAACTTTTGATTTTAAAACTTGTGAAAGCTCCAAATGTAACAGATTACCACCAATGAGAAAATGATTCCCTGTCACACAACAACACTTCTAATGTCAAAACGAGAATAATGTTAGGCTATTGTCACTTGAACTACAAAATACCAGAGATTTGTAATGAAAGAAGTTCAGTATGAAAGCAAGGAAGAATCTGCATAAGAAGATTAAGCTTTTGAATTTTTTTAGCTACAAAATGCTGGAGTAGAGATAAGCAAATTCGCTCATCTCTATAGTATAGTTTTGTAGGTCGTGTGCCCCAAGCCAAATATTCAGTAATCCACAAGGGCATAGAAACACTTTACAAAATATCAGTAGTACAATTGCCATTGTAGTCCCCAGACCTGTCTAAGGAATACTTTTTGGTGCTGATGCAGAGTTCAGCAAAAGTCAGTAATGCAGACAGATTCGGAGCAAAGTTATCTACCATCAGCCCAGTTATATGTCCATTTACAGTTGCATGGGCAAATGCAGGATTTCTAGAGGGGGTGTTTCTAAATGCTTGATTTTAGATTGAGTGTGACCAGTCCATGACAGAGGGATAATCAGGGACATCGAGATGGGGGGAGGGGGAGCGGGTACATATTACCCGGGTCCGGGCTTGCTGGAGGGGCCCGGCTGGGGCCCGGGTCCGGCACCACTCTCCCCCTCTTACATTACAGCAGCCCAGCAGTGGCTGCACTGGGAGACTGCTCGCTGCTGCTAAGTAGCAGCCACAGCAGTCTCCTATGCCTGTGGGGGGAGCGATCAAGCTGATCACGCCCCCCACTGCTTATGAGTCAGGCTGAGGGGGCTCAGAGCACCCCACTCTCCAGCGCGCAGCGCCATGAAGTGGCATAGCAAAACTTTTTTTTTCTCGGAGGGGGGATGACCACGCCTCCCGTGATTAGACCACGCCCCCTTTACCCGGGCCCGCCGTGTCTCTTTGCGGGACTGGGAATAATGAGCACTTATCAAACTACAGTCTGGCTCATACAAAGTACATTGTATGTAATACCTCAAACATATACAGGGCCAGAGATCAAAATGTCTTTATGTGGTAGCAGGGCCAGCCCGTCTGAGCTGAATGTTTTTATTTTGTATGTGGGCATCATTCCAAGTCCCCTGCTCTGTGGAGCAATGGAGCAAGTCCTGGAGTCCGTGAAAGCACAGACGACCCTAGCAACAACCCTGGACATATATCTGGCTATTGGTCTCATTTTATACTGATAGTGTAGGTAATACAGTATGAATTATTAATAATACAGATGGTATGTAGCAATGAATTCCAAAGTCAAACTCAGTCCACAGAGATCCCCAACAGTGCATGTGTTCCAGATCTCCTAGCTGTTACACGTTTATGCATTACTTCCTGACACATTTAAAAAGATCCACCAATGGTATTATTTCACTTGTGATACTGAGAAGATTTGTAACAAATGCACTATTAGGGTTCACTGTAGGCCACGTTTGAGACACACAAAGAGATGAGTGATTCTAAAAGGATGAGTCAGCCCACGTGTGAACTGTCAGTTGCCGGAGCCAATCAGCGGGCGCTCTACAGCTGCCGCTGATTGGCTGATGGGACTGCAATGCCCCGTGAAGTCCCGGCAGCGGCCATTCGGGAGCTATGTGTATGTGTGACAAAACACATACACATAGCTTGTAGCGTGGATCGGGTAACACGTTTTTTTGTTTTAAAACACCCATGGATTACTGCGGAGACCAGCGTTGGATGTAGGTGAGTATGAAATCTTTCTTGCAGGGCCAGCTACCATGGATCTCTACTTGACAAGGGGACCGAACATCTGGTATAGGTAAGTATGTGTGAATGGGTAGGTGTGTGTAATAAACTTATAGTGGGCACGGTGTGTGTGTTTTGTCTTTTTTTAACTGTTTATTTTACAGTGAAATTACAGGTGCCGCATGTCTGCTGGCACTTGTAGTTCCACAAGTGCAAAATAGCAGGCATGCTGGCACTTGTAGTTCCACTGTAAAGTACAATCGTTTTACATTATTTGGCCCCCCTATTACCCCCATACCCACCGCTCCAGGGGTATGGGGATGAGCCCCAGGCTTCAGCGTAAGCCTGTGGTGCTCGGGAGAGGGGGGACCCTTTTTTGGGGGGTCCCTGACTCCCCCGAGATCAACGGCTTGCGCTGACCGACTTGGGGTGTAATGCTTTGGACCTGGAGCCCCGGTTATTGGGTCTCCGGGCTGTGGCATTGCACCCCGGTCGGTTGGGTCTGGTGCTGGTCTTAAATATAGGGGGTACCCCACTTCGTTTTTGCCCCCTATATTTAAAACCAGCACTAATCCCTGCAGCCTGGTGTTGGTTTCTAAAATACGGTGGAACCCTACACATTTTGTTCCCCATATTTTTAGAAACCACCACTGGCTGGCTAGCCTGGGGCTGGTTTGGCTTTTGGGGGGGGACCTTATGTCATTTTTTTTCAAAATTTTTACAATTTTTTTTTTAAAGGTTAACAAAAACGGGAATTTTCGGGAAATATTCTAGGGACCCTCCTAATGATGTCTAGACATGGGGGATCACTATGGGTACCCCCATTTTTAACTCCTGAAGGAAGTTGGGGTTTCTAATAGCCGTGGCAGGGAAAAACACCTTGCAAAGCTATATAAAAACCCGACTTTCTTAAGCAGGCAAAAACGAGGTTACCCATAGTGATACCCCATGTCAGGACATCTTTAGGGGGGTCCCAGGCATATTTCCCGAAAATTCCCATTTTTTTCCTTAAATGGGTTCAAGGGTCATATTTTGAAAAACAGGGATAATTTTTCTAAGCACTATAGCAAGACAAATTAAAAGCAGAATAGAGGTTTGGGGGTGTAGGCTTATAAAAAATAGCCTGTAGTTTTGGGAATGTCCCCTTAAAAGGAAATGTTAAAAAAAAAATGTCCTAAAAAAAATTGGGACACCCTTAAAAAAATAAATGTGGGTTTAAAAAAAAATAGGAATACCCCAAAAAATTAATTTAAAAATCGGGGTGAAAAAAAAAATGGGAAAAAATTGTTTAACAATAGGGAAATAGGTTCAGGGCTATTCTGCAAGTATGCGGCAGGTGTTTTGAAGAATAGAATTATAGCGGCAGGTGCACAAATGCAGAATTTTTAAAAACTTGCTTTAGGGACTTAAAAATATGCTAGTACCCATTTTCATGTACTCCAAATTTGATGGGACCACTTAAAAAAATGAAAAAAATAACCTAAGTGCTCTTCTGCAACACTTCTTCAATGTCGGGAAAAAAACACCTGCTGCGGCTATTTAAATCCCCGACTTTCATTTAAAGGCTAAAACGGGGTACCCATTGTGATCCCCCATGATTTTACAACTTTAGGGGGGGTCTTACAAATTTTTAATGGAAAAAATCGTAACTTTACGCAAATCCAACTTCGGAGGTTCCCGTTTTTGACGATTTCAAATTGAATACGGGGATACGCGGGAGCGCGCCCGATACTTTAACGCAGAAAAAAACTCTGATATGAAACGTAAACTTCGGCAGTGAAGTTAACGTTTCATATTGAATACCCCTCTTATTAGTGTATATTTGCATGCAAATGAAAATGTTTGCAAATACTTAGGGTATATTGCATTACCAGTGAAGGAACAAATGTGAATAAACAAATGGAAGAAATATACATCCTTAATGTAGGAAAAAATAAGTATCTGGTACTAGTACACATGTAGTGTACATGATTATGTGCTCAAATGGATTATGTTAAAATGGAAACATTACAAGAATGTTAAGGAGTGCATGGAGTTTCACCCCTCTGCCATTTGTGTTGTTCTGGACAGTAGAAAATGTGACCAATCGGTAGCACATAATTGTGCCTAATAAAGATACTCTTTGGCGGTACTACATTATAAAATAAGGAATTGTCTGCTCTGAAATTTCATCCAGCAAAATGCGTTACGGCATTTGTTGGATGTGATGCTCAGCAAGCCACACGAACTCACAAACTCATGTACTGCAGTCAAACACTTAACATGTGAGCTATTTGTTCCTATGAATCAAAGGCCCTCATTCAGAGCCGTACGCTCTGAGCAGAGCGCACGCTCTGAATGAGGGCCGCCCTCCATAATTATGGAGCGTCCTCCTGGACACTCGTATAGCTGTGGGTCACCACCCACAGCCTATATGAGCGTGCAGTTTGATGGCCGCGATGGTCATGACCATCGCGACCATCGAAACTGCGAGCCGGAGCCTGCGGTTGAGGTTTTCAACCGCAAGGCCCGGAGTGATTTTGGCTCTATCAGAGCCAAAATCACTCCCACTGACATCACTAGTGATGTCAGTGGGCCGGCTTCTGATGGTAGGCGTTCCCTTGGGAACACCCCCGTCAGGGAGGCACGCCCACCAAAGGGGGCGTGCTGTCAATCAACATCGACAGCACGCCCCCTTTGATCAGACACAACGAGCGAAGGAAAGTCCTTCGCTCGTCGCGTCTGGCGCATGCGCACGACGGAGCTCCCACCATCGTGCGCATGCTCAGTGCAGACCATCGACCCACTTGCGAGCGGACAGCCGCTCGCGAGTGGGTCTGAATCAGGCCCAAAGTTTGTACTACTAAATATTAGGGATGTGCACCGGCCACTTTTCATGTTTTGTGTTTTGGATCTGGATCTTTCTTTGTGTTTTGGATCAGGATTGGTTTTGCCAAAACCACCCTTCCGTGTTTTGTGTTTTGGTTTTGGATCTGTATTTTTTGGGGAAAAAGCATAAAAACAGCTAAAATCACAGGATTTATTTTTTTTGTTCCTATGCTATTATTAACCTCAATAACATTAATTTCCACTCATTTCCAGTCTATTCTGGATACCTCCCACCTCACAATATTGTTTTTAGGCCAAAAAGTTGCACCGAGGTAGCTGGATGACTATGCTAAGCGACACAAGTGGGCGGCACACAGGGCACAGGGCAGCATAGCCCTACACCACACAGGACAGCCCCTGTAAAAAATATTTGTATGAATTAAAAACACTCCTTTTATTGGCAGTGAATATACACAGGGCACAGGGCAGCGTACCCCTACAACACACAGGGCAGCCACTGTAAAAATTATTTGGATTAATTAAAAACACTCCTTTTTATTGGGAGTGAATATACACAGGGCACAGGGCAGCGTACCCCTACAACACACAGGGCAGCCACTGTAAAAATTATTTGGATGAATTAAAAACACTCCTTTCTATTGGGAGTGAATATACACAGGGCACAGGGCAGCGTACCCCTACAACACACAGGGCAGCCACTGTAAAAATTATTTGGATTCATTAAATGACCTCTTTTTATTTGGAGTGAATATACACAGGGCACAGGGCAGCGTACCCCTACAACACATAGGACAGCCCCTGTAAAAAAATATTTGGATGAATTAAATAACCCCTATAAAAATTATTTGGATGAATTAAATAAACCCTGTAAAAACTATTAAGATGCATTAAATCACCCCTTTTTATTTGGAGACTGGAGTTAATACACAGCACACCGCACAGGGCAGCCCCTGTAAACATTATTTGGATTAATTAAATAACCCCTTTTTATTTTGACTGACTATACACAGGGCACAGGACAGCGGACCCCTACACCACACAGGGCAGCCACTGTAAAAATTATTTGGATGAATTAAATAACCCCTGTAAAATTTATTTGGATGAATTAAATCGCCCCTTTTTATTTGAATTGAATATACACAGGGCACAGGGCAGCATACCCCTATGCCACACATGGCAGCCTCTGTAAAAATTATTTGGATTAATTAAATCACCCCTTTTTATTTGGAGACTGGAGTGAATACACAGCACAGGGCACTGTAGCCTTACACCACACAGGGCAGCCTCTGTAAAAATTAATTTGGACTGAATATACAGGACAGCAGCACTGGACAGGACTGATACAGCAGAGCAGGTACCACCAGACTGATACAGCAGAGCAAGTCGCCATGCCACGCCACTTTCCCACAGACACGTCCTCTCACTACTCTCTCCAGGACTGGAGTGAAGATGGCGGTGCGGGTGGTGCGAAATGTGCAAAGTCCAGGTCTCGCAAGAATCCGACACCAGGATGATGACGTTTTGCCTTGCTCCGAGAACCGAGTATGGCGGGAAAACCCGGTCCGGACTCGGTTCCTGGCTTGGATCGAAGGGGCTCGGGGGGTTCCGATCTCGAAAATCCAAACCCGCTCATCCCTACTAAATATATGTACTCTAGTAATTGTTAGTTTAAACTACTGCAGCATCCGCCCCCCTTACTAGCCTGCAGCCACACATACTAATAAGACCTACTTAGCTGCAGTGGTCTACTGTAAAGTAAGAATGACAACCAGTGTAGAATACACATAGTTAGAAATACAAGGTTAGCTATAGAAGAGCAAATAGAAATAATAGGATTACTGTTTTGGGGGTTATCGCTCCTTTTGGTCCATTTCACACTTGCCAGAAGTGCCAGATGGCCAGCCCGGCCCTGCATCCAGCTATTTTGAATCACTTGTTTTCTTGTAGATCACCCTTTACTATATTTTTAAACATTTCTTTAAAGACATTATACACAGCTCTATCTGGGAAAAATGAAAGCAAAAATAATAAATATGGAACAGTAAATATTATGATGATATTATAAAAAATTACCATAGTGTTTAGATAGTGGATCCTATAGAGAATAAATCTATATTTAAAATAATAATAATAATTTAATAATGTTTATTTTTTTTTAATTTAAGGACTAGAATTTTGATTCATCTGTCTTTGTGTTTGTTCAGATCGCCATTATGTGTAAGTAAATTCCAAATCACCTCTACCCCGAGATGATGAGGAATCAGGCCAGATTAAGGGCCACATGGGCTTTGGGCTGAAAATGTTCAAGGGACTATATTGAGAAAGGGAGAAGCTCTGACCAGTGCTGTGTGGGTGTGGCCAGAGCCACGTGGGTGTGTACACGTTTACACTATCAGTCCTACTGTCTCTAAATATAGAAAAATTGCATAATTTTTGGAGAAAACTAGAAAATCTTTTAATATTTATGATTTATAGCCAACTGTGTGGCCAATAGGCAGCTAGTTATCTTCATGCTGGCATGGTGATGGGCCTATTTTACGTGGAGGCCTGGAGCTTTAGCTACATCCACTCCATTGTTAATCTGGCCCTGTGAAGAATGTTAGTGTTTAGGGCATTCACATCTAATGCGTTCATATCCTTTACATGTTGTCTGGTATTTTGCTGATAAAATGATTTTTCGTACTGTATTTTATAGAGATGGCACAGATGTGTAGAAAGGAATCAACATAAAATAATAATAGCAAACCCAAGAGCTATTGTGAGTAATTGGTGAATTTTGAGGAAGGTTATAATAAATATAAAACAATCACATAATAAAACAAATACCTCCAACCATCTATAGATATGACCCCAAGTCCATAGCAGAGACAATTAAACTTTTGATTGACTAGAGAAAGTCTTTGTGGGATTTGTTTCCAGTTTTCAATAAAAACTAATGTTTGTCTCAACCTTTCCATCATATAATCTGTCATACTTTAGACAATGAGTCCATAATATTTTCTGCCTCTTTTATGACAATTGATCTTCCATCAACTTCTTTATAGCTTTTCTTTCCCACTTAGATACGCTGGTATAATTAGATATAGGCTCCATACAAAAATGTCTAGTCAAGGTAACTTTATAATAATATTCCACATCTGTGTTCTAAACATAGATGGAACAGATTCAAAAAGGAAAAAAAACAATATACCGGCAGTGTAATCACTGTAGGAACCTGGCGCTTGTTTGTACTTAAATTACCAATCAGTGCTTGCTGCAAGTAATACGGGTTAAGTTAGAACCCTAGAGATCACAGTCTCTGCCGGAAAAGAAATAAAAAAACAAAGTATACTGCGCTAAGCACTGTAATTTCACAGTGTATAAGTTTATAATATAAAAAAGGTTTGCAATCTACAGGAGGCTTAATAAATTGTAGAATTTAATACATATATTGCATGTTAATCAGTAATAGACATATTAGTATCATAATATCTCAAGTTTTTTCAGTGAGTGATGGTCATACTGCTACTTACCATCCTGTGATTGCAATCCCCTTTTTTTTCCCATTTGTACTTTGATTTTTCATTTATTGTTTTTAATTGTTATATGTCTATTACTGATTAGCATGCAATATATGTATTCATTTCTACAATTTATTAAGCCTCCTGTTATTAACAGATAGCAAACCTTTTTTATATTATATACTTATACACTGTGCAATTACAGTGCTTAGCGCAGTATACTTTGTTTTTTGATAGATGGAACGGAGGGCCTGATTCAGAGGCAGACGCTATTTGCGAACGGTCGTTCAGAAAAAGGGGCCGGCTATTTAAATTGAGCGCTCGCTCTTTGCGGTCTGTTGACGCCTCTATGACTGAGCGAGCAAACGAAACATGTGCTCGCTATTTTGTAAAGACGTCCCCTGGCCGTTTGGATCATACGTCATCTATGCTATTTATTAGATTAATCGAGTACATTGAAAGGCGTCTGAACTGCTCGCAGTGCTTGTGGTAGGTTTTACTTCCCGCAATCACTGCGAGCAGTTCAGAGTAAAAGACAACCAAGTGACGTGGTCGATGACGCTGCTTTGTTAATTATGCACTCCCATTAAATTCCCGTTTTGACTGTTTGGCACGCCTGCGTTCGGATCTCCCCGTTTTCAAGCACCTTCCCGTTACCACCCACAAACGCCTCATTTTGTCACTCAAATTAGCAGGCCCTCGCTCTTTTGCGAGCGCACAATTTCCGACCGCAATGACTGGTTGGCGTATGCGCATTACGACCCATATGCATGCGCAGATGTGCGAACATCGCTCGGAGCGAATGAGCGGCCGCTTACAAGCGGCTCTGAATCAGGCCCAGAGCTTTTATCTTGTCTACTGACATCAAATAATGGAACTGACACCTGTTGCATGCAGTCTTCATCATTCTCCTCCCCCGAGTTCACTTAAGATATCCAAGTCAGGTAGATCCCCTGGATCAATGACTATGGGAAGAGAATCGTCTTCAGTGGCTTTGAATTGCCTTTTAGCAAATAATCTTTTATTATACATGATATAGGAATGTGGTCTCTATTATATATTGTAAATAAGTCACAAGAGTTCAGTCTGTATTGTAAATTGCTCACTAGGAAAGGTTGTGCATTGAATACAGGTCTGCTGGGGCTACACTTAGGGCCTGATTCAGAGGTGCATAAAGTTTCGGATGCAAGCAGCCGATGTGTTTAGTCTGCACATGCATCAAAATCGCACTACGCACGTGCGTCGATGGTACCTCTGCAGTATGATTTTCGCAAAAGCTGTGGATTTCAGTGGGCATTCCTGGGAAGTAACACGCGAGTGGCTAGCTGGACGTGGGCGTGTTACTGACAGCGACTGCATCTAAAGACGCAGTTGCACTGACACATGTTGAGAGAGCAAAATTGCACCTGCCATATGAATGGTGCAAGCTTTGATGTTGCAACCGATGGTGCGTGTAAATATGCACTGGGACGAAATAGTGCGGCTGCCAGTGGACATCTCAGTAGGCTCTGAATAGATTGTAGCATTAGCATAAAGACGTAGACGCAGTTGCTGAAATACACTCAGACACGGTTACAGAAAAAAATTCAGGCGCATCTGCATGTACCTTTGGATGAGGTCCTTAATGTCATTATAATTATCTGAAATGCCAATTCTTCGTATTATTAAATGGAATTAAAAAAGCTACAACATTTCATGTGTTTGGCCATACTTCCCTTTGATTAAGTCATGTGCGTCATGATGGAAAGATTGGAGTCTTTGAAACTCAGAAGTTTTATAACTAGCACTGTTTTGCCTCCTGTCACAGACTGTAAACCCCTTTCCATTTTTCCTCTTTTGGATTTGGAGTTCAATCTAAAGTGTTACAAATTTACATTACAACACTGCAAAACATTTTGAGGTATAGGAATAATAATAGAAATAAAGTACTTTTGCTGGGTAATTTTTTCTTTAACACTATTTTTATATTCAGTATAACATAAACACTAGATTGTACAAAATTGCAATGCTCCTGAGTGATTTTTCATTGAAAAGAACAGTCATTTGCTGAATAGGCTCCTTTGAATAGCATCTGCCATACAATAAACCACTCATCAATCACCAAATAAAACAAAGCATGTTCTCAGTATGACTAGTTACATTTCTTTATGCATTACAACAATAGCAGTAAAATCACCAGTAATGATTACCGATTTACAGGCTGACAATTATAAATAAGAGTCACAGAAGTGAATTCTACATGTTATTATGTATCTTCATGTACAATGATGCAGAAACTGTCTGCATTAAAAGAAAAATAAACATGATTGAAGAAGTAAATCTATAAAAATGGTGACTGTCGCTATGGCCTGATGCAGATTTTATTGTGCACCCTTATGCATACTAATTGCATGAATTTGCACTCCGCATGCTCTGAAAAATGGGTGCATGTAAGCTGCAGTGATGTACAGTCATACATGTAATCCCCACTGCTTTTTATGGACTAACACTGGGGGATAAATTTACTAAGATTCGAGTTTGGTCGAGATGACAATCTCGGGTGAGTTTAGGCATGTTTGTCATCTTGCAAGTTTACTAAAGGCAAACTCGGGTGAGTTTGGGAGAGAGTTCATTAATCTCACTCGTAAATCTCGGGTGAGATCGCAAACTTGAATCTTCTCACCATCGGCCAAACTCAGAAGTACTTTTCATGAAAAAGATGCAGTTTGCAAATTTACTAAGATTCGAGATTTCAATCTCGGGTGAGATTAGAGTAAACTCGCAGAGAAATTGAAGTTTCAAACACTCACCCTCCTGAGCTGCGAATTTGCCAGAAACATACACAGATCAATGTGAATGTTTCTGCAGGTGTACTTAATGTATAGTGTTTTTATTTTAAAAAAATTACATAGGGCCCCCCTCCAAAAGCCATAACCAGCCCTGGACTTGTCAGACGGTCCTGGTTCTAAAAATTACGGGGAACAAAATGAGTAGGGTTCCACTGTAATTTAGGAACCAGCACCAGGCTGCAGGGCCAGTCCTGGTTTTAAATATAGCGGGAACAATTGCATAGGGGTCCCCCCATATTTAAAACCAGCACCGGACCCAAAACGGCCGTGCTCTAATGCCACAGCCCGGAGACCCTGTTACCGGTTCTCTGTGGCCAAAGCATTATCAGGCCAAGCCAGTCAGGCCAAGCTGGGGTTCTCAGGGGAAGTGGGGACCCCCAAGAAGGGGTCCCCTCCTTAAAATCCCCAGGCTTGGTGTGTGAAGCCCGTGGCTCTTCCCCGCACCCCTGGGCTCTGGGTACGGGGGTAATAAAGTGTAAAATCAAATAAAACTATGGTATTTTTCAGTGGAACTATAGGGGCCTATGTTCTTGAACAATATTGTGTGAGGTGGTCAAAATTGACTGGAAACTAGGGATGTGCGCCGACCCCTGTGTTTTGAATTTGTATCTCCTTCAAGGTTTTCGATCTGGATTTGGTTTTGCAAACCACCCTCAAGTGTTTTGGTTTTAAATAAAAAAATAGGTAAAAATGTTTAAAAACAGCTAAAATAATGTCATTTATGCAATCCAAAACCCCAAATTTGGATTTAAAATCCAAATTCAGAAGCGCAAAAGGATCAGAACCGCGACCCGGATTTACGCGGATCTCCTCAGGAGATTAGAACCGCAACGTGGATTTACCCGTATTTATGAAATTCGGGTGGATTCGGATTTCTGGAGAACCGAACCGCACATCTGTACTGGAAAATGAGTGGAAATTAATGTTATTGCGGTTAATAATACTGTAGGAACAAACAAAAGCCCAAATTGTGATTTTAGCTGTTTTCAGAATTTTTTTATAAAAAATACAGATCCAAAACTAAAAACAAAAACAAAACACGCAAGGCGCGGTTTTGGCAAAACCAAATTCAGATCCAAAACCAAAGCCAAAACCAAAACACTGGGGTCGGCGCACATCTCAATTTGAAATACACCGCCTCCTCAGCAGAGTGTTCAGCAGAAGCACTGCACAAGTCAGTGCGATATGTGCAGGCTTCTGTGTGTTATACTAACAATAAAGGGGTAACAGTCAGCGCTCTCAAAGAAGGGAAAATGATTGTCACTAGCTGCTTTCCCAGGAAGTGTCCCTACTTCCTTAACATGAATGAATACAAAAAACCAAAGGGGGGGAAGCTCTCTGTGGCAATAGAACATACGAGTGAAAAAGTTATATGTATGTAGTCATAATGAGTTATGAATATCTATCTATATTGTAACCTATTCGTGTTGAATATTTAGATAATCTGGATGCTCTGTTGAAGAGTCCTTATGTCTAGGTCAAACAAAGTGATCTCAGGTGGGCAAAATCTTGAGGCTGGAAGTTGAATGCTGGTCCTTTAAAGAAAGTGTTCTGTGTTTTTGTTTTTTTGTACAGGTGTGTAGGGATAAATTGGTTCAAACTGCAAATAATAAGTAAGTCTTGTGTCGATAGAGAAATATTGTAAGTCTCTGAATTTATATCAGGTCAGCAATATCTTTAGGCTGAGTGTTCTAAGAGCAAAAAATGTCAGTCTATAGTGTATGACAGGTCAGCAATAACTTTAGGCAGAATATTAAAAATATATATGTTGTGCAAAACCATATGATGTACAGTAGGTGCCACCTCCGTCACAGTTGAAACCACCACGGGAATAAGGAACGCAGTATCAGGGTATATTTGGACACTATAATGCAGTCTAGGCAAGGTGTGATTTACTTACCCAGATGCGTTGTCTGCTGGTCCGACTCCACCCTGCATCCCAGTCAGCTGAGTGGATGTGAATGAAGGGCCCAGTATGTGCAGCACGGACACTGACTCAGTGTGGCTTGTTGTAACCAAGAGATTTAATATAGACTCTAATACATAGACAGAATCACCACTAATCAGGTGGTGATAAATAACCATAAAAACATATGCAAGTGGATAAATGCGCCAATGCGTTTCATCCCTCCTGGGTACTTTTTCAAGGGCAAAATGTTCACTGTCCTGCTCTTACCATCTTAAATAGCGGGTCTCTTCATTAATTATGTCTCCATGTGCGGTGCTGCACCATACCTCCGGGTTCCGTGGAGTGCGCATGCGCAGTGCGCGCATCTGATTGTTTTATATTTATATTAAATCTCTTGGTTACAACAAGCCACACTGAGTCAATGTCCACGCTGCACATACTGGGCCCTTCATTCACATCCAGATGTAGAATGGAGTGACGATCTCTGGCTTTTGACCAGCGACATCACTTCGCTCTATACCACAATAGATCATAAACAGGGCCTCCATAGTGTCAATTATTTATTTAATCAGAGTGGAGAGTTGGAAGTAGAACAATGTAAATTCATATTGCGTGGAATAGAAAACATTTTAACGCACAATGACATGTGGTTCAACGGGAATTTATATCTGCAGCGGAGAGGGACAGCTATGGGGCCCAAGGGCCTGATTCAGAGCCGCTCGTAAGCGGCCGCTAGTTCACTCTGAGCGATGTTCGCACATCTGCGCATGCATATGGGTCGTAATGCACATGTGCCAACCAGTCAGTGCGGTCGGAAAACGTGTTTTCACAAAAATTGCGAGTGCCTGCTAATTTGAGTGACAAGATGAGGCGTTTGTGGGTGGTAACAGGGGAATGTGCTTGAAAACGGGGAGTGGAGATCCGAACGCAGGCGTGCCTAACGGTCAAAACGGGCGTTTTAAGGGTGTGCATAATTAACAAAGCAGCGTCATCGACCATGTCACTTGGTTGTTTCTTAGCCTGAACTGTTCGCATGATTGCGGTAGGAAAATCCAACCACAAGCACCGCGAGCAGTTCAGACGCCTTTCGATGTACTCGATTAATCTAATAAATAGGGGAGATGACGTATGATGCGAGCGGCCAGGGGGAGTCTTTACAAAATAGTGAGCGCATGTTTCATTCGCTCGCTCAGACCGCAAAGAGCGAGCGCTCAATTTAAATATCAGGCCCCTTTTTCTGAACGAGCGAGCACAAATAGCGTCCGGCTCTGAATCAGGCCCCAAGTTTGCCCCAAATTACGCTAATCTCTTCGTGAGACAATGTGAGGACAATAAGATCTGGTCTAATGCAGAACTTGGGGTGAACTTGGTCCTATGGAAGAGGTACATAGATGATGTACTGTGCATTTGGAGAGGTGATGAAACATCTTTAATACAATTTTTAGCATATATTAACAACAATGATAGGAACCTGAAATTCACCTCCGTGTATAGTAAGACTAAGGTGGACCTTCTGGATTTGGAGATTTTTGCCATGGATTCTAAACGCCACACAAGAACACATTACAAACATGTTGATGTGAATAGTTACATCTTTGCCCATAGTAATCACCATCCCAGTTGGATAAAGGGGATCCCTAAGGGACAGTTTACATGTCTGAGATGAAATTGCACTAACACAGCAGATTACACCAAACAGGGTACGGATCTGAAAAAGAAATTTGAGGAAAAATATTACAATATAGAAAAAGTAGAAGCAGCATTCAAATACTTAGAAGCCACTCCTAGAGAACAATTACTGGAACATTCCACCAAAGATCTAACTTTAACAAATGGAAAAGATAAGGTCTACTTTGTTACAAAATACCCTGGAGCCTCACATAAAGTGAAACAAATACTCATAAAGCACTGGCACATCCTGGGAATGGATAGGAGTCTACAAACCATATTACAAGATAGACCAGATGTAGTGTTCCGTAAAGCCCCTGACATAAATAAAAAATTGACAAGGGAGCAAAACAAAGGACCCTAGAAAGAAATCACATAAGAGAGGGCTTTTACTACTGTGGGAGGTGTGCAAACTGCACAAAATTAGGATATAAAAGCACCAAACCCACCTGTACCATAACATCTAACCAGACAAAGAAGAATTTAAAATCAGAGTTACTTTATCCTGTGACAGTGATAATGTTATTTATCTTCTGGAGTGCTCCTGCGGACTGCAGTATGTAGGACGCACAACAAGGACCCTGAAGGTCCATATCAATGAGCACCTCAGAAATATATCAAAGGGCTTTGAGAACCATAGTGTCTCAGAACACTTCAACACCATTCATCATTGCAACCCCAAGGGTCTGAAATTTATAGGCATAGATAAAATTCATTATAATTGGAGGGGAGGAGACAAAATTAAGAAAATAGACAATGTGGAAAGTGGATGAATCTATGACTTACAAACATTACATCATAAAGGTCTTAATATAGATCCATTCCTTAGTAACCCATATCGATCTAGTTGATATCCTTATTGTAAATATATCTACTTATACAGCAATAAGGCTAGCTGTACTGGGCATCATATGCCTTATGTCAGCCCATTTAATATCATGTGGACACACACACACAAACATATATATATATATATATATATATATATATATATATATATACACACATATCTTATATTGTTAATTTATATGTTTGAATACTGCTCACCTCATAATTGACTGCATCCTATACCATTAATGGTAGAATGGTTGTTACTTTGTTCCTAAATATCATAAATCTAACAAACATCTCTGCCACACTTTGAGGATACCACATATGTTCAAAATATTTTATTTTAAGGATTTATCCAGATATATACTGTTTAATTAACTATGATGCTGTGGACCAACCCAAAATGGCCGCCGCCATCCGTGTTCAAGGGACACACCACACGGATTCATAGAACAGCACTGATAATATAAATCAGACGGAAATAAGACCTACCAAATATGGCCACCTCCATTTATGCAGACATCAGTGTAGACAGAGGAGCCAATACTGCACTGTTTGAATGTAAGGGAGTTTTGCCTGATGCACATTAGACGGGACATATCATTGATGCCCACAATGTTGTTATTATAACTCCATACACAAAACAATCAGATGCTCGCACTCCACGGAACCCGGAAGTACGGCGCAGCACCACACATGGAGACATAATTAATGAAGAGACCCGCTATTTAAGATGGTAAGAGCAGAACAGTGAACATTTTGCCCTTGAAAAAGTCCCCAGGAGGGACGAAACGCGTTGGGGCATTTATCCACTTGCATATGTTATTATGGTTATTTATCACCACCTGATTAGCGGTGATTCTGTCTATGTATTAGAGTCTATATTAAATCTCTTGGTTACAACAAGCCACACTGAGTCAGTGTCCGTGCTGCACATACTGGGCCCTTCATTCACATCCACTCAGCTGACCGGGACGCAGGGAGGAGTCGAACCAGCAGACACCGCAACTGGGTAAGTAAATCACACCTTGCCTAGACTGCATTATAGTGTCCAAATATACCCTGATACTGCGTTCCTTATTCCTGAGGTGGGTTCAACTGTGACAGAGGTGGCACCTACAGCATCTGGTTTTGCACAGCATCTATATTTTGAATATTCAGCCTAAGGAACTTGCTGACCTGATATAAATTCAGAGACTTACAATATTTCTCTATCGACACAAGACTTACTTATTGTTTGCGGTTAGAACCGATTTATCCCTACACGCCTGTACAAAAAAACAAAAACACAGAACACTTTATTTAAAGGACCAGCATTCAACTTCCGGCCTCAAGATTTTGCCCACCTGAGATCACTTTGTTTGACCTAGACATAAGGACTCTTCAACAGAACGTCCAGATTATCTAGATATTCAACACGAATAGGTTACAATATAGATAGATATTCATAACTCAATATGACTGCATACATATAACTATTTCACTCATATGTTCTATTGCCACAGAGCGCTTCCCCCCCTTTGGTTTTTCTGTTTTTTATAGTTAAAAGAATGGGTTAAAAAGTAAAAATAGCATTTGGTCCCTACCAAAAAGTATAAAAAGCCCTGGACCTCTGAGCCCATTCTGGAACAGAAAAATCTGAAGAAAAACCAACGTGGGGGTTCTCCTTATCTTCCTATAAACAGCACCAGGCTGAACCAGCTGGGATAATGTGCAAATAGGAACATGCACTCATTTTGATGGGTTGTAAGTATAAATGATGATCCTATCTCATGAAATCATACATAAATAAAATTAATTACTGTGCTTAACCTAACTGCAATACATGAATATGCGAAAAAAAGAAAATCTAGAAATTATGTACAGTCAGGATTTTAACAAAGGATATGAAGTAACACACATGCCCACTGTGCCTGATTTAAATAATAACAGACAATGACCACTCCTGCTAGCCAGTGTAAATAATCAAAATAATAAATTGGGTTGGTCTTATAGTTCTGTCAGGGATTGTCTATACCGGTAGATGAAAAACCACGTGTAACATACGTCCTTGTTGCCACCTACTGATGTGCCCAGCTATAACATGGCATCACAGCATTATCTCTCACACCACGCATGGCGCGCCACACACCACGCCATGAGTCGCGCCACAAAGAAAGTTTAGTAATGAAAAAAGTCATTACGTGTAATACAACATTTTGCCCACCAGATATCACTTTTCCTAAACTACATAGCGCATGCGTCTGATTTCATTACGTGTAATACAACATTTTGCCCACCAGGTGTCACTTTTCCTAAACTACATAGCGCATGCGAGTGATTTCCAATGTACCGTACGGTATGTTCTGTATCACCGCCCGATGATTGTTTGACAGAAGCGGTGATTCGGTACACTATACAGTATTACAGCGTTTTCCACATGGAATCAGGAATGTACGGTATAATAAAGCGGTAGAAGAATGTCTAATCCAGTTTGAAATCATTAAGCTCTGTATTACCCACTGACTGTGCGGTTGAAATCATACTGTGTTTGCGCAAATTTAAATACTGTCGGCACTGTCCCAGACTTAGACATTAGACTTTACAAACTACAGAACTCTAGTAATGGGTGAAGCGTGTGGCCTAGCGGTCTAATGCCTAGTCTCACTGGTTCTCCCCTCTTCTTGTTCCGTGGGTTCGAGACCTTGAAAATATGTTTTTTTTAATTATTTTTAAAATCTTCACTTAAAATATTCAGTATTCAATACAGTACATGTGGAGCGCATGCCTGCCCAGTGCTTCGGGAGTCAAACAGCGAAAATAGGATTTTTATTATTGTACATACAGTTCTGTACCTTTGAACGCAAACTTGCGCCAATGCCGGCGCTGACATAGACGTGGACATTATAGTGATTTTTTATGACCATCAAGTGGCAATGGGCCCTGTTAAAGAGACTGGTCTCTGTATAACAAACTGACTGCGCGTTTAAACCGCAAAATTCCGTCAATGTCTGCGCATGCCCAGTGGTCGGGTTTCAATCACAATGGAATGTGTGCCGCATGTCCAGTGGAGCCAAGCCATACACTAAGTAGCGCTATGCCATGGCGCATGCCCAGTTGTCTGTATTGCTACAGTACTGTTGAATTTTCACACTTGTGCCATTCTGCACTGTCTGAGACTTACCGTACAGTATACACAATAGTAAATTCATGACTTCAGAAAGTGCTACAGTAGTGGACTTAGTTTGGAGGGAAGTCTGTGTATTATATACTGACTGTGATTTAGAGCGTAAACTTGCGTCAATGACAATGCTGTCCCAGACTTGGAAACTTTAGTAATTTAATGTGTTCAGTAACTGATAGTTGACTCTGTTTAAGAGAGAGATCCCTGTAGTACAAACTGACTCTGCGTTTAAACCGCAGTTGGCGCTGTGGTGACTTATAGCCAGTTCTGATGGGTTACGGTACATATAGGAACTCTGGCGCGTGCCCAGTGGCAGGGTTGCAATACATTGCCAGTGGTGTTGCGCCATAGCCATACCCTTGTAGCGCTATGCCATGGCGTACAGTATGGAAGATCATACAGTAGCGGTCATGATTCACACACAGTGAAAGTGGGATCTCCGTATTACACACTGACTGTGTAATAATTAGCGGTGTGCACCGGCCACTTTTCGTGTTTTGGTTTTGGATCTGGATCTTTCTTCGTGTTTTGGATCTGGATTGGTTTTGCCAAAACCACCCTTCCGTGTTTTGGGTTCTGGGTTTTGTGTTTTGGATCTGTATTTTTTTGAAAAAAAGCATAAAAACAGCTTAAATCACAGAATTTGTGGGTTTTTCTGCTCCTATGCAATTATTAACCTCAATAACCTTCATTTCCACTCATTTCCAGTCTATTCTGAACACCTCACAATATTGTTTTTATGGCCAAAAGATTGCACCGAGGTAGCTGGATGACTATGCTAAGCGACACGAGTGGGCGGCACAAACACGTGGCCCATCTAGGAGTGACACTGCAGTGGCAGACAGAATGGCAGTTTGAAAAACTAGGCCCCAAACAGTACATACTGCAAAGAAAAAAAAGAGGTGCAAGATGGAATTGTCCTTGGGCCCTCCCACCCACCCCTCCCACCCACCCTTATGTTGTATAAACAGGACATGCACACTTTAACAAACCAATCATTTCAGCGCCAGGGTCTGCCACATGACTGTGGCTGAAATGATTGGTTCGTTTGGGCCCCCACAAAACAAGCTGGCAATTAATGTGTCCCTGCACAAACTGGCTCTACGGAGGCAAGATGTCGTCCTCATCCTCCTCATCCACCGATTCCTTGGATAAAACAGGAAAAAGGGATTTAGGTGTCCCTGGACTGCTTACGGTCTTAGCCAAAGTTTCTGAACTTGACAGTAACTTTTTATGAACGCGCTGCAGGTGCCGTATAAGGGAGGATGTTCCTAGGTGGTTAACGTCCCTACCCCTACTTATTTCACCTTTACATATGGTACATATGGCAAGACAGTTGTTGTCCGGATTTGGATAGAAATATTGCCAGACCAAAGAGGTGGAATGTTTGGTCTTCTGCCCAGGCATGACCGTGATGGGCTTTTTCATTCCACGGACAACAACTGTCTCCCCCGGAGCCTGATTTAAACAAACCACATCACCATCAGAATCCTCCTCGCCAACTTCCTCCTCAGTGCCAGCTACACCAGTATCCTCATCCTGTTGTACTTCAACAGTGATATCTTCAATTTGCATATCAGCAAGTGGACTGTGGGTGCTCCTTTCAGCACTTGCAGGGGGCGTGCAAATGGTGGAAAGAGCCACCTCTTCCCGTCCAGTGCTGGGAAGGTCAGGCATCGCAACCGCCACCACACTTGGACTCTCCTTGGGGATTTGTGATATCTTCTTAGAACGCACAGTTCTTCGCTGTGCTTTTGCCAGCTTAACTTGTTTGATTTTTTCAGTGGGAGGAGGGCTACCATCGTCATGTGAAGCTGAACAACTAGTCATGAACATAGGGAAAGACCTTAGCCGTTCCTTGCCACTCCGTGTCGTAAATGGCATATTGGCAAGTTTACATTTCTCTTCAGATGATTTAAATGTTATTTTCAAGGTCATTTTCCTGAACTTTGTCATTTGGGATTGTATGTGCCCTCTACTATGACATTGGGCATCGGCCTTGGCAGACGACGTTGATGGCATGTTATCGTCTATGTCATGACTAGTGGTAGCAGCTTCAGCACTAGGAAGAAGTGGTTCTTGATCTTTCCCTATTTTATTTTTATCGGAGAAAGTTTGGTCCTCCATTTATGTTATATTGATATATACGTGTGGCTAAAGGCGCACACAAACACAGAAAATATTTTTTTATTTTTGTTGGAGACTAGTGCACTTTGTGGGTTACACCACCCTTTAAGAAATGAGCCAGCCGGCCCTTTACTTATGGGACACAGGCGCACGCTTGGCGCTGCTCCTTTGTTGATGCACGTGCAGCTACAGCCCACACAATTCACAAACACAGAAAATATTTTTTTATTTTGTTTGGAGTGCCCTTTGGGAGTTACAGCACCCTTTAGCGGTCAATCCAGCCGGCCCTTTATTTATGGGACACAGGCGCATGCTTGGCACTACTTTGTTGATGCACGTGCGGCTACTGTGCACACAATTCACAAACACAAAAAAAAATATTTTTTTATTTTGTTTGGAGTGCCCTTTGGGGGTTACAGTACCCTTTAACAGACAAGCCAGCTGGCCTTTTACTTATGGGACACAGGCGCACGCTTGGCACTACTTCGTTGATGCACATGCAGCCACAGTGCACACAATTCACAAACACAGAATTTTTTTTAAATTTTGTTTGGAGTGCCCTTTGGGGGTTACAGCACCCTTTAGCGGTCAATCCAGCCGGCCCTTTATTTATGGGACACAGGCGCACGCTTGGCACTACTTTGTTAATGCACGTGCGGCTACTGCGCACACAATTCACAAACACAGAAAATATTTTTTTATTTTGTTTGGAGTGTACTTTGGGGGTTACAGCACCCTTTAATGGACTAGCCAGCCAGCCTTTTACTTATGGGACAGAGGCGCACGCTTGGCACTACTTTGTTGATGCACGTGCGGCTACTGCGCACGCAATTCACAAACACAAAAAAATATATTTTTTTATTTTGTTTGGAGTGCCCTTTGGGGGTTACAGCACCCTTTAACGGACTAGCCAGCCGGCCTTTTACTTATGGGACAGAGGCGCACGCTTGGCACTACTTTGTTGATGCATATGCGGCTACTGCGCACACAATTCACAAACACAAAAAAATATATTTCTTTATTTTGTTTGGAGTGCCCTTTGGGGGTTACAGTACCCTTTAGCAGTCAATCCAGCCGGCCCTTTATTTATGGGACACAGGCGCACACTTGGCACTATTTTGTTAATGCACGTGCGGCTACTGCGCACACAATTCACAAACACAGAAAATATTTTTTTATTTTGTTTGGAGTGTACTTTGGGGGTTACAGCACCCTTTAACAGTCAAGCCAGCCAGCCCTTTACTTATGACACAGGCGCACGATTGGCACTACTTTGTTGATGCATGTGCGGCTACTGCGCACACAATTCACAAACACAAAAAAATATGTTTTATTATTTTGTTTGGTGTGCCCTTTGGGGGTTACAGCACCCTTTAACGGACAAGCCAGCTGGCCTTTTACTTATGGGACACAGGCGCACGCTTGGCGCTGCTCCTTCGTTGATGCACGTGCAGCCACAGTGCACACAATTCACAAACACAGAAAACATTTTTTTTATTTTGTTTGGAGTGCCCTTTGGGGGTTACAGCACCCTTTAGCGGTCAATCCAGCCAGCCCTTTATTTATGGGACACAGGCGCACGCTTGGCACTTCTTTGTTGATGCACGTGCGGCTACTGCGCACACAATTCACAAACACAGAAAATATTTTTTATTTTGTTTGGAGTGTATTTGGGGGTTACAGCACCTTTTAATGGACAAGCCAGCCGGCTCTTTACTTATGACACAGGCGCACGCTTGGCACTACTTTGTTGATGCACGTGCGGCTACTGCGCACACAATTCACAAACACAGAAAATATTTTTTTATTTTGTTTGGAGTGTACTTTGGGGGTTACAGCACCCTTTAACGGTCAAGCCAGCTGGCCTTTTACTTATGACACAGGCGCATGCTTGGCACTACTTTGTTGATGCACGTGCGGCTACTGCGCACACAATTCACAAACACAAAAAAATATATTTTTTTATTTTGTTTGGAGTGCCCTTTGGGGGTTACAGCACCCTTTAGCAGTCAATCCAGCCGGCCCTTTATTTATGGGACACAGGCACACGCTTGGCACTATTTTGTTGATGCACGTGCGGCTACTGCGCACACAATTCACAAACACAAAAAAATATATTTTTTCATTTTGTTTGGAGTGCCCTTTGGGGGTTACAGCACCCTTTAATGGACAAGCCAGCCGGCCTTTTACTTATGGGACACAGGCACACGCTTGGCGCTGCTCCTTTGTTGATGCACGTGCAGCGACAGTGCACACAATTCACAACACAGAAAAAATATAATTTTTTTTAGCACTTGGGGGAGCACCCCTGACGGACAGAGCACCCCCTGGACAACACTACAGCACCCCTTTAGGACTGGGACACTGCACAGGACTTTGGAGTGGACACAGCCCCTATGGACAACTGATTGCACAACACAGTCCAGCCAGCCCCTATGGACTTTGGAGGAGTGGACACAGCCCCTATGGACAATAGCAGCACAGCACAACACAGCCAGGCCCTATGGACTTTGAAGTAGTGGACACAGCCCCTATGGACAACAGCAGCACAGCGCAGCGCAGCACAGCACAACACTACACTGCACTACACTACACTACACAGCCCAGCCAGCCCTAACTCCCACCCTCCCTCTTCACTGTCCACAGCCGAGTGAGAAAATGGTGCCGACGCGGGTACCTTATATAGGATTCAAAACCCGCGAGACCCGGAAGGCGGGATGATGATGTTTTGCCTCGATTTCAGATCCGAGTCAGGCGGGAAAAGTCGAGCCTGACTCGGATCGGCCTCGGATCGGGGGGGCTCCGGGGGGTTCGGATTTCAGAAATCCGAACCCGCTCTCCCCTAGTAATAATAATATTAAAAATAAAACGTGTAACCTTGACTGTCTAATAATAATTTAAAAAAAGTTTAACCTTCCAGGTTTCGAACCCGGAACCGGGTTGTACAGACGTCTGCAATGTAGAAGTTCGATTTCTTACCTCTACGCTACAGACGCCTGAGTACTTCATCGTATGGTACTGTAGATGTCACATAAAGTACTGTAGAGGACAGATGCAATTCTTACTAGGAGAGACTTGTGAGCAAGGGGTTAGGTGATCCGTCTTGCTTACACTTCTCTCCTTATGTTCGAGACCTTGATAATTTTTTTTTTTTTAATGTTCACTATAGTACTGTAGTTCAGTCTAGTTATCCAACCCTTACAAAAATCAATATATTGTACTGTAGATGTGCCCAGCTACAGTACTGTAGTTTGTTGCTCCATACAGTATTCCATACAGTATACCGCATTGCTAGTTGCATGCTACACTGTGGCGTATTGAGTCTCATAGCACTGCGCATGCCCAGTTGTCTGTATTATAGTAAGTACAATACGGTAGGCATTGTAGTGATTCCATGACTCTAGGAACTACAGTACAGTAGATGCAGTAGTCTAGGGGGCTAATGCCTAGCCCTACTGCATCTACCATTTTCTTGTCCCGCTGGTTCGAGCCCTTTAAAGTATATACTGTATACGGTAATTTTATTTTGTTTTAAATCTTCACTAATACATTATCCAGAAATTCTGGTATTTCTATGCCACAGTACTTTATGACAAAAAAGTGTAACCTTGACTGTGTAATAATAATAAAAAATAAAAAGTGTAACCTTTCAAGTTTCGAACCCGCAAAAGGGTTGTACAGGCAGCGTAATGTATTGGTTTGATTATTTACCATTACACTACAGCCGCCTGCAATACCAATACTGTACATCATCGTATCTTAGGCGCATGCTCAGATCTACAGTATACCCATGTAGCGCTTTTTTTTCTTTTTTAAAAGTCTTCGCTACTTTTGTTCAGTATTGTTATCCAACGCTTACTAAACTCAGTACATTTTATATATTAGGGGGTAAATGTACTAAGATGGGAGTTGTATTAAGAAGTGATGTTGCCCATAGCAACCAATCAGATTCCAGGTATTACTGTATCTTCTAGTAGGTGCTACTGTAGATAAATGAGAAGTAGAATCTGATTGGTTGTTATGGGCAACATACAGTACAGTAACTTCTTAAATAGAACTCCCATCTTAGTAAATTTACCCCTACATGTTTAACTTTTTCCCCCCAATTTTTTTTCTTCCGCCACCAAAATGAAAGTGAATTTTTAGTGTGTTCTAACTTTTTAAAAAAAAAAAGTTATGCAGTTTACAGTACCTTTAGGGGACTGTCTTAAGGCTGCACGTTGAAGGCTTCCCGCAACATTGCACCCCAATTCACCAATTTTTTCCGCCTGCTATTCATACAGTAGGCGAAACTTTTTCACATACTGTCTTTCTATACATTGCATTGACTTCCCGCCTACGGTAGGCGGAAAAGCTTTCAAATTGAATACAGCGATAATTTTACACCTGGCGAAATGACGTAATCTGCAAAACTTTTTTTAGCCAATCACGTGTTTTTGCTCCAATGGGTGAAAAAGTGCCAACCAATGTGCTCCCAACTGTCATCTCACAGGCTTTATTTGAAAAATGACAGGTGGGAGCTGATTGACTGACACCTTATCACTTTTTTAGCACTTTTCACTCTGTCTCCTAACACTGCTTAGTACAGTAAATAGACCCCTTGGAGTGAAAAGACGAGACCGGCTAAAAAAAGGAAATAGACCACCCCTAAATTGAAAATGGCCCTCAGTGTATACAGTACTGTATGTCTACTGTACTGTATTCTACTATAAGTGCCGGGCAGCTGTGAAATCACTGTGATGGGCAACAGGGATACTGTACAGTATATGACTGTGGGCGGCTACCCCCATTGGCTGGCGCGCCCCTGGTGAGTGAAATCCTGGCCAATAGGATGATACTCCCCTGCATCTGTGTGTTATTGACTTTTTGTACCTTTTTAATGACAGGATGCACGTGTTGGGTCTCAGGCGCACTTAAAGACTGAATTACAGTACATACAGTACAAACACCAATTGTATAAATTAATGACAATTTTTATTTAACCTACAGTAACATGCTGTACATAGGTGGGGGGGACTTCTTTAGCTTTCCACCCCTGTAGTCCTCTACTGTCCCACGCTTCTTTCTTCTACCGCTGGCATGTCCTGGAATTCCAAGCTGGACACGGACATGACTACTGTACAGTACCTACAGTAGGAGGAAGGAGATGACGTGAGAACAGTCCTTCCTCAATGCCGACCAATACGCCCTACTGGACCGAGGACTACAGTACACAAAAAGATTAGGCTTTTAAGTTAAAATCATCACTGGCACTTTTGGCCTCAGATCCAGAGTTTCACCTATACCAGGTGCAGACTCTACCTTGCATCGGAGTGCAAGGTCCACTGTACGCCCTGAAGAAAGGAGGATAGGCAGAGACAAACAGACAGTAAAAGACAGACACACAGGTTCTCACCGGAGATGCTCTTGTTCTTCATCCTGCTTGATCCCACACACCCTGTACTGTAGGAGAGAGAATCTGCTGTGCAGGGCCCTTCCCTGCTCTAACAGTGTCACACTAATCCACTTCTCCACATTAATATACTGTACATGCCCTAACTAACCAGCCTAACAAATTTATTAATAACTAATTTGTATTATAATTAAGCCTGGTGGTGAAATACTGTAAGCAGTGCCCCTAGGCCCACAGCCCATATAACGATAAAAAAAAAAAAATACAGGAAACAAGACAGTATTTGGGTGACCCAGATGGAGGTGAACACCAGCTGTCATTTTGATGTCAAAAGCGAAAATAACTCCAAACCCCCCCCCCCCTATTGTAGCAGCAGGTGGCCCTGGGTTTCCCAAAGAACAAACTGGCAGGGAGCTAGAAGTATCAGAAGATTCATCTGAATGCGATAACAGAGCACTAACATTAGCAAAAATGCTTTTCTCACCTTATCCTGATGTCGAAGGGACCGCCGCTCCAACCATACAGTAGATGTACAGTAGAAGCCTGTCTCTCAATGCACGGTGCACCCACTACTGTACAGTACTGTATGCCTACAACTATGGATTAGGGATGTGCAGGCTCGGATAGGTTCGAGTTTGCACGTTGAGTTCGGAACCTATCCGAGCCTGCACATCCCTACTATGGATGTGGATGTTGAAGCAGCCACTACTACTGTACTGTATATGAACCAAAGGAACCTGAAAACTTGAAACATCTGCATTACAAATGGCAACATCAAGCGCAGTAGCAGAAACTGGCAGCTGCAGCACAATCTGTGATGATGCCAATGTGTGCCTTGGAACAGGGGGCAATGTACAGTAAAAGTAGGTGTAAGGAAAAGAGGAAAAGTATGAAGTACAGTACATAAGGTACAGTAAGGGAAAGTTATTGTAAATAAAGAGCTTATAAAATAAATTAGGAGAATACTGTATAATGTAGGGACAGAAAGCACAACCACAATACTGTACTTACAGTATGGACACAGTGTACAGTACTTAGCAGTCCAGATCACAAACTGAAAAGAGGAAGTTAAACCCCTCCTCCACATGACTAATTATATACAGTACAGTATAAGCTACATAGCAGTTGCTTGACCGTTTCTTTCAATGACAACTGGTAAGACTCTATGGAGATGATCAATATAATTGTTACACTGGGCACGTGTCAATACTGTTCTCCAAAACTTCATTATCCCATCCAAAAGTTCCTGTTTAGTTGTTGGTTTCACATCAGACCTGATGAACCTCTTCAACTGGGCCCAGACCATTTCAATGGGATTCATGTCCGGTGACCTACAGGAAAGTTAAAAAAAAATCAAATATTCAGTCACACTACTGTACTTTAGTAAAAAGTGTACTAGAATAATTACTGCTCGGTACTGTACATACTTTTTGGTACAATAAACAGTTAATACAGTACTATAGGACAATACTCACTCTGGTGGTGTGCGTTCCCAATTTATCCCTCTCTCTTCCATGAATTTAGCTGAAGCCGAATGTTTTGGATCATTATCCTGGAATAATCGATGTCCTGATGGAAAGCATTTTCTCACAAATGGCACCATACAGCAATCTACTATTTTTTCTTGGAAGAAGGTCTTATCCATGATGCCAAAAGAGATGAGAAATTGTCAGTAACAAGCATACACTGTACAGGACTGTAAATAATTTTTACAACAAACATTACTGTACTGCACCTTCAAAAATATAGATCGATTCTGCACCCCAACGAGATATACCTCCCCATACATGGACCTTTAACGGATGCTTCGGACGTGGTTTACGTGAGAGATGTGCATGGTGTCAGAAGGACAGTCTTGAGAACCTCTCGAGAGAAACGGACAGAGGGAGAAAAAGAAAGAGGGAGGGGGGGAGAGGGAGAGAGAAAGACAGAGAGAAAAAGAGAGAGAGAGAAAAAGAGAGAAAAAGAGAGAGGGAGGGAGAGAAAGACAGAGAGGGAGAGAGAAAGAGAGAGGGAAAAAGAGAGAAAAAGAGAGCGAAAGGGAGGGGGGTGAGAGGGAGAGAGAAAGACAGAGAGAGAGAGAGAGACTGACAAGGGAAAAATAGGAGAGAGATACAGTGCTGTAGAAAAGAATGTGGTGTACTGCACTTACGTGGCATGGAAACGCCACTGGAGGGTGTTGGTGGTTGTGCCGCCGCTGCCGCCGTTGGTGGTGGTGGTGGTGCTGCCGCTGCCGCCGTTGGTGTTGGTAGGACTGTGGAAAAGAACAGTTTCCATCAAAACCATTTGGAAACAAATAAACTGTGTAATGGTGCGTACACACTACACCATATGCTCCCTGAGTCGTCCACTTTATCGCCCAGTGTGTACGCACCATAAATCTTGAACAGAGCCTCCATAACAACAAAAACAAACACAGACAGAGGGAGAAAAAAAAGAGGGAGGGGGGGAGAGGGAGAGAGAAAGACAGAGAGAAAAAGAGAGAGAGAGAGAGAGAAAAAGAGAAAGGGAGGGAGAGAAAGAGAGGGAGAGAGAAAGAGAGAGGGAAAAAGAGAGAGAAAAAGAGAGAGAGAAAGGGAGGGGGGGAGAGGGAGAGAGAAAGACAGAGAAAGAGAGAGAGAGACTGACAAGGGAAAAATAGGAGAGAGATACAGTGCTGTAGAAAAGAATGTGGTGTACTGCACTTACGTGGCATGGAAACACCACTGGAGGGTGGTGATGGTGGTGCCGCCGCTGCCGCCGTTGGTGGTGGAGCTGCCGCTGCCGCCATTGGTGGTGGTAGGACTGTGGAAAAAGAACAGTTTCCATCAAAACCATTTGGGAACAAATAAACTGTGTAATGGTGAGTACACACTACACGATATGCTCCCTGAGTTGTCCACTTTATCGCCCAGAGTGTACGCACCATAAATCTTGAACAGAGCCTCCATAACAACAAAAACAAACACAGACAGAGGGAGAAAAAGAAAGAGGGAGGGGGGGACAGGGAGAGAGAAAGACAGAGAGAAAAAGAGAGAGAGAGAGAGAGAGAGAGAGAGAGAGAGAGAAAAAGAGAGAGGGAGGGAGAGAAAGACAGAGAGAGGGAGAGAGAATGAGAGAGGGAAAAAGAGAGAGAAAGAGAGGGAGGGGGAGAGAGAGAGGGAGAGGGAAAGAGAGAGAGAGGGGGGGAGAGGGAGGGAGAAAAAGAAAAAGAGGGGGAGGGGGAGAGGGAGGGACAGAAAGACAGAGAGGGAGAGAGAAACAGAGAGAGACAGGAAAAGATACAGTACTCTACTTACACATACAGAGGCCAGGGAGCTGTGCCTCCAGCTGCTCCTGTTTGAATTTTTTGACTGTGTGTTTAAGAAAAAACGATTATACGGTAGAAAAAATAACACCTCCATACTGTACATAACACCAATACAAACACACAAAAAACGAGAGTGATACAGTAGAAGACAATTTATAGCACTGTATACTGTAGTAGTGTAAGGTACAGTACTTACACGGGCAAAAACCCAAATTTGGGTCAGTGGGGGACTGGCGCCGGGGCTTTCCTTGTTGCAGAACTGTGGGGGAAAAAAAACAGAATGTTCCTGTCATACAAGTACAGTAGAGAAAGAATTACAGTAGGGCCTGATTCAGATCCGCACGCAACCGGGTCGATTGTCTGGCAGTGCGCACGCGAGCCCCGGAGCAAGTGAGATGGGTCTTTGTAGTACGGGAGGGAGTGAGAGACACTGTGAAAGTAAAAAAAAAGGAGTGCGATACAGTAGAAGACAATGTAAAGTAGTGTACGGTACAGTACTTACACAAAATGGACTGTTTCCGTTTCCACGGATCGTCTATGGGAGGCTGGTGCCCTTCTGTGCCTTGCACTGTGGGTAAAAAAAATTGTCATTTTGCATGAAAACAATATGGAAAAATGTCAATAATTCAGCCTGACAGTACTATTACTACTGTATTATTACACTTTAATGACAGTATCCACTTACTGTACAGTGTGGGACATGGGCATTAGACCAGGTACTTTATACAGTATATGAGGCGATATTGTTCATCACAGTGCCGGCGTTGTCAAGAGTACCCTATACACACTTGCTGATGCCGGCAGCGAAGAAAGACAAGGGGGTGGGAGGGTCAACAATATCCATAGATTGACCTGCATGTACAGCCCACTGCGGATATCATTGATGCCTTGGGGGAGCGCGCACATGCATCCTTGGTGATTTACTGCATACAGTACACACTAGATGATATGAACAACACTGTATAATGTACTGTACTGTATCATTGAACAATATTGTTAGCGTTCATCCAAATCGTCTAGCGTGTATGCACCTAAAGACAGGTCACCGAAACATACTGTACAGTACTGGAAAATAAGAAAAACACAAGGAGAGAAAGAATTAGCGTGTATTGAGAAGAGGTTGGAGATGCATGGAAAGAGAGAGAGAGACAGTAAGTATACAGTGGTAGAACAATGTAATGTACAGTACACTACTGTACTTGCAGATCGGGGCAGGGCTGCTGCCTGCCTCCACGATAAGGCAGTCATCTTGTGTCAAAGAAAAACAAATGTTGACAAGTCAAAAAATTAATGAAAACACACGAGAGAGAGAAAAAAAGAGAGAAAGAGACAGAGAAAGAAAAAGAGAGAGAGAGAACAATGTACTGTACTTACGCAGACTCTCGCTGGGGCTGGCTGGGGGTATGGTCTCTGGAACTGTGGGAAAAAAAACATGAGAAAGGGAAAAACAAGAGAGTGAGAGAAAGAGAGGGAGAAAGGGAGGGAGAGAGAGAGGGAGAGACAGAGAGAGAGGGAGAGGGAGGGAGAGAAAGAAAGAGAGGGAGGGAGAGAAAGAAAGAGAGGGAGAAAGAGAAAGAGAAATAGAGAAAAAAAGAAAGAAAAGAGAGAGAGAGAGAGAGAGAGGGAGAGAGAGAGAGAAACAAAGGAGAGGGAGAGAGAAAAAGAGAAAGATAGAGGGGGAGAGGGGGTTAGGGAAAGAGAGAAAGGGAGAGAAAGAAAGGGAGAGAGAGAGAGAGAGAGGGAGGGAGAGAAAGAAAGAGAGGGAAGGAGAGAAAGAGAGATAGAGAAAAAAAGATAGAGAAAAACAGAGAGAGAGAGAGGGGGGGGAGAGGGAGGGAGGGAGAGAAAGAAAAAGAGAGAAACAAAGGAGAGGGAGAGAGAGAGAGAAAGAGAAAGATAGAGGGGGAAAGAGGGATAGAGAAAGAGAGATAGAGAGAGAACGGGAGAGAAAGAAAGGGAGAGAGAAAAAGAGAGAGAGAAAAAAAGAGAGAAAGAGACAGAGAAAGAAAAAGAGAGAGAGAAAAAGAGAAAGAAAGAGAGAAAGAGAGAGAGAGAAAGAGGGGAGAGGGAGGGGAGAGAGGGGAGAGGGAGGGGGAAAGGGAGGGACAGATAGAGGTAGAGAAAGACAGGGAAAGATAAGGAGGGAGAAAGAGAGGGAGGGAGGGAGAGAGAGGGAGGGAGGGAGAGAGAGAAAAAAAGAGAGAAAGAGACAGAAAAAGCGAGAGAGAGAGAAAAAGAGAGAAAGAGAACAATGTACTGTAGTGTACAGTACTGTACTTACACAGACTCTCGCTGGGGCCGGCTGGAGGTACGGTCTCTGGAACTGTGGGAAAAAAAAACATGTAAAGAGAGAGAAAGAGAGAGAGAAAAAAAGAGAGAGAGAAAGAGGGAGGGAGAGAGATAGAGGGGGAGAGAGAAAGAGAGAGAGAGAGAGAAAGGGAGAGAAAGAAAGGGAGAGAGAGAAAGAGAGAGAGAAAGAGAGAGAGACTAGGGAAATAAAGCAGAGAGATACAGTACTGTACTTACATGGCATGGGGAGGCCACTGGTTGGTGATGCTGTTGAAAAAAATTACAGTATGTTACAGAAAAGAGAGAGAGAAAAAGAAAGAAAGAGAGAGAGAAAAAAAAATACGCTGCTCTCCAGCTCCACAATCACTATATGGAGGTGTTCTGTGTAAAGAAAATAATAATACAGTATTGTACAGTACTCAGTGGGAAAGTATAGGGTAAACATACTCAACTGTAACATTACTACAGTATATACTGTACTGTATTACAGTATTAATACAAAATGTCCTACAGTATAAAACTGTATACAGTACTTACTTGGCTGGGGAGGGGAGTCTGGGTCCTCCTCTTGCCCTGGGGAGGGCTGAGGCCCTTTAATGTCTTCAACTAAAATACACAAGGACAGAAACAATTATTGTGTAAGGAGAAGACGTTGGAGATGTTTTTAGAGAGAAAGAGAGAAAGAGAAAAACAGAGGGAGAGAGAAAGAAAGGGAGAAAGAGAAAAAGAGAGAGAGAGAAACAGAGGGAGACAGGGAGAGAGAGAAAAAGAAAGAGAGAAAAACAGGGAAAGAGAGCAAAAAAGAGAGAGAGAGGAAAATTAAAGAGAGAGAAAGATAAAGAGAAAGAAAGAAGGAGAGAGAGAGAAAGAGAGAGAAAGAGAGAGAAAGAGAAAGAGAGAAAAACAGAGGGAGAGAGAAAGAGAGAGAGATAAAGAGAGAGAGAGTGAGAGAGAGAGAGAAAGAGAGAGAGAGCTAAAGAGAGAAAAAGAGAGAGAGAAAGAGAGAGAGAAAAACAGAGGGAGAGAAAGAGAGAGAGAGATAAAGAGAGAAAAAGAGAGAGAGAAAGAGAGAGAGAAAAACAGAGGGAGTGAGAGAGAGAGAGAGAGAGAGAGAGAGATATACAGTACTGTAGAAAAAAATGTGGTGCAGTGTACTTACGCGGCCAGATGAAGCCACTGGGCCCGGGGATGTACCCTTGACTTGGTGATACTGTTGAAAAAAAATAATGTTACTATTACACTAGTACAGAAAAGAGAGACACTGAGAAAGAGAGAGAGGGATAAAGAGAGAGAGAGAAAGAGATACCGTAAGTAGAGAGAGACTGACAAGGGAAGAAAAGGAGAGATATACAGTGCTGTAGAAAACAATGTGGTGTACTGTACTTACATGGCATGGGCACGAGTCTGTCTGTGTGTACAGTATAAGAAAAAAAATATTATACAAAAAATCAAAGAGGCAGTAGCATTACACTATTGTGTCCATACTGTAACTGTTGTAATCATTACCACTGTCATTTGAGGAGGAGGCTGCAGAAGGTGGTGGTGGTGGTGGTCGTGGAGGTAGGACTGTGGAAAAGGAACACTGTACTGTCAGTTTCCCTCAAAACCATTTTGAAACAAATAAACTGTACAAATCTTGACCAGAGTCTCCATAACACCAAAAACAAACACACAAATGAGAGAGAGAGAGAACAGTGTACAGTAGTGTGTACTGTACTTACTCCGAAAATTCAGCCCACTGGGCCCGGCTGCTGGCGGTGGTGGGGGTGGTGGCAGTGGTGGTGGCGGCGGTGGTGGCGCTGCCGGGGCAGGGGGTGCTGCTTGCCCTTTGGGGAAAAATACATGTCGTCATTAAGGAGCATTTGAAAACAAGAGTTCAGACCTCTATTCCAAATTGGAGAGGGATTACGGGACAGTACTGTAGATGGCCTTAGGGAATTAGCTATTGATTAAAATACAAACCAATACAGTATACTGTAGTACAAAAACTACTGTTGTCTGTGAAGCTGACATTGGGCCCAAAATAAAACAGTATGGTACTGTACTGTACTGTATATAAAAAATATACAGTACAGTAAAGTACTGTATGACCAAGTGGTGCAACGTCACACATAGGCTATGTGGGTGGCACTGTCGCCACCCCACGAGCTGTACAAGATGGCACATGTGCATGACACTGGAGCCCGAACCCAGCGGAGGACCTCGCTGAGGACTTTGCGACACCTCGCCGGAGGGGTAAGTACGTTATTAATAAATACAGTACCAGTGGAATTTTCGTTTGTATCACAGTGATACTAAATGAAAATTCCCCCTGGTATTTCCCTTCATTTGTAAATGGGGCACAGAGGGAGAAGTGATAAGATACCAGCCAATCAGCTCCCAAATTTCATTTTTTAAACACAGCCTGTGAGATGACAGTTGGGAGCTGATTGGAGACCCCTGAATCTGTCCATGACGTACAGTAATAATGTCAGACATAAAGGGGGCAGGCGCAGCACAGAAAAATAGTGTGTACAGTACTGTAGGTTAACATAGATTTGGTCGACAGACATTAGAATGGTGGATCAATCAACTTGCCTTTTGTTACTGTAGGTTTATTAATCAAACAAGCCATGTCGACCAATAGTGTGTAACCCTTTAGTCCATGTACAGTACAGTACTGTAGATTTAATCAGCCTGTCAATCAAATGTCTGCCAGTCATGTCAGTATGTGGTAACAACTGTCAGTCATCGTCAGATACTGTAGTATCCAACACCCTACAGTGCAGTGTACAGTAATGTAGAGTATGTCAGTGTCGTGCATTGTACTGTATTCGTTATTGTACAGTATACTGTAATTCATGTGATTATACAGCAATGCTGTACTTACTTCGAATTATTTGCCTCCGAATGCACTCTAGACGAGGCCTGTCCCTCCTCAGAAGGTCACTCCACCTGCGCTGGAGTGAGCGTACTTTGCGGCGCACGCTGTATAGGCTATATATTTCGCGGCTCGCACTTCTGTAGGTGAGCTCTTTGTCTTGGTTTGTGGTGAACGCTTGGTCCCACCACTTCACCAAGACAAAGAGCTCGTCGGACGAGTAGCATCTTGCCCTCATAGCAGCCATTGTCACTAGCCAGTGACGCACGTTGTACATCGCACAAAGCACGACGCACGTCGACACTAATTCACTCGTTACGGCAGGCGTCTGTGGTGCACTGTAATGTAGTCATAACCGTAGTGGCAAAGTAGTGTGGGCATCATGGGATTGAAAAGTTTCTAAAGTCATGAAATCACTATCACTACATTGTCACAAGTTTGTGGTGTAATGCTATACACAGCACCGTCAGCCCTGTCTCTCATTCTATACAGTAGATTCACTACCAGTTTCTGCAGTTATGAAATCACTATTCTGTGGTGCTAAATTCAACGGCACCGTCAGTTTTTAATATACAGTACAGGCACATTCATAGTGGCACACTAGTTGTCCTAGCAGACGTGGGATGGTGTCCTTGGCAATGGCCACTATTCGTAGCATTTTTCAGGACACTAGGGCAGAGCTGACTGCTTACAGTAAATGGATTAACAAAGCATCCTTTATTATGGTAAAGAGAGGCTCTTGCTTGCTTTGGGGGAAGGGACCTGATGCACTGTGTATGACTCTCGGCCCACTGGGCATGCGCCAGAAATCCCATCGCAACCCTCCTACTGGGCATGGAAATTCAACAGCATACCGACTGCAGTAATACAGCCAACTGCGCATGCTCAGTGATGGCATAGCGCTACATGGCGTATGGCTTGGCGCCACAGATCCCATTGTACCCCCTCCATTTCTAATCCATCGCAGATGGCTGACAGCCACCATAGCGCCAACCATGTAATACAGAGAGCTCTCTCTCATACAGATCCCAGTACTACCGTACTTAGTGTGCAAGGTTGGAACAGCATCACTATTGTCATAAGTTTGCGATGCAACGCTATTTTGTGCTTCAAACGCACAGTCAGCTTTGAACACAGAGCGCTGTCTCACAGTCAGAAACCACTCTCAGACACAGTCCAAGGGATGTATCTATCGTGTGTAAGGCCGAGACGCATCTACGTTGTCGCATGTTTGCGTTTTGTGCTTTGGACGCACAGTTTGTAATACAGAGCCCTCTCTTGGCGCTAAAGATCCCATTGTAACCCCTCCACTGGGCATGCGCATGAAATCCCATTGCAACCCCTCGAAGCAGACAGCCACCACAGCGCAGACATTGACGACAGTTTTGCACTATTTAAACGCACAATCAGTTTGCAATGTCTTACTTTTAAGCAGCCGTTTAAACAACAACACTACAGTATTACAGTACAACACTACTAAAGTAGTTTCACTATAGTGTCCAGAGCAGACAGTGACAATAAAAAAAAATATACGGTACGGTATTCTTTTCCAGGGATCGAACCCGGGACCATAATTCTACCACAGTGATAACCTAACCACTAGCCCACATGACAGCTACAGTGAACCGCACAGAGCGGCCTCATCCTTGTGCACTCCTCCCGCTGCTGTTTTTAATTAAAAAAAATAATAATTGTCATACTGTAATTCATCCCATCTCAGTGAAAGCTGTGCGTGCATCTCATTAATCTACAGTATCGGTTATACCGTGACAACAACTCGGGCAACTTCTCTACTGTTCAGTTACTGCACCGTACCGTATGTACCATACAATACTGTATGTGCAGTGATTTGCATCCTGTTATAAGATCTTACTGTACGGTACATTATGTGACATTAAAAATACAGTATTGGTTGTGCGAACATGCAAATGCTGTGAATGTGATATCCATCCAATTTACTGTAAGTTTAACAGTATGGCATTCAGTACAAGGCATTCAGTACAAATTACAACAGTGGAGCACTCGCCACCCAGCGGTTAAGCACTGTATTACATGCAATTACAAAAGTGGAGCACTCGCCACCCAGTGATTAAGCACTGTATTTCATGCCGTAGCATATCCTTAGTTGAAGAATACCATGGTATTCCACAGGTCCATGGCACGACTCAGAGGCCTGCACGCCATGCCACAAGTCCATGGCGCGACTCACGCCACGCCATGAGCAACAAAATAGCTGGGCAGATCTGTACCTCCAAAACTTGATAGGTGATGTTGATGATTAATATGGTGTCACTGATAATTGTGCTGATGTCTATCCTTAATGTCTAAAGTGACCTGTGGCGTCCTGCTGATCAAATTGGATGTTAATAGATTTTGTGCGCAGGAGATGATCCTCCCGTAGATGTAGTACGGCAATTCAGCTGAATGGCAGAGGCAGCTCAGAGACTATGCGTCTTGCCTCCTTGTGCATGTGCTGGTAGTGTGCCTGTATGGCAGGCTCCATACCCGTAGCACATGCAGGAGGGGATTGCTAGTCGTCTGGGGAGGGGTTGTTACAGTGTGAGCTCCCGAAAGTAGCTGTTTGCCGTATACACCCTCCTGTATGAGACTCACCACCCTTGCCGCTGTTGGGATGCTGCTCCTTCCCCTTGTTGGCTCGTTTTCCTCGAGGCGACTTCTCTTCCTTACCAATGAACTTCCGGGTATGGTCGCATCACTTGTGGTGAGCTCCGGCACAGGATGCTAATAGTTACAGCTGTTCTTTAGGCCTTTTAGATTGTGTTCACTGGTGAGTCTCCAACGTGTAGTGTCAAATAGCCTTCTTCAGGGATAGTGCTGGAATACATTGGACTTCCGTCCTTTTATTCCTTAGTGTTGGTGACGTCATTATCTGGGAGGGAGGACCCAGTTCCCGTTGTGATAAGAAGCACAATCAAGGAATGTTTACATCACATTGCTTTAGTAGTAATGTATCATTAACTAATACTTAAATCATTCAGAAAAAATAATAATAATAAAATATAATAAAAATAAGATAAATATTTGTGGGCATTGTGCAAATCTGGGACATATTAAGGGTCTTGTACATATCAATACAATTAAAATTTATTAAGGATGATAAAACATACTCGGAATGGAAGAGAACAAAAAGAAAACATAACTACAAGTTGTATTGTATACAACTAGTTGAATATCAGAAATACTCTAAATCAAGGTTATTTGGTGTTTCTATGGTTTGGCAGTATATATCACCCCATGATAATTGATCTGACCTCATTATCTTTGTTGAGCCCGAAGGGGGTCATGGTCTTTAGTGTGTATATAAATTTTAATTCTTCCTTATTGATGGCATCCTCATCATCCCCCTCTCTCCAGTTCCTTCTGACTTGTTTGATACCCATTATGGCCCAAGGTACCTAAAGCAGCTTCTGATTCCTTACTGTCCCACTCGATTACTGCGATCCATTGACGAAGGACTATTAACAGTACCTAGAATCTCATGGAATTAATCTGGGGGTCGAGCTTTCAGTTTTGGGGCTCCAACCTTATGGAACTCACTTCCCCGAACAGTTCGAGAGGCCTCCACTCTAGAATCCTTCAAAAATAGACTCAAGACACCTCTTCACCCAAGAATTTCACTAATGTCTCTTGTTTAAGCTTATTTTGTATTTTGTACCGTAAAGGCAAATGTAAAGCACTTTGAGTCATTTAGGAGAAAAGCGCTATATAAATAAAATAATAATAATAATAATAATAATAATTATTATTATTATTATTATTAGTATTATTATCTTCAAACCCCTGGGATCACTGTCATGTAGTTCCTTAAAATGTTGTGACAAGCTACGTGTCTCTAAGCCTTTTTTAATATTGGAGATATGTTCAGCAGTCCATATCTTTAATTTGCGTGTGGTACGTCCCACATACTGCAGCCCACAAGGGCATTCTGCAAGATATATAATATCATGACTCTCACAGGTTGTGTTCTTTAATATTGAAAGTTTTTTAGTCTTATTTGATTGGAAAATGAATCTTACTTTTGTTGATACATTAGTTGTTTTGCATGTGATACAGGTGGCGCAGTGAAAGAACCCCCCTTTTCTTTGTTCATTTTGCAGTGTTCTTTGTGTATGTTGTGATTTAAGACAGTGATTCTTGAAAATTTTACTCTTGATGTCTGGTGCTTTTCCAAAAATTAAGCATGGTCTCATTGGCAGTATGCTCGCCAGTGCTTCATCTTGGAGCAAAATATGCCAGTGCTTATTAAGTATTTTGTGAAGTGAACCGACATCATGGTATATTGTGTTATTAAGCTGAAATTGTATTTGTCTCTATTTTGTTGTTCCTTTTGTTTGTATTCCAGTAACTCTTCTCTTGTAAGTATTTTAGCTTTGTTGTACAATTCTTCTACTAGTATAGGATCATATTTCTTTTGAATAAATTGCTCTTTAGCCACTTAACTGACAAAATTTGTTTCCAAAAACCGCTCCAAAATTGTCGTTTTTTTATGACTGAAATAGGTTAAGAACATCTTTTTGAGACTTAATCAACACAATTTTATTATTTATTTATTTTTTAAACACAGTATACAATAAAAATAGCAAAAGCTATGGAATATTGTAATGATGGTTATTGACAGCTGCACCATTGATGATAGCCCCAACCGATGTTAAGAATACATCAATGACTGTGCTTTCAATCAATCGATGATTATCTATCGATGGGGCAACCATCGATAAAAAATCATCACTTGTTTTAGACTACAGCCACCGATGTTTCCTTAACATCGGCTCTGGCTGCCATCCATGGTACAGTATCGGTGACCATCAGCAATGGCACAACAACTTGTTATTTGTCATAGACCATTGATAGTTTTGCAACCCTTGGTCAGTGGGCATCCTTAGTATACTGATAATATACCATCTCTAATCGGAGGCCCTGTATTGAGTCTTGATCGATACAGGACCGCCATAATCAAAACTAAATTGCCTATAACACCTATATAAAAAAAGAAAAAGGAAACATTGTTAAAAAAAATAATATATATATATATATATATATATATGTATACACACATACATGTATACACATATATACATACATTATATATATATATCTATACATACATACATTATATACATATAATATATAGGCAGGGCTCTGGTCTGGTGTGTATACACATGGGTGGGAGGGTGAGTAGGAGGTACAGCACCGTGCTTGGTGCCCGATGGGACTCTATCCAGCAGCAAGAGCAGCTGCTGACTGATGGTGGACAAGGGGGAGGGGGAAAGGAGGAGGATGGAGAGGGAAAAGAGCAGCCGCTGGATGTGTGTACCAAAGGGGGGAGGATTTGCCCAGCAGCTGCCCTGTCTCTACAGCTGCCAAGCTGCTGCTATATATATGGCGGCAGGAGGAGGTTTTGCCTTTAGCTGGGCTGTCTCTAGCTAGGTGGTGGGAGAAGAGGATTTGCCCGGCGGCTGCTCCTTTCCTTCTGCAGTCACCAGGTGTGGGTGCTGCCAGGGAAAGGCTCAGAGTGTGGGTGGCACACAGGAAGGATTTGCCCGGCAGGTGCATTGTCTCTATAGCTGCCGGGCTGCTGCTATCTCTACAGTGTTGGGGGGAAAAGGTGTTACCTTTAGCCAGGTTGTCTCTAGCTGGTGGCGGTGGGGTTAGGCCGAGGGGAGAGGAGGCTCTGCCTGACAGCTTCTCTCTGTCCTGGAGTACCGCAGGCTAGTCTGATGTGCCCGGCAGCTGCTCCATCTCCTCTACAGTGAGTGGGGGCCACCAGCACAGGGCTGCCCAAGCACTGCTTCCAGCAGGTCTTGGCACAGGGGTAAGGATCAAGGTAGCAGAGAGACCGGGAGGTTCCTCTGAGATGGGCGGTTGCTGGAAGTTAACTTCCAGCAAGCTGCCAACTGGGCATTTCTGACTGGTTGTATCAGATACAACCATGTCAGGGAAAGCCCAGTCTGGTATGGTTGTATCTGATACGACCATGGCAGGCAAGTGGTTATGGTCCATGCTTTGTTTTACGTATTCCTCGCATTTGGTGCAGTTCCATCTAATTCTACGGAATTGGCCAAAGGGGATAGTCTCCAGCCAATTTGCATGGTGACCACTTGTTGCATAGATGTAACTATTTACATCAACTGGTTTTTGGTAAGTGCATGTATGGATTTTGCCTGCCTTGATGTAAATGTTCAGGTCCATGAAGTTTATTGTGGATTTACTATATTCTGTGTTGAATACTTGATTCCTGTCATTTGAATTGTTGTTTTTAAGGAATTGAGTGATTCAGGTGTTTCTTTCCATAAAAACAGTACATCATCGATGTATCTCTTCCACAGGCCTAGGTTTGCTCCAAGCTCATTGTTAGCCCAGATGTTAAAGTCTTCCCAATGCCCCATGAAAATGTTGGCATAGCTTGGGGCAAGCCTAGTCCCCATTGCTGTCCCTATGACCTGTCAATAGAATTGACCCTCAAACCAAACAAAATTATGTTGAAGAATAAATTTACTTCCTTGTACCAGGAACTCTGTCATATCAGTATCTAATTCAAGGTGTGTCTCACTGCATCAAGTCCTTGGTCATGCTTTATGACACTGTATAAGGAGGTGACATCACTTGTGCAGAACCAATAATCATCCTCCCATACAGTGTCTTCCAGTATTTGGAGAATAGCGGTAGTGTCCTTTAGATGGGACTTTTGTTGTCGTATGTATGTTTGTAACAATTGATCAATATATTGGAATAAGTTTGATGTTAGGGAGTTTACCCCAGCTATGATTTGTCTCCCGGGGGGGTTTCTCTGCATTTTTGTGGACTTTCAGCAGATAATAAAATACTGGTATCATTGGATTTCTGTTATTGATGTAGTCATGTTCTGCCTTGGTTAGTATCCCTGATTGATAACCGTCCTGTATCAGTATGTCCATCTCTGACTGGTATCTTTTAGTAGGGTCTTCTTTTAATATTTGGTATGTATGGGAGTCTCCAAGAAGTCTATTAGATTCTTCTATGCAATCTTTTTTGTCCAATATAACCACCTCCCCCCCCCCCTTTGGCAGCTGGCTTTATGATTACTTGTTGGTTGTTACCTATTTCTTTCAGTGAGACTGTCTCATCTTTACTGATGTTTATATTTTTTCTCCTGTTGTTGGAAAGTTTCTCTAAGTCAAGGTAACAATACTTTCAAAGGTCTCTATTAAGTGACCTCTGAAATGTTGTGGATAAAATTTGGAATGTGGTCTCAAATCTGAGTGCCTGAATTTCATATCTATCTGCTCCTTATGTTGATTTACCTTGTTTTTGTGATGATACTTCTGTAATGTCAGTTTCCTTGTAAATTTGTTAAGATCCAGATATGTTGAAAACTTGTTCATATTAGTCTGCGGGGCAAATTTTAAACCTTTTTGTAATGATACATGAAGTTGATTTAGTTCCATTTTACTTAGGTTGAATATTCCTGATGCCTTGCAGTCAGTTGGATTGCAGTGTTTCTTTTTGCTAATGTGTTTCCCTCCTCTATGTCCTCTGCTAGTTCTTCTATTTTCCTTTTGAGGGGTGTGATCTGACTTAGATGGCAGGTTGACTGGTCTGGTCTGCCGCTTTGTCTAAAAAATGATTGCTCCTGTCTGGTTGATTTTGTTTGGGGTCTGGTTTGTTATGTGTTGAATCAAGTGGTGCTTCATTAATTGTTTCTATCTCACAGTGTTGTTGAGAACCTTCTAGAATACATTTTCTAGCTAGGGTTTCATACTCATCATCACTTTCTTCGTCATTGTATGTTGAGAAGGATGTCTCTAAAATTGAGTCCTAATCTGCATTCCTCTTCCTTATTATTTATGATTGGATCAATGTTAGTAGAGTGTATCTTAGTCATGAATTGTTGATACATCAAGTGTAGTGTTTTGTATATGGGTGTCCTTCATGTCTGGTGATAAGTAATGTTGGTACCCTTTATGTTGTTTTGCCATCTTTCTTTGGTGTTGCTATGTGGAAACCTCTCTTATCATTAATGTTAATTTCTTTCCTTTTTTGCTTTCTTTTGGACTCAATCGAGTATTGTTTGCCTATTTTGTCTCTTATTATTTTGTTTTTTTCAGTTGCAATTCTCGTTTCTTCTTCTATCTTTAATTTACTTAGTCATATTTTCTAGTTCTGTGTATTCCTGATCATTTCTAAATACATCCAAAGTACTGTTGAGTTCTTGTACCTCTTTCCCTATTTTGTCCAAAGTGTCAGTGTGTGTTTCAATAATGAGTTTAATCACATTTTCAGAGCATTCTTTGTGAACATTTTCTCATTTGTTCATAAAATCACTATTTTCTAGATTGTGTGTAGGTAGTTTTTTAATCTTAATTATTTGATTATTGAGATACCAGTTTAGTGTCTGCCTATCCCACCATACTTTAGTCTCCATTTTTATTAACTTCTCTATTCTGAACCAGCTGGGAAGCTTACATTATAGCAAGGAGACAAACAGCATGGGGTCCCCCTGCCATAATGTAAACCAAATAAAAACTGATCAGCCAGGATTGTCAATGCTCAGAAAGTGGAAACCCCAAATAATAAAATGGGGTCCCCTGCTCCCAAGGATCAACCAACTGTGTCTCAGCCAGTCTCTTACCTGCACCCCTGGTGGGGGTGAGTGCAGGGGTAATAGGTTAAATATTCATTCAGACATATCGCGTCGGCTTTGCTGCACAGATAATGGCAGATATATCTGCAGATATATCTGTCCATAATGCTTTGTGTATGGGCGAACAGCCAACCGCCCATACACTTGCAGCGGCATGACCCCCAGCCAGCAGGACACGTGGACAGAAGGAAAATGATGGTTGTTCAGTGTGTATGAACAACCACCATCTGCATTTGCTGATATATCTGCTAGGTGTGTACTCTGCTGGACTCTTAGCCTATCATGACAATATGCAAAAACCTGTCGAAGTCGAATAATTGCATGCGACCGCAATTCAACTGTTATCGGGAGATTTGGTCGTCTGCTGTCCAATTTATGTTGGTACAATACACGATGCACCATTGCGTGTGCACGCATCCAGTGTGCGCACGTATCCACACATTCGCACAACACTAAATAGCGAATAATATACAACACTCTCACACTGACAAACACAATATTCATGCAGGGTTTAGTTATTAATGAGAAAGCTTCTGTATACATGTCTGAGAAAAGTAATTAAAAAAATACACCAGGATTCTGTGAGTGTTTTACATATAAATTGAGAAACCCTGCATACAGACAATTGAAATATAACCCAGACACTGATATGCACAATTGAATTTGTCCGAATGAAGAGTTAGAAACAATGGTCAGAGGTTTGCGTAAGAAGTACTGACAAGTGTATTCTAAATAGGCAGAGGAAAACCTTTGAGTTAGCTATCAGACGAAGTGAACCTCGCTGCTTGTAACACCTTGCACTGTAGCTTTAAAATATGTTAGAAAGGGATAATATATATATATATATATATATATATATATATTTATCCATCATAAATACACTGAATTGCATAACACACACATAGACTTACATGCATAGACACCGCACATTACGCACAGTTGCGCTGTTTATCATAAGCACTCTACACATAAACACACCACGCATATTAGCAACTTTACACAATATTCTCTTACACTTACACATACACAAATTTCCTAAAAGGTTCTTTAGTATAAATGCTAATATTAGAAGGTTTATTCGTTATTGTATAATGTTATAAAACGCATGTATTTGATATCTAAGGTGTAGTATTTAGTAGCCACATCGTGTTTGGTGCTATTCTAAACCACATTTTATTTGCAGATCTCTGGTTCCATCGGCAAGGAGATCGCAACATGCGTCTGCAAGTTATGGATTATAGAGAATTATGTGTTAGCATGTACTTTGTATGTAGTGTCTATTGATTAGTTAAAACACACACAAAGAGCCATTGGAGGGCTGAACTACCATTGTACCAACTCACCTATGACAGAAGAACCAAGAAGAAGAACCAATAGGATTATGCCAACTAATTTCTATTGTATTGCCTACTCTCTGTAAGGGTATTTATTCAGGCGCTCTATATTCAGTAGAGAGTCATCATATTCTTTCTGTTGACGGAGGCTTCACCTTTGATGCCGGAAATCTGGATCCAGAGTGCCTGCGTAATGTATTAACTGTACTTTATTTATGTATAATCTTTTGCGCTAATTGTATTTAGATCACAGCGTGTAACTATCTGCTTTTTGGTGAATAATATCTTTTTGTGCTTTGGAACCACAATCAAAGTCTGTAAAGCAATTACTTATTGTGCGACTTATAACGCTAAATAGCGACATTTAGGGTGTACAGATAAGTAGGAATTAATTAACCTGTCAGTTGGTAGAGCTATACTGTACAGACAGTTTAGCTGTCTGTGGGTTTCGGATCAATCAGTTTGTTTTAGGACAAGAGGACCAACCAGCAGTACCAGGGAGTAGGTAAGTGTGTGGTGTACTCAGTTGCACACAGATATACAATTGTCACACATCAAATTGATCAGTGCAATCTAGCAAAGTAGTTTTGTCGCTCCCAGTTGTTTATTTATGAGACGCCCATTTTGAGCAAAAAAAACGCTTGGTGCAGCCGAGTCACGCGGGACCTGGCGCACAGAAGTGGCTGTTTGGCACACCTAAAGCAGGAGAGTGAGGCTCTGTCTGCCCTTCCCTTTGGGCATGAGGTTCTGTCTGCCCCTGCATTCGGGCATGAGGAATGCTAATTTTACTAAAGAGATTCCCTGTCTGCCCCGATGATGCATGCAAATGTTTTTATTAGAGAATAAAGCACTTTTCGAGATGATCTTATTCTGATGTTACCATACTTAGCGACAGGAATTACTATTTAGTAAGTGGAAAGCCTGTTTTTATCGCATTTAATAATAGGCCTTTTTCTGAAAAATATCCCTCCTTAATGCATGCAAAAATTTTAAAGACAAATCCCTGACCCGCAGTCAGTGGTGTGGTGATGGGGGCTGCTGTTATGCAATTCACAGAAAATTGTGTCAACATGTCCACCGCCCAATTCACCAAAGAAATGGTGGAAGGTGGAAGAGCTGCCTACTCTCCCCAAATTCAGGAGTTTCAGGAATTGGTAGAGTGGGCAAGTATGCAGAACATAGATCGCAGCAAAGCAATGATTGCTATTAGCAAATTGAAAAAAATAACCCCCCCACATACAGTACAGATGTTACCTCATACACTGTGATTTTAGGTGTTCCAAACAGCCACTTCGGTGTGCCAGGTCCAGCGTGACTCGGCTGCACCAAGCATTTTTTTTGCTGAAAATGGGCGTCTCATAAATAAACAACTGGGAGCGACAAAACTACTTTGCTAGATTGCACTGATCAATTTGATGTGTGAAAATTGTATATCTGTGTGCAACTGAGTCTGAATCTGTATATAAAGTGCTTCGATGCAGTGGTTACGATTTTTTCTCACGACAAGTTCCATTGTGCTTCATCTGCGACTTTGGACGTGTTTAAAACGAATTCTTGTGCAATTAAAGTTGCAGCCCAGAGTCTGTAGTAAAATGTGAGAGGTGTTTTGCTGCATCTGTGTTGCGAATAACATGCAAATAAAGAGACGGTACGTACTGTACACTACTCGCTGCAGCACAGTCACAGGATGCATCTCGTGTCCTATGGTGCGTTGAGGGTAAGTGTATGAGAACAAATCTGTATGTCTGTAAAGATAATAAGTTTTACATGCACGGTGTGATATAGCAGCCGATCTGACAGATTGGAACAATATCACTGCTATATCATTCCGTGTGTAGGCATGATATCGGCAGTGCACGCTCCAGTGGGATCGTACATCGCTCCTCAATATCTTTCTGCATGTTCAGTTGATCTGGGGGAGTGATGTATGATCCCATGCAGCGCTTTGCGGGTGGGGGAGGGGGTGCCAGCATATCGAGTGGTCGGTCACACAATCGCTCCATGTTTGGGGACCGTCCGATATGTCAACCATCAGATCGCAAGTCGCATTGCAAGGTGCAAATTGCACCTCTTTACAATACAGTGAGATCTGTAGACATTTGCAGAACGGATCATATGGATATGTAACTGCCTGTAAAATCTGCAGCATAGACATAGAATATTAATATTTTGGTAGGACGCAGAAGTGGAATCACTCCACTGAAAATCTTGTCTTGAAGCTAATGTGTAAATATATTGTCTTTCAAAATCAATGTGACCCAAGTGTATTCGTTTACTATGTGTCATAATGAATCTATTATTAATTCAGCAAAGGCAGCCAAATAGATTTTTTAACACTGTCTACTAGAAAAAAATGAAACTAAAATTTAATACCTCATAAAAACATGTCCCAGGCTGGTTTACAGAGCCTTTGGCAGAAACCACAATATACTGTAGTCGATTTAGATTAATTAGTAAATTGAGCAGTAAACTGCTTCTTGCCTAACTGTCCTGTAGTGGAGTATCTAGATAGCTTTATAAATTTATAAGTGATATGAAAAGAGCACCACAGTTAGCTGTCGTTTACCCCTAGCAATGCAGGGCAGGATCAAAACAAAAAAGTGCAAAGAATTAGGAATTTGCATCTTGGAATGACCATGTTGCCCTGCAGGTGGGCACTTTTAAAATGTGTAGAGAGCTTTATAATTGGTAGGGGTGTATATAAACAAAGCTGCCCAGGAATTCTTGCAAAAGCTGCCAGGATATTCCCTGCATGCAAAAACAATTAATGCATTTGCACCTCTCGGATTGCAACATAGTAATTTGCTCCTTTTTTGATTTGTTAATAAATCTGAATCAAGTTTATAATCTCTAAAAAGCAGTTTGTGTAGAATCTCGAAAATAAATAAGGTTTGTGATGGTTGATTGCTGATAAATGGATAAGTTGCTGGATGATGTGTAACTAAATTTTATTATGAAGTTTTTTCTTAGTACTTTAAAGTTATTTAGGAGTGTGGGAATCATTACAGATGTGTTACAGAGACAAACACTTAATGAGACTAATTAACCTAAGTCACACTCTGTACGGCACTAATCTAAGTGTGTGCAAGAATATGAATCAATATATAGAAAGGATGCAGTCTATATCTCAGCAGTTAACTTCAGTAGGCATCTAAGTAGACAATGAGGAGGTTGCAATGGTGATGCTGCAAAACTTTATGCCAGAGTATAATATTCTAGTAGTGACTTTGAAGTCATGCACTGCCAAGCTATCAACGGCAATTATATGGTCCAAGCTACTGTAGTTTCAAGAAAGAAAACCTACTGAGAATTAAATTCTACAGTACTGTCAATGGGCACAAAACTCAAAAGGTCCAAGGTGCAATATGCATTTGCGGCTAAATCACTGTACTAGCACCAAAAACACTGACAGTAGGAAATTACTAATTACATCCCCTTTCACAGTCCACACACAACCTCACACATTGTCTTTCTTTCACATCATCCTAACATTTGGCCAACATTCCTGTGTGATTGGATTATACAGCCCACCAAGAAACTCTGTAGTCTGGCTGGCCAATATTGCAATATATAGCACTTATCCTTGTGTGTCAATGCCTATTTCCCTATAGATTGTAAGCTTGCGAGCAGGGCCTTCCTACCTATATATCGGTCTGTTATTACCCAGTTTTGGCCTATTAATGTTCCAATTGTAAAGCGCAATGGAATATGCTGTGCTATATAAGAAACTGTTAATAAATAAATAAATAATAAAATCACATTTTAGATAAATGACATAGAAATTAGCATTTGGAAATATAGCACCATACTGTATTTCATATATTGGAGCCATAAAATCAAACTTTAGATAAATGACATAGAAATTAGTGCTTGGAAATATAGCACCATATTTCATATGATGAAAAAAAACCTGTTGCTATATTTCTAGCTGGATACTAGAACTCTATAATAGAAGTTGTTAGTTTCAGTTAATTTTCACTGTGTAAAAGGTAAAAAGACAGCAGCTTCTACCTGTAGGTGTTATAGCATAGGGGTAAGGTGACTGCACATCACACCAGGTGTTTAGTGTTTGAGTCTTGGTGTAAACACTCTTTTTTTTTTGGCTACAAAAATAAATTTATATGATTCAGTAATATAATTCAATAATATCAATTTCTAGTTGGAACTAGAACTCTATAAGATGTTCAGCAAGCAGGAAAATGATAAACTTGTGAGCAAGGTATGACCAAGGGTTGGTGACAGGGTGCGGGGGAATGGAGTGTGTGTAGAAAGGCTGTTGTTGTGTTTTGGGTAGGGGAGGAGGCACACAGAGCCACTGGAGCTCTGTGTGAGGGGGAGGGAGGAGGAGAGCTGGTGCTGTCACATTGCTGTGGCTGGGGGAGGGGAGCAAACAGAGCCAATTATGGGGATGGGGGAGGATAACTGCTTTGAGTGTGTGCACTAGATATAGGATATCAAAAGAAAACATTGGAATGGAAGTACCAATGTTTTTAATATTGACTACAAAGATTGTTTTAACCTAAACATTGGTTCTGGAACATCAATGGCACCCCGCACTGCTGACACCGCCGTTATCCTTCACTGAGGACACTGCCTGCAACGCAGTACTGCCATCCCATGTACTGAGGACAATGGGCCTGATTCAAAGCCGCTCGTAAGCGGCCACTCGTTCGCTCCGAGCGATGTTCACACAACTGCGCATGCGTATGGGTTGTAAAATGCATGCGCGAACCAGTCATTGCAGTCGGAAATTGTGTGCTCGCAAAATAGGGAATGCCTGCTAATTTGAGTGACAGAATGAGGCGTTTGTGGGTGGTAACAGGGGAAGGTGCTTGAAAACAGGGAGTGGAGATCCAAACGCAGGCGTGCCAAAAGGTCAAAACGGGCGTTTTAAGGGTGTACATAATTAACAAAGCAACGTCATCGACCACGTCACTTGGTTGTTTCTTAGCCTGAACTGTTCGCATGATTGCGGTAGGAAAATCCTACCACAAGGACTGCGAGCAGTTCAGATGCCTTTCGATGTACTCGATTAATCAAATAAATAGCGACGTAGGATGCGAGCGGCCAGGGGGAGTCTTTACAAAATAGCGAGCGCATATTTCGTTCGCTCGCTCAGACATAGAGGCGTCAACAGACCGCAAAGAGCGAGTGCTCAATTTAAATAGCCGGCCCCTTTTTTCTAAACGAGCGAGCGCAAATAGTGTCCGGCTCTGAATCAGGCCCTATATCAGCAACCCCTGCACTGCTGACACAGCCAGCAAACCTGCACTGAAGACACCGCTGGCACCCAGCACTGCCAACACCGCCAGTACCCTTCACTGAGGACACTGCCAGCACCACAGCACTGCCATTCCATGTACTGAGGACACTGTCAGCAACCCCTGCATTGCCGACACAGTCAGCAAATCTGCGCTGAAGACACCACTAGCACTGCCGAAATCTCCGGTACTCTTTACTGAGGAAACACTGCCAGCACCACAGCACTGCCATTCCATTTACTGAGGACACCGTCAGCAACCCCCGCACTGCTGACACAGCCTACAAACCTGCACTGAAGACACCGCTGGCACCCAGCACTGCCATTCCATGTACTGAAAACACCATCAACAACCCCTGCACTGCCAACACAGTCAGCAAACCTGCACTGAAGACACTACTGGCACCCCCACACTACCGACACCTCCGGTACCTGTCATTGAGGACATAGGCCAGCACTGCCATTCCATGTACTGAAAACACCGTCAACAACCTCTGCACTGCCAACACAGACAGCAAACCTGCACTGAAGACACCGCTGGCACCCCCGTACTACCGACACCTCCGGTACCTGTCACTGAGGACACTGCCAGCACTGCCATTCCATGTACTGAGGACACCGTCAGCAACCCCTGCACTGCCGACACATCCAGCAAACCTGCACTGAAGACACCACTTGCATTGCTGAAATCTCCGGTACCCTTTACTGAGGAAACACTGCCAGCACCACAGCACTGCAATTCCATGTACTGAAAACACCATCAAAAACCCCTGCACTGCCGACACAGTCAGCAAACCTGCACTGAAGACACCGCTGGCACCCCTACACTACCGACACCTCCAGTATCTGTCACTGAGGACACTACCAGCACTGCAGCACTGCCATCCCAAGTACTGAGGACACCGTCAGCAGCCCCTGCACTGCCGATACAGCCAGCAAACCTGCACTGAAGACACCGCTGGCACCCCCGCACTGCCAACACCACCAGTACAGTTAACTGAGGACACTGCCAGCACCGCAGCACCACCATTCCATGTACTGAGGACACCGTCAGCAACCCCTGCACTGCCGACACAGCCAGCAAACCTGCACTGAAGACATCACTTGCACTGCCAAAATCTCCGGTACCCTTTACTGAGGAAACACTGCCAGCACCACAGCACTGCCATTCCATGTACTGAGGACACCGTCAGCAACCCCCGCACTGCTGACACAGCCTACAAACCTGCACTGAAGACATCGCTTGCAACCCCCACACTGCTGACACTGACAGTACCCATCACTGAGGACACAGCCAGCACTGCCAAAATCTCCGGTACCCTTCACTGAAGAATCACTGCCAGCACCACAGCACTGCAATTCCATGTACTAAAGACACCATCAGCAACCCCGGCACTGCCAACACAGCCAGCAAACCAGCACTGAAGTCACCGCTGGCACGCCCTCACTGCCGACAGTGCCGGTCTCCTTCACTGAGGACACTGCAGCACTGCCATTCCATTTACTGAGGACACATTCAGCAACCCCCGCACTGCTGACACAGCCTACAAACCTGCACTGAAGACACCGCTGGCACCCAGCACTGCCATTCCATGTACTGAAAACACCATCAACAACCCCTGCACTGCCAACACAGTCAGCAAACCTGCACTGAAGACACTGCTGGCACCCCCACACTACCGACACCTCCGGTACCTGTCATTGAGGACATAGGCCAGCACTGCCATTCCATGTACTGAAAACACTGTCAACAACCCCTGCACTGCCAACACAGTCAGCAAACCTGCACTGAAGACACCGCTGGCACCCCCGCACTACCGACACCTCCGGTACCTGTCACTGAGGACACTGCCAGCACTGCCATTCCATGTACTAAGGACACCATCAGCAACCCCTGCACTGCCGACACATCCAGCAAACCTGCACTGAAGACACCACTTGCACTGCTGAAATCTCCGGTACCCTTTACTGAGGAAACACTGCCAGCACCACAGCACTGCAATTCCATGTACTGAAAACACCATCAAAAACCCCTGCACTGCCGACACAGTCAGCAAACCTGCACTGAAGACACCGCTGGCACCCCCACACTACCGACACCTCCAGTATCTGTCACTGAGGACACTACCAGCACTGCAGCACTGCCATCCCATGTACTGAGGACACCGTCAGCAGCCCCTGCACTGCCGATACAGCCAGCAAACCTGCACTGAAGACACCGCTGGCACCCCCGCACTGCCAACACCACCAGTACAGTTAACTGAGGACACTGCCAGCACCGCAGCACCACCATTCCATGTACTGAGGACACCGTCAGCAACCCCTGCACTGCCGACACAGCCAGCAAACCTGCACTGAAGACACCACTTGCACTGCCAAAATCTCCGGTACCCTTTACTGAGGAAACACTGCCAGCACCACAGCACTGCCATTCCATGTACTGAGGACACCATCAGCAACCCCCACACTGCTGACACAGCCTACAAACCTGCACTGAAGACATTGCTTGCAACCCCCACACTGCTGACACCGACAGTACCCATCACTGAGGACACAGCCAGCACTGCCAAAATCTCCGGTACCCTTCACTGAAGAATCACTGCCAGCACCACAGCACTGCAATTCCATGTACTAAAGACACCATCAGCAACCCCGGCACTGCCAACACAGCCAGCAAACCAGCACTGAAGTCACCGCTGGCACGCCCTCACTGCCGACAGTGCCGGTCTCCTTCACTGAGGACACTGCAGCACTGCCATTCCATTTACTGAGGACACCGTCAGCAACCCCTGCACTGCCGACACAGCCAGCAAACCTGCACTGAAGTCACTGCTGGCACCCCCGCACTGCCAACACCGCCGGTACCCTTCCCTGAGGACACTGCCAGCACTGCAGCACTGCCATTCCATGTACTGAAGACACCATCAGCAACCCCTTCTGACACAGCAAACCTGCACTGAAAACACCACTTGCACTTCGGAAATCTCCGGTACCTGTCACTGTGGACACTGCCAGCAACGCAGCACTGCCATTCAGTGATGTAACTAGGGCAGGGCAAGCAGGGTGTGTGCCCTGGGTGCCGTGGGACCGGTGGCATGGGGGGGGCACCGCCAGCCATGGTACCAGCCCACCCTAGTTAGCCAGTGTAGCGCCGACCGCAGTGAGTGCGGTCAGTGCTACACATTTACATAGGAACGGCACTAGGCTTCCAGCACCGGTCCTGTGCTGCACAGCTGAGCCCCTTCCCTCCCCCTGAGTGCTTGCCCAATAGTGCCAGGAGGAGGGTGGCAGACGGGCTCAAGCTTTGCTAACACACACATTGCCGCCAGCATGGCAGCAATGTGTGTGTTATTCAGCAGCCAATGAGAGTCAGATAGACTCTCATTGGCTGCTGCTGTTGCACACACTTCTCCGCCAGTGCTGGAGGAGATGTATGTGTAAACAGCAGCCAATGAGAGTCAGATAGACTCTCATTGGCTGCTGCAGTGCCCACTGCAAGACCCGGGCTTCCGTCCGGCTCCTGCAGTGAGTAATGGGAGAGAAGTCATGATGTCATGATGTCTCTCCCACAATGCAGAGCGTGCCAGCCTGGGAGGGCTGACGTGCAGATGTTGCGGTGTCAGGAGCCGGAACAGGAGCGTGGATACAGGTAAGTTTTTTTATATATTTTTTTGCTATGTATTGGGAGGGGGGTACCTCTACTGGGGGCAGTAATTGGGGGCATCCTCTACTGGGGGCAGTAATTGAGGGCACCACTGGGGGCACTCCACTGGGAGCAGTAATTGGGGGGAACCACTGGGGGCACTAATTGGGGGGACTACTACTGGGGGCAGTAATTGGGGGCACCACTGGGGGGAAACCTCTACTGGGGGCAGTAATTGGGGGGACTACTACTGGGGGCAGTAATTGGGGGGACTTCTACTGGGGGCAGTAATTGGGGGCACTAATTGGGGGGGACTGCTACTGGGGCACTCCATCAGGGACCACCACTGGGGAGACTACTACTGGGGGCACTATATAAAGGGCACTGCATAGGGGGAGACTACTACTGGGGGCACTGCATGGGTGGACTGCTACAGGAGGGTCTATATAATGGGCACTGCATAAGGGGGGTCTACTACTGGGGGCACTATATAATGGGCAATGCATAAGGGGGGTCTACTACTGGGGGCACTATATAAGAGGCTTACTACTGGAGGCACAAGGGACACTGCACTGGGGCACTAAATAGGGAGGACCACTACAAGGGGCACTGGATAGTGGGGACCGCTACTGGGGGGCTGCATAAGGGGGATTACTACTGGGGGCACTGTATAAGGGGCACAACTGGGGGACTGGGGGCACTGTATAAGGGGAACTAATGGGGAGCTGCACAAGGGGGACCACTACTGGGGATACTGTATAAGGGGAACTAATTGGGAGCTGCACAAGGGGCACCACTACTGGGGGTACTGTACAAGGGGCACTACTGGGGGCCTGCATAAGAGGGACCACTACTGGGGGTATTGCATAGGGCGACTGTATAAGGCGCACTAGGGGTTAAGGTGCATATGGAAATGAATGTTAAAAGTGACAAGAAAGGGTTTACGTGTCCTGTTGACCAGCCCCATTGTCAAGTAACCCCACCCCTTGTGACCACGCCCATTTTTTTGCCGCCTTTGGCACGTGCATATTGGGGGGGCACCATTTTAAAATTTGCCCTGGGCCCCAAATACCCTAGTTACGCCACTGCTGCCATTCCATGTACTGAAGACACCATCAGCAACCCCTGTACTACCGACACATCCAGCAATTGTCACGTGGGGGGTTGTGGTGCTCACCTGTCTGCTGGAAACAGGAAACTCTATGCCAACTCTTGCAACCCCAGACTGAGCTGGTCCATGAGAAGTCCCTAAATGTCCTCAGTGAAGGGTACTTGAGATTTCGTCAGTGCGAGTGATGTCTTCAGTGCAGGTTTGCTTGCTGTGTCGGCAGTGCAGGTGTTGCTGATGGTGTCCTCAATATGTGGATTGGGCTTGCTGCAGTGCTGGCAGTGTCCTCAGTGAAGGGTACCGGCAATGTCGGCAGTGCAGGGGTGCCAGCAGTGTCTATAGTGCAGGTTTGCTGGCTGTGTTGGCAGCGCAGGGTTGCTGGCGGTGTCCTCAGTACATGGAATGGCAGTGCTGTGGTACTGGCAGTCTGGCAGTGTACTTAGTGAAGGGTACCAGCGATGTTTGCAGTGCAGGCGTGCCAGCAGTGTCCTCGGTATAGGTTTGCTGACTATGTTGGCAGTGTAGGGGTATTCTCAATGGTGGGTGCCAGCAATGTTGGTAGAGCGGAGGTGCCAGTGGTGTCCTCAGTACAGGTTTGCTGGCTGTGTCGGCAGTGCAGGTGTGTTCTCAATGCAGGGTTCCGGTGGTGTCGGCAGAGCGGGGGAGCCAGCGGTGTCCTCAGTGCATGTGTGTAGAAATTTCCCCTTGAAAATATGGTTTCATATTTCATATACTGAGACATAAATTCACATTTTAGATAAATGGAAAATAATGCTTGTAAATATGGCTCCTTATTTCATATACAGTACTGGTTCTAGATATACATTATAATTCAAAAACTGGCCATCAGTAATTTACAGTTTGTTCATGTCCTTTTTCAGATTAACCCTGCCCATTGTTTGCCTCAACACAGAGGGGGAGGGAGGAGGATTTCATTTGTAATGGCTGCACATTTTACACAGACAACAAATCAACTTTTCATTAGCCCTCCCCCTATGTTTTGTTTCTACTCATTAATGTTGCCCTTTGTATCTAGAGACACTTTTGTACTTTCGGTCCCTCCTTTCCTCCCAAAACTGTACTCATTTTCCATGGTTATATTGTACATTCATAGACCAGTAATGTAGCTGGAAGCACAAAGTTTTGTTTTCCACTTTGTTATTGCAGTAAAGTATACACAGTATATCAGTTGCTATATATATATATAGAGAGAGAGAGAAATAGAGAAAGATGTGGTCGCCCACCCTCGTGTTTTGGATCTGGATCTCCCCTGGTTTTGGATCTGAATTTGGTTTTGGATTTTTTTACCTTGGTGTTTGTGTTTTGGTTCTGGATATTTTCTTAAAATATCATAAAAAACAGTTAAAATCACAAAATGGGCTTGTTTTTGATCCTACAGTATTATTAACCTCAATGACATTTATTTACAGTCATTTCCAATCAATTTTGACCACCTCACAATATTATTTTTTTCATCTAGTTAAGGCTAAAAGGTTGCATCCAGCTAGTGGGCAACACTAACATGTGGCAGTTCATCTTCCAATTTCCAACATGTGTTATACAGTGTGGGTTGGATACACCAATAGTGCACATACTGTGACAGCAGTGTTGGCATAGCAGGGTTGCTGATGGTGTCCTCAATACATGGAATGGCAGTGCATTGGTGTTGGCAGTGTCCTCATTGAAGGGTACTGGCAATGTCGGCAGTGCCAGTGGTGTCTTTAGTGCAGGTTTGCTGGCTGCGTCAGCATTGCAGGGGTAGCTGACGGTGTCCTCAGCATGTGGATTGGTCATGCTGCGGTGCTGGCAGTGTCCTCAGTGAAGGGTACCAGCGATGTTGGCAGTGCGGGGGGTGCCAGCAGTGTCCTCAGTGCAGGTTTGCTGACTGTGTTGGGAGTGCAGGGGTGTTCTCAATGCAGGGTGCTGGTGATGTCGGCAGAGCAGGGGTGCCAGTAGTGTTCTCAGTGTAGATTTGCTCGCTGTTTTGGCAGTGCAGGGGTTGCTGGTGGTGTCCTCAGTACATGGAATGGCAGTGCTGTGGTGCTGGCAGTGTCCTCAGTGAAGGGTACCGGCAGTGTCGGCAGTGTGGGGGTGCCAGTGGTGTCTTTAGTGCAGGTTTACTGGCTGTGTCGGAAGGGCGGGGATTGCTAACGGTGTCCTCTTCATTTTATTACCATCATCGGTGTCCCATTCATTTTAAAATACTACACTATGCGTCTCATTTATTAACGAGTTTTATCACCAAAACGAGTGATACATTTCACTGTGTATGATAAATGGTGCTCCAGCCAATCTGCTCCCACATGTCAACTGTTAGAAAAGTGACAGTTGGGAACTGATTAGCTTGAGCACCATTTTTCATACACAGTGACAGTTATCACTCGTTTTGGTGATAAAACTCGTTAATAAATGGGAGCCTTTGATTGTTTCTCATCATTTTGTTCTCATCATTTTGAGGTCAATAAAGGATACAAAGGGCCTGGATGGAATTGCACAACCGCACATAAGCGCACACAAGTGGCTGTGCAATTCTGGCCATTTAAAATGCAAATGCAGAAGGAGGTGTCGCACACCTCCTTGCTGCATTTGTGTAATCTCAGCTCTGCGACTGAGGCCATGAGAAAAGTGTCTCAATACACAAAGGGCAACATTAATGAGTAGTAACAAAAGACAGGGGGAGGGCTAATGAAAATGTGATTTGTTGTCTGTCTGTGGAAAATGTGCAGCCTTTCTTTTACAAAATGAATTCCTCCCCCCTCCCCTCTGTGTTGAGAAAAGGGTTTACCTGGAGAAGGACATAAACATATAGTAAATTACTGATGGTCAGTTTTTGAATTATACTGTATATATATTGAATCATAAAAATGGATTTTTGGAGAAAAAAATAGGTTTACACTTCAAACCCTAATTTCCTGGTGTGATGTGCAGTCACCTTACCACTACGCTATAACACCTACATGCAAATACTGAAGTATTTTACCTCTTACATAGTGAAAATGAACTGAAACTGACAGCTTCTGTTCTAGATCCAGCTAGAAATATAGCAACAGTTTTTTTTTCAGCATATGAAATATGGAGCTTTCTTTCCAAGTGCTATTTTCTATCCTGTAGGACCTTTTACTGTATATGTAGCCAAAGTATGCAGGGAATTTTGTAAGCCTGTCTGGCACTGCAATAGGAGGCAGCTTACTGTATAGGATCTTCCTCTCCAGCTTTCTACTTAGGCAGCCGCAGTATACTTTTCTAAAAATGCCACCTGCTGTCTGAAAAGTGGTACTACACTATATTTCAGCCTCCTTACACATGTCCCGACATGTATATCTTGGCGGGGCTGGTTATCTGATGCCATGAATGGCAGGCCATGGCTCAATTTTCAGAAAGGTGTATATGGACACATCTGTACTTCATGCAAGCATGACAAAGTGAGTCTGCACAAAATGTAGCAGAAAGTCACCAAAAAGAAGTGGCTGAGGGCCAGCGCAACACACTCAGCAAACCCTGCATTGCAGGGAGGTGCCAGGCTAGAGAGGTGCTTTCCCTGCCTGCTACAGCTGAGCTGAGTCCATTCATTGTTGCTTTCGCCGCCTGCCTCTGTGCCTCCTGGCCGGGTCCCTCCCCTCCCCTCCCCTCAGAGGTAGACAGAGCAGTACAACCAATGCCGGCCCATCTATTGTGCTGAATACAAGTTATTTAATCCGGGGGCACAAAACCAGAGTCGAAGTGGGACCTGACCAGGAAGGAGCAGGAAAAGGCGCTGCTACAGGTTCACTTTAATTTTCACTGTGTCAGGTAATCTCTCTATCCAACCCTTAAATAGAAGTGACATGAACCCAATATTGACTTCCGAAATGGAGGACAGTAACTATATGTCAGACTTCAGAGAGCTAGATGATGAAGAGAGTAAGGATGAGGTATCAAGGTGTCAGGAACTGTTTGTGAAACATAACATTTCTCAGTTCGCCTGCAGTGACTTGTACTCTAACCATCAGAAAGTGATGCAGGATACTGGAACAGTGTTATAAGCAGGTATTAATTAGATTCTCTCCAGGAGCTAAATAGGAGACTTCTGTCTTCCACCATGTCACTCATACACAGAAAAGACAAGATGGCCCCTGTCCCTGCATATGCTCAGTACTGATCTTGGAACAAGGTTTGAAGCATCCCTGTAGGGACAAGAAGACTGGAGTCTGCGCAGTAGCACACTCCTCTTTTAACACCCCTCTTGCTACAAGCTTCTCCATGTTACACAAACATTTAATTTCAGCTTTTCTGTAGCGACCTGTAAAATAAATTGGAAAGATACTGATAGCATGCGCCTTAACAACAATTTCTTGACTTACAAACTTGGAACTGCTACAACTATCATGATTCTTGATGCTTTTCGCACTTGTGGATTTAAAATTTTGTAAAGTGTCTTTGCCTGTCTTGGATTTTCATTTGCATCAATCAGACTTTAGTTTTGGCTCCTGGATATCTTGAGGCTTACTGACTGAAAGATTTGCAAATTCTTCATCATATCTCTTAGGCAGTTTGCCGATATTTGATCTTACAGAAGAAGTGGTTGAACTTCTATGCTGATAGTCTCTAACTCAGATATATTATTAGCTGTTAGCGTATCTACTGTAGTGACACATAGTTGTTCAGCATATCAGCTTTCACCTTTTCTTTAATTTGTGTTGTTTCTTTAAAGATAACATCTTGTGACTTCACAGTCTTTCTGGTGTTTGGATTCCACAATCTGTATCCTTGGCTTTCATGGCAATAGCCATGCATGATGCTGACTTTGAATCCAGCATGCATCTTTTCTCTTTTGGTATATGTACATAGGCAGTACTTCCAAGAGTTCTGAAATGTCTTACACTTGGTTTTCTTTTTGGCCATGTTTCAGTAGGTGTATGTCCTTTAGGGTAACTATAGGAGAATGGTTCTTGAGATAAACTGATGCGGACATGGCTTCTGTCCAAAATTGCTTTTCCAGGCCTGCATCCTTTAGCATACATCTTATTCTCTCCACTAGTGTGCAGTTTGCTTGTTCACTGACATCATTTTGCTCAGGATTACAGGAAATGGTGAAATGATGCTCTATTCCATATTTTCTTAAGAATTGCTCCTCCTCTCTATTGAGATATACCTCAGTGATAGCCCTCAGTGATTTTCTACAAGTCTTGTAAACTGCAATCTTTTTCACCACTGTTTTTCTCTGATGAAGTGCACGTGTCATCCTTGTGAATTAATCTATAACCATGACAAAGTATCTGTATCCACTCACAGACTTTACTTTCATTAGACACACACATACACACACACATCCAAATGTACTATTTCAAGTGGTTTTGTAGCACTGTTTGTTGATTTTGGAAACAGCTGATGAACCTGCTCCCCCATAATGCAGCTCTCACATATCGGCCTCTCTGTGTTAGTCACTAACATTCCTGTGACCATCCCACTCTGTAGCTTTTGAACACTGTTATATATAAGGTGATATGATAGAGGAAAGAGTGATTCTGCACAGGACAAGAAAAACTACATAGATAATGACATTATAACCTAAATTTAACTTATCTTGAAGAGAATTGTATCCCACCTATCAATAAGGTTGTTAGTGGTGCTCCCAATGAGTGATGCACTGAATACATATCAAGGTAATCATTTCTGCATGGAGGCAGAATATACAGGAGAAGACAAATTAGAACAAGTTGGAACCTCACCAGTCTGGAAAACAAGTCTAAACAAAAGATCTCACCTAGAGGCCTACGAACCAAATTAATTCCAGCAATTAATTGAATTACTGAACATCTTAATAGAAAACAAAGTGGTAGAATTATCTTCATAAATGCGCTCAAGCCCTTATCAATGTTGTTTTGATAATACACAGCCACCTAGTCCTTGAAGAGTGTGGAAAATAAATGAATGTACTGGCTAATAAAATTGGAACCATAGGAGATAGACCTGCAAACATATAAAGCCACCATCAATGAACGACAGAAAAACAAATTCTCCAGGGACAAAAAGATTTCTTAACAGGATGTGTCTTCAAGTGGAACCCAAAATCAAGAAAAGTATATACCCCTGACAACCCTGATGTATATACGTCTTCAGAAGCTGAATCCTCAGGAGGAAAAGAGTGAATGATCCAAGAAACCAAGGAAAAAACACATACTCACATACAGAGGTATTAGTAACACTGGTTTTCCTTTATTAGGGGTTACCCAAAGTATAGTACACGTGGCCGACCCCCAAAAAGATGACTAGGAGGAGGGCAAAGAAGAGTCAAAGAGAATCCAAGATGGGAAATGCCATCAGAAAAATTATAGAAAATCAGGAACATCAATGACTGATAGAAACTACAGTACCACAGGTAGACTCCAATTAATCTGTAGGAACATCTCAAGGATGATCAGTGGAAACAGGATGCACCTGAGCACAATTTTGAGCTTCATGGCAAAGGCTGTGAATACTTATGTACATGTGATTTCTTAGTTTTTTTATTCTTAAATTTGCAAAAATCTCAAAAAAACTTTTTACACGTTGTGTTATGGATTATTGTGTGGACAAAAATGAATTTATTCCATTTTGGAATAAGGCCGTAACATAACAAATGTGGAAAAAGTGAAGAGCTGTGAATACTTTCTGGATGCACTGTATATGTATATATATATATATATATATATATATATATATGTGTGTATGTGTATATATATATATGCCAATGGCAGATATATCTGCAGATATACTGCTCATCGTACTGTGTGTACGGGTGGCCAGCGGGACTTGCATCCAGGTGACAGATGATGGCTGTTCAGTGTGAATGAACAACCATCATCTGCAGATCAGTCGATATGAAGATATATCTTTTATGGGTGTGCCCAGCTTTAGTCTCATTTGCATGATTGACATTTCAAACCCTCTTATAGCATTGTTTTTTTTAAGTCAATCACAAAGGTCTTTATTATGAACATTTTATCTTTATAATAGTTACAGTATCTATATTCAATTTGCTGTTTTTAATTATATTAATCTTATTTATTTAATTTATAATTGTATAATATTAAATATCTGTTAGTTGTATATAATGTATACTTTACTTTTTTCTTGCTTCTTAGTGATATCAATATTAGTGAGTGTGTAAATAAGCTTGTAAAATTAATTGTGCAAATAAAAAGTGTAACATTATGTGGACATATTGTCCTCAATGGCATTGTGCAAACATAAATACAGTCAGATGCATAAATTTTGGGACATTGACAGAATTTTCATATTTTGGCCTCTATTCACCACCACAATGGCTTTGAAATGAAACAAACAATATGTGCTTTAACTGCAGACTTTCAGATTTAATTTGAGGGTAATTACATCCAAATCAGGTGTACGATGTAGGAATTACAACGGTTTCTATATGTGCCTCCCACTTTTTAAGGGGCCAAAAGTAATGGGACTATCAACTCAAAAGCTATTTCATGGACAGGTGTGGGCTATTCCCTCATTATTTCATTATCAATTAAGCAGGTAGAAGGTCTGGAGTTGATTCTAGGTGTGACATTTGCATTTGGAATCAGTTGCTGTCAACTCTCAATATGAGATCCAAAGAGCTGTCACTATCAGTGAAGCAAGCCATCATTAGGCTGAAAAATGAAAACAAACCCATCAGAGAGATAGCAAAAACATTAGGTGTGGCCAAATCAACTGTTTGGAACATTCTTAAAAAGAAAGAACGCATCGGAGAGCTCAGCAACACCAAAAGACCCGGAATACCACGGAAAACAACTGTGGTGGATGACAGAAGAATTATTTCCCTGGTGAAGAAAAACCCCTTCACAACAGTTGGCCAAATCAAGAACACTCTCCAGGAGGTAGGTGTATATGTGTCAAAGTCAACAATCAAGAGAATACTTCACAAGAGTGAATATAGAGGGTTCACCACAAGATGTAAACCATTGGTGAGCCTCAAAAACAGGAAGACCAGATTAGAGTTTGCCAAACAACATCTAAAAAAGCCATTACAGTTCTGGAACAACATTCTATGGACAGATGAGACAAAGATCAACTTGTACCAGAGTGATGGGAAGAGAAGAGTATGGAGAAGGAAAGGAACTGCTCATGATCCAAAACATACCACCTCATCAGTGAAGCATGGTGGTGGTAGTGTCATGGCGTGGGCATGTATGGCTGCCAATGGAACTGGTTCCCTTGTATTTATTGATGATGTGACTGCTGACAAAAGCAGCAGAATGAATTCTGAAGTGTTTCGGGCAATATTATATGCTCATATTCAAATGCTTCAGAACTCATTGGACGGCGCTTCACAGTGCAGATGGACAATGACCCGAAGCATACTGCAAAAGCAACCAAAGAGTTTTTTAAGGCTAAAAAGTGGAATGTTATGCAATGGCCAAGTCAATCCCCTGACCTGAATCCGATTGAGCATGCATTTCACTTGATGAAGACAAAACTGAAGGGAAAATGCCCCAAGAACAAGCAGGAACTGAAGACATTTGCAGTAGAGGCCTGGCAGAGCATCACCAGGGATGAAACCCAGCATCTGGTGATGTCTATGCATTCCCGACTTCAGGCTGTAATTGCCTGCAAAGGATTTGCAACAAAGTATTAAAAAGTGAAAGTTAGATTTAGGATTGTTTAGTTTGTCCCATTACTTTTGGCTGCTTAAAGAGTGGGAGGCTCATATAGAAACCGTTGTAATTCCTACACCGTTCACCTGATGTGGATGTAATTACCCTCAAATTAAATCTGAAAGTCTGCAGTTAAAGCACATCTTGTTTGTTTCATTTCAAAGCCATTGTGGTGGTGAATAGAGGCCAAAATATGAAAAGTCTGTCAATGTCCCAATATTTATGCACCTGACTGTATATTTGCTGTGAATTATGCAAAAATACTGTCCAATATTGTCCACTATGGAACTGAAGAAAAAATATACAATATAATTTTAACGGCTTCTCAAATTTTCCTGTACAGTACAGTACGTAACTAAAAGAAACCGAGAAGAAGGGGCATATGGGAGAGGAGGCATACCTACATATCCTACCATAATTGGCTTGGTGTATGTCTTTGCAGCTTGCTATTTGTGATTCAGCATCTCCACTTAAGTGGGAGGAAAGGAAGTCGGTACGGCTAGTTTGGAAGCAAATGTTAAAATGGTTGCATCTGTATATACTTAGAGCAGAGGCAGACATGGTGCATTTAGGTTTTACTGATGGTTTTGTTTTGCCAGTTATGGTGTGGTCAGTGTAAGGATGCCTACAAATGTTAAGCTCTGCAGTAGATTTCCCAGATTTTTAAGGAAAAAAATTATGAAAGAAATTAATTTGGGCTAGATGATTGGACTTTTTCCAGTGCTACCATTGTCCAATTTGGTTATGTCCGCAGGGGGGGTTGTCCCCAAGAAAACTCCATGGAAGTTTAGATTAATCTAGCATCAATCTTAACCTGAGGGCTCTAATGATGCAATTCCTAGGGATCATTGTAGTTATCAATCATTTTATGATGAAAGATCATGGTGATGTTTTTGGAATTGGGGCTGTCATGGGTAAGATTGATGTGGAATCTGACTTTCGGTTGTTATCCTTACATCTCGATTTGTTTAGGTTTATGGGTGTTTGGCTGGAGGATGGGTTCTATATGTTAAGATGCCTCCCTATGGGTTGCTCAGTGTTTTGTTCATTTTTGAGAGATTCAGCACATTCTTATGTGGAAGATTTTTTTTTCAAGAGGGTCCTCTGGACTCCACTCACTGCACTAAGCTCATTCATTATGTTGAAGTTTTGTTCTGCAACAGGACTGAGGGGCCAACATGTGTCTTGTCCTACTTGGGTATTGAAACCAACATTGGAAGAATATTGACAGCTTCTATCTGAAAAGTTGGTCAAGTTTTGGGAGTCTGTTGGATTTGCTGTAGTATCTGACAAGATGACTTTTCATCAGGCACAGTCTCTGCTGGGTAATTTAAATTTTGCTTGCTGGGTTATACCCATGGGGAGGATATTTTGCTGTAACTCAAGCATGTGATGATGTGTGCAGACCACACCATTTTATCCGCCTTTAGGATGAGATTAAGAGGGACCTTAGGGTTTGGGATGCTTTCTTATTGCAGGTTAATGGGGTTTACATTTGGGCTTCACCTGTGGAGTCTAACAAGAAGGTCAAACTGTTTACTGATGTGGCAGGCTTTTCTGGTTTCAGAGCTTATTTGGATGGAAGTTGGTGTGCGGCTCCATGGCAGAATGAGTGGGTTTGGAAAGGATTGACATGGAATATTCTCCTTCTTGAGCTCTTTCCTATCATGGTATCCATTGAGCTTTCGGGTGAGTGCATGTGAAAGAAGTGTGTTGTGTTCTGGTGTGACAATCTTGGTGTCATCAATGCTATCAACTGACAATGCACTGCTTTCCTTCTGACTATTTACTTAATAGCACAGAATGTTTTGCGAAGTTTCCTATTAATTCAATATATCTTATTTTTGTGCCAGACATGTTCTAGTTATTGAAAATTACATTGTTGATATTGTTCATATAAGGGACTTTGCACTCATGCCGATTGGCTTGGTGAATTGTGTCTTATTTATGTCTAGCAGGCTTTCAAGTGAGCAAAGAAAGCTTAGCCCACCGAGCGACTGCCCATGGAACAGTGAGAACCTACCAAGGGGCATGGTTTGATAGGCTGTGGTTTTGCAACCACAGCTCTAATAAAATGTAGCGTAATCAACAGTTGATGCTTTCCTTTGTTTGGGGTTTTTATTTAGTGGGTAAATCCAGTGGTTAAAATGTTAGTGGGGATTTCTTATTTTTTTAATTTTCTAGGATGGCATGACCTGAACAACAGCTTTGTTGCTGTTAAAGCTCTACAGTGTGGGCCAGACTGGCCCCTCCAACCCCTGATTCTAGGCGTCCAATCTACATTGGTCCACTTTCATGTTTGCTTTCAGTTGTAAGATTTATTTGTTCTTCCAGTTATGAGACTTTATTTTTTTCATATGGCTTTTTTTGTGGCCTTTTCTGAAGCATTTAGAGTATCAGAGGTAGACAATCACTTCTTAGTCCAACTTTCACGTTTTGGCTAATGATTCTTCTGTCTAATGCAGAATCAGCGCTTCAAGACTGACCAATTGGAGAAAGTTTGTTGGGTGCCCTTTCCAATTTCTAATGATTTCCTGACTTGTCCATTTTCAGCAATATGTACCTGGAGTGTGGTTGTTTCATTTGGATGGTTCACTTTCAGTAGAGAGTCTCCCTTAATCAGCTTAACTCACACATCCTCCACAGATCTCTGCTGGAGCTCCCAGCACTGACATGCTCCCTCTCCGGATCTCTCAGACACACTGCTGGCACTTCTGCTGCAGTCCCCAGCACTCTATCAGTGGTTATTCCAAGGTCCTGTCACACCTCAGCATCGTCACTTGTCCAGTTTTGGCTCACAGACCTGCCACACCTCACACCGCTCTCCAGCTCCGTTCCTCGGCATCTAACTTTCTCTGCTGCACTTATGCAACCAACAAATCCTCTTTCTCTTACCAGCTTGTCACTCTTTGCTCTCTATGGCTCCACCTGGTGGTAGTTCCGATATCACAGCATCCATTGTACATGTACATTTAAGATTTTTTTTATCTGCATGGAAATATAGGCAGATATCAATGATACAGAGTTTATTTATTTTTCTTAAATCTATTGCTTTATTTTCAGGGAAACAATTATTTTTTCTAAATGCCATTGAGCACTACCTATAGAGCACAGTATGTATGTAAGGACTGGTACAAAGTCTAATTCATTGTCTTAGCCACCCAACCTCCTTCACCACCAGAACATGTGATGTCAAGATGAGGTTGGAAGCAGAAAGGAAGCAGGCAATGGGTGTTGCCCCTGTGGAATCCTTCTCCAGGCTGCAGAATGCTGTACCAACCACCAACAATCCACAAAAAAATAATGCCACTGGAGCAGTGAAGGTGCTGACCCCTCATCCTTGAGACTTGGGCAGTAGACCCCTCCCTATGGCCCTGGTAACTTTTATTATTGCTGGGTCCGAAATGTAGGTCTCACTTGTGGAGAGTACTGTACATATGCAATTCTGGAATGCAAGTGCTGTGAGTGAGCCAAAAAGCACTATTTACATCAATTACCAATTTTACTTATAAATATTATTGCAATGCTTTCTTTGTCTCAGAACAGGGCAAGATTTTCTGACCTGCTAGTCACTGCAGCACTATAAGAGACAAATAGAAATCGCTTTCCAGTCTAGCGTTGGCATATTTAGTGCTTAGGACCAAATTAAAATGACCTGGGAATTGGCTAAGAATAGAACCTGTCTTAATATCTTTTAGAAGTAGCCACAGCAGCTCCCAGTTTTATGAGGGTAATTAACACTTGTTTTTCATTACTGTGTTCATTAGAAAAATGTAGCGTCTGCATTAATACAGAACCATTTTCTCAGACAAGAAGAACAAATCAGATTGGTAATTAATACTGGAATTGTAATATAAGAAAGAACTTTATGAAAAATATTTAAGCGGAATACTTTATATAGTGTTAAATGTCAACATTATGAACATTTCGACATTTTCGAATGTCGACATATTGCTTGTTGACCTAAAGTCCATGTCGACAGTCTGCATGTCGACATCCTGAATGTTGACATTCTGACCAGATTCCAACATACTCACTTAGTATATATTGTAACATGGGGTATTGAAATAAGGACTCCAGACAGGCAGGTACTCGGTAATAGCAGCAAACACTGCACCTTAGCATACGTGAGTTTAGGCCTGCACACATAAAGGCACATAACATAAAATTAGACAAACAAACAAATATAAAAATCTCAGCACTTCTTGTGCTAATCAGTCAAGCATGCTCTCCCAGCATAGGCCTTGGACCCTCCAGGTCCTGGCACCCTAATGCTAACCATCATCCCTAGCCTATCACCTGGCCAGTTTGTCCAGCATCAGGAACCATGACCAACAGGTGTGCGAGAGTATTAAACCCTTCCTGCGCTGCTGACTTCCTGCTGGCTCTGGGCAACCTGGAAAACCCAGAATTCTATATTTCCAGTTTGAGCTGTGCAGCCCAGAAAACCCGGAATTCCAAACTTCTATTGTAGGTGCAGAATGTGCAAATCTTGTTTTCCTCTCTTTTGGAGGAAGCTGATTCCACCAGAATGTGGGTAATTCAGGTGAGATACACCCCTCTCACCACACAACCCCCCCTTTCGCTTTTCCAAGCTTGGGGAAGCACACTTTTCCTTTCATGACAGCTGAGACCATTCAGCCTTCCAAACCACCTTTCCAGACATGTTTTCTTCATACCCCCTGAACATGGTGCATTCTGCCAGAGGAGCAACCATCCTTCTTTTCTTGCGGACACTGACTGTGTCCTCATACTGTATACTGTTGCTCAAGTCACTGCAATAGCCCGTATGGTGTACCAGGTATGTATGGTGTGGCCGATCCACTTTCTTGTTCAAAATGTACATCTCATTTACATAAATAAAACTGGAATCTACAAAACAACTTTGCTAGATTACAATGATCTGAATCTGTATAAGAACTTAGTGCTATGATGCAGCACCCATGGTTTTTTTACACTCCCAAGTACCATTGTACTTCACCTGCTACTACGTACTTGTTACAGTTGCAGCCCAGTGTCTGTACTGAACTTTGAGTGTTTTTTCACTGCATCTATGATGTAAATAAGATGCAAAATTAAAGAAAAATATGGTACGCTACGCCTCTCGGAGCGCCTTAGTCATGCCAGACATTTTGCGCCGTATGGCTTATAGACGCTAGGTGTATGAGGACACATCTGTACAAACCAATTTAGTAACTGTTAGCAGGGCAGCCATCAGAAATTGTGGGGCACGGGACTGAAAAATAGGCAGGGCCCCCTTTCCCACACAATGCAGCCTCACACCTCTCCTTATGGCTATATCGATATGCAGAGTTGTACGCACTCCAAAATGAACATGCAGCATATGTGCCAATCAGAGCCGTAACTAGACTTTTTGGTGCCCTGTGCCAGAAAGAGCATTGCCCCCCCCCTCTATATTTCAAATAGGGGCATAATGCACCTGAAAAAGGGCCATGGTATCATAGGGAAGGGCCAGGGAAGACATAGGGGAGGCCAGGAGATGCTGGGGATAAAATAAGAGGAAGCTACGAGAATGATAATAAACAAAAAATTGACAGGCCCAAACAGCTCCCCCTGCCCTGCGGTGCCCTGTGCCATGGCACAGGTCGCACCACCCTAGTTACATATATACACACACACACACACACACACACACACACACACACACACACACACAGGAACCAGTGCTGTCGTTATACAGTAATTTCTAGATTTAAAGTGACAATTAGTTTTAAGGGAAAATCGGGTTGGTTTCTCCAGTGTCTGCAAATAGCAGACTATTACGTTGGGCCCATATATGTTCAGTAGCAAGCTGCTATTAGCTCTGGCAAAATGTGAACAAAACTTGTGCCAACTTGTGTAGGAAAGCAGAGACAGCCCTGTGCACCAAAATGAAAACTGAAAAGGGGGTGCTGGAACTGGAAGGGATAACAGAGGGATAGCTGCACATGGGGAATATTTGTAGGACAGGCTGTTGGTAGATGTAGAAGAATATATATATATATATCTACTAGGTCTATGTGAGTAAATACATTTATGTTTTGTCTCTGCAGCCCTGCACTCTGGTGTTTCCACGCCCCCTTCTGTCTCACTCTCTGCACACAGTGTTATTCCAGCCCCTTTGTGCCTCAACCAACATAGCAAGTTCTTACCCATCCTTCTGTTCCAGACTGCTGTGCTGCGCTGCGCTGCTCTTCAGGTGACTGCCGCAGCCGCAGCTCCTCTCTCTCCTTCTGTAGCGCCCGGGGACGTCCGGCTCCTGCAGTGGGTAATGGGACTGATGTCATGACGTCTGTCCCATAATGCTGAGCGCGCCAGCCCGCAAGGACTGGCGGGCGGCGGCGGGAGCGGTGTCGCGGACCGGAGCAGCAGCATGGATTCAGGTAAGTATGTTTTTATATATATATATATACATATATTTTTTTTTTTAACCTATCTGCAGAACGGGGGAGGGGGGTGGCTACTACTGGGAGGACCTCTACTGGTGGTGGGGGCACCATTATTGGGAGGACCTCTACTGGGGGGGGGCTACTACCGGGGGCACTTAATCGGGAGGGGGAACCTCTACTGGGGACTACTACTTGGGGGGGAACTACCACTGGGGGCATTATAAAAGGGGCCTACTAGTAGAGGCACTGCACTCGGGGGACCACTACTGGGGGCAATAATAGGAAGGGCCACTACAGGGGGCACTGGATAGGGGGGATCACTACTGGGTGCCTGCATAAGGGGACCACTACTGGGAAAACTGCATGGGGGGGACTACTGCTGGGGGCACTATATAAAGGGCACTGCATAGGGGGGGGGACTACTACTGGGGGCACCATATAAAGGGCACTGCATAAGGGGATACCACTACTGGGCACACTGCATTGTGGGGACTGCTACTGGGGGCACTGCATAAGGGGGAACACTACATGGGGCACTGCATTTGGGGGGACCTCTACTGGGGATACTGTATAAGGGGCACTACTATGGGCCTGCATAAGAGGGACCACAACTCCATACTGGGGGTACCGTATAAGGGGTACTACTGGGGTTAAAGTGCATATGATAGGAATGTTCAGTGTGAAAATAAAGGGGTGTGTCATGTTGACACGCCCCATTTTGAAGTGACCACGCCCATTTTTTTTTCACCGCGCGCACCTTCGCCGCCGCACATCGAGGTGGGCTCCCTTTTCAAATTTGCCCTGGGCTCCAAATACCCTAGTTACGCCACTGTTAACAAACCAATCACTTCAGTGACAGAGACTACCAATTGTGGCTTGTTAGTTTGGGCCCCCACAAAACAAGCTAACAATGGGCAGCTGACATTGCTGGCAATGATCTCTCCATGCACAAACTGACTTTACAGAGGCAAGATGCTGTTGCCATCATCATCCGATTCCTCTCCCTCATCAGTGTGTACATCATCTTCACACAATATTAATTCGTCCCTGCTGGAATCCATCATTACAGCCTTAGGTGCCTCTGTAATTTTTGGATGTAATTGGCAGTAAAGGTCTTCCTCATGAAATTTGTAGTAAATTTTGATGACCATCATCTTTTCCACATTTAGAGGAAGTAGCCTAATACACTGATCGCTGACAAGGTTTTCAGCTGTGCTGAAAACTCTTTCCAAGTACACATTGGAGGGTGGGCAGCTTAAGTAAAGCAAAGTCAGTTTGTGAAAGGGCCTCCAAATTGAATTTTTAACTGCCAGTAGTGAAATGGACTGTCTGACGTGCCTATTTGGATGCTATCATTAAAATAGTCCTCAACTATTCTTTGAATGGTGACCGTGTGAGATGGAGTCACAATAGAGGTCTCATTAATTGTAGGCAATTCTTTTAGACCCGACCAGATGTCAAAACTTGGTTGTGTTGACTCATCTGCATCACCAGTGGGTCCTTTTTTGGGAAAGTTTAGTTTTTTCCTGGCAGCCACACTTGCTGGAGAAACTGAAGGAGGAACCATCACTGCATCAAGTGCCACTTGAGCTGACAATTTCCTTACCAACAGCTCTTTGCATCTCTTCAGGTCTGTGTCCGCTTGGAAGAAAGAGATGACGTATGACTTAAACTTAGGATCCAGCACGGTCGCCAAAATGTATTGATCAGATTGTAACAACTCTTGGATCCTGGCAAAGTGAATAAAGGAAATGCTTAGTTTCAGCACCTCCTTCAATTTCTCAAGCTGCTTTTTCAACACAAACTGGTAGTGTCTGAACTCACTTCACAGGTGACTACTTCGAAGGGTTTCAGCACTTTGCACAACACGGAAAGTATTTTCCACTGAGCTTGAGTAAGGTACATTCCCCATTCACTTCCTATGTCATTGTTCGTTGTGTAGCTTTGAATGGCTTTTTGCTATTTCTCCATTCGCTGAAGCATATAAAGGGTGGAGTTCCACCTAACTACCTCTTGCTTCAGCTGGTGACAGGGCAAATTCAACATTTCTTGCAGGAGTTGCAATTTTCCACATGCACCTGCTGAATGGCGAAAATTCCCAGCAATTTCACGGGCTACGGAGAGCATCTCCTGCACGGCCCTGTCATTTTGTTAAAAAATGTGCACAAAGTTAATAGTATTAGCAAAACATGGGTTTTGTTGGAATTCACCCAACTGTAATGCTCTCATGATATTGGTGGCTTTGTCAGAAATCACAAATCCTGAGGAGAGTCCAAGTGGGGTAAATGTTTTGATATCCAATGCTTACTCCATGTGAAAAGTCCAGAACCAGGCTAGCAAGATCATCTGCCAATAGCAACCGCCCGTTGTTCCCTTAAAACTGGGATATGTTCATCGGTACTTAGGCGGCCACCTGAACTTATAGCTTGAGGTACAGTAGTAGCAATTCACATGGCGTAGCAAAAGGATTCGATGGTGAGAGCAACAGTAGGAATGGAGTACAGTTATAAGAGTTGAAAAGATGGCCTGAGGCCCGTGCTGAAGAGATAGATAATGGCTTTGAGCCTGTGCTGAGTAGAGGTAAATATTTGAGTTGGCTTTGAGAGCCGATGGTGCAGCTTGGAGCCGATGCTGAAGAGTTTGACAATTGATTTGGCTTTGAGAGCCAATGGTGCGGCTTGAAGCAGATGCTGAAGAGTTTGACATTTGATTTGGCTTTGAGAGCCGTTGGTGCAGTTTGGAGCCGATGCTGAAGAGTTTGAGAATTGATTTGTCTTTGAGAGCTGATGGTGTGGCTTGGAGCCGATGCTTAAGAGTTTGACAATTGATTTGGCTTTGAGAGCCGATGGTGCGGCTTGGAGCCAATACTGAAGAGTATGACAATTGATTTGGCTTTGAGAGCCAATGTTGTGGCTTGGGCAGTGAACCAGATACAATGTCCTGTAAATTAGTACACAGATTTGAGTACTGGTTTGTGTACAAGTTAGTGTACAATATTAGCATCCAAAGTCCTTATGGACAGTACATAAATTTGAGTGCAAGTTTGTGTACAAGTTGTACAAGTTTGTGTACAGGTTAGTGTACAAAGTAACATCCACAGTACTGATGGAATTTACATAGGTTGGAGTACAAGTTTGTGTACAGGTTGGTACAAATTATCATCCAAAGTCCTGATGTACAATACCTAAGTTAGAGTACCGGTTTGTGTACAAGTTGTGCAAGTTTGTGTACAAGTTAGCGCCCCCTGACCTGCCAAGAATGCTGATTCGGCTTGGAGGGCCATTACTGCCGGTGCAGCTAGGAAGCCACAGGTGGGATTAGGAAGCAAGAGCACAGTACGGGAGTTGTTGGTGCAGCTAGGGAGCCGTAGGAGAGGCCACAGGAGTTGGAGGCAGCTGGGAGATAAAACCGAGGAGACTGAGATCCTTCCAGCAGAGTCGACAGGATACTGCTCATGCCGCTGAGCCAAGTGAACCCACAGGAGCGCTATAGTTGGTGAGGTGGCAACAGTCCAGTGTGTACAAATAGGACAGACCAGTCATGCTTCACTGAGGATGATACATCACTTCCTGAGGTGTGCCAATCGCCTAGCAACAGAAGAAACTGGAGTAACCCCGTCTTGACTGGGTAATCTGTTCAAAGGAGACAAGTCATGACCACGACTTGTAACAGTAAGCCATTTTGCAATGACTTCCCTGAGTTTTTGTAAGAGGTTGTCAGTAGTATGCCTCTTAGTGAATCTGGATATACACAGAGTAGCCTGCCTCTGAATAAGCTTCTATTTCTTAGATGCTGCTGCTGCTGCTACCGCTGAAGATAATACACCCACCCAGTGGGCTGTTACAGTCAATGTAATCTTGCGTTTACCCTGTTCCACTTGTCCACATATCTGTGGTTAAGTGGTCAGTGGGTACAACAGCATTTTGAAGGACACTAATTAAATTTTTTTTAACTTCCCTGTTTAGGCTGGGAATTGCTTTTCTAGTGAAATGGAACCTACGGTAGATGGGATTTGGTATCGAGGGACAGAGGACTTCAATTAACTGTCTAAAACTCACTGCACTAATGGTGGATATCGGACACACATCTAATGCCACCATACAGTGCATCCGGAAAATATTCACAGCTCTTCACTTTTTCCACATTTTATTATGTTACAGCCTTATTCCAAAATGGAATTAATTCATTTTTGTCCTCAAATTGTACACACAATACCCCATAATGACAACGTGCAAAAAGTTTTTTTGAGATTTTTGCAAATTATATTTAAAATAAATCACATGTACATAACTATTCACAGCCTTTGCTCAATATTTTGTTGATGCACCTTTAGCAGCAATTACAGCCTGAAGTCTTTTGAATATGATGCCACAAGCTTGGCACACCTATCTTTGGGCAGTTTCGCCCATTCCTCTTTGCAGCACCTCTCAAGCTCCATCAGGTTGGATGGGAAGCGTCGGTGCACAGCCATTTTCAGATCTTTCCAGAGATATTCAATCGGATTCAAGTCTGGGCTCTGGCTGGGGCACTCATTGACATTCACAGAGTTGTCCTGAAGCCACTCTTTTGATATCTTGGCTGTGTGCTTAGGGTCGTTGTCCTGCTGAAATATGAACCATCGCCCCAGTCTGAGATCAAGAGTGCTCTGGAACAGGTTTTAATCAAGGATGTCTCTGTACATTGCTGTATTCATCTTTCCCTCTATTCTGACTAGTCTCCCAGTTCCTGCTGCTGAAAAACATCCCCACAGCATGATGCTGCCACCACCATGCTTCACTGTAGGGATGGTATTGGCCTGGTGATGAGTGGTGCCTGGTTTCCTCGAAGCATAACGCCTGGCATTGACGCCAATGAGTTCGATCCTTGTCTCATCAGACCAGAGAATTTTGTTTCTCATGATCTAAGAGTCCTTCAGGTGCAGGTTGGCAAACTCCAAGCAGGCTGCCATGTGCTTTTTACTAATGAGTGGCTTCCGTCTGGCCACTCTACCTTACAGGCCTGATTGGTGGATAGCTGCAGAGATGGTTGTCCTTCTGGAAGATTCTCCTCTCTCCACAGGGGAATGCTGTAGCTCTGACAGAGTGACCATCTGGTTCTTGGTCACCTACCTCACTAGGGCCTTTCTCCCATGATCGTTCAGTTTAGATGGCCAGCCAAGTCTAGGAAGAGTCCTGGCAGTTCCAAACTTCTTCCACCTATGGATGATGGAGGCCACTGTGCTCATAGGGACCTTCAAAGCAGCAGATATTTTTCTGTACCCTTCCCCAGATTTGTGCATTGAGACAATACTGTCTTGGAGGTCTACAGACAATTCCTTGGACTTCATGCTTGGTTTGTGCTTTGACATGCACTGTCAAGTGTGTGACCTTATATAGACAGATGTATACCTTTCAAAATCATGTCAACACAACTGAATTTACCACAGGTAGACTCCAATTAAGCTGTAGGAACATCTCAAGGATGATCAGTGGAAACAGGATGCACCTGAGCTCAATTTTGAGCTTCATGGCAAAGGCTGTGAATACTTATGTACATGTGATTTCTTAGTTTGTTTTTTTTAATTAAATTTGCAAAAATCTCAAAAAAACTTTGTACACTTTGTCATTATGGGGTATTGTGTGTAGAATTTTGAGGACAAAAATTAATTTATTCCTAAATGTGGAAAAAGTGAAGTGCTGTGAATACTTTCTGGATGCACTGTAAATGTTATGGTGTCAGTGATCTGCTGTGCAATTGGGTGACTGCTGTCATACTTGCTCCCCCTTGCAAAGGATTGTTTAACAGTCAATTGTTTTTTAGAACTACTACTAGTAGTCATCCTGGTCCCCTTCTGGGATGAAGATCCACTCCCAGCAGCAGCAGCAGCAAGCGTAGCGCTCAAGGATTCTTCTGCGGAATCCAGAATAGGGGAGGACTGAGTTAGTCTTATCAAATTGGATGCAAGACTACTTCCAATCATGATTGAGGAAATTGTTGATGAAGGTGTTGGTGGTGAAGATGCCAGGTGTTTAGAGCTAGCAGAGAGAAGGGAGCTACTGTAGCTGATGCAGGACTGCTTGTTGTTACTTTTATAGCCAAAGTTTCAGAATGAACACTTTTGATGGATGCGCTATAGATGACGTAACAGGGACAAGGTTCCTAGATGGTTAGGGTCCCTACCTCTACTTACTCTGGAATGACAATGGGTACAGATGGCTTGACAATTGTTGTCTGGATTTGGGTAGAAATTATTCCACACATAAGAAGTGTATTTTTTTGTTTTATGCCCAGGCATGACAATGGGCTTTTTCCTTATCATGGCAACAACCGTTTCCACTGGGGCAAGATTTACACAAACAACAACCTCATAAACAACATCCTCATCATCAGCATCCTCATCATCAACATCCTTATTAGCGTCAGCTACACAAATATTCTTCTCATCCTGGTACACTCGCACAGAAGCATCCTCAATTTCTATGCCAGCATGTTGACTTGTGCTGCTCATTCTCACATTTGCAGAGGAAAGAGGGATACAATGTCGCGACATTGTATCATTGATGTAACCACAAGATTAACATCAATTAATCTTGCGGCTACGATGTAGCGGTTCCCACAATAGACGTCTATGGGGATTTCTCACCATAGACGTCTATGGGACACACAGGCTGGCCGCATTCAGCTAATCAGGGAGCTGCTCCGACGGAGATGCTCCCTGATTGGCTGGCAGCCCCTTTACTGAAGGGGCACACGTGTGCCCCGGTCATTTACACGGAGCAAAGGTATGTGTACACACATACCTTTGCTGTGTCCGGCATGGATCAGGTTTTTTGCATTTTTTTATTTTAACCCCTGGATTGCCAGTGGACATGATCAACGCATAGGAGAGGTGAGTATGGATTTTTTTTTCAGGTACACCCCTATGGATTACTTCGGATACCAGGTGAGTATGTGTGAGTGTGCATGTATGTTTTATTAAAATTATACTTTCACAGTGTAGGTTTGTTTATTTACGTATTTCTTTAGTTGTGGAACTACAAGTGCCAGCGGGCCCGTAATGCCCCGCATGCTGGTATTTGTGGTTCTCCAAATACCAGCATGCAGGGGAGGCTTGCTGGTACTTGTGGTTCTACAAATAAAGACAATATGGAACATTTAATTTTACACTTTACACTATCAAACCGGAACCCACCGCCCTAGGGTGCCGGGGATAGCCCCGGGCTATCAGTCTAGGCCTGGGGTGCCCTGGAGAGGGGTACCCATTTATTGGGGGGGTACCCAACTCCCCAGGGATCCCCGGCCTGGACTGACTAGCAGTCAGGGATAATGCTTTGGCAGGGGATACCGGTGAAAGGTTTTCCCTGGCTGTGGCATTATCCCCCTGCTAGAAAGAGTTCGGTGCTGGTTCTGGAATTTTCAGGGGACCCCTACTCGTTTTGTCCCCTGATTTTCCAGAACCAGGACCAGCTCAACAAAGCCCTGTGCTGGTTCTTAATATACAGGGGCCCCCTACGCATTTTGGCCCCTTTATTTTTTGAACCAGAACAGGCTTTATAAAGCCCGGGGCTGGTTATGCTTTTGGGGAGGGGGTGCACGTCATTTTTTTTTAATTTTAAAACATTTAACATAAGTACACACAGAAACATGTACATATCTCATGGATATGTGCATGTTTCTGTGTTAATCTGACCTGCTCAGGATGTACTCGCTAGCCTGAAGCAGGTCTATTATTTGGGGACTTTTGGTAATCTTTTTTTTGCGAGTCTGAAACAGACACCCTATTACATTGGGCGAGTTGATTGTTTTCAATGTGAAAACATCTGGATGCGAGTTTGAGAATGGAGAGTTTTATTAACTCTGAAAAATGCGAGTTTTAGTGAACAGACATCCTATTACATTGGAGAGTTGTGAAAAATTGCGAGTTTAGCACCAATCTCGCAACTTACCAAAACAGACTACCTATTACATTTGGCCCTTAGACTCTGTTCAGGGATTTGTGACATTTCTGAGTGCACAGTTGGTTCCTGTGCCTTAACGATTTTCATTTTTGTGAAACATCTACAGGGAGAAGGGGCATAAGAGGTAGAACCACCAGTCATAAATAAAGGCCAAGGCCTTAGCCTTTCCTTCCCACTTTGTGTGGTGAAATGCATATTGCCAATTTTATGTCTTTCTGCAGCTAATTTTTCCTTGGATGTTTTTTCTTTACCAATGTAAAAGATTGTTTTCTTTTTATTTTAGATGCCCTGACTTAATGTCTGTATGCCCTTGGGCATCTGCTTTAGTAGATGACGTAGACGGACTAATATCGTCATGACTGGTAGCACTGGCAGCTGCTACAGCCCTAGAATGAGTTCCTGCTCTCCTCTCAACTGATCGTTCTCCATTGCAACAAACACGAATGAAGTAGGGTACAGCACACACATCAATTTGTACCAATTTTAAAAATTACACTGCGGTATCAATGACCTATGAATAAGAAAAGAATAGCACACTGCGCTACCACTTACAGTGTCACAAGATTGTTTGAGTAAAACACTGTGCTACCACTTATAGTGTCACAAGGTTTTTCTGAATAAGAAAAGAATAACACACAATGCTACCACTTACAGTGTCACAAGATTTTTTTATGAGTAAAACACTGCACTACCACTTACAGTGTCACAAGATTTTTAATGAATAAGAACAACACACTGCACCTATGACTTATAAGGTCACAATACGTGGATGATAAACTGCGGTCTGAAAACTGAAAAAAGGATTTTATTTTTTGGGTATTGCTAATTTTATTTAACTTTTAATTTTTTTACACTGAGGAAGAGCGGACGGACCACCTGCAGGGTCACAAATACGTGGATGATAAACTGCTGTCTGGCCGGCAGTGTCACTGAACAATAATAGCGCAGCTAGCACACACAAAACAAAAAAGATCTTTTTTTTTATTTTTTGTGGAATGATAATTAATAATTTTAATTAACTTTTAATTATTTAAACACTGGGGAAGAGCACCCCTGGATTGACAGAGCACTCCTGGATGACACAGTGCCCCTTTATGTACTGCAGCCCCAACCCCTTGATGGACAGGACAACACATCAACACCCCTTTATGTACTGCAGCCCCAGGCCCTTTATGGACAACACAGCAGCAGCCTTTTATGTACTGCAGCCCCTTGATTGATAGGACAACAGTGACACAGCAACACCCCCTCCTTTATGTACTGCAGCCCCAGCCCCTTTACGAATAACACAGTAACAGCCCTTTATTTACTGCAGCCGCCCCAGCCCCTTGATTGACAGGACAACAGTGACACAGCAGCACCCCCTTTTTAATGTACTGCAGCCCCAGCCCGACAACACTGCACCCTTGAACAGACAGAGCAGCACATAGCAAGTCTGTTCTCTGCACACTATCCACAGCCGGAGTGAAAATGGCCTTGTTTTGGATTCCGAGTTAGGTGGGAAAACCCGAGCAGGACTTGGATAATACTCGGATCCCGTATGTTTGGGTGGGTTTGGTTCTCGGAGAACCGGACCTGCTCATCTCTAATTACAGTACATGTATATGTTTTGTCTGATACGTCTCAAGATTTTCCCCAGATATACGCCAAGCCTTCAAGTTTTTGTACCTACACCCTATGATAGAATAGTGTTTTGATATGTCAGTAGTAAATGAATTAACCTGATTGTACACAATTTATTAATGTAATGAAGTGCCATATAAATTAGTGAATAATGTCTTGAGATGAAAAATTTAAAAGTCCAAATTTCAATAGAAAATATAATTAAAATCCAAGTACAAAGGGAAGATATAAATACAAATTATATTAAAATTATACATTAAATTAAGAACCATCTGTTTTCCCTCTTGCAGTAGCCCAAATGGAAAGGTCAATTAGGTAATTACTGCAACTTCATATAATGATTTAAGTACTATCAACTGGAGGGTTGAAGAAACAATCAGAAGCGGCTAGAATAGATAGTGCTGCCGATTGTCATCATTATCACCCTTGGGCATCATTGCACCAGACAGTTAACAATTGCAAGAGATAAAAGGTGATTCTATGGATGTGTCCACATATAATTTGTGTTGCAGTTATGTGAACAAACTCTCACTGTACTAGGTCTATGTTTGCCCATTCCCATTTCTAACCATAAGGAGACACAAGTCAATTATATGCATACACTGTGTCGGACTAAAGGGCCTCAGGGGATGGGCAATGGTAGGGGCCCATGCGTAAAGGTTGTTGCCAGTCACCACAGAGGTTTGGCCACCCATTGTAAAGGACATAGCTTGCAGCAGCATGGATACTAACACCAAAACACACACACTTAGGCGCCTGATCAGAATAAGGAAATGTCAAACTTATTACCCAATCTGCGCTGCAGCTTCTTAATAGAGATAATTGCCACACCTCTTAACAGTGAGAACCAAGAAAAAAGAATAATAATAAAAAGCGCTGCTGATTGGAGACCTTCTATAATGACAAATGCAGTTTAATATAACATACAAATGGCCATGTATAAAATACACATAACTAAAAAAAAGACAAATTACATAAATGACAATGTATAGGTATAAATACTTCTATATTATCAGGTTATATCTGAGCATGCGGTTATAAAGCAGCCAAAACTATATAGCCAACCGCCAACACCTCCACATATGTTGCTATGTTGTAGAAGTGAACATATAAATACAAAAAGTACTGTTATACAATTGGTCCTTGACCCAACAAAATGGTATAGATTAATATACATTTGGAATCTTGAAGTGTCATTTTTTTGGGATAAAATCCAGAGGAACGTCCAGTGGACTGTGGAGCTGTTTCATGTATATTATATTATTTTGTTTTTATATGTTCACTTCCACAACATAGCAACATATATGAAGGTGTTGGCAGCTGGCTATATATATTTTGGCTGCTTTATAACCACATGCTCAGATATTACCTGATATTCTAGAAGTATTTATACTTATACATTGTCATTTATGTAATTTGTCTTGTGTTTTAATTATGTGTATTTTAAGCATGGATACTACAATGCTTGGTCTGTTCATCCATGTTTCTGCTCTACCAGGTAAATGACCCTGTAATAGAGTAACTGTACGAGTACTGTATATTCAAGTGCTCTGTCCGAACCCTGACATTAGAAGAGGAGGTGGGGCCCTCAGGGTATTTCCTCTGTACCCCTAACAGGCACGTAACTACCGTGGGTGCAGAGGGTGCAGTTGCTATGGGGCCCGCAGCACCTCCAGGGCCCGCCTACCCCTGCACCCAGCTCACCTCAGTGACAGTAATGTTGTTTGGATGTAGTGGAAAGTGTCCGCCCCGCTTTGTGATTGGCTGGTCACATTCCCGGGAAAGGCTGCCCTGCTCTCTGGCTGGCTGTGTGCAGTGCAAGGCAGTCTAGTTCTGTGATTGGTTGGTCATGTTGCAGGAAGATGCCACCTAGGCCTGTGGTTGGTCACATGTGGCATGTGCTGCAATGTTTCAGGAATGGCCGGAGATTCAGCAGGTGGAGCAGGAAAGGTGGCGGGAACTGGTGCTGCAGCCGGCAGATGATCGCCTCGGCTGTGTGGGTGACAACTACTCTTGGAGATGCAGGAGGTACCGGCCGGCCTGGGCCTCCTCTCCCACCTGTAGAGCTGATCCTCTGCCGGAACACGCTGCCGAGCCTCCCCCCAAGATTGGGCCAGCTACGCAACCTGTGGCCACTGGATGTGTCCAAGAACCAGCTGGAGGAGCTGCCGGCGCAGGTGAGTTATCTGCCCAAGCTCTGCAGCCTGAAAGTTGGCCAGGTTCAACCTGTCACGGAACCTGGTTAAGCAACGAGGTGCATAGCTAGACCTATGGGGGAGTCATGGAAATGTTGCTATGGGGCCCTCATACCTCTGGTTACGCCCCTGCCTGTGAACAAGTCCAACCCTGTGCATACATGTGGACAGCACAGTGGTTCAGTGGTAAGCATAATTGCCTCACAGTTCTGGGCTCATGGATTCAATTCCTATCAGATCCCTATCTTTGTGGAGTTTGGATATTCCCTGTATTTGCATGGGTTTCCATTGTTATTCACAAAACATACTGGTGCTTTAACGATACGGACCCATAGGTTGAATATGTGTTGAATATTCTCTGTACCACACTGTGTAATAGGATTGGAGCTATATAAATGCTATAATACAGTAATAATTCCAACCTGTTACTATTCTTTGGGATATCCAGACAAGTCCTCATTCAGCCTGCTGTATCCATGATGAGGCTGTGCTGTGATCGGAAGTGGGGGTTTAAGTGAGAGCTGCACCGTCCGGCAAGTCATTCCTGTGTGCAGCCAGCTCCCAGCCTAGGGCAAAGGGCACATACAGTATCTGCTGCACAATCCAGGATTCCAGGTAGAGGACCTGATTCAGACCCGGACGCTCTGACCAAAGCGCTCACTCTGAATCAGGGCCCTCCTACCTAAACTTGGAGCGGCCTCCTGGCCGCTCACATAGCTGTGGGTGACCACCCACAGCATATGCGAGCGGCCAAAAAGATGGTCGCGAGGGTCAAGACCATCGCGACCATCGGGCTTGCGACGAGACCCTGTGGTAGGGTCTCGGTGACCGCAAGCCCTGGAGTGATTTTAGAGCCAAAATCACTCCCACTGACATCATTTGTGATGTCAGTGGGGCCGAACCCAGACGGTAGGCGTTCCCATGGGAACGCCTCCGTCTGGCAGCCACGCCCCTGGCACACCCACCAAAGGGGGCGTGCTGTCAATCAACAACGACAGCACGCCCCCTTTGGTGCAAGACCCGGAACGACGGCTTCCCCGTCGCTAGCCGGGTCTCGCGCATGCCCACGACGGAGCAGCCTCCGTCGTGCGCATGCGCACTAGGGCACCATCGACCCACTTGCGAGCACTTGCGAGCGGGTCTGAATCAGGCCCTGAGTGCGTTGGGCTTTTCCTGGGGGTGGGAAAGGATCGGGTGACAGGCAGCTGAAAGTTTTGCTCGCGGAGTGGATTAGCTGCAGGTAGCAGAGACACATTTGGCATGTAGTAGCAGCCAGCAGCAGCATCCTGTCCTCTCTAACCTTCCCCTTCCACACTACACCTTTTCTATGCACACCTGGTAAGTGGCTGCAGATCAGGGCATCTAGCCAATACTGGCACATGGCTAATGGCGAATTTCTGTGCCTACTTTTAGCAGGGTCTGGTGCTGTTCTTGAGTGGAGATGCCAAGAGATGGGTGCCCTACAGTGTGCCAGTGCAGGCAGCCCTGCTCTCATCATTGCTCCCTACTGTAGACACTGACTTTGTATACTGTACATGCATTTAGCAAACTTTGCATTATACAGTACATGTACACACACAGTGAATACATAAACATATATAAAATGTAATTATCAGTGTGGCCAGAAAAAAACCCTGGAAATGGGTGGAGTTGGGACCAGAAAGGGGAGGTGCCAGTACAGGAAAAAGGAGGAGGCAGAATTAATCATTAAATTGGCCCCCCTAAAAGAACAGTATAGATCTGCCCCTGAGATCTACTTGGACATGCAGGACTTTTTTCCATTCCATACGTACATTGGTTTTATTTCTTAATAAATGATTGAATATACTAGTTTTCTGTCTTATCTCGAAGTGTGAGAAGTCAGAAAAATCTGAAACAAAGTATTGTCCATGGATTATATCACAAGATAAATGTACTTCTATATAATTTCTGGTACGCAGGTACTGTTTGCTGTGGTTAACACAAAAGTTATGTGTTATTTAGTAATATGCTATGATTATTTTTTATATTTTGTATAGTCTAGATACTGTATATTGAAGAATTCCTTTGGCCAATATATTCAGATAAGCTTTAAATAATTTATTTTGTTGTGTTCAGGCATTTTTATTGGTATAGGATCTACTGGTGTCGGTAGTGTTGACAGAATTACACTATTGTTGTTTTTTGGACTTTTTCCTTTTCAGATTCAGGGCATGATTGAGAGGAGGATGTTAATCCCAGTGTGACTGTGTCTTTTAATGCATTGCAACTGCAAATTTATGCTAATGGTACAGCCATGGGAATTTGTACAGTGACACCCACTCACCATCAGCACCATTGGTTGTACATCCATTGCACCATCAGACACCCTATGGCTGCTCAGAATGTACTTCTGAACATGGCCACCGAAATCACTGCAACTGTGAGAAAAGTAAATTGCAACAGGCACACAACACGTCCGCATCTGAATAGTCAGCCCCCTGTTACCACCCAGAAATCCCCATTCAATTACCACTTCTGTGTGTCCAAATTCTCACGGAGTCCCCCAGTGGTAATCATCGGGACGCATTTGCAGTGCAATTCCAATGCATAAGCAGTGCAAAAAACTTTGGATAACTACACAAAGGTCGGCATAACGTCCACCTGAATCATGCACTCATTGTGGTCTACTGGAGTGCATAAATTGCATTTAAAGTAGAGATGTGCACCGCCCCCCGTGTTTTGGTTTTGGATCTGGATCTCCCCTGGTTTGGGATCTGGATTGGTTTTGCCAAAACCGCATCTCCGTGTATTGTTTTCGGGTTTTGATTTTGGATCTGGATTTTTCTTAAAAAATAAAAAAAACAGCTAAAATCACATAAAATTGGCCTTTTTTGTTCCTACAGTATCAATAACCTCAATAACATTTATTTCCACTCGTTTCCAGTCAGTTTTGACCACCTCACAATATTGATTTTTTTAATCTAGTTAAAGGGCCAAAAGGTTGCATCCAGCTTACTGGCTCAAAACTGATTGATATAATTATTAATAGAGTTGAGGACTGTGCAAAGATGATGGTTGGGATACCCTTGAGGATTGATAATTGATAGTTGGTGCAGCCCCTGGCTGTAAAATTGTTAATAAATTAATTAAAAAACAATTAATTTGCGCAGCCACGGGCTGAATAATTAATAATAAAAAGAAATTCAATGGTGCAGCCCCTGGCTATAAAATTGATAATAAATATATAAATTAAAAAACAATTCATTGGTGCAGTCCCGGACTGAATAATTAATAATAAAAAGAAATTCATTGGTGCAGCCCCTGGCTGTAAAATTGATAATAAATTAATTAAAAAGCAATTCATTTGTGGAGCCCCTGGCTGAATAATTAATAAAAAGAAATTAATTGGTGTAGCCCAGCTGCAAAATTGATAATAAATTAATTAAAAAACAAATCATTGGTTCCTAAACCAACCATAACATTAATTTAAAATGTCAGGCAGCAATGCCCCAACCAGCACATAATGGAAAGGAAAAAGGTGCAAGATGGAATAGTCCTTGGGCCCTCCCACCCAGTTTAACAAACCAATTATTCAGCGACAAGGACTGCCAATTGTGGCTGAAATAATTGGTTTGTTTGGAACCCCATAAAACAAGCTGCCAATGTGATATGGACATGGAAATGAAAATGATCCCATATACAAACTGGCTTTACATTACTAGTTGTCATGGTCCTCGTCCTCCTACATCCTCTTCTTCACACAATATTAATTCGTCCCTGCTGGAACCCACCATAGCCACCTCTGTAATTTTTTCATGTAATTGTTGGTAGAGGTCTTCCTCATGGAATTTGTAATTCATTTTAAAGAACATCATCTTTTCCACATTTTGAGGAAGTAACCTCCTATGCTGATCACTGACAAGGTTGCCAGCTGCACTGAAAACTCTTTCAGAGTACACACTGGAGGGTGGGCAACTTAAGTAATGCAAAGCCAGTTTGTGTATGGGACTCCAAATTGCCTCTCTTTCCTGCCAGTATTGAAAGGGACTGTCTGACATGCCTATTAGGATGTTATCTCTGAAATAGTCCTCCACCATTCTGTGAATGGAGACCGTATCACACATAGTCACGTTAGAAGACATGTCACTAATAGGCAGTTAATCTCAGGCCCGACCAGATGTAATTTTTTGGTGAATGATCTGCATGACCAGCAGGCATTCTGTTAGGAAAAGTTTTTTCCTAGCAGCTGCAGAAACTGAAGGAGGAGATGATAGCGTTTCATGTGTGGCTGCAGCTGACAATTTTTTTATCAACAGTTCTTTGCATAGTTTTAGATTTCGGTCTGTTGGAAAAAAACTCACAAGGTAGGACTTAAACCTAGGATCCAGAATGGTTGCCAAAATATATTTTTCAGATTTCAATAGATTGATGACTCTTGGATCCTGGTAAAGTGAATCAAGGGCTTGATCCACCAGTCCGACATACCTTGAGCAATCGCTCCATTTCAGCTCATCCTTCAGTTTCTCCAGCTGTTTTTGCAAAAGTCTGATGAGGGGAATGACCTGGCTCAAGCTGGCAGTGTCTGAACTAACTTCACGTGTGGCAAGTTCAAAGGGTTTGAGAACCTTGAACAACAAGGAAATTATTCCCCACTGCGCTTGAGTAAGGTGCATTCCCCCTCCACAGCCTATGTCATAGGATGTTGTATAGCACTGGGTGACCTTTTGCTGTTCCTCCATCCACTGAAGCATATAGAGGGTAAAATTCCACTGAGTTACTATCTCCTGTTTCAGGTGATGGCAGAGCAAATTTAACAGTACCTGCTGGTCATGCAATCTTCGACAAGCATTTGCTGAAAGTCTAAAATGTCCGGATACTTTGCGGGACACCGAGAGCATCTCCTACGCTACCCTGTAATTTTTTCGAAAATGTTGCACCACCAAATTAATTGTGTGAGCAAAACATGGGACATGTTGGAATTCGCCCACATGTAATGCTCTCACAATATTGGTGGTATTGTCCGAAATCACAAGGAGGAGAGTCCAAGTGGGGTAAGCCATTTAGCAATGATTTCCCTGAGTTTTTCTAAGAAGTTCTCAGCGGTATGCCTCTTAGTGAAACCAGTTATACAGAGTAGCCTGCCTCTGTATCAGCTGTCTTTTGGTAAATGTTGCTGCTGCTGTTGCTGTTGTAGGCAATACACCTACCCAGTGGGCTATCACAGTCATGTAATCCTTAGTTTGCCCTGTCCCACTTGTCCACATATCAGTGGTCAAGTGGACAGTGGGTACAACAGCATTTCTGAGGACATTTATAAGGCTTTTTTAATGTCCTTGTACAGACTTGGAATTGCTGTTCTAGTGCAGTGGAATCTAGAAGGGATCTGGTAGCAAGGACACAGGACCTCAATTAACTGTTGAAAACCCACTGCAGTAATGGCGGATACTGGATGACATCTAATACCAGCATAGCTGTTATGGCGTCAGTAATCTGCTGTGCAACTAGGTGATTGCTGTCATACTTGTTTGGCCTTGCAAATGATTATTTGACAGTTAATTGTTTTTTGGAGGATACACTACAAGAAATCTTCCTACTGGTCCCCTCATGGGAAGAAGATCCACTGATAGCAACAGAAGCAGCAACAGGCATAGTCATCAAGGATCCTTCTGAGGAATCATGGATAGGAGAGGAGTCAATCATGCTTCGAATATCAACATTGGATACAGCAGGGCTACTCCAGCTGATGAATGAGGATGTTGATGATGAAGGTGTTGGTGGTGTAGATCGAAGGCGCTTGGATCCCACAGAGAGGGAGCAGGTAGGTGACACTGGACTTGTTACGTTTTGCGTTTTGGAACTTGGAGACAAACACTTTGATATTTGATGTATGTGCTCCAAGTGATGTAACAAGGAGGAGGTTCCTAGGTGGTTTAGGTCCCTCCCTCTACTCACTCTTGCTTGGCAACGGTTACATATGGCTTGACAACTGTTCCGGATTGGGGTGGAAATAATTCCACATGTGAGAAGTGGATTTTTTTGTCTTTTGCCCCGGCATGACAACAATGGGCTTTGGGAATTTCAATCCATTGGCAACAGCTGTTGCTCACACATGGCAACCGCTGACACACTTGCACTCTCCGCAGGGATTTGTGATTTTGATTTCTCAGGGCACACAGTTGGTTTTTCCGGAGCTGTCTTACTCTTCTTAACAACTTAAAATTTTTTAATGTTACCACCACCAATACTACCACAAGCAGATGGGCTATCAGAACCAGCAGTCAACATAAATAAATGCCAAGGCCTTATCCTTTCCTTGCCACTTTGTGTAGTGAATAGCATATTGCCAATTTTTTATTTATCTGAAGGCAACTTGCCTTTTGATTTTTTTTTCTTTACTACAGTAAAAGTAGCCTTACCATATCCATGGGAATTCATAGAGGATGAGGAAGTTGACGGCCTTGCATTATTATGATGACTGCTGGCAGCAGCTACAACATGTGGTTCTTGGCCTTGCTCTCCTGTCATGTGACAGCCTTCCATATTTTCTGTGGTCTTGAAGCAGTGTCACTAGCACCAATAGTGTAGCCAAGGTGCGGTTACAAAATTCACATACGTGCAGTCGTGCGCACACAGAAAAAAAAGACAAAAGACACTATTTTTGAACTTGGGACCAGAGCACAGATTGATGACAACTGGAGTTGGGCAGCACTAGGTTGCAACTTACGTTGATGCTGTATCTTGTGCGGCTAAGCCTAACACGCACACACACAGAAAATAAATAGACAAAATAAATTTTTTTTTTATTTTCGGGTTCAGAACTTGGGCCCAGATGGACGCAGCAGACAGCACAGCACCAGCCCAGATGGATCAGCAACAGAACCAGCCCAGATGGACACAGCAGACAGCACCAGATGGATCAGCAGTGCACCAGCCCAGGACACAGCAGACAGCACAGCACAGCACCAACACAGGTAAGTAGTACTACCTCTCCCAGCCCTACACTACCCACCCTCCCTGTTCAGTCACCACAGCCAGAGTGAAATGGCGGCCGCCACGTGGTCCCTTATATACATAGAGACGAAAGCTTGCGAGCCTCGAGATTTCGTCTCTATGGTTTTGCCTCGGTTTGAGATCCGGGCCGGCAGGAGAACCGAACGCACTTTCGGTTCTCACCCCGGATCTCAAAATTCAAGTAGGTTCGGATCTCTGAGATCCGAACCCGCTCATCTCTAATTTAAAGGGACTCAAGAATAACTCTAGATGTATACAGATAAGCTATTTCATTTATCACATTTGGTACTTGTGCGCTTTCCCATTCAAGTCAGGCTCTAGCATGACCCAGAACTTCACCTGAGCATTAAAAGTGCCAAAAGCCATTTATTGTAATAATCACTTTCCAACACAATCTTAGGAAAAAGGCAATAGCTAGGATGATGCTCGTGTATGTATTGTACAGATAACCGGTCAGATAATGTTGGAAATAGCCCCCCTTAACCTTAAGATTTTCAACAAAATGCAAAAACATATATTTATCTGGGAGAAGGTGGCAATCATATATATTCCAATGAAAGAAAACCACATAAGCAAACAAATTAACACATACCAGACATTTTTTAAGTTAGGGCCCTTAGATCTAAACTGCAGTTCTCTTTTGTTTTCCAAGATACCTGGAACCCTACGGTATTCCCCAGACCACCCTCCTTCTTCCTGTCATGCCTGAATTCAACTTTTTGTTGCATTTCCTTCAACAACTTCCACTATTCTAGTGCCACACAACTCTACGATTAACACCATGAGGTAATTTTGTTGATTTTGATAGATTTTTAAATCGATCTAAGGGCCTGATTCAGCAGAGGACGCAGATCTTTGTTCTCGCGTAGATTCTCGATTATGGGGGATCTGCGCAAGTGCAGGATCTTTCCTGTGCATGTGCGTAACGGCTCCTGCTGGATTACACGCAGGTCCCACTATGCCTCAGCCTGATTGACAGGTAGAGGTATTTGCAGGGCAGTGTGGGGGTGGGGACAGCCTGCGTTCCCAGAAACGGGAGCGTGATGCCCCCATCTTTCGGGAGTGGCAAGGCCAGGGTCTGCGTCCATGAACGCAGACTTCCTGGCCTCGCAGGCTGCCAGGACCCGGGCAGGCTGTGGTATGCTTCAGCCTCCGCAACCAATTTAAAGGAGCAACCGTCGCAAACATTGGTCGTGTTGGCTGCGATGGTGATCCCAGGCTGCAACCTCGGTTGCAGCACTGGGATTGCAGATGCAGCAAGGAGGTGTCAGACACTTCTTGCTGCATTTGCATTTAAGCAGAACGGAAAAGGGGCATCCTCTGCTGAATCAGGCCCTAAATCGATTGTTGTTTTTAGGGGTTAAATTGCACAAGAAACAATTTTTTATATATTAATTTTTAAATGTTAGCAAATGTGTGATTTAGCCTCTGAAACACAAAATCAATTTAGAATGATTCAAATTTGATCAAAAGCAATTAAAATCGACCTTTAGTAAATTTTACCCCATGTCTCTTCGCTGTCTAAGGGAGGCAATTCAGTTTGAAGTGACTGCCACAAAGGTCTGAAAGTTATCATCTCACTGGTACCAGTATTCTACATTTCCTATCACAATCCACAGAGATGTGCAAGAATATGTACAGTGTTGTGGTAACATAATTCTCTCACATATGCGCAGCTGCCTACTGCGACAACACATTGCTGAAAATCTAATTATCCCTTAAGAGTCCTTTAACCCTTGCTGGGAACTAACTTGTGAAAAAGAAAATACAGTACATTCCATATGTACTGTATGTGGTTACAATAATGGGACTACACTGTTTGCACACAGGTACTGATTTACATTATTTGCCACCCTTGACTAATTTTTCAGTTCTATTCCATGTGCATACTGGCCGCGGCGTTGCATAATATAGGTATTAATGGAATACTTACATTTCCTGAGGTGTGTGGTGCTTGATGACACAATTATCAACTAAGTGAACAGCCAATTGATTAATAAAGCTGCTGTCACACAGAATGTATTAATGTGGTCAGGGTTTTGACTTTATTTGATCACTTTTTTGCAAGTAAGAGCACTCCTGGAATTACCTGCTTTATAGGGGATACAGGTGGTGATCTCCTAATTCAGGAGCCTACTGTAGCATTCTTTCCGAAAGAGTAGGTTTCTAAGGGTAACTACATGGAAATAATTTCTAATTCATTTCTTTAAAAAGTAAATAATTTATAAATTCAAAATGATAAGAATAATATGCTAATTAAGCAGAGTGCTTATTAAGCAAATAGTTATCTAGACCCAGTCCAATGTACAGTAGTAAATTTCATATAATACTCGAGTATAAGCCGAGTTTTTCAGCGCATTTTTTGTGCTGAAAAAGCCCCCCGTCGGCTTATACTCGAGTGATGCTCCAGGACCACAATGAAAAGTACCTGCTTGAGGTGGCCGGCAGTAGCAGTGTGAGATATCCCTGGGGTACGCTGCCCTGTCTGATTCCACTGCGCTGGTGACCTGCTCTGCTCTGTATGCTTCCGGGTGAGCGGCGCACGCAAACCCCCGCCCTCCCCTGAGGAGCCATTTGTTCTGTCTGCTTCCGGGTGAGCTTGGTGAGCGGCGCCCGCAACCCCCCCCCGTGGACCGTGCGCTAGAGCAGTTAGCGGCGAGGGGTGCTGATGAGAAGCCGAGATGCCCTCACTAGTTGCAATGCGCACATCCTGACAGTGGGGTCACTGTTATCCAGAGCAGCATAACTGTGCATAAAATACTAGATGTAAATAACCCTCAGCTGCAGCATTGTTGATACCATATTGGTTTTGTTGACTCTCTTTTCCACTTACAGAGCTAGTTTACTGTTTTTCTTTGAAATAAATATTCAAAAACATTTAACCTACTGATGCCTCAATTAATGTAATTTTATTGGTATCTATTTTTATTTTTGAAATTTACCAGTAGCTGCTGCATTTCCCACCCTAGGCTTGTACTCGAGTCAATAAGTTTTCCCAGTTTTTTGTGGTAAAATTAGGTGCCTCGGCTTATATTCGGGTCAACTTATACTCGAGTATATACGGTATATTATTATTATTATAATAAGTTTATTTATTTATTATAAGGTGCCACAAGGAGTCTGCCTAATGCTGATATCGGCGGGTCGCCCCGATAATTGTAGCATGTGGGGGGCCAACCGAGGGTTAAATATTGTCCAGCATGCCCGTCTGATGCGAAATTTACCAGTAAACTGTCGGCCGCATCGGACATTGTATGCCCAGCCGCGGCCGACAGACAGACATTTCCTGTGTTCCTTCCTACGGAAGGAACAAGGAAATGTCTCCTCCCCTGGGGGCGGAGCGCGGATGTCGGGCTGATACACTGTGAGAGAAATCTCACAGTGTATGCCAGCGACATCTGCGGCTGGCAGGCTGCCAGATAAAATGTCTGTCGGTCTGACAGACATTTTATCTGGCCGTGTATGCCCAGCATTAGAAAGGCAGGAGGACAGCCAGCAGAGAGCAGTGTCACACAGACCAAAGGATTTTCAGAAGGAGAGGGAGGATCTATTCTACAGTGTCAAAGGCAGCGGAGAGGTCCGGGAGGATGAGGAAAGAGTAATGGCCCTTAGATTATTGCAGCTAGAAGGTCATTCATGACCTTCATTGGTATTAGTAATAATACCTTCATTGATATTAGTAAGGTCATTAGCATTATTACACATTCTCTGTACATCAATGTGTAATATAATTGGTGTTGTATTAATTTATTTTGTATTGCTTATTTATATATTTCCATAAATCCAGACCTATGTAAGGAGAAATAACTACTGAAACAAGAGGTTATAGGGGCCTATTCATTAAACTTAAAAATTCTCTGGAGATAATTAGCTTTAGAACTCTCATGGAGTTCTAGCTAATTATAGGTGGAATTCATCATTCCACCTCTCCATAAGTATCTATTCCGAAAAGCTGTCATTTTTGCAATGACAGCTTTTCGGGAAATAGATACTTTTCCCTGCCTACACTACCTTATCGCATCTGGAAACAGTGCTGCACATGCGCTGTCACATCTGTAAAACCAGCGCATGCGCAGCACTGCCTACAGATGCGTTAAGGTTGTGTACCCCCCTCCCCCATCCGCTCACCCCCCCCCCCCGACTTACCTGTCCGCGCAGAAGCCTCCGGCTCCGTCCTGCTGGTCTGTCATGTGGTTTCCCAGCAGACAACATGACAGATTGGAAAAAAACAACAAAAAAATATTTTCTTTTTCTAAACTTTCTTGTGCTCTGCTGGGGAGCACACATGACAGACCAGCCTCCGGAGCCTGAGGACGGAGCAGAGCGCCGGAGGGACTCGTCGGGGGACCTGCACACGTGGATACAGGTAAGTTTCACCTGCTATTCACCACCTCACAGTGGCGAATAGTAACTGCATCAAATTCCGAAAATTTATAATTTTCAGAATTTGATGAATACCACAATTTCCACATCCCCATACTAATGTATTTGGAGTGTGGAAATTAACGCAGGGGAACTCCTGTGCTAAGTGGCTACATGAATACCAAAATAACGTTATTTAAGGAAAATGTCCTTAAAAACTTTATTTTAGTGTTGATGAATAGGCCCCTAAGCCCTTTAAGAAAAAAGCTATGACTATGTAGAATAAAAGTGAATGCTCAGCCAGGATGTTTCATCTTGTTCAAAGCAAACCAGGTGACCATTTTATCAGTATAACCATAAATAACCTAAACTACTGTAGATTTATAACAAGACTATATTAGAGTGCTCTGGGATATAATCCAGAGAGAGGAAATAAATCCACCAAAATGTAATCATAAAAAGCACACACTACGCATTCTGCCTAGGCTAAATTATGAGAAGGCCCATGAACTCAAGGATACAGGCCACTAGCAATACATAGGCCCACCTGATACAAGCCTCTTCACACAGCTGTTTTCTTTCTCATGCATATTTTTATATTTCACACATTAAAATAAGGACAAATTAAAATCAGTTAATAACAGATGCAGACAAGGCAGGTCTCCTTTCTAAGAAAATTTTATTAATCGTACTGTGAATATATTATTAACTGACGTGGAGAATAATTCCATTCTTGTTTAGACAAATTTATGTAATAATAAAAAATATGTGAGACGCAAGACAAGTTTAATGGCCAAAATAGATCCATTAATAATACATAAATAAATCCCAGATCTAGGCACCAGGCGCCCTAATCCACACATAGATATTGCAACAATTTGCCAGACTATTGTGATAGTGGTGTTTTTATATAGTAGAAAATATACTGTATGATACTTTTTATATATTACTTTTATCACTTCTACAACTAATAAACAATGAGAAATGTGAGACACTTGGTCTGACAAATTTAATTTTCATAGCAATTGGTGAAGTTTACATCAGCTCCCTCTGGATATTACTGTCCTGATGCAAAAGATCAGTAAGACTGAAACCAAATCATTGAGGCTCATAGAAATGCAGTGAGAGCTGATAAGTCTATAATGTGAATTTAATGTCTCCTTTACGTGGTAAAAGCCAATTGTATTTGAAGGCACCATTTTCAAGTGCCCTTCACTGGCTGAGTGATTTATTGATCTTTATGCTATACCTGCTCCTCCTTCTATTAGGCACCAGGCAATTCTTTATTATGGTGTGGTCTCTATATTCTGACAATGTTATCATTTCATCGCTCTTGGCTTGCAGGTTCCTCTTGGGAGCATTATACTGCCAGACAGCAGCCTAAATTAATAGCCATCCTAAAAATGCCATTTGCGTAAAGCTCAACTGTTTAACCTCTGTGTTGTAAATTGCAGAAGCTATAAATTAACCTGTACCACGGCTGGTTGGGAGAATATTGTATGTGCACATGATCTGGGCATCCACAGATCTCTGTAGGATTTGGGCATGAAATGGTGTATTTTTTCTCATACCAGAAAACTTGCATAATTATTTTATGAATCAAACAAAAGGTCTTAGGGAAAACTACAAGAGTAAAGTTTCATAAATATACAATAATCTTGCTTCTATATTTATTTTGCTAAATGTAATGGTGCCTCAAGCACATTAGAAACAGTTATTAGTAGAGATGAGCCAGTCCGGTTTTCCGAGAACCGGACCCACCCGAACATTGCAATTCCGAGTCGAATCCAAATCCGGCTTGAGTTTTCCCACCTGGCTCGGATCCAAAAAACGAGACAAAATGTCATCCTCCTGCTGTCGGATTCTCGCCGGTTTTGGATTCTATAAAAGTCCCAGTGATCGGCCACATTTTCATTCCGGCTGTGGAGAGTGTACAGAACAGACGTGCTGTTTTTCAAGGGCGCAGTGTTGTTGGGCTGGGGCTGTAGTACATAAAGTGGGGGGTGCTGCTGTGTCACTGTTGTCCTGTCAATCAAGGGACTCTGTTCTTCTCTGTTGTTCAAGAGTACAGTATTGTAGTTGCTCAAGGGTGCAGTGTTGTTGGGTAGGGGCTGCAGTGCATAAAGTGGGGGGTGCTGCTGTGTCACTGTTGTCCTGTTAATCAAGTGGCTAGGGCTGCAGTTCATGCATCAAGGGATGCTGTGTCGTCTAGGGGTGTTCTGTCAATTCAGGGGTGCTCTTCCCCAGTGTAAAAAAAATAAAAGTTAAAATGAATAATTATCATTCCACATAAAATAATAAAATTATCTTTGTTTTTAATTTTTTTTCTGTGTGTGCTAGATATGCTATTATTGTTCGGTTACACTGCCGTCCAGACTGCAGTTTATCATCCACGTATTTATGACTCTGCAGGGGGTCCGTCCGCACTCCGCAGGGGTGCTTTGTTGTCCATAAAGGGGTGCTGTGTTGTTCATCAAGGAGCTGCTGCCTCATCTAGGGGTGCTCTTCCCAGTGTAAAAAAAATATTGTTCGGTGACACTGCCAGCCAGACCGCAGTTTATCATCCACGTATTTACGGCTCTGCAGGTGGTCCGTCCGTACTCCGCAGGGGTGTTTTGTTGTCCATAAAGGGGTGCTGTGGTGTTCTTCAAGGTGCTGCTGCCTCGTCCAGGGGTGCTGTTCACAGTGTAAAAAAAATAATTGTTCGGTGACACTGCCGGCCAGACCGCAGTTTATCATCCACGTATTTGTGACTCTGCAAGGGGTTCGTCCGCACTCTGCAGGGGTGCGTTGTTGTCCATAAAGGGGTGCTGTGTTGTTCATCAAGGGGCTGCTGCCTCATCCAGGGGTGCTCTACCCCAGTGTAAAAAGAATAAAAGTTAAATAAAATTAGCATTCCACAAAAAATTTTCAGTTTTTCTTGTGCGTGCTAGCTACGCTATTATTGTTTGGTGACACTGGCCGGCCAGACCACAGTTTTGTCATCCACGTATTGTGACACTATAAGTCGTAGCGAAGTGTGTTATTCTTATTCATAAAATATCTTGTGACACTGTGTGGTAGCGCAGTGTTTTACACAGTGGACCTGAATCAGACCTGTTCGCTAGATGCGGCCGCTCGCTCCCAGCGTATGCAAATTCAGCTAAGTGACGTCAAGGTAGGCGATCACACGGCAAGGCATAAGCACGCCCACTATGTCTTGGCGAGCGATCACTTTGTGTTTATAGACGCCCACCAGCCTGTGTTTAGCTGCCCACTAGCGCACATCATCTCTAGGAAGTATATACAACCACAATACAATCAAGGACATTGGGTTACATCGGATCTGACCGCAGTGCTTGCGGTTGCCTTTACCCTACTGCAAGCACTGCGAGCATTTCAGTGTAAAAACCAGCCAGGTAACGTGTACTCTGATGCTGCCTGTTAATTATGCACGCCTATGAAATGGCGTTGAAACACTCAGGCACGCCTGCGTTCGCAACTCCACTCCCCTGTTACTACTGCCCTGCCCCAGTTACCACCCACAAACGGCCTTTCCTGTCACTCATTCCACTGGCTGTCTTTGCTGGGCGAGCAAGCGCTTCCCGATCGCTCAAACTAGTTTGTGCACGCACACTGCGATGCATACGCATGCGCAAATGCATAACATCGGCCGTGTACGAGCGAGCAGCCACTTTCGAGAGGGTCTGAATCAGGCCCTGTAAGTGGTAGCGCAGTATCTTATTCTTATTCATAAAAAATATTGTGACAATGTAGGTCATTGATAACGCAGTGTAATATTTCAAATTGGTACAAATTGATGTGTGTGCTGTACTCCACTTCATTCGTGTTTGTTGATATGGAGAAATGGAGATATCAGTTAAGTGCTGGAGCTTCTGCCAGTGCCACCAGTCATGGTGATACTAGTCAGTCTACATCACCTACTAAAGCGGATGCCCTAGGGCATACAGGGCTTAAGTCAGTAACGGCTAAGGCCTTGGCTTTTATTTATGACTGGTGGTTCTGCCTCTTATGGTGATGTAAGCCCTTCTTCCTTTAGACATTTCATAAAAATGGAAATCGTTAAGGCACAGAAACCACCTGTGTGCTCAGAAATGTCACAAATCCCTGAGGAGAGTCTAAGTGTATTGGCGAGTGTCATGTGTGAGCCTGACCTTTCCAATATTGTACTCTAAATGGAGCCTCCTTCCACCACTTGTATGTCCTCTGCAAATTTGGGGATGAGCAGTACAAGTCAACATGCTGACAAATAAATCGAAGATGCTTCTGTGGAAGTGCACCAGGATAAGGAGGATATTTGTGTAGCTGACGCTAATAAGGATGTTGATAATGAGGATGCTGATGATGAGGATGTTATTTGTGTAAATCAGGCCCCAGTTGAAACAGTTGTTGCCCATTATAAGGAAAAGCCCATTGTCATGCCTGGGCACAAATCAAAATTATCCACTTCTAATGTGTGGAATCATTACTATCCAAATCCGGACAACAATTGTCAAGCCATCTGTACCCTTTGTCATTCCAAGTACAGGTAGGGACCCTAACCATATAGGAACCTCCTCCCTGTTACGTCATCTACAGCACATCCATTAACAGTGTTTGCAAAATTCAGAAACCTTGGCTAAAAAAGTACCAACAAGCAGTCCAGCGTCAGCTAGCTCCCTTCTCTATGCTAGATTCAAGCACCTGGCATCTTCACCACCAACACCTTCATCAACTGAGCAATTGGTGGGGTTCGCGAGCTGCTGTTTAGGATAGCTGACTCTATCAATATGAATTATTCAACAGAATATGCTGCGCTCAGCTTCTATGTTGCATGCACAAAGTATAGTGACATAAACCTTGACTGATATGAACTGCGCACTGAACACAATAGCTGATGTGGCATATATACAGTATCAAGGATGCAAACAAGGAATATGACATAAGCCCAATACAAGTAAAGGTTTATGTCACTATACTTTGTCCATGCAACATAGAAGCTGAGTGCAGTATATTCTGTTAAGTGAATGGAAGTAGTCCTGCACCAAATTTAATAGGGCTAACTCAGACCTCCCCTATCCTAGATTCCTCAGAAGAATCCTTGATTGCTACTCCTGCTGCTGCTGATGCTGGGAGTGGATCTTCATCCCAGAAGGGGACCAGGAAGACTACTAGTAGTAGTTCTAAAAAACAATTGACTGTTAAACAATAGCAGTTGCACAGCGGATCACTGATGCCATAACATTTATGCTGGTATTAGATGTGCGTTCGATATGCGCCATTAGTGCAGTGGGTTTTAGACAATTAATTGAGGTCCTCTGTCCCCGCTACCAATCCCATCTAGGTTCCACTTCATTAGAAAAGCAATACCTAGTCATACAGGGACATTGAAAAAAACGTAATTAGTGTCTTCCAAAATTATGTTGTACCCATGGTACACTTAACCACAGGTATGTGGACAAGTGGAACAGGGCAAATGCAAGATTACATGACTGTAACAGCCCACTGGGTGGGTGTATTGCCTTCAGCGACAGCAGCAGCAGCATCTAAGAAAAAACAGCTTATTCAGAGGCAGGATACTTTGTGTATAACCTGTTTCACTATGAGGCATACTGCTGACAACCTCTTAGAAAAACTCAGGGAAGTCATTGCAAAATGGCTTACCCCGCTTGGACTCTCCTCAGGATTTGTGATTTCTGCCAATGCCACCAATATTGTGAGAGCATTACAGCTGGGTGAATTCCAACATGTCCCATGTTTTGCTCACACTATTAACTTGGTGGTGCAAATTGAAAAAAAAAATCACTGGGCCGTGCAGGAGATGCTCTTCATAGCCCGAAAAATGTCTGGGCATTTTCGTATGACATAGGAAGAGGAGGGGGACTGTACCTTACTCAAGCTCAGTGGAAAATACTTTCCATGTTGTGCAGAGTGCTGAAACCCTTCAAAGTCGTCACCTTGAAAGTGAGTTCAGACACTGCCAACTTGAGTCAGGTAATTCCCCTCATTAGACTGTTGGAAAAGCAGCTTGAGAAACTGAAGGAGGAGCTGAAATGAAGTGATTCCGCTAAGCATGTTGAACTTGTAGATCAAGTCCTTTATTTGCTTTGCCAGGATCCATAGGTTGTCAGGATCTTCCAATCAGAGCAATATATTTTGGCGACCGTGCTGGATCCTAGGTTTAAGTTATATGTTGTGTCTTTCTTCCCAGCAGACACAGATCTAAAGAGATGCAAAGAGCTGTTGGTAAGCAAATTGTCATCACAAGCGGCACGTGATGCAGCTATGGTCCCTCCTTTCGTTTTACCAGCAAGTGCGGCTGCCAGAAAAAAACTAAACTTTCCCAAAAGACCCACTGGTGATGCAGATGAGTCAAGTTTTGACATCTGGTCAGGTCTAAAAGAATTGTATAACTTTAATGAAACCTCTACCATGACTCCATCTGATATGGTCACCATTCAAAGAATGGTTGAGGACTATTTTAATGTTAGCATCCAAATAGGCATGTCAGACAGTCCGTTTGACTACTGGCAGGAAAAAAAGGCACTTTGGAGGTCCTTGCACAAACGGGCTTTGCTTTACTTGAGCTGCCCCCCCCCCCTCCAGTGTATACTCAGAAAGAGATTTTAGCACAGCTGGGAACCTTGTCAGTGATCGGTGTAGGGGGCTACTTCCTCAAAATGTGCAAAAGATGATGTTCATCAAAATAAATTATAAATTCCATGAGGAAGACCTTTGCTGCCAATTATGTCCAGAAATTGCAGAAGCACCTGAGGCTGTAATGGTGGATTCCAACGGGGCAAATTAATATTGTGTGAAGATGATGTACACACTGATGAGGGTGAGGAATCAGATGATGATGGCGACAACATCTTGCCTCTTGCCTCTGTAAAGCCAGTTTGTGCATGGAGAGATCATTGTCTGCAATGTCAGCTGCCCATTTCATACTGTATTTATTTAACTAAAATCACATATAGGTATACTTGCAAAATACTCTTATGCCATTTTTCAACATTGATTTTGTAGGTACCAAACTGGTGGGCTTGGTTTTCCTTGATCATAACAGCCATGTTTGGTCAGATGCAACTCAAACACCAAATGGAAAGGCTATTTTGTGATGGTATCTGGAGATGTTCTCTCTCCTCCCCTCTCTGCCTTCCTATCCATAATTCCAGAAACAGAATGATAAGAGAGTTTTAGTACCAGACTTTAAAAATCCCTCTGCCCCCTTCCTGTTTAGAGCTTCCGTTTTGTGTGCTGCCACAGACAGCACCTCGTGCATGCCCCTTTCATTTAAAACTGGGGCAAGAACTGATGTGAATGAGTCAAATATTCTTTGAAAATGACTCCCCACTTCCCTCCCTCATAAATTTGCTTTGGAATCCAAAACTTAAATTAACTTTACTATGAATCAACCTTTCCTGTTCCTACCTTCAAATACATACATACTCCATCTCCCTCAGGCCTCTTGATTAATTAAAACATTTGTTTCCTTATGTCCCATGTTGGAAGTTGAACATCCACATATTTGTGCCAGCCACTGCTGCCACTTATCTTAGTCACCCAGCTAGCTTGGTGCAAATTATGGGCCTAAAATGGATGAAAACAATATTGTGAGCTGTGACGTGGTCAAAATTGAATGCAAACAAGTGGAAATTCATGTTATTTAGGTTAATAATACTGTAGGAACAATAAAAGGCCAAATTATGTGATTTTAGCTGTTTTTATCAATTTTTGAAAGAAAATACAGAACCAAAACTAAAACATGCAAAGGCATTTTTGGCAAAACCAAATCCAGATAAAGAAAAACACAAAGGAGAAACAGATCCAAAACCAAAACATGGGGGTTGGCACACATCCCTAGTTATTAGAGGATTGGTGCAGGGGTGCCATAAAAACTTTTGATCCCGGTACTGTAAGGGTGTGTGGTCCTATTTATTAACAGTTATTTATATAGCACACACATATTCGGCAGTGTTTTAGAGATAATATTTAGACATTCACATCAGTCCTTTACCCAATGGAAGGGTGGGAGCTGGGCGCTAGCAAGTGTAGAGTGGTAGGAAACGAAAGAATAAGAATATTGAATGTAACACTTCTCTTAAAATTCATATTGTTGCCTCATCATGTTGTTTTCAGTTTTGTATATAAATCAAAAAGATACATATCAAAGTGTATCTATCTCCTATAACAATATATGGCACAATAAACTTTTATGTCAAAAGGGTTTTCAGCTTACAAGATAGCCTGTTTCAGGCTTGTAATAGGTAGGTTGTCACCTTTATCACTTACGATTCATTTTCATAGCATATGTGAAACAGTAAGGGATTTTCCAGAATAGTTTAATACATTTTAAACAAATTATTACACAGGACAAAACATTAAAAACTTATAGGGGCTAATTCATGATGTTAATTATTGGACCCCGATAATTAACATTGTAACTTACTGCAGACGCCGGAGCAATTCATCATTGCTACGGCACAAAGACAGCTGATGCGAAATCAGCTGTCTCAGCAAGCGGCTTCACTGCTTTCGGAGCAGGTAATCTTTTCACTGCTCCTTTCAGAGCAATGAATCTTTTTACTGCTCCTTTTTGAGCAGTGATACTAGTGCGCATGCGTGACCTACAGGTCACGCATGTGTACAAAAGCCCCAATGTCCGAAGGAAGAAGCCGGACAGGGGCGGAGGGATCCAAAAGGATCCCTCTTCACAACCTGGGACTACTTCCTATAGGGAAGGAGCGGGTTGCGAACCCAGAGCGGGAGCAAACACCAACTGAAGATGATGCATGCTCCTTCACTCAAGCTCGGAATATATTATATATTCAGAGCTTGATGAATTCTGTCCCCATACTAGTTTATGGGGACAGTGAGCCATTCCACGAGAGGAAGGTAAGCAAGAGATATCTGTGATATCTCCTGCTTTACCTTCTTGATGAATGGCCCGAACACTTAATTTTTACAATTGCAGGTGAAAATGTTCATTTTCACCAGCTTTTGTAAAAATTAAGTGATGGTGATGAATACAGAAGGCCCCATAATCTTAAAACAACAATAGGAAATCTCAATCAACAAATATGTAAAATGGAGGCTTTACCAGATGTCTCTGTTGTAGGTCAGATGCTTATATAGAGATATTTGGAACCTCTATCTTTGCTCCTAAATTTAAGAAATGTTACTCAAAATGCTCTCTACAGGAGGATTCCATAAGAATCTTGCTGTACTTACCCAGATCTTGGTTGAATTAGGAGCAAGGATAGATGTCCAGTAGCCTCCATCTGTATATAACCATCTACCCTAACAACAGAGACATCTGGTAAAGCACATAATGGTTTGGAGTTGGAGGCTGGGAGAAAGACACAATGACATAGTATGGTGGGTTAGTAGTAGGAGGCTGGCAGTGTCTCAGCAGCAGTTAAAGTAAAAGAATATGTAGGATGTATTATGAATCCCTGGGTAGATTCACTGTGTATGAGTGTTTTAAGTAATTAGAAAATAGGAACACCAAAGGGCTTGAAGAAGACTGGGTAAGAAGGTAGCCTAAAGGCCTGCAGTAGACAAAAAAGAAAATAACAAAGTAGGAGATGCGGACCTATGGCCAAGTGGTAGCCTTGAATGCTGATGTGTACAAGGTTTGAGATGTGAGGAAGTGATAATTATAGCCTTGAGGTTGATATATACTTGGTTGAGGTGTGGCCTTGTGACCAAGTTGCAGCCTTTAGGGCTGGTATGTACTTGGCTGGGATGCGGCCTTGTGGCCAAGTTGCAGCCTTGAGAGCTGCTATGTACTTGGATGGGATGCGGCCTTGTGGCCAAGTTGCAGCCTTGAGGGCTGGTATGCACTTGGCTGGAATGCAGCCTTGAGGCCGAGTTGCAGCCTTGAGGGCTGATAAGTACTTGGCTGGGATGCGGCCTTGAGGGCTGATGTATACTTGGCTGGAATGTGGCCTTGTGGCCAAGTTGCAGCTTTGAGGGCTGATGTGAACTTGGCTGAGGTGCGGCCTAACGGCCATGATGTGGCTGCATCAGCCATGATGAAGTAACAAAAGTCCACTCTGATGCAGCAGTGTGGCTGAGACTGCTGTTAAATTGGTAACAAAAGTCCACTCAGATGCAGCAGTGTGGCTGAGATTGCTGTGAGACCATGAGAATGCTCTCCACACACGTGCAAAACACTATAGCCGGCATCTGAGTAAAGCATCAGCAGAGGTGAAAAAAAGAGAAGGATCCAATCAGGACATGACGGAGCAGCCAGGTATGAGGACCTCATGGAGTAGCAGCCCGGCGTCATGGTCTCTTAGCAACGGGCCTGAGAGGATAGCCCAGAGCACTGTTGTCAGACAAGGCGCAGCAGCGGCTTGTGACAGCATGTCAGCCTATTTATTATTTAGCTCCTCCTACACAAAAACAAACACCCCAGTAGAGTAATTTGTTGTCTTTTCTCTGTCTTTATTACCAGAGGAAGATATGTTGAAATCAACTAAAATATTCCCATATTTTACAGAATAAAATAAAAATATTTATGGATAGTGGTACAATAAAAGTACATTATAAAATGATAATATAACAAACAAACACAAACAATGTAGATACATACAGTAGCTACCTCTTGCAGTATAAATTACTTTAATATTTCATTTCCTAACGATAAAGAAATTGCACCTTTCAAGCCCCTCCTGATGCCTTTTATTTGCTACAGGACCTCTCCACATTCTACTTATGTGCCATTTGATTCCTCCACATGCCCTTTATGTTCTATCAGACTCCTCTACATGTGCCGTATATGTCATCAGACTCCTCCACATGCCCGTAATATGCCATCAGACCTAGGACCTGATTCAGACCTACTCACAAGCGGCCGCTCGTTCGTATGCTGCCGATGTTGTCAGACCGCGCATGCGTACACTTCGTCCTGCGCGTGCTCAAACTACTCGGAGCGATCGGAATCCTTCCCAGCAAAGACAGCCCAGTGTATCGAGTGACAGGAGAGGCTGCTTGTGGGTGGTAACAGGGGCAGGAGACTAATAACGGGGGGAGTGGAGGTGCGAACACAGGCATGCCTGAGTGTAGCAATGCCGTTTCAGAGGTGTGCATAATTATCAGCCAGCATCAAGTCCTCGCAGTGCTTGTGGTAAGGTAAGGAAACCACAAGCGCTGCGAGCCCTTCAGATGGTCCTCGTTATACCAATGTTTTAATACACTTCCAGGAGATGCCATGCGCTAGTGGGTGTCTCTACATATGCTAATGGGCATCTATAGACACAAAGTGATCACTCGCCAACACAAAGTAGGCGTGCTTATGCCTTTCTGAATGAGCACCTGCCATGCCGTCACTTAGCCGAATTTGCATATGCTGGGTGCGAGTGATCGCATCTAGCAAGCTGCTCTGAATGAGCTCCCTACTCTTCCAAGGGGGTTTATTGCATACAAAGATAATTATTACAATGTGTACATTGGATGGGGTCTGGGAAGGGGGTAGGATCACTTGATAGCACTTGAAAAGTGAGAGGGGGAATGCTCTCTAACCCAAGGCATTAAAATGTCTAGTTATGGCTCTGCCTACACTAACCGTTGCTTGTTAACTGATCCTGTACTGCCTGCAATGATTCCATATTACAGACTGGCAATGGCTCTGTCTACCAAACTCATATGTGACAACTTTTCTCTGATGGTTGAGGTGGGAGGTAGGGGGGCATGTTGCTGAGACTTGTGATCACAGTGATTACTAATAGCAAAATGGGAAATTCTCTACTGCAAATTATCCACTCTTTGCCTCACCAGCATCTTTGTCCCACTCACTACAATGCACAGTACAGCTGCTAACCATGCTCTTTACACTTCTATACAGATGGTAGTAAATTAGCTCAATGTTTAATGACTTTAGTTGGATAGTAAAGTCACTGCCATTTTCATCTGGACCTTTGCCACCTTGCATCAGCACTTTCTAAGAAAGAAAAAACTTCTGCCCTGAATCTACAACTTTTTAAACCTCTTTCAAACTTCCCTAACCAGTGACTACCCTTGGACTTCCCCCAATTGTTAGCACACATGCAGATGTCCTGCGATATGTGGCTCCAGAATGTACGGCATTATAGGATATGACTCCGGGCATGATTCAGAAGTGAACACAGTGTCACTGTTTGCACAGTTTAGTGATTATTTGCTACTGCATATGTGCGAAAAGTCAAAGAAACTCCTACGACGTCCATGTGTACCACTAAGTGTACGCAGATATCTCTGTTGGGAATGGAGTCGCTTGTAATAAGGCTGCTGGGGGACAGCCATGGATGTTCCTGGGATGTAACTGGGAGGCAGCTTGAAGTTAATGCAAAAAAGGCATGTCTCATGGGCATGTTATGGGAGAAGAAGATATTGCTCCAGCCATAGGGCATTGCAAGTGTCAATGGTGATTATAATGGCGTCCCTTTGTGTACATATTAAATGTATTATGCTCCTAAATTCAATGACAGTTTGATATGTTCTAAAATTATTGGCCGTTTAATAGAGAGTATCTGCAATTAGTTTAACCCACGTGTGTACGTCTCATTTGAGAAGATCCAGCTATAATCATGTGTGCTTATAAATCTAATATATCAACCAAATAAATCCCCTTACTAGGGTGTTATATTATGATGTAACACATTACAGACCATTTCTCTGTTTGTAATTGTGTTTCCACAGCACCGCGTTGATTCCAGAACAGCAACACTGTATCAATCTCAATAGTCTGGTTTAATAGTGGATAACAAACAGATCATTACAGAGTATCCAACCTGCCAGTAATTCCTCTAATTTATTTTCATTTACAGGTGCTTGTTCCCATTCATCACTAATTAATAGCTTGGTTCATACACACGGGGTAATAGTATAATATAATAATAATATAAACTGGGCAGCACAGATGGTTAACATTACTGCCTCACAGCACTGAGGTCATTGGTTCAATACCCACTACGGCCATTACTGTGTGGAGCTTGTATATTCTCTCTGTGCTTGCGTGGGTTTCCTCCGGGTGCTTCGGTTTCCTACCACACTTCAAAAATATACAGGTAGGTTAATTGGCTCCTAACAAAAAATTACCCCTAGTGTGTATGTGTGTGTGCATGTGGTAAGGAATATAGAGTGTAAGCTCCACTGGGGCAGGGACGGATGTGAATGGACGAATATTCTCTGTACAGCGCTGCGGAATATGTGTGCGCTATATAAATAACTGGTAATAAATAATAATAAATAAGTGGCACTGCTGATTCTGGCCATATATCTCTCTCATTCAGCCGAGTTAGTTAGTGGAAGGCAGGTAGAGAGTCAGGATTACTTTTGTTTAAACAACACTCTAAACAACAATCTATTAAATATCCTTCTCATTTAAGAAATCAGAGAATCTAATGTGTTTTTTATTTTTTAGATCTCACCATCTATACAGAATAGGCTCAGTTCTGTAACAAAAACTATACTAAACCAAATTTAGTTTATATAAAAAGTGGATCATCTGTTATTATCATCAATATGGATATGAGATAAGTAGAAAGTAAATGTGTTTCCAACATATTTTTAGAAGCACATTTAAATATTTACATGAAAAAAATACACCTTGTGGGATCTAGCACCCCTCCCCAGTGTCTATAGGTTCCCATTGTAACATTAGGCTCAATCCCATCAATTAATAATACCCAGTGACTTTATCCCCCCAATAGTAATAGATCCCCAAGTGGCATTTCCCCCACCTTCCTGATGTCTATAGGTCCCTAGTGAAGGTCCCTCTCTGCCCCTCCTCCCTAATGACAAATACTACCTTGTCAATAGAATTCCCCTGAGTGACAATAACTCTCCTTGGGCATTACCCCCTCAGCCGCTCATGGCTATTTATCTTCCTAATGCAGTTACCAAGTGTCATCACTAGGAAGGTGCGAGGGATGTGAAACTCATCGGGTATCACACAGAGATGGGCTATTTGGCAAACCGTGGTGTCACCAACCACAGTGACACCACTGCACTTACCGCACCCCTACCCATCATGCAGAGCACAGCAGAATGGATGTTCTGCTGACCTCTGCATTCGGAGGTCAGCTAATAGTGCTCAGATGGACTTTGAGTACATCTCTTTGCATCAGAGTTTAACTTGATTTATGGTGCATGCACTCCAAAAGGCCATTCATATTATGCCATGAGAATAGCATTCTGAGGCAGTGACGTTGGAGGTCATAGATGGGTAATGATTATATCAAAATTACATTTTAATTATTTCAACACAGCCTTTTTTCTCTTTGTAAGATTCAAATCTTGGATTTCTGATACAGTAATCCCAAATCATCAATTGCCAATTTTCTGTGAAACATCTGTTTTATACAGTAGATCGGATAAAAGCTGGTTTGTTTTTTAAACATATATACTTTACTACTAATATCATTCAATGTTTCATTAGGAAAAAAAAATCAATACAAGGTGCTGTATAGACCATTTAAATACTTAATGTAAGCAAGTTTCAAGCAAATTAAATTTTATAGCATGGGTTAATTTTAGTATTTTTTTTTTTTTTTTAAAAAGATTTCTCATTAAAGGGAATATTTATTAATATTATTCTTACTAAAATAATGTGAAAACGTTTTATTTTTTCACACTCCACATTATTTTAGTATCACTTTAATGTATTAAATGGCTTCTGTAGCAGTTTTTGTAAAGACTTCTCCAAGCCCTTAAATACGCATTATTTTAGTAAGCAAATAGCATTTCCCATTCTTGTAATGGGAAATGTGATCTGCTTAAGTTTACTAAAATACAATTGTAAAAAAAATAATGAGAAGAGCTCTGTAATAATAATAATGCCACCTGGAGATGGCGTGATTAGGGCTTTCCCCTGTTTCACAGACTCCTGCTCTGTTCTGACAGGCAGAGCAGAGCTGGGAGCTGCCGTCTGTGATCAGCCTTGTGTGTCTAAATAGATCACAAGCTGATCACTGTAAAAAAAAATATGTAAAGAATAACAGAATATTTACCTGAACTCAGGCTCCAGTGATAGGTGATCCGATGAGCTCCTCTGTGACTTCAGTCAGCTGATTGCTGGGCTCCTGCATCTGATGTGTGTTGTAAACCAGTATCTCAGTTTACAGCACACATCAGATGACCAGGGTCACAGAGCAGGAGCCCAGCTATCAGCTGATCGGAGTCACAGAGGAGTTCACCGATTCACCAATCACCGGTCCCTGGGTGCAGGTAAGTGTTAGCTTAGCAGGGGACGGGCGTCGTCGCACAGGGAGGTAGCTGGCGTAGCATGCTGCATGTGCGCGGTCACACTCTCTGGGTATTTTTTGCGGAAAATACCCTGAGAAGTGCGGGGGGAGATTCACAGGGACAGAGCTTTCTCGCAAGCTCTGTCCCTGCATTCAATATTTCATACATCCTTGCGATGTATTCAAATATTGCATTGTGATTTGGGGTGAATTTATCACATCCTATCCGCATCTGAAATGCGGATTGTGAGAAATATGTCCCAAAATCTGGGAATTAAAATTAAGGTTTTCATCTTGTAGTACTATCTTATTCTTTAATTGACTTTACTTTTATGGCTATTTTTCATTAGATTATATTTCCTCTAATATACCTCTCTTTTTAAAACAATGATTTCTACTTATTTTTTCTATTTTTGAATTGGTGATTATATTCATTGTTTCGGTGTAGGTTCTCATGTACTGTACAGTAATGAGCCAAAAGATTTTGTATGGGTACAAGTAAACAAAATGTGTATGATTTCTCTCCAAAAATCTATATGTAGCATTTTTAGGATTCAGAGCACCATATCTATGGAGCCCTTTATTGATCCAATTTTTTTTGGTATCTTTCAATATTTGCACAATTATATGTCCAACTTTATTACAATTTATATTGTATGGTTTTTGCCTTGTATCGGTCATTTAATTTGTATTAATTTTATAATCATAATGTAGAACAGCAGTTCTCAACCATGGGGTACTGTATGTGATGCATATGGGTACATAAACATTTTTTTGTAATGGCTGGATGGAGGTTGATAAATAGTCACATGGAGAAAGAGTCCTACATTTCTTGACCCCCATGCATCACAATGTGTCACACATAATAATTAGGAAAATACAGTGACATGCATAAAAGAGATACAGTATTTGTATTGAATGAAATCCAAAGCATTTCTGTCAGAACTTGTGACTGATATCAGCCTGCCTATGATATCACATGCTAATATGTGTTTTACCAGTTGCTAGTTTCTATTTTTCTTATTAAATCTTATTTCACATGTATTGCTTTTATATATAGCAGCACCTACAATTTTTATTATTTTATGTAGCAATTATATTTATTACAAATGGTAATACAAATAGCGCAAGTGGGCTGCCAGGATTTTGTCATGAGGATAGCATTCTGAGGCAGTGATGTTGGAGGTCATAGATGGTTAATGATGATATCAAAATTCCATTTTAATGATTTCAACACAGCCTTTTTTTCTTTGTAAGATTCAAATCTTGGATTTCTGATTCAGTAATTCTAAATCATCAATTACCAATTTTCTATGAAACACCTGTTTTATACAGTGAATCGGATAAAAGGGGGATTATTTTTTAAACATACAGTATATTATTTACTACTAATATCATTCATGTTTCAATAGGAAAGAAATTTCAATGCAAAGTGCTGTGAAGGCACAAGCAGAAAATAATTGAGACTCCCTGATGTAGAATATCCACAGATATGGAATATTTATCTGTAGGATGCACCCTATGCTCATTTGATGACTTTGCACTGGCCAAGAATAAATGGGAACAGGCAGTGAAAATTATACATATAGTACAGTTATGTGAAAATTCCCTGCTTGACATAAGTGCATATTTCTTAAAGTTATACTGCTATAAATCCCCTCAAAATAACCATTTTCAGGGGATCCCCACAAAATCAAAGCATCCCCAGGAGATTACTCTGATATCTGGTGCAGTCCTTCCATTTCCATCCGCAAAAGCAGACCCCATAGGGGCTGCTAAACTGTCGGATTTACCAAGCTCCGGAATGCTACTATGGGCTATTCCATCACATATTTTTTCGTGGAGGGATCCAGAGGATCCCTCTCCATCAGCCCCATTTGATGCATGCTCAGACTGATAGCCACGCATGCACAGTACCTGCACGGGGTTGAAACCCCGAAGCAAAGAGATAGCTTTTTTGGAAACTTTGTCCCAGTGACTAAATAGTAAATGCATGCAGTATTGCGAGTTGGGGTGTAATTATTGATTGGGTTGATTATAAAAGCACCTCATAATCTTAAACCATATCATAGAAAAATGAATCTCTTTTCTGTGCTGGAAACCATTTGTTTAAAAATATCTGGCCTCCATTGCTCCCACCCTACAGCAAGGAATAGCTATTGTCAATGCTTCCTTCCCATTCCAAAAAGCTTTATAGACAGTGATGTAGATTACTGATAACTACTGTAGATCCAGGGTTAGAACCTGTTTATATTGAGTTTGACAACTTACAGTATGTTCCTAAGGGCTGATTCAGAGTTACACAAAGTTAGCCATAAGTGTGGTCGTATTCTGTGTTCTGAAATAAAGGTTGATCTTAACCGATCTGCAAAGTTGCATGTAACTATGTGGCCGTACCACCCAGTTGTCGTCCAGTTACATCAATTCAGCCACAAGTGAGATGCGGCAGAGATGCGCATGACTTGGAATCGGGGACGTATTTATAATGGGTGCAGGGTGTGTGGAGCACACACAGGCCCCTGAGTCCAAGGGGGCCCACACCGCACACCTTGCACCCATATTTAGTTTTACCTTTTCACAGTCTTCAGAGTGCTGCTCTGCAGTGACGGGTGACTTGTGCATGAGCAGAAAAGATGTCCCATTAAGCCAGCATTTACTGCGCTCAGTCTGCTGCCAGAGAAGAGGGGGCCCAAATGGAGGCTGCACACAGGTCCCCTCCTCTCTTAAAATGCCCCTGCTTGGAATTGCTCGTAGTTGCGCTCTATATGCTCAGCTTGGACACATGAGCAATGTGAAACATTTAAAGATCTGTCCACAAAATGGACTTGTATAAACGTCTGAATCAACCCTAGAATGTCTGCACTTCCAGAAAAACATATAATTTTTATCCCCTAATCCATTGAGATGTGCGGTTTGATTTCTGCGGAAACCAAACACAGCCGAACTTAGGGGTTCCCAGTCATACCGAGCAAGGGCTCGGGTCTTCCCGCCATGTTCGGATCTCAAAAAGAGACAAAACCTCATCTTCCTGGCATTGGATCTCATGTGTCCTGGGTTGAATATTAAAGTCCCTCCCTCCTGATCGGATGCCATTTCACACAGGAGACCGGAGGGAGAGTGTGAGGGACTTGGCTGCAGCACTGTAAGGCACTAAAAAACGCCATTAGGAGGAGTAGACTGGAGCACTGTGTTAAAGCCAGTGTATTAGAATCTTACAATACTGTATTTTTTCATAATAAATTGCCCACTGGGCGACACTATTGCGTTGATATATATTCATAAGATTTAATTTTCCTGCAGTGCCACAAGAAATATGGCTGCTCCCTAGAAGACGTAAATGAAAGAAAATATTGCAGATGATCTAGCAATACCTCATACATCACAGACAGATGCTAGAACCCAGGGGCTTAATGGCACGTGGAAATAAAGATACAGATAAACAATACATATGCAGAATCCTTACACCTTTCACAAGCAAGGCATAATGATTCTATAGCAATAAATATTTTCTATTAAACTTGTCACGTTTGTTTAATTTCTTTAGAACACAGAAAATCTATTATATTCAGTAGACTTCTAGAGAAAATTCAGAAAAATAGAAATAGAAGGTTAATCCCAACTACAGTACATATGTTATTAATGGGTACCATCAATCTACCGTAAAATTTATTGCATTTAGATGTCTGATCACATGAATGTGCATTATTTCTTAAAATAGTGATTTTCATAACGAAACCCTATGGGGCAGTAATTTATTCAATCACTCAAAACAATTCAATCACGCATAAAAGAGGCCTGTCTTATAATTGCCCTGTATGTAAGCTTCACCAAGGAAAACTTAGATAATTCTATTTAACCTATTCTCTGCCAGTAGCTGCATTTGGCACTATAGTACTTTGCTTTAACGTAGGGTTCCAGCAAATTATACATCAAGTGATCAGTGTTTTTCAGGAGCTGATTGATACTACTCAGAGCTAATGTACTGTATATTAAAACTAAATATAAAACTGGAACATCCCCATCCACTCCCGCATTTGCCTATGAAGTAAGTTGGGGAAAAGAATTGCAAGTAAATAGCTTACAGTAATAAAAAATAAAAAAAGGATATTTTTGCATTTTTATGCTATCATATTATAAATAGGGATGTGCAGGCTCGGATTAGTTCGGCCTTTCCCCCAAGTTCAGATTTTTCCCGCCAAAAATTGGGTCTCACAAAGAGGCAAAATGGACTTTTGTCCAGGAATGATGTTGTTTGTCCATGAAAGATGACGTTTTGCCTCTTTCTGAGACCCGATTTTTGGCATATCACCCAACTGTCCCGAATTTACCGGGACAGTCCTGTTTTTATGGGACTATCCCGCTGTCCCACCCGCTGGCCGCATTGTCCCGTGGTGGGGGGGAAGCATACACCGCTGCTCTGCATAGCCTGTATGCAGAGCGACAATAGATGCTGTGCGCGTGCGCAAAGCATCTATTCACAGTACGGGGGGGGGGAGCCCGGGTACAGCCCAGCATCTCGGAGATGCTGGGCACGCCCCTTAGTATGTAAACGGGGTGTGCCGCTAGGCCACGGCCCTTTACGTGTAGGTTACGCCCCCTTTTCCGGCGCGCGGATGTTCCTACCGATTATAATCAATTGTTGAGAGGCATGTTTTTGGCGGGAAAACTTGGATCTGAACTTGGCGGGAAAATTCGAACTAATCCGAGCCTGCACATCCCTAATTATAAATGCCTACTAGAGGTGAAGGTCATTGTTATACACTGTGAATGGTTAATAGCCGTCCCCTCCCATTAAGTTACATCGGAAAGAACATAAATAAGCTGCAATAAATAGACATGTTTGTGGTAGGGGAAAAAAATGCAGCTTTTATTAAATTCAGATTATACATTAGAAATATTGCAAAGATTTTACTCAACCCTTCACTGTAGCTTATTTTTCACCTCCATATCCAAAATGATCTCAACATACAGCACACACCCACTACAATGTGTAAAAAATGGTAATTTCTTAGCTTCTTATGTAATATGATCTCAACATACTGTGTCAATATCACGCTAGGTAGCGATAGTGAGCCATGTATTCTTTGTAAGGCTGGAGGGACATTTTCACCTAATATCAGTGGTCGAAGTGGAATTCTGAAGTAGGGATGTGGAGGAATTGTTTGTGTGCGTCGTAGGCGCGTCCAGAAAATGGGTGTGGCCACACGTCACAAGGGGCGTGGCCTCATCACAAAGGGCGTGGCCACTCAAAATGCTCAGCTTCCATCTCTTTGCATTCTCGCTCTCGCCTTCCATCTATTACCCTTTGTATCTCCTTCCTTTTGTCGCCTCTGCACCTCTCACTCCCTCCCGTCTCTTTGTAACATCCTGCATCCCTCACTCCCTACTTCCTTTTCTCTCCCCCTGTACCTCATACTCCCTCCTTCCATCTGTCACTCCCTGCACCTCACTCCCTATAGACTGTCACTGATTACTATAGACACAGGCACACAGAGGTAATGAAGCACATAGAGGTAATGAGGCACGCAGGGGAGGTGGGGTACATAGGCATGGTAAAAGGACACAGAGGGAGACAATCTTACACAACTTATGGTTTATTTAACCACTTCACGACCTGGTGGTGTAACTATTTTTGTTTGTGTTTTGGACTTTTAAAGAAAAAATTCAATATTTTGCATGAAAAAATTATGACTTTTACTGTATCTTAAAATAGGATATTGGAATTTCTGACTTGTTTTAGTCCGTAATATTATAATAAATAGCAAACATCAGGAATTGTGGCATATTTGTTAAGCAGCTAATGGGCATAATATCCCAAAGCTATATTTTCTATAGTGGCGCCCTAGTCTGTATATTTCCTATAGTGAACCCCCTTCTCTGTATATTCCCTATAGTGACCCCCTTGTCTGTATATTCCCTATAGTGAACCCCTAGTCTGTATATTCCTTATAGTGACCCCCTAGTCTGTATATTCCCTATAGTGACCCACCCTAGTCTGTATATTCCCTAAAGTAACCCCCCTTGTCTGTATATTCCCTATAGTGAACCACCTTGTCTGTATATTCCCTATAGTGACCCCCTAGTCTGTATATTATCTATAATGACCCCCCTTGCCTGTATATTCCCTATAGTGACCCCCCTTGTCTGTATATTCCCTATAGTGAACCCCCTTGTCTGTATATTCCCTATAGTGACCCTCCTTGTCTGTATATTCCTTATACTGACCCCCCTTGTCTGTATATTCCCTATAGTGACCCCCCTTGTCTGTATATTCCTTATAGTGACTCCCCTTGTCTGTATATTCCCTTTAGTGACCCCCTTATCTGTATATTCCCGATAGTGACCCTTTCCCCTTCTCTGTATTATGTTAACTGACCTCCTCAAACATGCCCTTCCCCCTCCTTGATGTCCCTAATTGTGTGGCTCAACCCCACCTCCTCCAACCCAATCTGCATTTTCCTTAATAACTGCTCATCAGCCCCCCTTCCCCCAGTCTGTAATTACCATAAACCTCCCTCCCCCTGCTTGTCTGTCCCTTAGAGCTCTCTTTCCCCTATGCATAGTCTATTAGTGCTCCCCCCAGGGTCAGTAGTGTACTTACCAATAAAGAAGGCCCCCTCCGTTGTTCTTTCAATACATACATCCCCCTCAGACCCTCCTCTCTGGCGGGCAGAATGCATGAGTCATTAGCACTTCCATTGCACGCTGCTGCTTCCGTGGGTAAGTCATACTGTAGGTGCAGCTGCAGCAGTAATAGCCAAGCCTGGTCCCATTATTATTATAAGCCCCTCTATCCCCAACCTTAGCCACTGTACTGGGCAGTGGCGTAACTAGGGTATTTGGAGCCCAGGGCAAGGCGCGTGCGGAAAAAAAATGGGCGTGGTCACTTAAAAATGGGGCGTGTCAACATGACACACACCTTTGTTTTCACACTGAACATTCCTATCCATATGCACCTTAACCTCAGTAGTACCCCTTATACAGTACCCCCAGTATGCAGTTGTGGTCCTTCTTATGTAGGCCCATAGTAGTGCCCCTTATACAGTATCCCCAGTAGTGGTCCTCCTTATACAGCCCCCAATTAGTTCCCCTTACTCAGTGCCCCCAGTAGTGGTCCCCCCCAAATGCAGTGCCCTATGTAGTGTTCCCCCTTATGCAGTGCCCCCAGTAGCAGTCCCCACAATGCAGTGCGCCCAGTAGTGGTATCCCCTTATGCAGTGCTCTTTATATAGTGCCCCCAGTAGTAGCCCCCCCTATGCAGTGCCCTTTATATAGTGCTCCCAGCAGTAGTCCCCCCCGTTCAGTTTTCCCAGTAGTGGTCCCCCTTATGCAGGCACCCAGTAGTGATCCCCCCCTATCTAGTTCCCCCTGTAGTGGTCCCCCCAGTGCAGTGCCCCTAGCAGTAAGCCCCTTATATAGTGCCCCCAGCAGTAGTACCCCCCCTCCCATGCAGTGCCCCCAGTAGTGGTCCCCCTGATGCAGGCCCCCAGTAGTGACCCCCCCTATCCAGTGGTCCCTGTAGTGGTCCTTCCTGTTATTGCCCCCAGTAGTGGTCCCCACAGTGCAGTGCCCCTAGTAGTAGGCCCCTTTTATAATGCCCCCAGTAGTAGTTCCCCCCCTCCCATGCAGTGCCCCCAGTAGTGGTCCCCCTGGTGCAGGCCCCCAGTAGTGAACCCCCTATCCAGTGCCCCCTGTTGTGGTCCTTCCTATTATTGCCCCCAGTTGTGGTCCCCCCAGTGCAGTGCCCCTAGTAGTAGGCCCCTTTTATAATGCCCCCAGTAGTAGTCCCCCCCCAAGTAGTGGTCCCCAGTTGAGGTTCCCCTCCCGATTAAGTGCCCCCAGTAATAGCCCCTCCAGTAGAGGTCCTCCCAATAATGGTGCCCCCAGTAATAGCCCCCCCCAGTAGAGGTCCTCCCAATAATGGTGCCCCCAGTAGTAGCCACCCCCCCGTTGTGCCCCCACCCCCAGTAGAGGTCCCCCCAGTAGTAGCCACCCCCCTCCGCCGTTGTGCCCCCAGTAGTGCAGGCAGGTTTTAAAAAAAATATATAAAAATATACTTACCTGAATCCACGCTGTTGCTCCGGTCCGCGACACCGCTCCCTCCCACCAGTCCTCCCGGGCTGGCGCGCTCAGCATTATGGGAGAGACGTCATGATGCCATGACGTCTGTCCCATTACCCACTGCAGGAGCCAGACGGAAGTCCGGCTCTTGGAGTGGGTGCTGCAGCAATCAATGAGAGTCTATCTGACTCTCATTGGCTGCTGTTTAACACACGCATCGCTGCCAGCGCTAGCGGCGATGCGTGTGTTATGCACAGCCTGAGCCCGCCTCCTGGCACTATTGGGCAAGCGCTCAGGGGGAGGGAATGGGCTCAGGTGTGCAGCACAGGACCGGCGATGGAAGCCTAGCGCCGGTCCCGTGTAAATGTGTAGCGCTGACCGCACTCACTGCGGTCGGCGCTACACTGGTGGCTAACTAGGGCGGGTGCCGGACCATGGTCGGCAGCGCCCCCCCGCGCCGCCGGTCCCACAGTGCCCAGGGCGCGCACCCCGCACGCCCTGCCCTAGTTACGCCACTGGTACTGGCGTCCCCTTCTCGCAGGCGCACATGCCCCAGTTGGCCTACCCTCATTAAGACACTGGAGAGGTACTGGGTATTACATGAAAGCCGGGGACAGGAGGAGTTGGGGACAAAAGTAGGAGGCTGGGATAGGACACAAAAAGAAGCCAGGTACTGTGACTGTCCCATCTATTAGAGGTGGAGAGAAGCCGGGACCAGGAGCTGACGGGAGCCTGGTAAAGAGGAGGCGGGGATAGGAGGAGGCAGGGTTCCAGATTTTAGAGGTGGAGAGGCGCTGGGGACAAGAGGAAATGTGAGCATGGCATTAATGTCAGTGAGGGTACTGCTGCTGGGGCCAGTCGTGCTGCGGTGTTCAGTACTAGCATATCCTCCCTGGGGCAGGTGCCTGCCATTCAGTAACATGCTGATGCTAAATGAGCAATGCATAGCCACGCAGTGCCTACCCTCAGAAAGCAGGCAGGGGAGAGAGGCACAGAAAAGGTTTGGGGCCACGTGTTTGCACTAGGGGTGAGCGGGTTCGGATTTCTGAAATCCGAACCCCCCCGAGCCCCCCCGATCCGAGGCCGGTCCGAGTCAGGCTCGACTTTTCCCGCCTGATTCGGATCTGAAATCGAGGCAAAACGTCATCATCCCGCCTTCCGGGTCTCGCGGGTTTTGGATCCTATATAAGGTACCAGCGTCGGCGCCATTTTCTCACTCGGCTGTGGACAGTGAAGAGGGAGGGTGGGAGTTAGGGCTGGCTGGGCTGTGTAGTGTAGTGCAGAGTAGTGTTGTGCTGTGCTGTACTGCTGTTGTCCACTACTTCAAAGTCCATAGGGGCTGGCTGTGTTGTGCTGTGCTGCTGTTGTTAATAGGGGCTGTGTCCACTACTTCAAAGTCCATAGGGGCTGGCTGGACTGTGTTGTGCAGTCAGTTCTCCATAGGGGCTGTGTCCACTCCAAAGTCCTGTGCAGTGTCCCAGTCCTAAAGGGGTGCTGTAGTGTTGTCCAGGGGGTGCTCTGTCCATCAGGGGTGCTCCCCCCAAGTGCTAAAAAAATAATATTTTTTGTGTGTTTGTGAATTGTGTGCGCAGTAGCCGCACGTGCATCAACAAAGTAGTGCCAAGCGTGCGCCTGTGTCATAAGTAAAGAGCCGGCTGGCTTGACCGTTAAAGGGAGCTGTAACCCCCAAAGTACACTCCAGTCCAAACCAAAAAAAAAATTATTTTCTGTGTTTGTGAATTGTGTGCGCAGTAGCCGCACGTGCATCAACAAAGTAGTGCCAAGCGTGCGCCTGTGTCATAAGTAAAGGGCCGGCTGGCTTGACCATTAAAGGGTGCTGTAACCCCCAAAGTACACTCCAAACCAAAAAAAAAATATTTTCTGTGTTTGTGAATTGTGTGCGCAGTAGCCGCACGTGCATCAACAAAGTAGTGCCAAGCGTGCGCCTGTGTCATAAGTAAAGGGCCGGCTGGCTTGACCATTAAAGGGTGCTGTAACCCCCAAAGTACACTCCAAACCAAAATATTTTTTCTGTGTTTGTGAATTGTGTGCGCAGTAGCCGCACGTGCAACAACAAAGTAGTGCCAAGCGTGCGCCTGTGTCATAAGTAAAGGGCCGGCTGGCTTGACCATTAAAGGGTGCTGTAACCCCCAAAGTACACTCCAGTCCAAACCAAAAAAAATAATATTTTCTGTGTTTGTGAATTGTGTGCGCAGTAGCCGCACGTGCATCAACAAATTAGTGCCAAGCGTGCGCCTGTGTCATAAGTAAAGGGCCGGCTGGCTTGACCGTTAAAGGGTGCTGTAACCCCCAAAGTACACTCCAGTCCAAACCAAAAAAGTATATATTTTCTGTGTTTGTGAATTGTGTGCGCAGTAGCCGCAAGTGCATCAACAAAGTAGTGCCAAGTGTGCGCCTGTGACATAAGTAAAGGGCCGGCTGGCATGACCGTTATAGGGTGCTGTAACCCCCAAAGTACACTCCAAACCAAAAAAATATGTATTTTCTGTGTTTGTGAATTGTGTGCGCAGTAGCCGCACGTGCATCAACAAAGTAGTGCCAAGCGTGCGCCTGTGTCATAAGTAAAGGGCCGGCTCGCTTGACCGTTAAAGGGTGCTGTAACCCCCAAAGTACACTCCAGTCCAAACCAAAAAAAAAATTATTTTCTGTGTTTGTGAATTGTGTGCGCAGTAGCCGCACGTGCATCAACAAAGTAGTGCCAAGCGTGTGCCTGTGTCATAAGTAAAGGGCCGGCTGGCTTGACCATTAAAGGGTGCTGTAACCCCCAAAGTACACTCCAGTCCAAACCAAAAAAAAAATATTTTCTGTGTTTGTGAATTGTGTGCGCAGTAGCCGCACGTGCATCAACAAAGTAGTGCCAAGCGTGCGCCTGTGTCATAAGTAAAGGGCCGGCTGGCTTGACCGTTAAAGGGTGCTGTAACCCCCAAAGTACACTCCAGTCCAAACCCCAAAAAAATATATTTTCTGTGTTTGTGAATTTTGTGCGCAGTAGCCGCACGTGCATCAACAAAGTAGTGCCAAGCATGCGCCTGTGTCATAAGTAAAGGGCCGGCTGGCTTGACCATTAAAGGGTGCTGTAACCCCCAAAGTACACTCCAGTCCAAACCCCCAAAAAAATAATTTTCTGTGTTTGTGAATTGTGTGCGCAGTAGCCGCACGTGCATCAACAAAGTAGTGCCAAGCGTGCGCCTGTGTCATAAGTAAAGGGCCGGCTGGCTTGACCGTTAAAGGGTGCTGTAACCTCCAAACCAAAATAAAAAATATTTTCTGTGTTTGTGAATTGTGTGCGCAGTAGCCGCACGTGCATCAACAAAGGAGCAGCGCCAAGCGTGCGCCTGTGTCCCATAAGTAAAGAGCCGGCTGGCTCATTTCTTAAAGGCTGGTGTAACCCACAAAGTGCACTACTCTCCAGCAAAAATAAAAAAATATTTTCTGTGTTTAGCCGCACGTATATATCAAATCGATATAACATAAATGGAGGACCAAACTTTCTCCGATAAAAATAAAATAGAGAAAGATCAAGAACCACTTCCTCCTAGTGCTGAAGCTGCTGCCACTAGTCATGACATAGACGATAACATGCCATCAACGTCGTCTGCCAAGGCCGATGCCCAATGTCATAATAGAGGGCACATACAATCCCAAATGACAAAGTTCAGGAAAATGACCTTGAAAAAAACATTTAAATCAGCTGAAGAGAAACGTAAACTTGCCAATATGCCATTTACGACACGGAGTGGCAAGGAACGGCTAAGGTCGATCCCTAGTATGTTCATGACTAGTGGTTCAGCTTCACATGACGATGGAAGCCCTCCTGCCACTAAAAAAATCAAAAGAGTTAAGCTGGTAAAAGCACAGCGAAGAACTGTGCGTTCTAAGAAGATATCACAAATCCCCAAGGAGAGTCCAAGTGTGGTGGTGGTTGCGATGCCTGACCTTCCCAGCACTGGACGGGAAGAGGTGGCTCTTTCCACCATTTGCACGCCCCCTGCAAGTGCTGAAAGGAGCACCCACAGTCCACTTGCTGATATGCAAATTGAAGATGTCACTGTTAAAGTACAACAGGATGAGGATACTGGTGTAGCTGGCGCTGAGGAGGAAGTTGGCGAGGAGGATTCTGATGGTGATGTGGTTTGTTTAAATCAGGCTCCGGGGGAGACAGTTGTTGTCCGTGGGATGAAAAAGCCCATCACGGTCATGCCTGGGCAGAAGACCAAACATTCCACCTCTTTGGTCTGGCAATATTTCTATCCAAATCTGGACAACAACTGTCTTGGCATATGTACCATATGTAAAGGTGAAATAAGTAGGGGTAGGGACGTCAACCACCTAGGAACATCCTCCCTTATACGGCACCTGCAGCGCGTTCATAAAAAGATACTGTCAAGTTCAGAAACTTTGGCTAAGACCATAAGCAGTCCAGGGACACCTAAATCCCGTTGTCCTGTTGTATCCAAGCGCCTGCAAACCACACCGTCAACTCCCTCCTCGTCAATTTCCTCCTTAGTCAGGATCGGAAGTAGTCCTGCAGGCCATGTCACTGGCATGACTGACTCTCCTATCCGGGATTCCTCCGGAGGATCCTGCATTGCTACGCCTACTGCTGCCGCTGCTGCTGTTGGGAGTCGTTCATCATCCCAGAGAGGAAGTAGGAACACCACTACTTTTACTAAACAATTGACCCTCCAACAGTCCTTAGCGAGGAGGATGAAGTACGACAGCAGTCATCCTGAAGCAAAACGTATAACTGAGGCCTTGACTGCTATGTTGGTGTTAGACGTGCGTCTGGTATCCGCCATTAGTGCAGTGGGATTTAGACAATTGATGGAGGTAGTGTGTCCCCGGTTCCAAATCCCGTCTAGATTCCACTTCACTAGGCAGGCGATACCGAGACTGTACAGAAACGGCAGAAAAAGTGTCCTCAGTGTCCTGAAAAATGCCGTTGTACACAATGTCCACTTAACCACGGACATGTGGACAAGTGGAACAGGGCAGACTAAGGACTATATGACTGTGACAGCCCACTGGGTAGATGTATCACCTTACGCAGCAACAGCAGCAGCGTCACCAGTCGCAGCATCTCAGAAACGCCAGCTCGTTCCAAGGCAGGCTACGCTGTGTATCACCGGTTTCAGTAAGAGGCACACCGCCGACAACCTCTTAGAGAAACTGAGGGAAATAATCGCCCAGTGGCTTACCCCACTTAGACTCTCCTGGGGATTTGTGATATCTGACAACGCCACCAATATTGTGCGGGCATTACATCTGGGCAAATTCCAGCACGTCCCATGTTTTGCTCACACAATAAACTTGGTGGTGCAGAATTTTCTGAAAAGCGACAGGGGCGTGCAGGAGACGCTTTGGGTGGCCCAAATAATTTCTGCCCACTTTTGCCATTCAGCGACTGCGTGCCAAAGACTGGAGCGCCAGCAAACACTCTTGAACCTGCCCCGCCATCACCTGAAGCAAGAGGTTGTGACGCGGTGGAACTCAACCCTCTATATGCTTCAGAGGATGGAGAAGCAAAAGGCCATACAAGCCTATACACCTATGACATAGGCAAAGGAGGGGGTATGCACCTGACTCAAGCGCAGTGGAGAATGATTTCCGTGTTGTGCAAGGTTCTCCAGCCCTTCGAACTTGCCACACGTGAAGTCAGTTCAGACACTGCCAGCTTGAGTCAGGTCATTCCCCTCATCAGGCTTTTGCAGAAGCAGCTGGAGAAAGTGAAGGAGGAGCTAAGACGGAGCGATTCCGCTCGGCATGTGGGACTTGTGGATGAAGCCCTTCATTCGCTTTGCCAGGATTCCAGGGTGGTCAATCTGTTGAAATCAGACCACTAAATTTTGGCCACCGTGCTCGATCCTAGGTTTAAAGCCTATGTGGTGTCTCTCTTTCCGGCCGACACAAGCCTGCAGAGGTGCAAAGACCTGCTGGTGAACACACTGTCAGCTGAAGCGGAACGTGACACATCAACAGCTCCTTCTTCATTTTCTCCCGCAACTGGGGCTGCCAGGAAAAAACTTAGGTATCCTAAGCAACCCGCTGGCGGTGATGCAGGGCAGGCAGGACCAAGTTTGGACATCTGGTCCGGACTGAAGGACCTGGCAACAATTTCTGACATGTCTACTGTCACTGCATATGATACTGTCACCATTGACAGAATGGTGGAGGATTACATCAGTGACAGCATCCAAGTAGGCATGTCAGACAGTCCGTACCTGTACTGGCAGGAAAAAGAGGCAATTTGGAGGCCCCTGTACAAACTGGCTCTATTTTACCTGAGTTGCCCCCCCTCCAGTATGTACTCCGAAAGAGTGTTTAGTGCAGCCGGGAACCTTGTCAGCGAAAGGCGTAGGAGGTTGCTTCCACAAAATGTGGAGAAGATGATGTTCATAAAAATGAATTATCAACTCTTCCAGGGAGACCAGCCTCCAGAACGTACAGAGGGACCTGTGGTGGTGGATTCCAGCGGGGACGAGTTAATACTCTGTGAGGATGAGGATGTACACAACACTGAAGAGGGTGAGGAATTGGTGGATGAGGATGAGGACGACATCTTGCCTCCATAGAGCCAGTTTGTGCGGGGACAGATTAATTGTCAGCTTGTTTTGTGGGGGCCCAAACGAACCAATCATTTCAGCCACAGTCGTGTGGCAGACCCTGGGGCTGAAAAGATTGGTTTGTTAAAGTGTGCATGTCCTGTTTATACAACATAAAGGTGGGTGGGAGGGCCCAAGGACAATCCCATCTTGCACCTCTTTTTTTTCTTTGAATTATGTACTGTTTAGGGCCTAGTTTTTCAAACTGCCATCCTGTCTGCCACTGCAGTGTCACTCCTAGATGGGCCACGTGTTTGTGCCGCCCACTCCGTGTCGCTTAGCATAGTCATCCATCTACCTCGGTGCAACCTTTTGGACATAAAAACACTATTGTGAGGTGTGAGGTGTTCAGAATAGACTGGAAATGAGTGGAAATTAAGGTTTTTGAGGTTAATAATAGCATAGGAGCAGAAAAATCAACACATTCTGTGATTTTAGCTGTTTTTAAGCTTTTTTAAAAAAAAATACAGATCCAAAACACAAAACCCAGAACCCAAAACACCGAAGGGTGGTTTTGGCAAAACCAATCCAGATCCAAAACACGAAGAAAGATCCAGATCCAAAACCAAAACACAAAAAGTGGCCGGTGCACACCCCTAGTTTGCACTATTCCTACTGACCGGACACTGCCATTCTGCAGCACTGCAGGGACCAGCGGGAGGCCCAAAGTGTTGAAAATGGGACCAGCCTGGGGGACACCTGTCATGCTGTCCCTCGGGCTAGCTGTCAAGGTATCGGCGAGGCTGGGGGATTGAGTAAACTGTCACTCTGCACTCTCGAGTCACGCCTCCGCTTTCAGCTCTGTAAAAAAAAATTAAAATGATTAGTGTTTGAAGTGCCAGTATGTCATACCATTGCATACTGGCACACTTCGAGCACTGCTGGCACACTTTGAGCACTGCCTATATGTATAGTTGAAGTGTCAACCCCATTCATTATTCTTGTAAGGCAGGAGATAACACAGATATCTCCCGGCTACAATTGTGCCTTGATAATTTCCACAATCCCCATACTTACAGATGTGTCCACATACATCTATCCTCCATGCGCTACAAGTCGTGCCACACATAACACGGGGGCCCCATGTGCCTTGGTAGCGCTGAGCGCTTCCTGTGCGACTTTTTACCTTCAAATGCATATTATTCACACAGTGATGTGAATAGATAGCACAATCAGCTTCTGGTGATAAAAATGATATGCACCATGCCTATGTTCTCTGTGCATCTGCTGGTTAAATGCTATGTTACAGTGTCAGTGGCTGTAACTCTAATGTAGTGTTTTGCTGCATATCATTTTAATCAGCTGAAGCTGCTTGTGCTATCTATTCACAACACTGTGTGAATAAGATGCATTTGAAGGCAAAAGATTGGACAAAAAAGATGCTCAGCGCTACCAAGTCACGCCACAGCGTGATTAGAAGGGCTGTTTAACGCGCAAGGAGGCTAGATATATGAGGACACATCTGTAAGTATGTGGATGTAGAAATTATGAAATTCATCAAGTGTCGAAAATGCTTTTTTTTCAGAAGTTGACTGAGAAACTTTACGCCACCCATAGATGTCGTACAGCCCCCGATAGTCTTCATAGGCTGCTGTTTACACAGCAGTATGTGAAGATTTACAAGGCAGCCCAGCTATCTATTAAGATCCCTCCCTTCTATGTCTGCACTGCAAAGCTCTTGAGCTGAGGGGTCCGGGGCACCGCAGACAGCTGAGAGCTCCGGGGGAACCGATGCCAGAAGACACACAGGTAAGAGGGAGCATGTTGGGGGAGGGGGGCGGGGTTTAGGTGCCAATCGGACATTCTTAGGGGGGTGGGGGGCCAGCATGGACACCCACGGGGGGGTAAGGACACCCGCAGGAAGGGTGGAATGGTCACCCTCACGGGGGCGGTATGGACAACGATGGGGTGGGGGGGCAGAACAGACAGTGCAGGGATGAGGGGAGGTGCCAGGACAGACAGCAGAGGGAGTGATGGACACCAGTGGCAGTAGGTGGAAGGGGGAGTTGGGACGGACACTGGCGGTGGGGGTGGATACTTCAGCTGCAGGGGAAAGGTATCACTTTCCGAAATGCTGACTCTGCAAAAAGAGCAGCTTTTTGGAAGTGATACTTTTGTGAAGGAGGCATGATGAATGCTTACAAAAGATTTTTTAAACTCCCAGTGAGTTTAAAACATAATTATCACTAGTGATAATTATGTAATGATGAATAGGCCCATTGGTGTGATGAGTCTGCAGTGCATTGCAAGGAGCACAAGCAGCTGCAACATGCACAATTTTGTCAGACATGGAAGCCCAAGAGTGAGCATCCCTAGTCCTGTACTCAGTAGTTTCACAACTTGGGAGCCCTTGATGGCAGCATAGAAATTATGAAGAGTGCAAGGGATGACAAACCATTTACCTCACAAGAGAATATCATGGCAAACATGTATCTCAGAACATTGGGCAATTCCCTGGAAGAGGCAGGCAAACCATTCAGGGCAACTTGGGAAAGACAGCCCCCGATAGTCTTCACAGGTCTACACAGAGTGTGGCCTCATGGATATACTTAAAACTCCTGGAGGACATTGCGCATCTACACATCCCCAGGGAGAAGAGACATAAACTGGATCACAAATTTGTGAAATATATCATATTTGGATACTGCCAAGAGAATAAAGGATACAAACTTTGAGACTCCAAAAGGAGGAAGCTTATAAAATCAAGAAATATACTCTAAGAAACTGCACCATTTTAAACAAAACTGGAAATGAAGTTGTAGAACAAGTATGTGTTATTGGTTATGCCAGCAGCTGGAGACATGATTGAAACAGAAACTACCAGCGTGGACATCCAACCACAGAAATGAACTTTTGCAATATCAAATAGTGAAAAACCACCCAAAAGATATTATGAGGAATTTGCAAATATCACATTTTGAAAACCTCAAAATATCCAAGAGGCAACGTCAAGTAATGACTTGTGTTAGTGGAAATCAACAATAGACAAGGAGATGACAGCAATCAAAGACAATACATGGACTATAGTTGAGAGACCAAGTCACCGCAAAACAGTCAAGCATTAGTGGATCTTGTGCAGAAAGATGTAAACAGATGGGATTATCACCTATTACAAAGCTCTTCTTGTTGCAAAAGGCTATATGCAGATATCTGGTTTTGACTACAGTGGAACTTATTCTCCAATAGCAAGATATGGTCATGGTCATATCTGCCTCGTACAACATGCTGTTGTACGAATTAGACTTGTGACTCAGCTTTCTTAAATGGAGAATTAACAGAAGAGATATATATGGAATGTCCAGAGCATTACTGAAAAAACATGTTACATGACAGAAATGTCTATCTCTTAAAAAAGTTTTATAAGGTCGAACACAAATTGGTCATTGTAAATGGTATCGGTATGTAATGCCAGCGGCTGAATAGCCGTCGGATGAAATACCGATGCTGAAAGACCGAAGGGTGGAGTTCCTGACTGGGGCAGGTAAATACCTTAACCATCCCCTCTCCTAACCCTCCCTTAGTGGTGCCTAACCCTAAAACTCCCAGGGTGGTGCCTAACCCTAACCCCCCTTCCTGCACCTTAAATCTAACCCTCCCAGGGGTGTGCCTAACCCTAACCACCCCCCAGTGGTGCCAAACCCTAACCACCCCTTCCCCTAGCCTATCTCTAACCCTCCCCGGGGGTGCCTAACCATAATCTCCCATGGGGGTCCCTAACCTAACCCTCCCCCCCCCCGCGGCTATGAGCTAAGAAACCCATCTTACCTTCATTCGGGATGCTGGCTGTCGGGATTTCGACATGAGGCTAAAGATAGGCATTGGGATTTTGATGCCTATCTTTGGTCCCAGGTCGGGCTTCCACTGTCGGGATTCTGATGGATGGCATCCCAGCCGCCAGTAAAATGACTTCATCACTTGTAGATATATCAAATTAGATGCTATACTACAAGAAACTATTATTGTTGTGTTTGTGGATGATCTGTTACTAGCAGGCCAAGATTAGCACATCACAGATGTCACAAAAGTTTAAAATGAAAGACTTCAGTCCTGCACACTACTGGCTTGGCCTCAGAATGAATCAAATTCTAGAGAAAGTGATCATATCCATTGATTAGCAAACCTACATTGAAAATATTAAACCGCGAACAACAAAAATTATCAGACCGGTGCTGGTAAGCAAATTATGATAACCAAAAAAGAAAAAAAAAAAACAGCTGCACACACCTTTGAGTCTGTGTACACCAATTCAGACCACCAAGGTGCCGTGGTATAGTGAACCCCAAGGGCAGGGACGGGTGTGCAGGTATTATGTGGAGAAGGAGACATCCTGGAGGCTGGTGTTTGAATGCTTCTCTCTCTCCTTACCTTCTTCCGTGGCACACCAAGTCCCGCAGAAATATGGGTAAATGATAATCCAATTGCTCCTGTTTCCCAGAAGAAAAGTGCCGATGTCCGGCAGTATGAGGAACAAGTTTTGGCAATGTGTAGTATTCCCCCTAATGCATTTCGCTTCTATTCCATGAAGCTTTATCAAAGAGTGAACAGATGAGGATGACTGTTATTCCTATAAAGGATATCTTTTTCTACTGACAGGCGCAGCAGTTAGCTGTTAGAAGTAGGAAGCAACCCATGTAGCCCTATCTCCCACTGAAGCAGAATATATGATCCCACTGAAGCAGAATATATGACACTAAGAATCAGCCAAATAAGCTTTACACCTAAAAGAGGCTTTGGGGGAGATTTATCAAATTTGGATAGAGATAAAGTGGAGAGAGATTCTAACTATTGTTTTACCGGCTGTGTTTGAAAAATGAAAGTGATGAACATATTTTTTTGGTACCTGCTCTATTCATCATGTAACGATTGTAAAATGAGAAAATTTACAAATAAATAGTGTAATTCATCATTTGTCTATAATAAAATTATCACTTGTGAAAAGTGCCTCCTTTTACAGAGACATCTTTTCAGATTAGTGATCATTTTCACCTCCAGCTCTCTGCTTCAGTATGGGGAGTGTGAACATTTTCAGGATAGTTTTGTAACAAGGAGATATGAGAGATATCTCCTTTGTTACAGGTTTGATGAATACAGATTTTACATTAAAATGAGAATTAATTATGAAAACTTAAAAAAAAGTGTTTTTGGTGATGATGAATATGACATCTCTTTCCATTTTATTTTTCTCCAAGGTTTATACATCTCTAACTGGTCTTATGGGTCTATTCATCATCACTTCATTTTTAGAAATTAAGTTTTCGGGCCATTCCTCTGACATAATTTATCAAGCTCCGTAAATATTTTTAGACCTTGACTCCGGCAGCATTCGGCATGTTCAGATGGTGAATGCTCCCATACTCGCCGCTCACCCTGCTCCTTCCCTATAGGAAGGAGTCCCAGGTTGTGAAGAGGGAACCTTTTGGATCCCTCCGCCCCTGTCCGGCTCCTTCCTCCGGACGTCGGGGCTCTTGTGCGCATGCGTGACCTGAAGGTCACGCATGCGCACTTGGCTCACTGCTCCAAAAGAGGCAGTGAAAAAAACACGTTGAAACAGGTGATTTTCGGATCAGCTGTCTCCATGCCAGAGCAATGATGAAATGCTCTGGCGCTCACAGCGATTAGGAATGTTAATTAACACAATGAATAAAGCCCTTAAGGTGTGACAATAGAGGTGCAATTGATCTGTCCAAGCACCATGGACAATTCAAGGATATTGAAATCAAACATCACTTATTTGTGAGCTTGTGGAGAATGGGTCTGTTGCTGTGGTCCATATAGCAAGTGAGAAGAATCCTGCTGATATGCTCACAAAAGGAGTTACATCAGTTACTGGTCTTCTTTCTAAAGGGATGTGGACTATCATATCCTTGAAATGTTAATATGTTATTACTTATTACTTATTTAACCGGCATTTTTTTTCAGGTTACTGCAAGGAACCAATAATTATATGTTTTTGTAACATGTAGAGAGCTTGCAGCAATGTGTTGGTATATGCAGTGCGCTACTGTGCTCCCTCCATGATGCATCTTTAAATGAAACATCTTAACCTTTACCAAGATGGTCGCCCTTCTTTGAGTCTTCATGGCGCCATATTGACTCACTGTGTTTGAGCACCATAGTAGTATACGGACGCATGCTACTTAGCTCCGTGAGGGATCCTGCGTTCTGTGATCTTGCCTACATACATGGCTCCATCTCCGTTGCCTGTATACATAATGGTGCACACACGCACAGTTAGATTTTGTGTCAGATCTGAGCGATAACGTTTTTAAAAATCGTTCAATCGTTCATATTTGAAATAAAGTCTAACATGTGAGCCTGCAACGATGAACGATTCCCGCTTGTCAGATAATGATATCTGACATCTGATGTGTTTGCAGTCATATTTGGACGCTTCCATTCATTTTAATAGAGCTTAAAATCGTTCAATCATTCAAATCTTTGGTAAAATCGTTCAAATTGTTGAATCGTTCATCTGATATATCTGACCATGTGTATGCACCATAACTGTTACTATGGCTGTACTGAGACTGTGCACTACAATAAATATAAGTCTATCTGACTGGCATGTTTACCAGACATCTGTCTGCTGATGGCTGCTATTTATTTACCATGTACAGCACATATCTACACAAGAATCATCATGTCATTGATCATTCCTAAATACTGTACTAACAGCTACATCTATCAACATTTCAAACATTTCTCCTGTAAAGACTTTTACTGCTATGGCTCTTCACGCTCTGACAGAGCATTCGCTATGAATCAGGGCCGGCCTTCTGTTTTTTTTAGAGCGGCCCCCTGGCCGCTCGCATAGCTGTGGGTGACCACCCACAGCTATAGCGAGCGACCAGGAAGATGGTCGCGATGGTCAAGACCATCGGGCTTGCGGTAGGGTCTCGTTGCCACAAGCTCTAGAGTGCTTTCGGCTCTAACAGAGTCGAAAGCACTCCCACAGACATCACTTGTGATGTCAGTGGGGCCCGCCCCAGAAGGTAGGCGTTCCCTTGGGAATGCCTCTGTCTGGACAGCCACCCCCCCGACCAGCCCACCAAAGGAGGCGTGCTGTCACTCAACATCGACAGCACGTCCCCTTTGGTGCGAGATCCGGAGCGACGGCTTGCCCGTTGCTATCCGGGTCTCGTGCGTGCGCACGACGGAGCTGGCTCCGTCGTGCGCATGCGCTCTGGGCCGCATGCGCTCGCGGGTCTGAATCAGGCCCTCAGTCTTTTCACTTGGAGTTATTGCTTAAAAGTTTTCAGGATGCTGAAGATGAAACAAAGGTGGACATTTCAGCAAGGCAATGATCCCAAACACACTGCCAAGGACACTCTCAAATGGTTTCAGAGAAAGAAAATAAAGCTGCTAGAATGGCCCAGCCAATCACCTGACTTAAATTCAATTGAAAATCTATGGAAAGAACTAAAGATCAGACGCCCTGATTCAGAGCCGGACGCTCTGACAGAACGCTCGCTCTGAATCAGGGCCATCCCTCCTACCTTTTGAAGCGGCCTCCTGGCCGCTCGCATAGCTGTTGGTGACCACCCACAGCTATAACGAGCGGCCATGATGATGGTCACGATGGTCAAGACCATCGCAACCATCGGACTTGCGATGAGACCCTGCAGTAGTCTCGCTACAGCAAGCCCAGGAGTGCTTTTGGCTCTATCAGAGCCAAAAGCACTCCCACTGACATCACTAGTGATGTCAGTGGGGCCGGACCCTGACGGTAGGCGTTCCCATGGGAACGCCTCCGTCTGGGCAGCCACTCCCCCGGAACACCCACCAAAGGGGGCGTGCTGTCAATCACCATCGACAGCACGCCCCCTTTGGTGCTAGACCCTTAACGACGGCTTGGCCGTCGTTATTCGGGACTCGCGCATGCGCACGACGGAGCAGCCTCCGTCGTGTGCATGCACACTTGGGCACCAGCGACCCGCTTGCGAGCGCTCAGCGCTCGCGAGCGGATCAGAATCAGGCCCAGAGTTCATAGAAGAGGCCCACGGAACCAACAAGATTTGAAGACTGTTTGTGTGGAAGAATGGGCCAAAATCACACCTGAGCAATGTATGCGACTAGTTTCTCCATACAGGAGGCGTCTTGAAGCTGTCGTTACCAACAAAAGCTTTTGTATGAAGTATTAAATAAATTTCAGTAAGCGAGTTCAATACTTTTTCCCTGTGTCATTTCACATTATTATACATAACTTAATTTATGGACAGCTACGGTTTGATTTCTCTGCATGTGTGGATTGCATGGGTTGTTGCTGAGATTGGGTGAAAATTTCATTACAATAGCCCCATTACAAATATATTTACTGAGAAAAATGTTGATGTGTTCAGTACTTATTTTACCCGCTCTGTGTGTGTATATGTATGTGTGTGTGTGTATACTGTATATATATATATATATATATATATTATTAGCATTTATTTATATGGCGCCACAAGTGTTCCGCAGCACCTTAGAATGTATGAAAACAAATAGATGACAAAAGACTTACAGTACAATACAATTTAATACAGGACAAGGGCATAGATAATTTACATTGCCACGTTAGCGACCATAACACCCACATAAGCAGCAGAGCTTAAGCAACCAAGTGTTGGGTGCCCTAGTGGGGAGTAAGAAGTAGATGAAAGTAAAGTAGGGAGAAGCACAAGAGGGTAGAGGGCCTTGCTCGCAAGAGCTTACATTCTAAAAGGGTAGGGCAGACAAACAGGTGTGACATAGATGGGGTAGACAGGGAGGATATACTCACGGCCAGGTCACCAAATTCCAGCTGATGAGAATATCCAGGATATGACTCCATAATAGGCACAATATCCAGAACGTGCTTTGTTACTATTGCAGTTAATTCTGAAAATTTTATCAGCTCAGCTCCTATCATTTCAATACATAGCTTTAAGAGTTTTGTTAGTGCATCTCGTAGTCCAAACCAAGTTCATTAAACACATAAAACTGTAATAAATTTAGTTGATATAATCTGGTCTCAAAAGTTGGTCAAAGTTTGTTCAACTGTTTGATTAACTGTTATGCATACCACACTTAACACTTGCCACACTTTGTATCTTTCCACATTCAGCTGACCCAAAGGCCACAGCTGACCCTTCTAATTCTAAAGAAATAGTTTCCCTGATTATGGCAAACCACAGCTGGCATTTATTGGTCAGCTGATCAAAGCAGATAAATTGCACTACTAAACTATACTACCCTCAAGAATATCCACAGAGCAAGTTAGACCAATTACAAGCACATTATGACGTCCCATACATTTAAATACACAGATTATTTTGCATGAGGGTGATTGCAGGTTTTAGGGTCTGTATTTATATATAGGTTGAGAAACGCATCATGATGCCTTTACTGGCTGCTGCTTAGACAAAGATCCCACATACTACTGCAGCAGGACTGCTAGCTAAGAGTCTACTCTTCTGGACTTTTAACACCATGTCCCAGGGCTATGAAATATAGATGCACGATCGTTGGATGTGCGGGCTTTACAGGAAGTGAATATCAGTGTCACGTCCTGAGAACTGCTGAATACAGCCATCCAATGTATGGGCTCATTTACAGGAGCTGATCACGACCTGGCAGGCAACTCCGCATACGGAGCTTCGGCTTTCTTAGAAAAACCAATGGGGACCGTTGACAGATATTTTCACTACACAGGAATACAGGCAACCCATTGTTCCTGTGGAATTAAGACCTGCAAAACATTGGATTAAAAGCAAGCTTTTTTGCATAATTTACTATCAGCGGTGTTAGAACCACGGATTACCTTATTATTGATTCTCAAGTCTCTGTCACCTGACTACAAACCGAGGTCTTTTCACAGCCGAACCTTGAATTATACAAGTGGTAAGTGCATTCTTAGCCCACTTTCAACATTACTTTATATTTTTTGTAAATCAACAAGTCGATATCAACACAGGGTTAATACTGGGACTTCATGCTCTTTTTACAATTAACTAAAATACTTTGATCCACAGAGCGGCCTGTGAATAACATTTTGCTTAACAAGTGGGAACTGTTAAATTTCTTCACTATAACTTACAACTTGGATTAGTAGTTACAATAGTAACAAACGTTTTGAAGGATACATACATTATCCTTCTTTTATTAAGTGGAATCGGTGATTGAGAATTAGTATTTACTGTGAATAGAATTTTATTTTATTTTATGATTATTTATGTGTATATACGAGCCACATATTTTTGAAATAAATGTTCATATTTTTTTAATAAATGTTTGTGGTGCTTTTGGTATGTGACCACACCATTTAAATAAATGCCATTTATATGACACCCCTATTTCCCATATGTAAGAAAAATATTGTCATCTTAATCCCCAGGTGCTCATTAACTGATAAGCATGGGCAAGGTTCTGGGCCTGATTCAGAGCCGCTCGCTCTGAATTAGGGCCGGGCTTTTCTTTTTTTGGAGCGGCCTCTTGGCCGCTCGCATAGCTGTAGGTGACCACCCACAGCTATAGCGAGCGGCCATGATGATGGCCCTTGTGGTAGGGTCTCGATCATCCCAAACGGCAGATGTTCTCATGGGAAAGCCTCCGTTTGGGCAGCCACCCCCCCTGGCCCGCCCAACAAAGGGGGCGAGCTGTCACTCAACATCGACAGCTCGCCACCTTTGGTGCGAGACCCGGAGTGACGAATTGCCCATCGTCGGTAGCCGGGTCTCGCGCATGTGCATGACGGAGCCAGCTACGTCGAGTGGATGCGCTGTGGGCCACAATCGACCCGGTTGCGAGCGCTCAGCGCTTGCGACCGGGTCTGAATCAGGCCCTCTGTCTCTTTAAGTTAGTGAGCCAGTACCTGAACCTACGGAAGAAACATAATGTGTATTTAGAATCTTTGTGATAGCTGGAGCCCAATGAGGTAGAGGTATGCTCATATGTTTGAGAGTGTGGGGTAAATTTACTACGATTCGATTTGGTCCCGATTTGCATTCTCGGATGATAATATCACTTGTTTGCAAATCAGGAATTTACTATCAATAAAGTCGGATGATTTTTTGTAGTTTTGGGATTAAAATTGGGTGGTGTAATGCCGCTAATTCGGCCGTTTTTTTGCAATAGAAATGATATCACCATCGGCTCTATTCGGAAGTACTTTTCACTCATTTATGCCTGAATCTGGAATTTACCATTATTCGTTTTGCTCAATTCGGCCATTTTACACTAAAATCGGGGACTTAATAGAAGTTTTAAATGCACCACCTCCAGAACTGCGAGTTGCATTCCAACATACACAAATCAGTGTGATTTGTGTATGTTTATGAATGGCTAGTGTGTTGTAAGGGTTAATTTGAAAGAAAAAATTGATGTGAGTTCCCCCCCTAAAAAAGAACCAGCCCCGGACTTTTCATAGGCAGTCCTGGTTGTCTAAGTACAGGGAAAAAAATGCGTAGGGTTCCACTGTAATTAGTACAACCAGCACTGGGCTCTGGGAACCAGTCCTGGTTCTGGAATTACAGGGGGAAAAATGCGCAAAGTCCCCCTGTAATTCCCAGAACCAGCACCTTGACCCTTTCTAGCGGGGGGCTGATGCCACAGCCAGGGGAGCCCTTTCACCAGGCCCCCCAGCTGCAGCTTCAGTCTTGACCGTTAGTCAGTCCAGGCCAGGGATCCCTGGGGAGTTGGGGACACCCCCAGTAAATGAGTGCCCCTCTCCAGAGCACCCCTGGTTTAGGCTGATAGCCCGTGGCTATCTCCGCCACTCCTGGGCGGTGGGTGGCGGGTTGATAGTGTATGTGTGGTGTAAAAAAAGAGAAGTATCAACATTCTTTACAGGAGAACTGCAGGTCTCAGCAAACCTTCCCCCGCATGCTGGTACTTGGAGAACCACAAGTACCAGCATGCAGGACATTAAGGGCCCACTGGTACCTGTAGTTCACCTGCAAAGAAATATCTAAAAAAACACAAGACACACACACCGTGAAAGTACAGTTTTATTATATACATACACACACCCACACCCCCAAATGCAAAACACTGACGTGTCTGCCTGTTTGAACGCCGTTTCATGGGTGTGCATGAATAAGCCACTGTGCTTATATACGCAGCATGAGAGTGTGCGAGGAGACTTGCAGTGTCTGCGCTGGTCAGACTTGGTGTAAATGCTGCGTACAGTAACTGCCCTATGTACGTTGATGGTACCGATGTTTACGCAGAAGAGCAAAATTTAACAGATATGAGAGAGCAGTAGGGGACATCTTTATGCCGGCATTAGAGATCGCTGCTGAATCAGACCTGCACCAATGCTTAGTCATGAGCTATACGGAAACGCAATGTCAGTAATACCTGGAAATTGCAGAGAATATGTCTACACAAATAGCTCATTTGTTTAGTTTGTAGAAACTGTGGCAATAGTCTGTCATAATAAAAAGACATGTTATGCCATCTTCAAAGTGATTAAGAAAATTTCACAATATTACAAAGTAGTAGTGCTAGATAGGTACACAAATTGTATGTGTGTTCTTTTTATTAAAACTGTCACATATTTTTTACTATCTATACTGATACATTATTTATCATCCATAATATTGTGTACCTATCTAATGCTACTACTTGGTAATATTGTGTATTTGTCAGGGGTCTGACTAACCCTATATTTTAGTGGCTGCGTGGAAAAACAGACCACTCTAGCGCCTGTATACCATCCTTTGGTACTCTTGATTCAGAAAATGAACCCAAATTCAATACTTTACCTTGTCAAAGTGTTAGAGAAATGAAAAGTAAGGACTGATCCTGAGTCAGATGCCGCTCTTAGCTTACAGCACATGTGCAGTGTGAGAGGGCGCAGGTCTGGATTGGCCATCTAGGCCCTTCTAGTAAATGTAAGGAGGGCAGATGGCCAGATCAGCCTGGCTGAGCAGCTCTGCTTCCTGGCACACTGCTCAGCCAGAAAACATATAGAAAAGGGCGGTGTGCCACGAGGGTGACATGGATCCCTGGAGATGAGAGACAGAGCATTACACTATGTACAGACATTTCTAAGCACTAAGGGGGTCTATTCATGCTCTTTCTGCGGAGTCAGCCTTTCGAAATTTTTATACTTTTCCCCTTAATCTACAGTATGCTGTCTCCACTACGAGCCTACAGCCTCTGTTGTGTCACCCCTCTCCCAGCCCCGTCTCTCCCTCTCCCAGCCCGCAGCCCCTGCCCCATATCTCCCCTGTACCAGATGCTTCCCACTTTATATGTAAACCCCCCTGCCGGTGTCTTTTTCCAGCCCCCCCCGCCCGCGTCTTTCCATCATCGTGTACTGAAGGGATCTAGACCTCTCTAGCCATTTGTAAAATATGCATACATTAAAGTACATACAACGAGAGTTTTTGGAGGGGAGGTGCAGCTCATCATGGTGGGGTGTGTGGCCGGGTGCTTGTTAAACTTATACCACAGCCCCTTAGCTGCATAATGCCACAAATCAGTTTTGTGAAGAGGGGTCAGGCTAAGATTCATATCTCTGTCCAACCCATTTCACAAGGTAAAGGGCAGAATGCTGGAGGGTGTCTTACTTTTCATGGAATGTACTGTAGGACTTCCCAAAATAGGAGAGTCCACTGGACGTTCTGGGAGCATAAGTAAGTAAGATACAGTATTTGCAGTCTGTACAGAAAGTTCCGGTAAACATGTAAATTATAAATGCAGTAGTTGTCATATTTAAGAATATTTCTATGTATATTGAATATATTGAGATGCAAATCCATGCACACATTTATGTCTTGTTTAAGATTATTACTTCTGCAAAACTGATGATTAGGCCCCCAAGGCAGAATACAATGAACAAAGATATCAACTAGACAGCTGCAGAGCAGGAAGCATAGTTCCATCTATTGTGATTATGTTACTTTTCAACCTTGCAAGGAAAGTAAGAAAAATAGCATTTTGTTGTTTTTTCTTTTCTAAAATAAAGGAGAGATACAATACAGTACTTACTATCTTTATGACTATATACATTTGTATTAGTTATTAGGTTGATCTCACAGTAATAATAATATTCCAGACCTATTTTTAACCCCCACACCTCTAAAGCTATGACTGGGGGCATGCAGCTCCATGCTGTGATTTTCATGCTTGTGCCAAATTATATATAAGCAGAGGAAGCAATTTATGAAGTGCATCTGATTAGTAGTGCTTTGCAAGAATGGTCAGCCTTTGCTGTTCGGAGGCATCGAGAATGGCCTGGACATGAAGGGGGCGAAGGGGTCATGATGGGGTGCGGCCAATATGTTGTGCGTAGGGGCGACCTGACCCCTTAATCCACCCCTGGCAATAACCTCACTTCACAAAACATTCTCTCATTTCTGCAAAGCTTTAGTGCACTTATTGTACAATATACTGTATGGGCTCAATTCATCATCACATAGGGGTCTATTTACTAAGCAGTGTTAGGAGAAGTGAAAAGTGAAGAGTGAAACGTAATAAGGTGCCAGCCAATCAGCTCCTAACTGCCATCTCACAGGCTGTGTTTGAAAAATGACAGTTGGGAGCTGATTGGCTGGCACCTTATCACTTTTCACTTCTCCCAACACTGCTTAGTAAATAGATCCCTTGATTTCTACAAAAGCAGGTAAAAATTAACATTTTCACCTGGAATTGTAGAAATTAAGTTTTCGGGCCATTCATCAAAAGGGTAAAGCAGGAGATATCACAGATATCTCCTGCTTACCTTTCTCGCCCGGAATGGCCCGCTATCCCCATACACTAGTATGAAGACAGTACTCATCAAGCTCCAACAATACAATATATTTGGAGCTTGACTGTTGAAGCATTCACCATCTTCAGATGGCGTTTGTGCCCGCAACCTACTTTTTCCCTATGAGAAGGAGTCCCGGGTTGCGAAAAGGGATGCTTCCAGATCCCTCCGCCCCTGTTTGGCTCTTTCCACCGGATGCCGAGGCTCTTGTGCACATGCATGACCTGTAGGTCACGCATGCACATTAGTTACACTGCTTCAAACGGAGCAGTGAAAAGATTCACTGCTCCGAAAGGAGCAGTGAAATGTTCTGAGGAGACAGATGATTTTTGGATCAGCTGTCTGCACGCCGGTGAGTATTAATGTTAATTATCGGTATCCGTTCATACCCTGATAATTAACATGATGAATAGAGCCCTATCAATAGAATGCCTTCACTCTGGCCAACACCCTCCCCGTGCTTGTGCAAACCACTGCACATCAGAAAATGGGCCTATATTGCTTAGTAAACCTGTGCATATTAGCAGAAATCAAGGCACACTTATGCAAATTGAGGTCCGATGCTGTTTGTACACAGCACAGCAGCTGTTTTGTGCTTCCCAATTGAACCGAAATGTAATCTATCATTTCAAACATCTTGGCCAGGGTGATCAAACTGAACAACGGAAAAGATGATTTCTGCGGATATTTTGTACAACAATGAAAATTTTACAAATATGACATCCCTGATTTTCTCACACTTGCAGCTGAGAAACATCCATGGTCAATGTTGTTTACAACATAAAAGCATAATGTTGTTTACATAGAGCATAATACATCGGTACTATCATACACAATAAATATGTCATTAAGATGATTTCTCTTCGGTAAGAATAATAGGGGTATTCAATATGGAGCGAAAAGTAATTTTTTGCGATAATTTTGCAAAAAATGACGTCATTTTCGCTGGTTTTGGTTTTACACTGTATTCAATTTCAAAGACTTTTCGCAGGTTCGAAAAGTCTTTGAAAAAAAATTGGGATAACTTTTCACCACTGAATCGGTGGCGAAAAAAAGTGCAGAATTGGGGTTTAGGGGTGCAGGCTTAAAAAAAATTGCCTGCACCCCTGGGAATGACATTTAAAAAAGAACTGTGTCAAAAAAAGTTTTTAAAAAAAATAGGGACACCCCAAAAAATTAATTTCAAAATTGGTGTGGAAAAAAAAAAAATGGGAAAAAAGTGTTTAAAAATAGGGAAATAGGTTCAAGGCTATTCTGCAAGTATGCGGCAGGTGTTTTCTAGAATAGGCTATTAGCGGCAGGTGCATAGTTGCAGAATTTTTTTAAACTTACTTTAGGGGCACAAAAATATGCTAGTAGCCATTTTCATGTACCCCAAATTTGATGGGACCACTTAAAAAAATAAAAAAAATAACCTAAGTGCTCTTCTGCATTACTTTTTCAATGTCGGGAAAAAACACCTGCTGCGGGTATTTAAATCCCCGACTTTCATTTGCAGGATAAAACGGGGGTACCCATAGTGATCCCCTATGTTTTTACAACTTTAGGGGGGGTCCTACAATTTATTCCAGGAAAAAAAAATTTTTTACGCAGATTACACTTCGCACTTTCCCGTTTTCATAGGTTTCATATTGAATACGGGGATAAAGCGGGCGCGCGCCCGATACTTTATCCCAGGAAAATCTCTGATGTGGAGCGAAAAGTCCAGCACGGACTTTTCGCTCCCATATTGAATACCCCTCTTAGTATTAGGTTATATGATATGAAAACATTTGTTTTCATACTTATAACACATGCTCACTACATCCAACATTTTATATTCCAATCACAGGACACACAAACATAGAGTATTATTATACTGTACTCAGTGGCTTGAATATAAATTCAACTCCCCCTGCCAAAAAAGGTCTGTGCTCTATAAAGAATTTGGTTGATCTAATTTGCTGTTTATTGCAGCTAGTTTTAGAGAGGTGAATGCATTGATCTAATTAGCATTTATATCTATTACACCTTGTAAAGAGGTGGCAGAAGCAGGACAAGGACCAAAAGAAATCAGGTTGCTAGCATGTGCAATAAATACAGCAGGTATGACTGTATTCAACATTTTACTCTAGATTGGCTGCCAGTGCTGTAGTGAGGAAAACGTATCATTACTAGTGCACTGCAACTAATTAAAAGTAGTGAAACTACTATCTACCATTTTGAGCTTGGAATGGCTCCCTCCCTATATGGTAAAAACAAAGGGTACAAAAATCACCAGGGTATAGTTTCTCTCTTCACTAAATAATCAATACAAAACAAAGAGGCCCTCTTTAAGAGAGTAAACAAAAATATGAAGGGATTGATTACAAAACCCAGGGTATATGTAGTTTCTCTCTTCTTCACAAAATAATCAATATAGTAATGTTTTGTAATCAATCCCTTCCTAAGGGGAAGCCAGGTGAGGTGATTTGTACCCTCTTTGTTAATTTTAACATATAATATAGCCAACGGCCAACCAGAGTCACTAAATGCTAAGCAGAGTCTGCTTAGCAGCCAGGACTGCAGCCCGGCAGCACCCGCCCGCCTGCACCTGTAGTAGTCCACCCGCGGTTCTCCCCTCTCGCTGTTTTGATCGGCGCACTGGATGGCGGACCACCGGTCTTAGCAACCAGCACCCCAGGCAGCACAGTATCACAGGTTCCCACGCCACCCGCCTGTCCCCGACTTCTCGCAGCAGTCACTACTTGGCCCACGGCTCTCACCTCACTGCTTCAGCACTGGCGGCGCCCACATTCGTCACCGCCCCCAAGCCACCACGGGGGCTGTAGGGACTATTGTTACATCACTGACTGTACTGTAAAAATGTGTCTGGAAAATTTAACTTTATTTTGTTTGAAGTTGAAATCACAGCAAATATGTTACGATATATTTTCTATATTCTACACTAATAGCTTTAAAGAGATTTTCAATATCAATTCTACAATAATGAATGCACAAGTAAGCAATATGTAATTATCATTTAATTCTCTCCTTTTGTGTAAAAGATAGAAAACACTATACTTGATTATATATTTATATAAATAAATTAATTTGGCTTCACTCCCCTTTCTGCATAGACAAGTAAATCCTTTCTATTTGTCTCTTAACATAAGGTGTCAAAGAGATATACAGTATACTGTATTTTTTTTTTAAAATGTCATCTTAATATTCAAGTCATCTTTGAAAACTAATAGAATCATATAACAGCATAAAATTACAAAGGCAAGGCAAAAAAACACAACTTTGTTTATTTTATAGTACAGTATATCTGTAATGTTAGGATATTGACGATGAAAATGGATTTAAGTAAGATAAACCCGATTCTCAGGGGTATATTTACTAAAGAGAGAGTTTTTAGAAGTGGAGATTCATAAGGCCCTATAGAATTATTACACTGCGTACTCCTTTTTAAGCTTGCTAATTGCTATCATGGTAAATTAAACCAATGGCAGAAGTAGGTCAGTGAAGATATGCTTTTTTAGTATTTGGTTTTAATCAAATCTTTCTTTTCCACATTTATTACTTCCATTTGTCATTATGTCCACGTCCTCACAAAAAACTCATTTGTTTAGCATGTAGAAGCTGTGGCAATAGTCTGTCATAACAAAAATATATATATATATTTATTAGAGATTTGTGCCGACCCTCGTGTTTTGGTTTTGGATCTGTATCTCCTTTGAGGTTTTGGATCTGGATTCAGTTTTGCAAAACCACCCTTGCGTGTTTTGGTTTTGGTTTTAGATCTGTATTTTTATAAAAAAAAATGATAAATAACAGCTAAAATGACATAATTTGGGCCTGTTTTTGTTCCTACAGTATTATTAACCTTAATAACAATAATTTTTCAGGCATTTCCAGTCATTATTAACCACCTCAGAGCTCACAATATTGTTTTCACTATTCTTTTTCACCAATATAGACCAAAGGCTGCAGCGAGCTGTCTAGCTAAAGTAAGCGACAGAGCAGTGGCACAAACACATGGCAGTTAAAAAATTATAGGACATTTATGAAACATTACCACACATGAGTAGCAGATAGGATGGCAGTTTAATAAACTATTAAAATGTCAGTCAGCAATGTGCAAAATTAAAAGAAAAGAAGTGCAAGATGAAATTGTCCTTGGGCCCTCCCACCCACTCTTATGTGGCATATTAAAAAGGACAAGCACAGTTTAACAAACCAAGCACTTTAGCAACAAGGACTGACACTTTTGTGGCTGAAATCCTTGGTTTGGGCCCCCACAAAACATTTTTTTGGAAGGACTACCTCCAATCATTAAAGAGGAGGTTGATGATGAGGTTGTTGGTGGTGAAGTTTGCATGTGTTTGTCCAAACTGCTGGTAGCTGATACTGAACTGCTTGTTATTAATTTACAAATTAATTCAATTTTGTTAAATAAATTGCATGAACTTGCTGCAAATGACATAACAGGGAGGAGGCGCCTTGATGGTTAATGTCCCTACCTCTACTAACTTTGGCTTCACAAATGGTACAGATGCCTTCTCAACTGTTGTCAGAATTTGGGTTAAAATAATTCCACTCCCAAGACGTGGCTTTTCTGGTCTTATGCCCAAGCATGACAATATCTTTATTTTTATAACGAGCAAGAACTGCTGCCACTGGTGACTGATTTATACAAACAACATCCTCAACATCAACATCCTCATTAGTGTCAGATAGGACACGAATATCCCCCTCATCCCCCTTTTGCACTTCCTCCACACTATCATACTCAATTTCTATTATTTCACCATGTAATACTAGCACAGCCGTCATGGTGTCAGTGATCCACTGTGCAACTGGGTGACAGCTGTTATACTTGCTTCCTTTCTCAAAGGATTGTTTAACAGTCAATTGGTTTTTTAAACTACTACTACTAGTAGTCTTCTTGGTCCCTTTCTGGAATGAAGATCCACCCCCGGCCGGCAGCAGCAGCAGCAGGCCTAGTGCTTAAGGATTCTTCTAAGGAATACTGGAAGAGGGAGGAGTCACCTAGCCTTATCCTGGATGCAGTACTACCTCCTATCATTAGTACTGATATTGATGACGAAGTGTCGGCGGTGGAGATTGCAAGTGCTGGGATCTAGCTGAGGGAAGGGAGCTAACTGGTGCTGGACTGTCTGTTGTTATTGTTTTAGCACCAGTTTCTGGTTTTCCCAAAAATATTCCATGAACTCACTGTAAATGATGTAACAGGGAGGAGGTTCCTAGATGGTTAAGGTCCCTACCTCTACTTACTCTGGCTTTAGAAAGGGTACAGATGGCTTGACTATTGTTGTCCAGATTTGTGTACAAATAATTTCATACATAAGAAGTGGATCTTTTTGCCCAGGCATGACAACAGGCTTTTCCTTATCATGGTGTCGAAGTCGAATAATTGCATGCGACCGCAGTTCAATTGTTATCAGATGATTTGGTCGTCCGCTGTCCGATTTATGTTGGTACAATCCACGACGCACCACTGCATGCGCACGCACCCAGTGTGCGCACGTATTCACACATTCACACAACACTAATTAGCAAATAATATACAACACTCTCACACTGACAAACACAATATTCATGCAGGGTTTAGTTAGTAATGAGAAACAGCTTCTGTATACATGTCTGAGAAAAGTAATTTAAAAAACTACACCAGTATACTGTGAGTGTTTTACATATAAATTGAGAAGCCCCGCATACAGACAAGTATGGCTGTGGCAATTGAAATATAACCCAGACACTGATATGCACAACTGAATTTGTCTGAATGAAGAGTTAGAAACAATGGTCAGAGGTTTGCTTAAGAAGTACTGACAAGTGTATTCTAAATAGGCAGAGGAAAACCTTTGAATTAGCTATCAGACGAATTGGCAACGGCAGACAGCTGGGAGTCTCCACCCTGCTTGAAAGTGAACCTCGCTGCTTGTAACACCTTGCACTGTAGTTTTAAAGTATGGTAGAAAGGGATAATATATTCCATCATAAATACACTGAATTGCATAACACACACATAGACTTACATGCATAGACACCGCACATTATGCACAGTTGCGCTATCATAAGCACTCTACACATAAACACACCACGCATATTAGCAACTTTACGCAATATTCTCTTACACTTGCACATACTCAAATTTCCTAAAAGGTTCCTTAGTATAAGGCTAATATTAGAAGGTTTATTTGTTATTGTATAATGTTATAAAACGCATGTATTTGATATCTAAAGTTTAGTATGTAGTAGCCACATCGTGTTTGGTGCTATTCTAAACCACATTTTATTTGCAGATCTCTGGTTCCATCAGCAAGGAGATCACAACATGCATCTGCAAGTTATGGATTATAGAGAATTATGTGTTAGAATGTACTTTGTATGTAGTGTCTATTGATTAGTTAAAACACACACAAAGAGCCATTGGAGTACTGAACTACCATTGTACCAACTGACCTATGACAGAAGAACCAAGAAGAAGAACCAATAGGATTATGCTAACTCGTTTCTATTGTATTGCCTACTCTCTGTAAGGGTATATATTCAGGTGCTCTATATTCAGTAGGGAGTCATCATATTCTTTCTATTGATGGAGGCTTCACCTTTGATGCCGGAAATCTGGATCCAGAGTGCCTGCGTAATGTATTGACTGTACCTTGTTTATGTTTAATCTTTTGCACTAATTGTATTTTAGATCACAGCATGTAACTATCTGCTTTTTTGGTGAATAAGTCTGGAAAGCAATTATTTCTTGTGTGACTTATAAAGCTAAATAGCGATATTTAGGGTGTATAGATAAGTAGGAATTAATAATGGGCAACAACTGTTTCCACTGGTGCATGATTTACACAAACAACATCCTCATCAACAACATCCTCATCATCAACATCCTTATTAGCGTCAGCGACACAAATATCCTCCTCATCCTGGTGAACTTCCACAGAAGCATCCTCGATTTCTGTCAGCATGATCACTTGTGCTGCTCACATATTTGCAGAGGACACACAAGTGGTGGAAGGAGGCTCCTCTTCGAGTACAGTATTGGGAAGGTCAGGCTCACACATGGCAGCCGCCGACACACTTAGACTCTCCTCAGGGATTTGTGGCATTTCTTATTTGTGCCTGTATCTTAATGATTTTAATTTTTTTGAAACATCTATAAGGAGAAGGGCTTACATTATCATAAGAGGCATAACCACCAGTTATAAATAAAGGCCAAGGCCTTAGCCTTTCCTTGTCACTACATGTGGTGAAAGAAATATTGCCAATTTTATGTAATTCTGCAGCTAACTTTGGCTTTGATGTTTTTCTCTTTACCAGTGTAAATGATTGCTTCTTTGATTTTAGATGCCCTGACTTAAGCCCTGTATGCCCTTTGGTATTGGCTTTAGTAGATGAAGTAGATGGATTAGTATCATCATGACTGATGGCACTGGCAGCAACTCCAGCACTAATATGTGGTTCCTGCTCTCCTGTCAACTGATCATTCTCCATATCAACAAGCACAAACAAAGTTGAGTACAGCACACATGTCAAGTTGTACCAATTTGAAATATTACACTATGGTATCAATGACTTACACCGTAACAATATTTTTATGAATATTACACTGTGGAATTACTGACCAACAGTGTCACAATATTTGTATGAATAATATTACACTGCACTACCACTTAGTGTCACAATACTTGAATGAAATTGGGGTACCACTTACAGTGTCACATTATGTGTTTGAATATTACACTGCAGTTCCACCTACAATGTCCCAAAACATATATGAATATTACAATGCAGTCCCACTTACAGTGTCATAATATGTGTATGAATATTACACTGTGGGTCCACTTACAGTGTCACAATACTTAAATGAATTGGGGTATCACTTACAGTGTCACAGTACGCATATGAATATTACACTGCGGTTCCACCTACAGTGTCACAATTCGTGTACGAATATTACACTGTACTACCACTTATAGTGTCACAATTAGTGGTGTGCACCGGCCACTTTTCGTGTTTTGTGTTTTGGGTTTGGATCTTTCTTCGTGTTTTGGATCTGGATTGGTTTTGCCAAAAAACACCCTTCAGTGTTTTGGGTTCTGGATTTTGTGTTTTGGATCTGTATTTTTTTTAAAAAAAGCATAAAAACAGCTAAAATCACAGAATGTGTTGATTTTTCTGCTCCTATGCTACTATTAACCTCAAAAACCTTAATTTCCACTCATTTCCAGACTATTCTGAACACCTCACACCTCACAATAGTGTTTTTATGTCCAAAAGGTTGCACCGAGGTAGATGGATGACTATGCTAAGCGACAGGAGTGGGCGGCACAAACAAGTGGCCAATCTAGGAGTGACACTGCAGTGGCAGACAGGATGGCAGTTTGAAAAACTAGGCCCCAAACAGTACATAATGCAAAGAAAAGAAGAGGTGCAAAATGGAATTGTCCTTGGGCCCTCCCACCCACCCTTATGTTGTATAAACAGGACATGCACACTTTAACAAACCAATCATTTCAGTGCCAGGGTCTGCCACACGACTGTGGCTGAAATGATTGGTTCGTTTGGGCCCCCACAAAACAAGCTGGCAATTAATCTGGCCCTGCACAAACTGGCTCTACGGAGTCAAGATGTCGTCCTCATCCTCCTCATTCACCGATTCCTCACCCTCTTCAGTGTTGTGTACATCCTCATCCTCACAGAGTATTAATTTGTTCCCACTGGAATCCACCACCACAAGTCCCTCTGTACATTCTGGAGGCTGGTCTCCCTGGAAGAGTTGATAATTCATTTTTATGAACATCATCTCCACATTTTGTGGAAGCAACCTCCTACGCCTTTCGCTGACAAGGTTCCCGGCTGCACTAAACACTCTTTCGGAGTACACACTGGAGGGGGGGCAACTCAGGTAAAATAGAGCCAGTTTGTACAGGGGCCTCCAAATTGCCTCTTTTTCCTGCCAGTACATGTCTGACATGCCTACTTGGATGCTGTCACTGATGTAATCCTTTAACAGACAGACGCACGCTTGTCGCTGCTGCTTTGAGGATGCAGGTGCGGCTACAGCCCACGCAATTCACAAAGACAGAAAAAAAAAGAAGATTTTTTTATTTTTTGTGGAGAGCACTTTGAGGGTTACACCACCCTTTAACAGACAGACGGGCGCTTGTCGCTGCTGCTTTGCGGATTCAGGTGCGGCTACTGCGCATACATTTCACACACAAACACAGAAAAAATGAAGATTATTTTATTTTGGTTGGAGCGCACTTTGGGGGTTACACCACCCTTTAACAGACAGACGCATGCTTGTTGCTGCTGCTCTGAGGATGCAGGTGGAATCTAGACGGGATTTGGAACCGGGGACACACTACCTCCATCAATTGTCTAAATCCCACTGCACTAATGGCGGATACCGGACGCACGTCTAACACCAACATAGCAGTCAAGGCCTCAGTTATACGTTTTGCTTTACTTTGTTGATGCACGTGCAGCCACAGTGCACACAATTCACAAACACAGAAAATATATTTTTATTTTGTTTGGAGTGCCCTTTGGGGGTTACAGCACCCTTTAACGGACAAGCCAGCCGGCCCTTTACTTATGGGACACATGCGCACGCTTGGCGCTGCTCCTTTGTTGATGCACGTGCAGCCACAGTGCACACAATTCACAAACACAGAAAATATTTTTTTATTTTGTTTGGAGTGCACTTTGGGGGTTACAGCACCCTTTAATGGTCAAGCCAGCTGGCCCTTTACCTATGACACAGGTGCACGCATGGCGCTACTTTGTTCATGCACGTGCGGCTACTGCGCACACAATTCACAAACACAAAAAATTATATTTTTTTATTTTTTTTGGAGTGAACTTTGGGGGTTACAGCACCTTTTAACGGTCAAGCCAGCCGGCCCTTTACCTATGACACAGGCGCACGCTTGGCGCTACTTTGTTGATGCACGTGCGGCCACAGTGCACACAATTCACAAACACAGAAAATATTTTTTTATTTTGTTTGGAGTGCACTTTGGGGGTTACAGTACCCTTTAACGGTCAAGCCAGCCAGCCCTTTACCTATGACACAGGTGCATGCTTGGCGCTACTTTGTTGATGCACGTGCGGCTACTGCGCACACAATTCACAAACACAAAAAATTATATTTTTTTATTTTTTTTGGAGTGAACTTTGGGAGTTACAGCACCTTTTAACGGTCAAGCCAGCCGGCCCTTTACCTATGACACAGGCGCACGCTTGGCGCTACTTTGTTGATGCACGTGCGGCCACAGTGCACACAATTCACAAATACAGAAAATATTTTTTTATTTTGTTTGGAGTGCACTTTGGGGGTTACTGTACCCTTTAATGGTCAAGCCAGCCAGCCCTTTACCTATGACACATGGCACGCTTGGCGCAACTTTGTTGATGCACGTGCGGCCACAGTGCACACAATTCACAAACACAGAAAATATTTTTTTATTTTGTTTGGAGTGCACTTTGGGGGTTACAGCACCCTTTAACGGTCAAGCCAGCCGGCCCTTTACTTATGACACAGGCAGACGTTTGGCACTACTTTGTTGATGCACGTGCGGCTACTGCGCACACAATTCACAAGCACAGAAAAAATATTTTTTTTTTTTGCACCCCTGATGGACAGAGCACCCCCTGGACAACACTACAGCACCCCTTTAGGACTGGGACACTGCACAGGACTTTGGAGTGGACACAGTCCCTATGGACAACTGACTGCACAACACAGTCCAGCCAGCCCCTATGGACTTTGGAGGAGTGGACACAACCCCTATGGACAACAGCAGCACAGCACAACACAGCCAGCCCCTATGGCATACTTGCCAACTCTCCCTCATTGTCAGGGAGACTCCCTGAAATAGCAGCAATCTCCCTGTCTCCCTGAAGAGTCTAGCAATCTCCCTCATTTCACCATACCCCCATTATGACACTATTATATAAAAGATAAAACAGAGATATATACATTCAAATGGAATCATTAGTATAATTTCCCTGCATTGGGTATAAGACACAATGATCCCTATGGTTACATGGATTTTCTGAGAAGTATTAGTGTGTTTTCCTCAACAAGTAGATCTTACTAACTGCTTTTGGGCTCATTTACATGTGGATGTAAGTCAGTATTATGACATGCCCCTCAGATGTAGCAGTACATGCCCACTTTACCGCTGCGCTCATAGGTGCTGCATTCACAATCTCCCTGAAATGCTTTTTCAAAAGTAGGTAAGTACGCCCTATGGACTTTGGAGGAGTGGACACAGCCCCTATGGACAACAGCAGCACAAAACAGCCAGCCCCTATGGACTTTGGAAGAGTGGACACAGCCCCTATGGACAACAGCAGCACAGCACAACACAGCCAGCCCCTATGGACTTTGGAGGAGTGGACACAGCCCCTATGGACAACAGCAGCACAGCGCAGCACAGCACAACACTACACTGCGTTACACTACACAGCCCAGCCAGCCCTAACTCCCACCCTGCCTCTTCACTGTCCACAGCTGAGTGAGAAAATGGCACCGAAGCGGGTACCTAATATACAATTCAAAACCCGCGAGACCCGGAAGGCGGGATGATGACGTTTTGCATCGATTTCAGATCCGAGTCAGGCGGGAAAAATCGAGCCTGACTCGGATCGGCCTCAGATCGGGGGGCTCGGGGGGTTCGGATTTCAGAAATCCGAACCCGCTCACCCCTAGTCACAATACTGGGGTTCCATTTACAGTGTCACAATATGTGTATGAATATTACACTGCAGTTCCACCTACAGTGTCACAATACGTGTATGAATATTACACTGTGGGTCCACTTACAGTGTCACAATACTTGAATGAATTGTTGGTACCACTTACAGTGTCACAGTACGTATATAAATATTACACTGCGGTTCCACCTACAGTGTCACAACACGTGTATGAATATTACACTGTACTACCACTTATAGTGTCACAATACTGTCTGATCGGCAGCATCACAGTAAAAAATAATAATAATATAGTACACTGGGGTATGGCACAATAAAATGATTATTTTTTAAAATTATATTAGCTTTCATTTTTTTTACACTGGGCACCCTTGGATGGACAGAGCACCCAGAGCACCCCTAGACCGACAGATCACCCCTGGAGGACATAGTAGACCCTTTATGGATGGACTGAGCACCCCTAGAAGGACAGAGCACTCCTGGAGGACACAGCAGCCCCTTTATGGATGGACAGAACACCACTGAAAGACACAGCAGCCCCTTTATGGATGGACAGAGCACCACTGAAAGACACAGCAGCCCCTTGATCGATGGACAAAGCAGCCCTAGGCTGACAGAGCATCACTGGAAGACACAGCAGCCCCTTGATGGACGGATAGAGCAGCCAGAGCACCCTTAGACCACAGAGCACCCCTAGAAGACACAGCAGCCCGTTGGTGGATGAACAGAGTACCCAGAGCACCCCTAGACCAACAGAGCACCCCTGGAAGACATAGCATCCCCTTGATGGCCAGACAGAGCACAGCACATCTGTTCAGTACACTCTCCACAGCTGGAGTGAAATGGCACCGATGCCATGGGACCTTTATAAATTCCAAAAGCCGAGAGAATCCGACAGCAGGAAAATACCGTTTTGCCTCGTTTTGGGATCCGAGTCAGACAGGAAAACCCGAGCTGGATTTGGATCCCGGCTCAGATCGTGAAGTTCCAGAAGGTCTGGACCCGCTCATCTCTAATATATATATCATATTCCCACTTCGATTTGCTGGAGATGAGAAACAGAGCATCACACTGTACAGACATCGTAAGCACTAAGGGGTCTATTCATAAAGAACATGAAGTGGCTCACAATAAATAACACTATACATCGCATCACATTGATGCGATATATAGTGATGTTTAGGAGCCATTCATGTACAGTATACTTATCTCTCTGACATCTTCATGCGCTGTCCAGCTCCTCCATGATCCCTTGGACACAGTGAGAAAGAGAATACAGAAATATCAGGTGCACTATATGTCTGTATTCTCACTGCACAAGAGCAGCAGGTCACGTCAGACCTGCTGCTAAGGATGCTGGTAAAAGGGGACAGGGCCATCACCGGTCGCCGGGCAGACCCTGCTCTGTCTGACTTGCGGTACAGATTACGCCATCATTAGATGGCGAATCTGTACGCAGGAGCTTTCTGTTCCTTTATTAATTGCACTCACCATACAAAAGTATGGTGATGCGATTCATCCACAAAGTGGAGGTGCAGCTGGAGAAGAAATACCCTTGAATCGCCAAAAGCCGTGAAAAGCCCTGTTTTCAGCTGAACAGGTCTTTTCACTACTTTATGAATAGACAGATACAGATTGGATGTATCAAAAATTGCATTCAGGGACAGAGCTTGCGATAAAGCTCTGTCCCTGTGAATCAGAATCGGTATGATTTACCGCCGGACCCATGCTCGGCGGTTGGAATCCCGACAGCGGCATCCCGGCAGAGGAGGAAATCCCGATCGTCCAAGGTAAGTATTCTTTAACCTAATTCTACCCCCTAACCCTCCCTTAGGGGTAACTATCCCTAACCTTCCCCCCCAATGCCTAACCCTAATCCCCCCTCTAAGTGCTTAAATCTAACCCCCCTTCCCCGCTGCCTAAGCCTAAGTCCCCCCCGGGGGTGCCTAAGTCTAAATCCCCCCCGGGGGTGCCTAACGCTAACCCCCCCTTCCCCTAGCCTAAACCTAACCTCCTGGAGGCGTGCCTAACCCTAATTCCCCCCCGGGAACCCTAAACCTAACCCTCCCCCCCTGCAGCTATCTGCGCTCGGCTTCCCTTCGATCGGGATGCCGGGCACCGGCCTCCCAGCATCTGTAAAATGACATTCGTCTAGATTTAGACGCCTGTCATTTAACCCTCACCGGGATTAAGCAGACGGGAAGCCGGCTGTCGGGATTAGGTCCAACGGCTTCCCAACTGCATACCCTGCGAATCCACTTCACATACTTTTCACTGTATTTTCCACAAAAATACAGTGACTATGTGTCAGCAAAAAATACAGTTAGTATGTGTCTGTACATGCGCTACCGACCTCCACTACCCCACCGCGACCGACACCCCCTATGCAGCAGCTGACCAGGGTCACAGTGTAGGAGCTCGGAGACCAGCTGACTGGAGCCCCAGAGGACCTCACCGAAGCACCGATATCCGGTCCCTGGAATCAGGTAAGTTTTTATTTTTTTAAACTAATTGTTTTGCAGTGACCAGCTTTTGCAGTGATCAACCCACACAGCTGTTCACAGGGGCCATCTCCCGGCTCTGCTCTGCCTGTCAGAGCGGAGCAGGAGTTGGGGGACTGGAGGGAAAGCCCCAATAATGCCACCGCGACCGACACCCCCACTATGCAGCAGCTGACCAGGGTCACAGTGCAGGAGCGTTATTATCACAGAGCTTTCCCGCTTATTATTCTTACAATTTATTTTTTAGTAAATTCCAGGCAGATCCCATTTCTCATTACAAGTATGGGATATGCGATCTGCATACTAAAATATGTGAATTTCATGAAAACTACTCTAATTGCCCTTCAATAAATATATGTGATTCTGAAACAATGTAAAAATGGTGTGGAAACACCCCTTTTCAAATTTTTTTAGTAAAAGTAATATTGATAAATAGGCCCTTAAGAGATCTATTCATCATTATATAATTATCAATTCTAACTAAATTATCAATAATAACGATACTGGATTAGAACCTCTATACACTCCTTCCTATACCTTCTAATATCCTGCCTATACCTTCTAAGGATGACGCTAATTTGCGTACGCAGTTTATACAGTAAATAAAGACTCCAGACTTGGAACGTGTGGTTCCGAAGCACAAAGTATTATTCAAGTAAAAGTACAGTCAGTTACATGCTATTGATCCATACACAATTCGGCGCAAAGGAATTATACAGACCCAAGTACAGTATACATACGTAGCGCTTCCGGACCGGATGTTAGGCATCAGCAAGAAACCCTTCATCAATCAGCATTCAGTACGAAGACTAAGACCCAGTGTTGGAGCACACATATTTATACCCCCCAGAAATAGACAACACAATAGAGAAGTTTGTTGCTGATGCCATTGGTCCTGGAGGGGGATGCTTCTGTTACAGAGCATTTAACAGGCTGGTTCAAATAGACACAACCCAGCCTCCAACAACTGAGGGTCTCTGGTTTCCCGCCCCATGCAACATTCTAACAGTTGTTCATATAATATACATTTTGTTACTTGAAGTCTCTGCGGTCCATAAGTTGAGAATGCATGATGCGATCTCCACACCGATAATACCGGAATTCTGTTGAAAGAGTACGCATCAGTACAAAACCAAACATGGCTTACTTAGCATGTATAAAACCTTAGTTACCAAATAATCTTTATTTCACAGCATTTATACTAAATGCACAAACTTAAATCTTATACCTTAAAGCTTATGGAACCTTGTATGTGAATATGTAATGTGTGAGTATGCAGGGTTTGATGTAAAGACGCTAGTTAACTTGGAGCAGATGCATGCGCATAAAGCTAATGAACAGTGTTTTCATATAAGATCTTATGCATTCGCTAATATGCGATTAGTTACCAGCGCAATTGTGCGTATTAATGTGTGTATGAGAAATGGTACACTTAGATCTCACTTAAACTAAGTGAACACCTAGCAGTGTGTAATGCTGTGCCTTATAATTCCACACGCCCCCTCTCTCAGCAGCCCCCACCCTTCCCAGGCTCAAAAGTAAAGTCCTTTGTTCTCCCAGACTCTTGCGTAGATGTTAATTAGCCCAGCTACAAGACCCAAACCTAAGATAACACTCTTGGCTTTGAAGGTATTTTATTGCAGGAAGCCTGCTAATGCAAGGTGTGTATTCGAGTAGGGCCACCTGGGGTGAGAGCAGACATTATATTCAGGAAGCTTGTCTACACAGGCTAGTTGTCACGTGGCCATTTGCTCTGTTTAGCTAATACAATATATCCTTTAGGGGAATTATAATAATATACACTTTATCCAGAGCACCTAAACTACGTAAAGTCATGAAATGGGCTTTTGGTGAATCGCCGTAACTTATGGCGATGGTCACAGATGCAATCGCATGATGCTAATACTATTATCGCCACATGTACTAAAGTGTGAGATTATCTAAAATGGCGCTTAGGAGGCCATTCGCAAAGTGGCGTCTTGCGGCCAGTCGCAAGATGGTGTCGCTGCGATTCAATTTTAAACTGATCTTGTCTCAGCCAATAATCCAGCTTCGACAATAACTAAAGTATCACTTCCAAAAAGCTGCTTTTTCTGAGGAATCATCTTTTTGGATTTGTGATACTTTTCCACTTTATCTATGCTGTCTCCACTCCCAACCCACAGTCTCTGCCGTGTCTCCCCACTCCCAGCCAGCAGCCTCTGCCCCGTGTCTCCCTACTACAAGCCTGCAGCACCTGTCCCGTGTCTCTCCTTTCCCAGCCCACATCCCCTGCCCTATGTCTCTCCCAGCCCGCAGCCCTTGCCCCAGGTCTCCCCACTACAAGCCTGCAGCCCCTGCCCTATGTCTCTCCTTTCCCAGCCTACAGCCTCTGCCCCGTGTCTCCCTACTACAAGCCTGTAGCACCTGCCCCGTGTCTCTCCTTTCCCAGCCCACATCCCCTGCCCTATGTCTCTTCTAGCCGCAGCACCTGCTCCGTGTCCCTCCTGTCACAGCCCCTGCCCTATGTCTCTGCCAGCTGCAGCCCCTGCCCCATGTCTCCCTACTACAAGCCTGCAGCACCTGCCTCGTGTCCCTCCTCTCGCAGCCCCTGCCCTATGTCTCTTACAGCCCGCAGCCCCTGCCCCATGTCTTAATACAAAAAACTGTGTAGTACTCTGTGGCGCTCAAAAATACTAGAAATGCATAATTCCAAGTAATAACATTTATTTAATAAAATTCTTGAATAATCCACAAGTTAAATAGCTTCTGGGAGTATATCTAAATAAATAACAATATGCGTACCAATTAATAATAACAATATGCATACCAATTAATAATAACAATATAAGTACCAATTAAATAATAAGACTTAAACATAAAAAGCAAATAACTCCTTCATATAGTATAGAGAGTTACATTGTTGTCAATAAATGCCTTGTGTCTCCCTACTACAAACCTTCAACACCTGCCCCCTGTCTCTCCTTTACAATTGCGATCCTTGCAGATATGGTAATGAAGCAGGAGGCATCACACTTCCTGTGCATTACTTAACCAAGCTGCATTGTCCAACACAGCATCGTTTAATCTGAGTACCATCGGCCTTCTGCGGTGACCCATGGGGTCCCGCAGCCGGCCGCCACAGTTCAGAGGATCAGGCCAGGAAATCTCCGTCAACCGACGGAGATCCTGGCTTCTTCCCTACCCCGCAACGGTGGTGACATGCCTCCATTTCGGGAAACGAAGGGCATCGCCACCCACAAATGGCAGCAGACTGTCAATCACTGCCAGTCTGCAGCCTGTTTGCGTGCGGCCTCGCAGACCCGTTCTGCACATGCGCAGAATGGGTCTGGCGCCTGCGCAGATTCCCGAACATCGGGAATCTGCGATCAGCAGTGCACTGGTGAATCAGGCCCATAGTTGGTGTTTTTAGGCTAAACAATGCTATTTGGTTCAGTGTTACACTATTATATAGTTTCCAATCCCTTAAATCCATAATCCCTTATACCATTCAAGAAGATTCCAAGAAACAACATTAGTGGAATTGAAATGCTACAGTCAATGATGTAGCTATAGTAGGTGCAGGGGGTTCGGCTGCTACAAGGCCCATCTCTGGGGCCCGGCCCTCCCCCTGCACACAGTTACTCTGCCAGGTGGCAGGCGCTCACCTCCTGAGCACTGTGGGTGGCATTTCATTTCTTAGCAGTGAAGTGGATCACTCGAAGTTTCAAAGGTCCATTAGCCTCACTGCAGCTGCAATAACCCGCTCAACGAGCCAGACATCACAACACAAAAGAGCAGATATAGTAGATTATCTACCTTGAAACTTCAAGTGATCCACTGATGCAAGATAATCTGTACACTGGACTTTGGGAGCATGTGAATTAACTCTATACTATGTTTTGTTTATATTGTATGAAGATATGAATTTGATACTTTTTATTTTATATTATGTCATCTCATGTATTACTTTTGACTGTTGTCCCACCCGCTGCTAATCATGTCATTTTAATAATTGTTCGGATATTTAATTTTTATTGTGCCATAAGGTTTATGTTTTACCATTTTTTAACTAATTTTAAACAATTAAAATGACTTTTTATACTTTTTATCATATTTAAGTACATTTAGATAGTATTAACGCATTGGAAGTGCGCCATTCAGGCATATATCTTACTGAATAGTACCAACGAAATCTGTTGATTGTGGAAGGGTCACACTTGTCTAAGGCTGCACTCCAAACACACCTACAGTAGATGAAGACAGTAAACAACGCTAAGTAAAATATACATAGCAAATACTGTACTTTACACTCACCAACATTACATTCATTAATCTAGAGCAGCGCAAAACCATATCCATTTTTTTCCAGTTCCATTGATTTCTCCACCCGATGCATTAATTGGCCTACTAAGTGGCGACAGCCACCTAAATAAAATAAGGAGTGTTGTTTAACATCCATTTGATTATATTCTGTTGCTTTATTTGAATATTCACAGTTTATGATTGTTTATTTTGATTTACTATGAAATTGAACAACTGACAAAATAATAGGTAACAAATGAACAGCCACTGAAAAATATGCTCATGTTACCTTGTCTTTAAGCCCTTCTGCTGACAATAACGTCACTTCCAAGTGACCCAAATGTATGGGATATATGGAAATAAAGATAAATACATATTGTAACACCTTCACATACAGATCACAAAGAATTCAGTAAGGTTCCAAATAAAATGTGACGCCAGACAGTTTGATAACTAACCTCATACCAGATACTTGAATAAATTGAGCTCATCAATAACAGTGTCATTTAGCATCCTCCTGCAATATCTTTTATTATCCCCTGGTTTAGTGTGCAGTGCACTCAACGGCTAGTTCCTGACTTTTGAAACTCTGTGCAATGCTAATGTTTTTATCTTTTCCTTGTTGATCTTATACTGGTTTGTAATACAAAAAGTTTGGAATGGCCCTTATGGTCCAATGTTATAAAGGAGGAATTTTGCCAAACCTCTACATAGGACCACAAAATCCACAAAGACATCGACAAGCAGAACAATATTGTATAAAAAGATTAAAAATACTAGCAAGCATGAAGCCTATCAGATCCTAGCAAATGCCTTTTGCCCAGAAAAGATGGTGCGCGCTCAAATGGAGATAACAAGTGACTCTGGGGACTATTCATCATCACTTAATTTTCACCTCCAATTGTACAAATTAAGTTATCGGGCCATTCATTAAGATGCTAAAGTAGGAGATATCACAGATATCTCCTACTGTACTTACCTTCCTCTGGCGGAATGGAAGCTGTCCCCATACACTAGTATGGGGACAGAAAATTTAAATTTTCACCTGAAATTGTAGAAATTAAGTTATTGGGCCATTCATTAAGATGGTAAACCAGGAGATATCACAGATATCTCCTACTGTACTTACCTTCCTCTGGCAGAATGGCCCACTGTCCCCATACACTAGTATGGGGACAGAATTCATCAAGCTCCAAAAATACAGTATTTTTGGTGCTTGATTGTGGGAGCATTCGCCATTTTCAGATGGTGAATGCTCCCGCTACCCGCTTCTTCCCTATGGGAAGGAGTCCCGGGTTGCGAAGAGGCATCCTTTTGGATCCCTCCTCCCCTGTCCAGCTCCTTTTACTGGACGTCGGGGCTCTTGTATGCATACGTGACCTATAGGTCACACATGCGCACTAGTATCACCCCGATAATTAACATCATGAATAGACCCCTCTGCGTCAAGACATGTATCTTGACACTTCTACAGGAATTAAGATCAATGTAGACGCAGCACATATATATGTTTAAAAATAATGTAACAGAAATGAAATGGTGAATGCTAGAGGTTAGCAAACTCGTAATCACTTTTTCCAGTTCGTGGAACAGATTTTGTTTTCTAAGCATCTTGAAAACGATTCTCGATGATTGAAGTGTATATAATTGAACAACAAATATAACATGATTTAAACTGTAAAAATAAACAGATTATATTTTCTAAGATTATGCTTGTCTGTTGAACAGATGAGCCGTGTCACTTCATTGATAAAGACATCCACCTCGATTGTCAGCTGTGCACTGCAGTATAGTCCACAGGTTTCTAGGTAATTGCTAGTGCCCTGATAGGAAGTGCTGAGAAATTCAGGCTTCTCCATGATATAATCATTTAATGCAATCTGCTGCTGTGTGCTATTAATACAAATTTCTCAAGACTCCCGTAATAAAAATGAGAACATGTGGGGCCATTCTGAGCAAGACTCTCTATGTGTGGAGTTTGATGTTGTCTCCATGTTTACGTGGGTGTCGTCCTTGTTTTCCTGTTTTCTTCCACATGCCAAAAACATATCAGTGTTATGAGCGCAGGATTCTGGCACAGTTAAAAAAAAAGTTAAGCCTACTAGTCAGTATTGCAACATTTTACATGCATTGATTTATTGTTGCAACCATTAAATAAAATGTTGTAATTTCTTGTTTTTAAATCTATCACTAGGAAGAAGGCCATACCCATTGTTATATTTTAGTTTGTTTAATACTCCTTCCTTTTCAGTTATAGGAAAAATTCCCAATGCTCTGTTGCTCTGTCTCACTCTCAGAGATGGGACTTGTGCAGAGTTAAATTAATCTATCTATCTATCTATCTATCTATCTATCTATCTATCTATCTATGTATGTATGTATGTATGTATATATATATATATATATATATATATATATACCTCAAACAGAAGGCGGCACTCCAAGTCTTGAAAAAGTAAACACAGAAGTCTCTTTATTGCATCAACGTTTCGGGAACTGCTACCTCATCATCAGGACACACATAAGTGAACAAAGTGATAGAAACACTCTTATGTACTCACTTAACAAATTGCTCACCCGCCTCCAGTCAGACGCCGTCAAACAGCTGTGGTCCACATGACTAAAGACAAACAGGCGGAGCAACGTGCATGACGAGTATAGAAGGGACCGCGTCTGAGCAGTCACTGGAAGCCGCACAGCTGTTGCCTAGGCAACAGTAAACAAAACTTAAAACTGCATATGAAACACCCTGAGAAAGATGTAAACATTGTGGGCATGACAATCGTGTGGGCTCTACACAATATAGAGTCACATGCATGCAAAATCATGAATGTGACAAGAAATACACCTATAAAATATATATCCTATACATAAATACAGTGATATACAGTGCACAAATGCAGCAAAATTCATGCCATAAAATATATGTAGAAAAAATACCATAAAATAAATGTAAAAATAAATGAAGTATGTGTAAAAAAATAAACACAACAAAGCACTGATTAATATGAAATAAATAAACAAATTGGCATGTAAATACAATATAAATTGTGTGAAAGAAAAATAAATGTTATACTTAATGTAAAAAGACCATTTAAGCGTGTAATCCTTAAACCATCACAATATTCTGCTAATATATGAAAAAAATGGATGCAGTATATGCATCAGAATTATTATATAAATTATAATTAATTTATAAAAAGGATGAAAATGAAACAAAAAAATCACAGAAAACAGCTTAACCCTAGCGATTTGTTTAATCCTTTGGGACTAACAGTGTCTAAAGCAGCGGTTTTCAACCGCTGTGCCGCGGCACACCGGTGTGCCATGGGCAGTTGTTTAGTGTGCCGCGCCGCCGTTGGAGTCTGCTGTCAGAGCTGCCGATCAGATTACTGCAGTACAGTAATTGCGGCCCGGGCAGCGCTGCCGCTGAGCTCTTCTGGGAAGCTCAGGCGCGCCCAGGCCGTGACTCTGTAGGCGCGGCGGCGTGACATCACAGATCACGCCTGCCCGCTCAGCCAGCCAGTCATCCCGCCTGATTCCCCCAGCCCTCCCTCCCGCTCCACCTGTCCTCTCCGCCTGTCCTCTAGTGTGCTTACCGGCCCGCTCCACCCGACGGCTGCACTCTGCTGCACTGACAGCTCTGCACAGCCTGGTAGGTGCCAATAAATCTTAATTTATTTTTAACATGGGAGCAATGTGTGTTTTTTTCTGTAGGGGTCAGCCAGTGTTGTTGATTTTTTGTGTGTGGAGAGCATTGTGGTTTATTCTGTGTGGCCAGCCAATGTAATTGTTTTTTCTGTGGGGAGCAATGTTTTGTTTTTTTCTGTGGGGGCCAATGTATTGTTTTTTTTTCTGTGGGGGCCAATGTAGTGTGTTATTATTCTGGGACCAATGTATGTGTGTTTTATTCTTGTGGACGCCCATGTATGTGTGTTTTATTCTTGTGGACGCCCATGTATGTGTGTTTTATTCCTGCGGAGGCCAGTGTATGTGTGTTTTATTCCTGTGGAGGCCAGTGTATGTGTGTTTTATTCCTGCGGAGGCCAGTGTATGTGTGTTTTATTCCTGCAGAGGCCAATGTATGTGTGTTTTATTCCTGCGGAGGCCAATGTATGTGTGTTTTTTCATCTGTCTCGCACCCCGCATTGCCGGATGGTGTGCCTTGGCAATTTTAAAATCTTGAGCTGTGTGCCTCAAGTTGAAAAAGGTTGAAAATCACTGGTCTAAAGTATAAATCCACTTGGCCTCGTTTGGAAGAACTGTTTGTAACTATCTCCTCGTCTAATTCTGAATGGCACCTGATCTATCATTCTGTATCGCAACATGGCCATGTTGTGATTGACCTGTGTAAAATGCCTAGCCCAGCTGTGGGACGGTGTCTGACCGGAGGTGGGTGAGCAGTTTGTTATGTGAGTATATAAGAGTGTTTGTATCACTTTGTTCTCTTATGTCTGTCCTGGTGACGGGGTAGCAGTCCCCAAAACGTCAATGATTACTTTTTCAAGACTTGGAGTGCCAAAACCATCCAGTGGAAGACTCAGAACAGACTCCCAGGGTCAAATCTCTGCCCAGCATACACGAACAGAAGGTCCAACTGGGACCCTACCCCCCTAAAACCCGGCCAGGATCCAATTTGACCACCTAGCATTGATTTCATCCCAGTCAGTGCAGAGGTGTCCGAATGCATTACTGGACAGTCAAAAAAAGATACAAACAGACCAATGAGTTTCATATATGACATTTGACTCTGAATTTTTTGATGCTAAAGAACAATTTGGCAGCTTTACTTTGAGAGCTGTGGAAGAGATTTGCTAGCAAACACACAAACAAACTTTTATATATAATTTAACAGGGTCATAGTAAATAGTACACACGATAGACAGAATCATGGTGAAACAGTGCCTTTTAATTGTAACAGACACTGAACTTTAACATGCACAGACAGAAGCCACGACAAACAGGCACAGTAATTAGACATGCAGGTGTAAGTAAATGACCCAACACCAAAGTGCTAGTGTTCAGTCTGCTGTGGTAGAATGCAGCCACAATCTGCTGTGCTCCTTAGCTCAGCTAGTTCAAAAAATGTGCCTGGCACTAATGAGACTCCAGCTTACTCGCTGGCTGCTATTCGGCATCAATGCCCAGAGCACCGGGTGGTTGACAGTTTTAAACACTTCCTGTCATCCAGTGATGACTTATAGCTGGACCTATGCAACCCAGAAAACCCAGAGTTCCAAACCTCCACTGCTGCTGCAGACTGCACAGGAATTACTTTAGTCTCCCTTGGAGAGAGCTGATCTCACAGGAATGTAGGTAATTCAGGTGAGAGGCAACCCCTCTCACCACAATATATATAAATATGATTCAACTGCTAACAGAAGGACACATGCACAGATTGAGACACTACTAAGCTTTAGGGGTCCGTATATGTAAACAGACACATGCTGTGAAAATGTGATGTTCCTCCCTAGTTGATCCATTAATATGATCGTTTAGCACTATCAGGTCAATTTGAGAACATCACCTCATTGAAAGACAGAGATAGATCTCCAACATTTACTATATATTTGAACTATTTTAATATGTACCCCTGAAGAAGTACTGTATGAGGATGAAACGCGTGGGTCAATGGTGTAACAGTCTGTCTCCATCTTGTGAGAAACCCACCTATGTGCTTGCACCCGTAAGGATGTAGGTGGAAATTAATGATATCTCTCCTGTTATGGTTCAGGTTACTGAAACACTGTGTTTGAATGTTTATGTGAACCAATTTTATTGTATCTTAAACAATTTCTAATATTTGTATACCAAGAATAAAATATTCAGGTATCTAAAAACTGACTATCAAGAGGTTTATCCACTTGCCTGGTATGGTCGCATCAGATATGATCACACCAGACTGGGCTTTCCCTGACATGGTCGCATCTGATGCGACCTGTCAGAAATGCCCACTAGACGGCTGCGAAAAGCTAATCTTCCCGCAGCATGTTATCGACATACTATATATATATATATATATATATATATATATATATATATATACACATATACTGTATATATATATATATTTGCATGCAGCTAAGATACATGCTGCTTTTGAATGTAGCATGCAAATATTGGGCAGCATTGTTTTTACACTGCAATTTAGAATTGAGCATGAACTTAATCCTTTCCATCTCTAAGGCCCGTATTCAATTAGAAGCGAAAAGTCCGGTCCTGGACTTTTCGCCATCATCACTGGTTTACAGGTGCCAAAAAGTATGGCGCTCGTCCCAGCTTATCCCCGTATTCAATTCCAAATAAGCAAAAACGGGACCCGGCGAAACTGAAGTCGGGGCAAACTTCTGTCAGTTTTGGGGAAATCAGCTTGACACCCCCCAAAAGATGCACTGACATGGGGGATCACTATGGGTACCCCCGAATAGCCCTGCTAAAGGTATGTGGGGTCTTTAAACGGTCTCAATAGGTGATATATAGCATCTTTGGTAAAGTGGTGTAGAATAGCATTTAGCAACTTTTAAAAAAAAAAATAAGGTGTCTCATCAAATTTGGTGTACTTGAAAATGGGTACTAGCATACTTTAAAGTTGCTAATATGAGTTTTAAAAAATGAGGAAAATCCACCTGCCGCAACTACAGTACCTGCAATAAAAAAAACACCTAGGGCATACTTGGGGACCCCCCTGAGTCTATTTAGCTAGTTTAGAAGTGTGTCCCCCAACTTTGTTTTTTTCGCCCCCAAAACGAAAGTACTTTTTTGGGATGTCCTAAGGTACTTTATTACACATTTTTTGACACAGATTACCTTTAGGGGACTGTCCAAGGAGTGTGGGTGTTTTTGGAAGTCTGCACCCCAAAACCGCAATTCTGCACTTTTTGTCGCCACTTATTCAATGGGGATACTTTTTTGCCAGGTCTGTTGCATTTACTTTTCACACCGGCGAAAAAGTCGGCCAAATTGAATACGGGTGAAAGTGGAATCGGCGAAAATGACGTCATCGTTGAAAAAGTATTGCCGAAATGGACTTTTCGCTTCTAATTGAATATATCCTAAATCTCTCTGCTCTTTTTAAATTTGCTCCACCTGCAGTACAACATGGTTATCAAGGTGCAAATTTGCTCCTTATTTGCTTTGATACTACTAATATTTAATAGGGGTTTGAAAAATTAAAAAATTTATGTACACTTGTGGTTACCAGGGATTTACTCCAAGCAGTTACACTGGCCACTGGCTTAAGATCTTGCAGAACGTCCTCTGGTAGCGGTAGACCACATTTTACCTGGAAGTGCCATTTGGTCCAAAGTAGAAATCAGAGCCATAAACTGCATAGTATTTCTTTAGGAAGCCCTTGAGATGCTCAATGACTTATAATTATGCTCAATTATTTACTAAAGTGGCTGCCCATTGTTCAGTTTCATGCACAGATAGATTGAACAGTGTCACTCACATCAGGGTTCCTGCTGTCACCTATGGACCTAGGAGAGGCCAGGTGACATCCCCTCTGACAATTAGGCACCAATTAGATGACATGGGGAGCTGCCCTATTGTAGCCACACTTCCATGGGAATCAAAGCAGGGAACAAAAAGTGAGCATTCATCCCACAGGTTAGAAGCAGGGTTTATCCTTACAGGTGTAGTAGTGGGGCTTAAGGCATTTTGCTGGATCAGTGTCATCCAACTTCATCAGAGGGTTAGGGTGGTTAGGTTAGGATAAAGCTGGATGACACTGATCCAGTGAAATGCGTTAAGCCCCACTAATACAACTGTAAGGATAAACCCTGCTACTAACCTGTAAGGATTGGAAGGTGTCTGATCACCGTTGGAACTATTATGGACTTTGGACATATTAAACTAGCTCCCGCATGGACTTTGGACATACAACTTAAAGTGGATCCTTTTGACAGCCCCGGATATTGCGAATATGCAAAGAATATGTTTTAAACTCTTATATTCCAATATGGTATAATAAATTATTGTTACACCTTGATACATCCGCTTCTCTAACATATTACTTCCATTACCAGTATTATAAAGTGCTAGTTGCATTTGTGTATATTAGTAAAATGAATAGGGTTGCTATGAGGCAACAACACTCACTTCTAGGAACATTTATAAATGTTTCCTTTGAATAGGAGAGGACCGGCACCACAATCCCATCCCCAACCATGGTACCCTTATATCATTATCCTCAATTTTGTTCCTATAAGTGTCATTTATTATTGTTCCATTGGGCGGCAATAAAAATATTTTATCAGGTTCATTTAACAACACTCTCTTGCTGGTACACGGGCTCTGATAAGAACCCGTAGCGGCAATGAGTAAAAAGGGTATCACTTCCAGGTTGGGATCCAGGCAGTCTAAAGGCTGTAGACCCCAGAGAATCTCTCTATATTTTCATGCTACAGACCATGAGAAAAGATATTTAGAATATTGGCAGACATGACCTATTTCCAATAATGTACAGTATACTATTGAATTTAAGCTCTTCTACTCTAACAAACTCTTATGGGAAATAGTTCATCCCCAGTCAAATAAATGTGCCTGAAATTGTGTTCAGGAAATAGCAGCTTTTGAAATACTGAATAAAGCTTTTTGGAAACACATATTTTCTAAATTTAAAAGTGCTTCACTGAAAGCAGACACATTCACAGTAATTGCTTAATGTATTTTATGATATAGATCAAAATTATGCTCATTATACAACTTGTGCATTCTCATTCTGTTTAGTATAATTATATCTAGTATCGCTGCGAAATACCTAACCTTTGCAGGCATCTGAAATTCAGACATCAGTATATCAATGCTTTAATTGAATACTATATTTTGTTCAGGTGTTTTTTAAAAATAACTATTAATATCATGGCTCATTTAAGATGAAATATAATTAAAGTAATTTAAGCACACTTTTAAACAGAATTAGTACTGTGCATAAATAGGGGCTTATGTAGAGTTGGATTTTTTTAGTTGTAAAATATACATTTTGGTAACACATACTGTATGTACGCAAAAAAATGTATGCTTGCAATAGTACACAATATACAACTTTTATACTTCTAACGTAAACCTAATTCGTATACTACTATTTTCTCCTGGCATTAACATAGTGCATATGCTACTATTAAGAAGCTGGATGCATCTTGAGGTCCACAGTTTTAGGTAGAACCAACCAAGGCTGTATAGTTCTGGTATTGTAATGGATTTTAGGGGCGCATGCACAGGCGTTTAGCATTTATATGCATTTTTTTCATGTCATTTGCTCTGTTGTAAGCACAATGACTCAATTGACTGAATTAATGTACAGTAGATGCAACAGTTGGCATGTGAGGTGTAAGACAGAGTTGGGTAAATTTACTAAGCGGTGGTTTCTGCAAGCAGGCGATTCACAGCAGGTTTAACACGTATTTGGTTACTTCTGAAAAGGTATCCCTGGGAGATTGTCAAAGCAGCACCTATGGGCACGGCTCTGAAAAGGGCATACACTGCTCAGTCTGAGAATCATGTCAAAAAATAGATTTCGGCACATATCAACTGATTTTTGTCTTTTAAATAATTGCCGAGGAACTTGTCAATGCCTGCCTCGCGCATGATATTACATTTACTCCTATATATTTTTATCTTCTTTCTCTGTACACCTGAGAGAACATCTTTACCCTACTAAGATGGAAACTGTCTGAGGGTCCTTAACGGTTTGCCATCTTCTCTTGTTCCCTTGATTTGTGGTAATGCTTAGCTTGCTTTACATCAGTCTTCAACTGGGGCAAGTGTTGGATCTTGGCAAGAGACCTCAGCTGCAATAGACCTGGCTGACTCTTCTTCTTAGGCCAGTGGGCTCTTACATGGTACCTTTTCTTCTTTATCACCAAGGCTCTTCTCCTTCTGCTTGCCATGTCTCTTCTTACTAATACCCACTGCCATCTTGCTTTTTTCCTGGCATCTATCCAAAGACACCTATTGTGGTGTTTGGAACTGATGGTTATTCTTATCTGTAGGGACTCTTCTCCACACTCCACACTCTCTCCATTGTTGGTCTCCCTTTGCTGTACTGATGGATTGGGTCACTGTAGCATCAAAATTATCGAGCTCCAATTTGCTAGGTGGTTCAGCCTGTCATTGAATGAGTCTGAATCTAAAGAGATTCAGGCTGTCCAATGCTGAAACATATCACATACTCACTATACCAGTTACCCTTGATCCCAGCTTCCTTGCGACAAGATCCCTGGGCCATCCTGGCAAGTGCATTTTCTCCCAGTGGACACTTCATTCATAGATTGGCTCTTCTCCTTCAGGCTTCTCCTGGGTGGACACATCTCAAGGGACATGGCCAAGAACCGTCACACATTTAAATAAAGAAAATACAGTAAATCAATCTGTATTCAATGGCCAAATAAAACAGAGTTGGAAAAAATTCAGGATTACAGTACATTGCTCTAAATAAGAGTGCATGGAACAAATGCATATATTTAGTGTGTGCAGAACTGTACGCATCTTGAGATGTGCATGCAACTGTGTCTGTAACATTTGCAACTGGTTTACTAACGGACATGACCATCAGCATGCACTTTCTCCTGCCATATACCAAGTGCAAAGGATTCACTACTAAAAGACAAATTTTCACTTACATCCAGATCGCTATAGTATGAATTTGCATGTGCATGCTTTAACAGAACTTTGTGAGAGGCCCCGACACACCTATGTTCCATCAGTCATACAGTATGTGCAAATCTGGTCAAAGTGCATATGAATCTGCATTGTCTGAACTTGCATACACTCATTTTTAGAGCAAACGAAGTGAGAATTTGCGCAAGATAGGCTTTGCAAACAGCGTTCGATTAACTTCTGCCCCTCTGTCTTTAATTGAGCCAAACATGCCATATACTGTAACTTGTTTTCAGAAATGAATTATTATTTATTGCTTGGCACATATCTGATGCTTGTACAGAAGTCATCATCTTTGCAGCACTATTACCTACTGAGAGTTTTACAATTGAATTCATTGACTGTGTTCCACTCTAAAACATAAATGAGGTATGTGCTGACATATATAATAAGGACATTGTGCAACTGAATGTTTTTATTCTACATAAAGAAGAGTTAGTTTCAGCCAAGCCAAGCACTCATCATCCTAATGCTGGAACCTTATTATAGCAGAACCTCAACTGAATTTAATAGCTGGTACTTATAGCTTGGCAAAGTAATTCCATTAACTTTAGCTGCTAAATCCAAGTCTTAAAATCAAGAAAAGCACAAGATTAGATGCAAAGAACTCACACATTTGCACGGTCGGAAGCGAAGAATGCTTAGGCTAACAGCTGCCGCTGTAAATGTGTTTTTCTCTAAGAAGAGGAAAAAAGTGGCTATAAGAAAATTACTAAATACATCGAGAACCATCTGTGATCAAACTACAATTAAAGACAGACCACAATATATGTGTGTGTATGTATGTGTGTATTTATATATATATATATATATATTATGGGTGAGCGGGTTCAGATTTCTGAAATCCGAACCCCCCCGAGCCCCCCCCGATCCGAGTCAGGCTCGACTTTTCCCGCCTGACTTGGATCTGAAATCGAGGCAAAACGTCATCATCCCGCCTTCCGGGTCTCGCGGGTTTTGGATTCTATATAAGGTACCCGCGTCTGCGCCATTTTCTCACTCTGCTGTGGACAGTGAGGAGGGAGGGTGGGAGTTAGGGCTGGCTGGGCTGTGTAGTGTAGTGTAATGCAGTGTAGTGTTGTGCTGTGCTGTGCTGCGCTGTGCTGCTGTTGTCCATAGGGGCTGTGTCCACTCCTCCAAAGTCCATAGGGGCTGGCTGTGTTGTGCTGTGCTGCTGTTGTCCATAGGGGCTGTGTCCACTCCTCCAAAGTCCATAGGGGCTGGCTGTGTTGTGCTGTGCTGCTATTGTCCATAGGGGCTGTGTCCACTCCTCCAAAGTCCATAGGGGCTGGCTGGACTGTGTTGTGCAGTCAGTTGTCCATAGGGGCTGTGTCCACTCCAAAGTCCTGTGCAGTGTCCCAGTCCTAAAGGGGTGCTGTAGTGTTGTCCAGGGGGTGCTCTGTCCATCAGGGGTGCTCCCCCCAAGTGCAAAAAAAATAATATATTTTCTGTGTTTGTGAATTGTGTGCGCAGTAGCCGCACGTGCATCAACAAAGTAGCGCCAAGCGTGCGCCTGTGTCACAAGTAAAGGGACGGCTGGCTTGACCGTTAAAGGGTGCTGTAACCTCCAAAGCGCACTCCAAAGCAAATAAAAAAATATTTTCTGTGTTTGTGAATTGTGTGCACTGTGGCTGCACGTGCATTAACAAAGGAGCAGCGCCAAGCATGCGCCTGTGTCCCATAAGTAAAGGGCTGGCTGGCTTGTCCGTTAAAGGGTGCTGTAACACCCAAATTGCACTCCAAAAAAAAATATATTTTTGTGTTTGTGAATTGTGTGCGCATTAGCCGCATGTGCATCAACAAAGTAGCGCCAAGCGTGCGCCTGTGTCATAAGTAAAGGGCCGGCTGGCTTGACTGTTAAAGGGTGCTGTAACCCCAAAGTGCACTCCAAACCAAATAAAAAAATATTTTCTGTGTTTGTGAATTGTGTGCACTGTGGCTGCACGTGCATCAACAAAGGAGCAGCGCCAAGCATGCGCCTGTGTCACATAAGTAAAGGGCCGGCTGGCTTGTCCATTAAAGGCCCTTTACTGTAACCCCCAAATTGCACTCCAAAAAAAATAAAGAAATATAGATTTTTGTGTTTGTGAATTGTGTGCGCAGTAGCTGCACGTGCATCAACAAAGTAGCGCCAAGCGTGCGCCTGTGTCATAAGTAAAGGGCCGGCTGGCTTGACCGTTAAAGGGTGCTGTAACCCCCAAAGTGCACTCCAAAGCAAATAAAAAAATATTTTCTGTGTTTGTGAATTGTGTGCACTGTGGCTGCACGTGCATCAACAAAGGAGCAGCGCCAAGCGTGCGCCTGTGTCCCATAAGTAAAGAGCCGGCTGGCTCATTTCTTAAAGGTTGGTGTAACCCACAAAGTGCACTAGTCTCAAACAAAAATAAAAAATAATTTTCTGTGTTTGTGTGCGCCTTAGCCGCACGTATATATCAATAAAACATAAATGGAGGACCAAACTTTCTCCGATAAAAATAAAATAGGGAAAGATCAAGAACCTCTTCCTCCTAGTGCTGTTGCTGCTGCTGGGAGTTGTTCATCATCCCAGAGAGGAAGTAGGAAAACCACTACTTTTACTAAACAATTGACCCTCCAACAGTCCTTAACGAGGAGTATGAAGTACGACAGCAGTCATCCTGAAGCAAAACGTATAACTGAGGCCTTGACTGCTATGTTGGTGTTAGATGTGCGTCCGGTATCTGCCATTGGTGCAGTGGGATTTAGACAATTGATGGAGGTAGTGTGTCCTCAGTTCCAAAACCCGTCTAGATTCCACTTCACTAGGCAGGCGATACCGAGACTGTACAGAAACGTCAGAAAAAGTGTCCTCAGTGTCCTGAAAAATGCGGTTGTACCCAATGTCCACTTAACCACGGGCATGTGGACAAGTGGATCAGGGCAGACTAAGGACTATATGACTGTGACAGCCCACTGGGTAAATGTATCACCTTACGCAGCAACAGCAGTATCACCAGTAGCAGCATCTCAGAAACGCCAGCTCGTTCCAAGGCAGGCTACGCTGTGTATCACCGGTTTCAGTAAGAGGCACACCGCCGACAACCTCTTAGAGAAACTGAGGGAAATCATCGCCCAGTGGCTTACCCCACTTAGACTCTCCTGGGGATTTGTGATATCTGACAACGCCACCAATATTGTGCGGGCATTACATCTGGGCAAATTCCAGCACGTCCCATGTTTTGCTCACACAATAAACAGATTTTTCTGAAAAGCGACAAGGGCCTGCAGGAGACGCTTTGGGTGGCCCGAAAAATTTGTGGCCACTTTTGCCATTCAGCAACTGCGTGCGCCTGTGTCATAAGTAAAGGGCTGGCTGGCTTGTCCGTTAAAGGGTGCTGTAACCCTCAAAGTGCACTCCAAACAAAATAAAAAATTCTTCTTTTTTTTTCTGTCTTTGTGAAATGTGTGGGCTGTATCCGCACCTGCATCCTCAAAGCAGCAGCGACAAGCGTGCGTCTGTCTGTTAAAACGTGGTGTAACCCTCAAAGGGCGCTCCACAAACAATAAAAAAATTATTCTTTTTTTTCTGTCTTTGTGAATTGTGTGGGCTGTAGCCGCACCTGCATCCTGAGAGTAGCAGCGACAAGCGTGCGTCTGTCTAAAGAAGGGTGGTGTAACCCTCAAAGTGCGCTCCACAAACAATAAAAAAATTCTTTTTTTTTCTGTCTTTGTGAATTGTGTGGGCTGTAGCCACACCTGCATCCTTAAAGCAGCAGCGACAAGCGTGCGTCTGTCTGTTAAAGGGTGGTGTAACCCTCAAAGAGCGCTCCACAAACAATAAAAAAATTCTTCTTTTTTTTCTGTCTTTGTGAATTGTGTGGGCTGTAGCCGCACCTGCATCCTGAGAGTAGCAGCGACAAGCGTGCGTCTGTCTAAAGAAGGGTGGTGTAACCCTCAAAGTGCGCTCCACAAACAATAAAAAAATTCTTTTTTTTTCTGTCTTTGTGAATTGTGTGGGCTGTAGCCACACCTGCATCCTTAAAGCAGCAGCGACAAGCGTGCGTCTGTCTGTTAAAGGGTGGTGTAACCCTCAAAGTGTGCTCCACAAACAATAAAAAAATTATTCTTTTTTTTCTGTCTTTGTGAATTGTGTGGGCTGTAGCCGCACCTGCATCCTCAAAGCAGCAGCGCCAAGCGTGCATCTGTCTGTTAAAGGGTGGTGTAACCCCCAAAGTGCACTCCAACAAAAATAAAATATTTTCTTCTGTGATTGTGAATTGTCTGCACTGTACGTGCATCCTCAAAGCAGCAGCGCCAAGCATGCGTCTGTCTGTTAAAGGGTGGTGTAACCCTCAAAGTGCGCTCCACAAAGAATAAAACCAGGGTGGTCAATCTGTTCAAATCAGACCACTACATTTTGGCCACCGTGCTCGATCCTAGGTTTAAAGCCTATGTGGTGTCTCTCTTTCCGGCTGACACAAGCCGGCAGAGGTGCAAAGACCTGCTGGTGAAAACACTGTCAGCTGAAGCGGAACGTGACATGTCAACAGCTCCTTCTTCATTTTCTCCCGCAACTGGGGCTGTCAGGAAAAAACGTAGGTATCCTAAGCAACCCACTGGCGGTGATGCAGGGTAGGCAGGACCAAGTTTGGACATCTGGTCCAGACTGAAGGACTGGAAATGAGTGGAAATTAAGGTTATTGAGGTTAATAATAGCATAGGAGCAGAAAAACCAATACATTCTGTGATTTTAGCTGTTTTTATGCTCTTTTTAAAAAAAATACAGATCCAAAACACAAAACCCAGAACCCAAAACACGGAAGGGTGGTTTTGGCAAAACCAATCCAGATCCAAAACACAAAGAAAGATCCAGATCCAAAACCAAAACACAAAACACGAAAAGTGGCCGGTGCACACCCCTAATATATATATATATATATATATATATATATATATGACAAACCTATCTGGCACTCACTGTTACTGCCATTAACTTCAATCTACTGCCCTCAGTAATGAATGCTGTAATACAAAGCGCATAGTTGCCGACAGTCTGGGTAAATTGACCTCTCTTGCGGGTTGTCTGGGAGCACCACCTGATTTTCGGGAGCCTCTCAGCCATTCCGGGAGAGAAGGCAAGTATGAAACAGCGTGTTGCAAATATGTCCAAATATGTTTTTTTTTGTTACATTAACAATTTCCTGGTTGTTTGCATATACTTATTATGCTTCTTATTAAAGGAACAAAACATATATAAGAATAAATGATAATATCAGCACATCACAACTACTATCACCATACAAGTGTTTTATTTGACCAACTCCAACCTGCTTTAATCCTCCCATTGTAAATAAGGATAATTTCATAACATATATGCTACATTAACTAGTGTAGTACTAACTATGCATCACGCTCACTATGTTATGTATAGTATTTGCTATCATTGCTATAGTCACAGTTTACCCTCTACATCCATGGCTCTTCACTCATTTGCTAAATGAAGTGTCAAGGCAACAACTGTCATACAATTTTACAATTTGGCACGTCTAAAGCAGAATGGTCATAGAACAAAAATTTGGCTGGCTTAAAGGTAGATTTTGTCTAGCAATAATCATTTGTAAGTACAAAAGAGAATTACATAATAAAATTTAAATTGACTATAGGCCTGATTGCCGATTTAGAGAATAGTAAATACAAGATGTTGTCAGGCTAGAATATACAACTGTACAATGTTTAATTGCTAGAAATACAAACACAAGAAAGATATATTAGGAAAAGCACATTTCTACAGTAGGTAAGGAGTTATTTGGTTGGTTGGTTGGTTGAGGTACCTAGGGGTAGTACATAGTGGAATTATGTATGGAGGGAAGCTGTGGATTGCTCTGAGACGGGGTTTGAATTTAGATAGACAGTATCTAGCAAGACAGTCAATTGCTAGACACCAGAAGGTTGATAGGCAATAGGTCAACAGGCACAAAAAAGTTGACAGGGTTAAAAGGTTGACAGGTAAATGATCGAGATGGATTTAGGTCAACAGGGTTAAGGGTCGACATGGGCAAAAAGTTGACATGCAAATGGTGAATACAGAAAAGATTGACACATGTTTTTTTTGTCAGTTTAACCTTAACCCTCCCCTTAATGCCTTATCTAAACCTCTCCCTGGTAATTAAATCTAACCCTCCCTCTAGAGCCTTACGCTAACTGTCCCCCTTCTGCAGACTAACCCTAAACCTAACCCTAAAACGCATGAGAAATTATGTAAATATTTTGTGTATGTCGACCATTTGCACGACAGCCTTTGGACCATGTTGATGTTTTAACCCTGTCAACATTATGCACTGTTGACAATTTACTTGTCGACCTTTTAACCCTGTGAGCATATTAACTCTCTACCTTCTGGTGTCTATCTATCATCCGGATACCCTCAGATGGTAGTTGGCAGTGAGAGCATCAACACGTGCGATAGGTGATCTTTAATATAAGTATTGAAGCTTGACTTATGTTGAAAAAGTGTTGACTTAACTGTGATCTACAGTACTAATGAGAGGAACAAAGTAACTTCAGACCCTTGCTACCTGAGCATCCTGAAAATGATCTGCTTTCAGGACTGAATACTGCCTGTGTACACCTACTATACTCATTCAATGCCACCTGGATTGATACCACTGTGGTACCTGCACCCCTTACATCATCGTTTGGTTCCCTGATGTCATACCATCAGTCACTCATCTTATATTACAGAGTCTCCTTCAGCTTTTGAAAATAGCACTTGATCAGTTACACTACAGATGTGTCCTCATACACTTAGCCTCAATACGCCAAGTAGAGAGAGACACCTGGCGTGAGTGAGCCACTAGGTCCTGTGCATGCACTGGGCATATTTTTTGGCCTGAAAATGCAAGAAAGTTGCTGTGACCTACTGCAAGATGGGTGAGTGGCCGAGACATTATGCCAGTGAATGTACTTGGCATGAGGCTGCGATAGTGGAAGGCCGAGAGGAGATCACACAGATGGTCCAGCAAGTGGTTTGAAGATGCGGTCAGAAGAACCAGGTGAAGAGAGGACCCTGGTGTATGCTTTGTGAAACTTAAGGGCATGAGCATAATATCTGTCCATGTGATGAAGAGTAGAGCCAGGAGAATGGAGAGTTCTGGTGCGAAGGATGTGGGGACCCTAAGCATGAGCTTCCGGATTGTCCCTAGGCAGAAGACCAGGAGAAGGCATCGCTGAGAACTCTGGCACAAGGTGGCCGAAGAGCTGGTGTGTGAGCTCTGTAAGGAGAAGGGAAATGTGTGGCTGAGACCTGAAATGGCTTAAAGAAGTCAGGGAAGTGGAGCAGAAGAGACTGCTGGAAGTGAGCTCGCAGGTGCCATTTCATCTGAGCAGGAATTTAAGGGTAGAGTTCCCTGTGTGAAGGAGGTGACTACAGAATGCCCATTGAAGAAAATGGCAACAGCACCCTCATGCTGGAAGTGTCGGTGGCAGGAACACTTGAACCATGAAAGTTCTTCGGAAGATGTGGTGGTATTGTGTGAATGGCAGGATCTACTGGAGCTGTGCTTGCAGGCAATTGCCCTCTGTGAAGAGGAGGAGGAGGTCCTGGAGCATGACTACCTGCCAGAAGTGATGGGTTGTACAGACATTGAAGAAGATGATTGTGGTGCCATGGGAGGACTGGTTCCCGAAGAAGATGCGGAACCATTGAAGATATCCCACAAGGATATGTTTTAGATGATGATTGAAACCCCAAAGGAAAAGGATGCCCCGGAGGAATCCACTGTTGGGTGGTTAGCCCCACAACGTGAAGACAGTAAAGACGTCCTTGAAAATGAAAAGTGGGAGGCTGCTGTACCATTTGGAGAAAATTCTCCCTGGTGGCCCCCGGTGCTGCAGCGAGCCAATCATGGCTAGTGGTCCAGCAGCAAATAGCAGAGAGCCGTGGCGAGCCAATCGCAGTGAGCTGTGTCATAGCTCCGCACACTCACAGCATCTTATATTAGACGCTGCAGAGCAGAAGATGACAGTCCAGAGGTTGAGAGGGAGGAGAGAAGACCTGAAGAAAAGAAGGGGGATGTTGCAGCAAGCACACCTGTGGCTGAAGAAGAGGCCAGAATATGCCATGATCAACAAAGAAGACGAACAGCAGTGGCGCTGGCCTGAACAAGCCAGTGGAAGAAGAAAGAAGTTGAGGACTGGGGCATGCTACAGCGATGGGAAGTAACAGAGCTAATAAAGCTCCCAACCATATACGTAGGCCCTCTATGAGGCTTATTTGCACTAGGCCTGTGGGGGTAAGTCAGTCCTCAGGCCTGTGCCATTGTTAGGCGGTCATTATGCCCATACCCATGATACAGTGTTCTGGGAATTAGGCCCGGGGCACTGATTGTGCCACCGGTATGTGGGCAGTAGACCTGTGACCATCAGACAGGCCTTAGGCCTGTGGACATACAGGTGGGCTCTAGGTTCAATTGATAAAAAGGTCCCTTCAGGTTGTTAGTGACCCGGGCGCTAGGCCCAGTTCACTTAATGTATGAATAGACAGGTTAATAGCCTGAGCCTCCATATCAATAAAGTAATCTGGGCATTAGGCTCAATCACTAATAGTGGCCCACAGTTAGGCAGGTCCAAAGGCCTGAGCCCATTGTGTGTGGCTCTGGGCATTAGGCCCAGACCACTGGTATAATAAGTAGCCTGAGCTCCATTAAATAAAGGGACTCTGGGCATTAGGACCAAGGGCCTGATTCAGAGCCGCTCGTAAGCGGCCGCTCGTTCGCTCCAAGCGATGTTTGCACAACTGCGCATGCGTATGGGTCGTAATGCGCATGCGCCAACCAGTCAGTGCGATCAGAAATCGAGCGCTCGCCAAATAGCGAATGCCTGCTAATTTGAGTGACAGGATGAGGTGTTTGTGGGTGGTGACAGGGGAAGGTGCTTGAAAACGGGGAGTGGAGATCTGAACGCAGGCGTGCCAAATGGTCAAAACGGGCGTTTTAAGGGTGTGCATAATTAACAAAGCAGTGTCATCGACCACGTCACTTGGTTGTCTCTTAGCCTGAACTGTTCGCATGATTGCGGTAGGATAAACCTACCACAAGCACTGCGAGCAGTTCAGATGCCTTTCGATGTACTCGATTAATCAAATAAATAGCGGAGATAACGTAGGATGCGAGCGGCCAGGGGGCGTCTTTACAAAATAGCGAGCGCATGTTTCGTTCGCTCGCTCAGACATAGAGGCGTCAACAGACCGCAAACAGCGAGCGCTCAATTTAAATAGCCGGCCCCTTTTTCTGACCGAGCGAGCGCAAATAGCGTCCGGCTCTGAATCAGGCCCCAAGTTCCCTTTTTGTGTCCTGCAGTAGGCAGGCAAGGGCACTGAGCCCGTGTGAGTGACTGGGCATTAGGCCCAGGTCACCATAAATATAAGCTGATAGGCAACCTCCTGTGTGTATATACGTAGGTGTGACGTAGCTGTGTGGCACCCAACCTCCAGTTAACCCCTCACGTGGAGAGCTGTCAGGCTTCCAATTACATAACATGTTGTTCCCTAGAAGAGGAGCTGGCTAGCTCTAGTTAGGCAGGTAGATACCATTGCTCTTGTTTTGTGACAATACAGTCTGTCATTGTGGTTGTTGTTCCGGGCAGGGCAAATGTGTTAAAACTATAGGTTGAGGGTGAAGTTGTTGTAGTAAGTGTAGTGGTGTGGCACACTTAAATTAGGTTTAGGCCCTGCATGCCTGTGCTGTTTTGTTGTCTCCTTATAGGGATCTGTAGGCGAGTGGGAAAAACAAGAGTGGACATGGTGAGAAACATCTGTGTGTGTGCTGTCTTGTACTGTCTCTACCTATCTTTCTTTCCTTCTGGGTGGGCAGTGGGCCTTACATTCCAGGACAAGGTTGAGTCTTCGCCTGGTGCAAAAGTACCAATAGGTGAAACTTGGGATCTGAGGCCAAAAGTGCCAGTGATGATCTTCACGTAAAACCTGAATCCCTATTTCGAGTAGTTTTTGTTCCGGTAGGGCATATCGGTCTACTTTGAGGAAGGATGGCTCTAACATCATGTCCTTCTCCTAGGTCATCGTATCCGTATGCAGTTTTGCATACCAGGACTGTCTGTTACCCATACAGCCTGAAGGTGAGAGGGTGTGATGCCAGGAAAGCTACAAGAGTATACCTGCACAGCACCAGGCAACACACCACTCTTACGCATGAAATGGAGGAGTTAGTCTAGACAAGAAAAAAACAGATTCCCCCAGCACAATGCAAATAGGCCAGTAAAAGTGATTTACTGTACAGCCTACATGATATTAGTAATTCAGAGATCTCAGTTGCATACATTTGCAAATATATGGTAAGCCACCAGCCATGGCAAGGCATCTCTGTTCTGGTGGTCCCTACACTATATGATAATAGCACCATTATTAGGTCATATATTTATGCATTTCTAAATTGAGAGCTAACTTACCTGGAGGCACCCCAAGAGCCTCCAAAATAGCACTACAATGATCAACATACCCTCCAGCCACTGATACCATATATGCTTCACAGAAAGTAATACACAGTATGGAAGTTGCTCAAATCTTACATTTTTGCTTCCCCGATAGAAACTTATGGGGACTGTGGGTCTTGTCTGAAATGGAGGGATGGAGGGACTGCAGCAGATATATAATTTATATATACACCCTGCTTTAAAGTGTCGTAATTTTGCACTGATTGCATCAGTAGTTAGAATAAGTATATATTTATGGGCAGCACGGATGGTGTAATGGTAGCATTACTACCTCACAGCACTGAGGTCTGTGGAGTTCGTATTTTCTCCCCATGCTTGCATGGTTTTTCTCTGGGTACTCCAGTTTACTCCCGTACTCCAAAGATATACTGGTAATTGCATACTAACAAAAAATTATCCTTAGTGTGTGTGTGTACATGTGTTAGGGAACATTGGGCCTGATTCATTACCAATTGCAACTGTGATTACGCACGCAGACAGGCGATTGTTGCATTCTGCGCATGCACAGACCCATCGCAGAGTGATTGACAGGAAGTAAGCATTTAGGGGTGGTGATGGGCGGTGGTCGGCGAAACGCAGGCGTGTGAGTGCATTTGAACGCTGTTACAGGGGTGTGCATAAATTAGCCATTGCGATGCCATACGCAGCTTGAGCTCCCACTGCATTCGACGAGGTTAGCAATTTCTAAGTAAGGTCAGACCTTGTGCAACTGTGCGCGAGGCTACGATGGTACTCGATGTTACCAATGGTTTCACTATTTTGCTAAGTATTACGGATGTGAGTAAGGGGATGTGGGTGTCCTTATGTTAGGCTGCAACGGCATTGCAATTGCAAACATTAGGATATTTTCGAAGTGGACCTGCATGCATAATCGCAGCTGCAATCGCAATAGTGACCCGTAATGAATCAGTCCCGTTGTACGCTCCACTGGGGCAGGAACTGATGTGAATGGCCAAATATTATCTATAAAGTGGTGTGGAATAAGTATGCACTATAATAAATAAATATATAAATATTGCTGCTGTAAAGATGTTGCAATGTCACCTACATAAATAAATATTGTTATACAGCACATATTTATTTATAAGTGGAAATGGAAAAAAATGTATTGAAAAACATTAAAATCATATTTTAAGAAGTGTTAACGTTGAATTAATTTATACAACACTGTAAAAACAATATTGAACATAGGTCCTGATTCAGATCCGTTCGCTAGATGTGTACGCTCACTCCCAGCATATGCAAATTTGGCTAAGTGACGGTAAAGGCAGGCGATTGCACGGCAAGGCATAAGCACGCCCACTATGTCTTGGCGTGTGATGGTGGTGTGTATGCAGACGCCCACCAGCCTGTCTTTAGTCGCCCACTAGCGCACATCATTTCCAGGAAGTGTATGCAACCATCGGTACATCGGGTTCCATCGGAAGTGAACGCAGCTCTTGAGGTTGACTACACCCTACCACAAGCACTGTGAGCAATTCAGTGTATAATTCAACCAGGTGATGTGTACTATGACGCTGCCTGTTGATTATGCACGCCTCTGAAACGGCGTTAAGATGCTCAGGCCTGCCCCTGTTACCACCCACAAACGGCTATACCTGTCACTCATTCAGCTGGGCCTTCTCTGCTGGGCGAGTGTACGCTTCCCGATCGCTCGGCCTAGTTCGCCACGCGCACTGCTTTGCATACGCATGTGCACATTGCAAAGCATCGCTCGCTCCGACGAATCGCTTGCTAGGGAACGGGTCTGAATTAGGCCCATAATACATAGCTTACACAAACAAATGTCCTTCATACAGCTATTGGACATACAAAAACTGTATCATTATTTCACATTTGTATAACCTACATGACAGATTTTTTTAACCCTTGCTAGTTTCAACTAACCAATAACTTACACCTAACCTTTATCTTCCACTTCCCTGATCTGTAAAGATGATAGAGGCAAAGTTGAAGGGAGGGTGGAAAAGGCAGGAGGAGACAGCTTGAAGCAGGATGGGCACTCGGTGGAGGAGATGTGCAGAGCAGAAAGGATAATGGGAGACAGGCGAGAATGGTCCCAGGGTGCATACTAATAATAATAATAACAATAATAACAACAACGTTTATTCATACATGCCGACGTTTCACTCCCTCCTTCCGGGAGGGAGCTGTTGGGCTTTCTAGTGGCCCGGCGGTGACGTGCATTTTGGGGTGGAGCATGGGGGCGTGTCATCGTGATCACGTCATTGCGGCTCTGCCCCCTTTTACAATGCCGGTTTTAAAGGCATTGTGAGGCAGGGGGCGGGGCCGTGATGACGCGATTCAGCGCGAATCGCGTCACTGGCCCCTCCTCCAGTTTCCACCTCAATCACTGTTCCTCCTCCTCCTTTACCAGTGGCCCGCCCCTCCTGTCACCCACCCTAGTGCAGCAGCATGATGTCCCGGCGGCTCCTTTTGCAGCACGACGTATGAAACGCAATGCTATCGCCACTGCTGAGGATCCTGGAAGAGAAGCTGGCGCCAAAAGTGGACTGGCATAACTACAGCCCCCGCAGCACCAATGGTGGCTTGGGGGAACCGGGGGCTATTGCTTCGCCACTGCATGACCGAGCACGCTGGCCTCTGAAGTAATCGGAGGCTAAGGAAGCATCCGATCGCTTCAGAGGCCAGCGTTCCCAGTCATGCAATGCACAGGTGAAGTCATGACGTCACCCGCACATTGAGGTGTCTGCGCGGCCATGTCTACTGGATCCAGTCAGTGTGGCAGCGGGACCGTGAGCCTGGATGATGGGTCAGGTAAGTACTCGGGGGGAGCACAACTTTAAGCAGCACAATTACAGGAGGCACAGCATATGGCAACAAATACAGGGGACATGGCATATGAGCTCAATTACAGGGGCATGGCATATGGGCACAACTACAGGGGGCACGGCATATGGGCACAACTACAGGGGGCACGGCATATGGGCACAACTACAGGGGACACGGCAAATGGGCACAACTACAGGGGACATGGCATATGGGCTCAACTACAGGGGGCAATGCATATGGGCTCAACTACAGGTGGCAATGCTTATGGGCTCAACTACAGGGGACACGGTATATGGGCTCAACTACAGGGGACACGGTATATGGGCTCAACTACAGGGGACATGGCATATGGGCTCAACTACAGGGGGCATGGCATATGGGCACAACTACAGGGGGCAATGCATATTGGCTCAACTACAGGGGGCACGGTATATGGGCACAACTACAGGGGGCACTGCAAATGGGCACTACTACAGAGGGCCTTGCATAAGGGGCACTACTACAGAGGGCATTGCATAAGGGGCACAACAGGGGGCTTTGCATAAGTGGCATTGCTACAGGGGGCCTGCATAATGGGCACTGCTACAGGTGGGCCTGCATAATGGGCACTGCTACAGGGGGACTTGCATAAAGGGCACTACTACAAGGGGCATTGCATAAAGGGCACAACTACAGGAGGACTACTACAGGGGGCACTGTATAAGGGGCACGGTGTTGCATAATTTGTTATAAGGGCATTACTGTGTGTCATTATGTTTTATACGTGGCATTATTTTTTGGCATAATGTGTAAGGGGCATTACTGTGTGGCATAATGTGTTTTAAGATGCATAATGTGTGGAGACCTGAACATTGAAAACGGTTACACTCAATCCCCAGGCAGAGGACACACAGCTGGTATCCCGTGGACTGTGAGGGGTGTTTCAACCAGATGCAGCTCTGATCCGCACTGTCAGTGTCTGTGCGCTGGTCTGGAGTCCCTGCTTCTCAAGCCACCAGTCAACCTCGTATTCCACCTTGATCACCAACATCACTGCGGCATCACAAGGACTAACAGCATCTAGAGGGGTGAGTAGCTCCACACTGCTCCGGCACCACACCAAAGTTCTCCAAGTACTTATTCTTATACCATTCTGCGCATCACCTTTATTTTTTCATTAGGCATACAGGAGTGGACTATACAGCAGAATCTACAGCGACTCCAGTGCTATATTTAAATTTTAATTTGTTTTTGTTTCCTACTCTGAACATTTATCCTACTGTTTATTGTTTTTAGTCACGACCATTGAACACTCCCTATTTACCCCTGACTTGATAAGTAGTTTCATTTTATCAGTTCAAGTTTGTACATGTATCTTGAGATTTGATTGTATAAAAGTTGGATCATTTTACAATTTTGTAATAATCCTTTTTTTTTGGGCAATTACGGAGCTGACACGACTCTACTTTTTGTACATATACAGTAGGGAGGGAACCCTTCTTTGTAGATGCAGCACACCCCTCCTATTACATCAATCCCATGTGCGCAGTGTTATTACTCAATGTTTTCTATAATGTGTTTTAAGGGGCGTTACTGTGTGTGGCATAATGTGAATAAGGGACACTACTGTGTGGTGTAATTTCAATTGGCGGTACTATTGTATGGTCATGCCCCTTCCCAGCGAGACCAAACCTTCGGCGCGCACTCTCCCTGCTTCAGTTATGGATGGCGGCACCAATGCTCTTTATGTACACAGGGCACCAAACTATGTAGCAACAGCCATGCTTTGGTGTACACAGATGTGTCATCCTCTGTGTTCAGCACGCCTGCCCTAAAAAATTCCTACAGTGACACTCTCTAATCTTATACAATTGCTAAGATAACGCTTGGTCAATTAGGAAGATGCCTTCCCTGATCCTTGTGTGTAACCTACACCAAATGAAGTGCCAAGTTTTACCTAACAAAACCAACCAAATAACAAATATCTAACTATGGCACATGTTTAAATCCCCTGCAGAATGTCTCCTGTTGTGTGTATTTTAGTACAGAGAATAATGTACACTTATATGGTGTTCTAATATTAATTATATTTGTAACAGCAAAAGAATAAGAAGTGGGAGGGGCCAGAAATAGTAATAGGACGAGTCTATGCCAGGAGCCAGGTGTTCAACCGAAGTGGGCCTGTGTACTTTAAATGCCAGGGCCTATTTTTAGTCCCAATCCGGCCCTGATACCGGGACACTCATGAATTACACATGTTCTGTGGCTGGCTGACTTTAAGCCTGCATTTCACTAGGATTTAATCAGCCACAGAACCTGTGTAATTCATGAGTGTCCCAATTTAAATTGATAGTATGGTAAGCCTAAGCATAGTAATAAAACAACTGGGTATTAGACAGACAGAAAGGTAAGAGGACCATGCTTGCACTCTTACAATCAATAGCTAGTTTAGCTGTGTTCAAGAAAGCCATGTTTGCAGCCAATAAAATGCAATGTTCACAATCTAGCTTATTGCTGTTTCCCTGTCACACATGAGTGCTTCTGAATTCAGAACTTAGCATTGCAGCTGAATTACTCTGTAGTGCACATGTGTGACACAGAAATAGCATTTCCCATTTAAAGCAGCATGTAACTAAACTATCTTGTGAAGGTTATGAATACCAAAGGACTCATTTAGCTTTAGAAATAAGTCCATTGCATATGTGCACAATTTATACCATATTTTCACTTCTGCATATCTTATACTTGCATCCATTTGTGCTTGGAGGGGGTTAGGGGCATTAATGTGTAAGTTCAGTGTAGCCTGGAGAAACAGGTCAAACACGCCCCTTATAGATGTGTCTTATATTGACTTAAAATTGTCTCTAAAGCCACAAATCCACTAGCTGATTAAAATGAGCGATTGAACGATAATGACATTGTTATCGTTCAATCGCTCATTAATCGTGCATGAATCGGGCATGAAAATGTTTAAAACGACCAGCGATGCACGCTCCCGCTGGTCATTTCCGACATTAATCACTGCCCAAACATGCCGGTCAATCTGCTGATAATGACAGATTGTGCATGTTCAGGGATGAGGGAGGGTGCCTGCACTGAACGACATATTGTTCAGTGTTGGCACCTACAGGATGAGGAATGATTGAACGATTACAATGTCGTTACACATATTAAGGTTACACATATTAAGGGGCAGATCCCGCTGGGCTTGACCCATGCTACCCTCTGTGGCTTGCCACAGTCAATGGCTTACACCTGTTCTTGGTATATTCACAGGCCCAGCGACAAAGGCGTGTATGCAGGGCCAGATTACTAATGGGGTGGGTGGAGCTACAGCTCCAGACCAACCATTAAAATGTTCCCACAGGATTTAACGCAGTATAGACAGGAAAAAAAATCCCTGTGAACACTGTCTGCACTGCTTTGAATCCGACAACACTGCATTGCAGTGATGGAGGATTCAAAGTCTGGTCCATTCTCCCCCCTCCGTGCATCGGCCGTCCGAAGCTCCATCACTGGCTGTCCAAATATTCTATCCCTGCAGTCCGTGGTTCTGCCCCCATGCTGCCCGAAGCCACACACCCAATCATCAAGATCATGCAAAACAAACCTGGAAGCTATCGCTGTGGGGCTGTATAACATGCAGCTCGATGACTCCAGGCCCAACCCTAGCTGACCCCCACACTGGTAGACCAATCAAGATAAAGTGGAAGCTCCACTACAAAATGGACCGTGTAATATATGAATTAATATGCCCCTGCAGTCTATATTATATACGATTGACATCCAGGAACTTTAGGCATGGGGGTGGAGGTAGGTGCTAGGTTCGACCCCATAGCAGTCCCTGAGCATTGTATATAGTACACGTCTTTGTATTTGAAATTATTTTTGTATAAGACGAGTTCAGCTAGTTCGACCAGTAGTTTGATTTGTTGTGTCTCAACAGAGGCTTTTTGGAAGGCTTCTTCCATAGGTCTAAGTCCATCAGTGTGTGGGATGATCGTGTATAGCGAGCTGACGTCCATTTTTGCTATCAGTATATCTTCTCTGATGGTTTTGTTTTAATTTATTTATAAAATCTTCAGTGTCTTTAATGTAGCTCGATGTATTTTGACAATATAATTAACACTAATAGCCTGTCCTAACTCATGACATTTGCTATAGATACCACAATGTATTGTATGCTAGAGGGGCCTGCTAGACCATGATGCTTATGCTGTTATATGTACCCCACTGTAGTAAACTCGATGATGTTTTGAAAATGATGCCTTGACAAAGGTTAGTTTAGAACCGAAACGTTGGCATATTATATTGGTGTGCTATAATAAAGCTGATTAATTTTGCTATAACTAAGTAACCTGGAGAGTGCCTTTTCTTTACCAAGAATTATTGTGTGTATATAAATAAATAAATATATATATATATATATATATATATATATATGTATTAGTCATAAAGAAATAGGGGGCGCAGAGAGACCTGGTGCAAGTTACAGAGTTGATGATGACAGCAGCATCTTTGCACTCAATGTACAGTCAGGTGCATAAATATTGGGACATTGACAGAATTTTCATATTTTGGCCTGTATTCACCACCACAATGGCTTTGAAATTAAACAAACAAGATGTGCTTTAACTGCAGACTTTCAGATTTAATTTGAGGCCAACTCAGGTGAACGGTGTACGAATTACAAAGGTTTCTCTATGTGCCTCCCACTTTTTAAGGGCCCAAAAGTAATGGGACAAACTAAACAATCCTAAATCTAACTTTCGCTTTTTAATATTTTGTTGCAAATCCTTTGCAGGCAATTACAGCCTGAAGTCTAGAACGCATAGACATCACCAGACACTGGATTTCATCCCTGGTGATGCTCTGCCAGGCCTCTACTGCAAATGTCTTCAGTTCCTGCTTGTTCTTGGGGCATTTTCCCTTCAGTTTTGTCTTCATCAAGTGAAATGCATGCTCAATCGGATTCAGGTCAGGGGATTGACTTGGCCATTGCATAACATTCCACTTTTTAGCCTTAAAAAACTCTTTGGTTGCTTTTGCAGTATGCTTTGGGTCATTGTCCATCTGCACTGTGAAGCATCGTCCAATGAGTTCTGTAGCATTTGACTGAATATGAGCATATAATATTGCCCGAAACACTTCAGAATTCATTCTGCTGCTTTTGTCAGCAGTCACATGATCAATAAATACAAGGGAACCAGTTTCATTGGCAGCCATACATGCCCACAATGCTTCACTGATGAGGTGGTATGTTTTGGATCATGAGCAGTTCCTTTCCTTCTCCATACTCTTCTCTTCCCATCACTCTGGTACAAGTTGATCTTTGTCTCATCTGTCCATAGGATGTTGTTCCAGAACTGTAATGGCTTTTTTAGATGTTGTTTGGCAAACTCTAATCTGGTCTTCCTGTTTTTGAGGCTCACCAATGGTTTACATCTTGTGGTGAACCCTCTATATTCACTCTTGTGAAGTCTTCTCTTGATTGTTGACTTTGACACATATACACCTACCTCCTGGAGAGTGTTCTTGATTTGGCCAACTGTTGTGAAGGGGTTTTTCTTCACCAGGGAAAAAATTCTTCTGTCATCCACCACAGTTGTTTTCCGTGGTCTTCCGGGTCTTTTGGTGTTGCTGAGCTCTCCGGTGTGTTTTTAAGAATGTTCCAAACAGTTGAGTTGGCCACACCTAATGTTTTTGATATCTCTCTGATGGGTTTGTTTTGATTTTTTAGCCTAATGATAGCTTGCTTCACTGATAGTGACAGCTCTTTGGATCTCATATTGAGAGTCGACAACAACTGATTCCAAATGCAAATGTCACACCTAGAATCAACTCCAGACCTTTTACCTGCTTAATTGATAATGAAATAACAAGGGAATAGCCCACACCTGTCCATTAAATAGCTTTTGAGTTGATAGTCCCATTACTTTTGGCCTCTTAAAAAGTGGGAGGCACATATAGAAACCGTTGTAATTCCTACACCGTTCACCTGATTTGGATGTAATTACCCTCAAATGAAATCTGAAAGTCTGCAGTTAAAGCACATCTTGTTTGTTTCATTTCAAAGCCATTGTGGTGGTGAATAGAGGCCAAAATATGAAAATTTTGTCAATGTCCCAATATTTATGGACCTGACTGTATATACATTATACTGTGCACTAGATTTAAAATTGCACAACTTGGTATTATTGAAAGATCCTATGATGGTAATAGGTGTCAGCTGTGTGCGATGGAGGTTACTCTACACCACAGAAGTTAACCAGGGATTGGACATATAGTGAGGAGGTGCAGAATAACACAGGGTTAAACACTAAGCAGCATGTAGAGAATACAATATCTCCAGGTGCAGTCAGGGACAGATTGGGATTAAAGCTGGATGGTATAGTATACCTATATGCTCAATGGTGGCAACCGGATAAAATATATAGTGGAGGTGACACAGTGGCATGGTGGTCTTGGCCTATAGCATACAATCTCCGTCATTTTCCGGAAGTAAACATGTGCGATCTTTCTAGCATAATAGTTGTTACGACTCATGGGGCCTGATACAGAGAAGTACGCTAATGGCCCACTTGTGGCTTTACAAATCCAAGCATCTGCATAAAAAGTGGCAGCATTTGCATTTAAAGATGCAGCATGGTCACAAATCATTGAATTGTCGCATTCCTGAGTAAGTCTATGGTTCCGCAGAATGGCCGTGAGAAATGAGATGGCGGAGTCATGTTTCCACCATCAGGATTGCACATGCCCCGGGACAAGCCTGCATTTTTGCCGCTACTCCCAGTTACCTACTCCAAATGATGCCGACCTATCAATCACACTGCGAGTAAAAAGTCGCAGCAAACGACTATATTAAAGTACTTAACGATAATTGCTCAGCTGCAAAACCATCAGCATAGTGTACTTATCTGAATCAGGCCCATTGACTCCACCTCTATTGGTCCACATACGTCTGTGTGCGCTAATTCCAATGGTGCTCTTGCTCTGGATGCTGACTTAGGAAAGGGCATACTTGCCGACAATCTGGCTGCCCCTTCGGGGAGGGAGCAGCCAGATCGGCATGACTGGGGGGCGTGGCCAGCGAATGGGGGCGGAGCCGGCCAGTCGATGAGTGTTTGCAGGCGGGACGGGGGGCGGAGCCACACAATCACGTCATTTTGGCCCCACTACACACTGCCGATATTACAGGCAGTGTGAAGCAGGGGGCGGGGCCAAAATGACGCGATTCCACGTGAATCACCACCGTCCCCCGCTGCGGGGGCTTTACATGTAAGTGCAGGGGGATAGGAGGGGTCGCCGGCAGCCGGGAGGATTGCCTGCCTTCCCGGAAGACCGGGAGTGGCTCCTGATTTTTGGGAGGCTCCCGACCAAATCGGGAGGGTAGGCAAGTATGGGAAAGGGACAACATATTTTCTTACCCTTCACGCAACTTTTACACTCTTTTCAACCTGCATTGTTCACTGACATCCCTGTCACCCTGCCATCTAGAAGTTTTGTACATTGTCATACCCTAGATTACCCAATTTCCTATCCTATATAACCATAGTTCCATGAACTGGCTGTAATCTGAAGTCGCTATCACACAACACTCCTCAGTATCTAGGATATAAAGTTGTTGGCATCGGGTTGCCGTTGCAATTATACTTCCTATTTTGCTGTACACAATGCACTGACCACCTGCAAGTTGGCCCTTGTATCTCTTCTTTTCAAGTACACTGATGGCAATCAGATTGGTTTCTAGATCTGGCACAAATAACCAGTCTTATATGTCTGTTACAACTGTTTCACCCTTGATCCTCAAGCACAAAGTAATTGAACCCATTTTCTAGGCATTTTGGACTTTGGGGGTGATTCAGAGGTGGAAGCAAAACAGTAATATACCATTACTGCAAAATTATGCTAATGTTGCAACTGATGGGCTATTTGTAGAAATGGCCACTGTCAGCAGCTCGAATTACCCCTGGTGCGCACAAAGGCACACCATCGTGCAGATATTGGCAGCACCATATGACAGAACGTCCATCGGAATTTGATCATGTGTGACAGCTCCAGGCAACCCTGAACAGCCAATCTACTTCTCAGCAATACCCAGGTCTAAAAATCCAGGTCACACCATTCAGACATAAGCCGGGCAGGGTCACAGACTCCGGACTGTCAACTTGGGTCTGATCCTTTAAGACAGAAGCAGGACCCGGGTCAACTCATTATGTACTGGCAAATTCCCCGTTTTGTTGGCTATGTCTGGGGTTTTAGAGGTCCCTGAAGACTGAAGTAGGGAAACACTGGTCTGCAATATTGCAAACATATTCACTGGAGAGGTATATTTGGAGTTGTTATAGTATAGTTGCACATGCACAACTTGATGCCCACCCATGTGCAGTAGTTAAGTCGAGTCTGAACCCTGCAGTAAAGTGATAGTATAAGATAATACATTACATTTTATTCTAATTTCTTACCAAGATGGGCTGTAACTTGAAGCACTGTCCTGGCAACAGAATGTTGATAAATACACATGAAAAATCTTTCCTTATTGCCAGGATGTGCGGCCATAAGGAATGATAATTTTCAGCCACCCACTGCCATCACTGAAAAATAGGCCCCTAACGTTATTACCTTTTACTACTTTTCTGTCTTAAAATAACTTCTGCCCCTCTCCCTAAAATAATGTAATGTGTGTTTCTAGAAAAAAAAAATAGCTAAAGCTTGACTACTGACTAAAATCTCTTTGTCATATCCTGTAGTTATGTTGTCCCCGCTCTACATATTGGTCCTTTAATCTTCTCTGTACTTGTCACTTATTGTACAGTACTGTATATCATCCAATGCCATAATATTAATTTATTTGTGTTCAGAGAGGAGCTAGTTGCAGGATGTGTCTGATCTATTCACTGCACATGAGCGCTTGACATTCTGTAGTCTTGTACATTAATACATAATCTAGTACTGAAAACATGCTCTTAAACTATTTGTATCATTAACCTTGTTTCCTATTAGATAGTAAGTGTAGTGGGGCGGTATCTCGGCAGCTGCCATGCACCAGAGACGCGGAGCTGATAGGGGTACCCCGCAGAGATGGGCTAAAGACATTGGCGAATCCCCAGGAGGAGAGTCGCCAACGAGAGCCTGGCTTCGGCTGGTGCATGCCTCCACCCTAGGAGGATGGAGTGACTTGCTAGAGGAGCCAGATGGCAAAGGTGGGGTCACAGTTTCTGCAGGGTGAACCCTTGAACACACCCCCACAGGTGTGCCCAGTGGTGGATGCCCTGATCCGGGAATGGAGGAGCCCATTGTTGATTTTGTAGGACTACAAAGGAAAAGTGTGGGGGAAATGTAGCGGGGAGGAATCCTGGCAGATGCCTTGCACTGGACGGCAGACCCGAATCCTGGGGGAGACAGGCCCTATCCGACTCAGAGGGAACTGAACAGATCCTGGCCACCGATGTGGGCGGATCCGGCAGGCAGGGCAGTGGACCTGGATCTTGTGGGATCCAGTCCCTGCTCATCCTGACAGCAGGATGTGGTGGGTGAGGGGATACCCCACGTGGAGGATGGCGACATCTGCCAGGATGGTATGGCTACATCAGAACCCCAACCCATTGAGCTGGCTTATAACAGTCAGTGCGTGCTACGGGGTGGTAGTCTGGCAGCCAAGAGAGAGCACGGAAGATCTCACAAAGAAGGACAAAAAAAGATGGTGGGAGGTGACCCATCTCCGGCGAAGACAACGCAGTGGGCGTGGCTGGAACAAGCTTGGCTTAGCTAAAGCAACCCGACAGGTAGGTCCAGGACTATATCCCCCTAGACCACCAAGGCTCGGGCACTTGTCCCTTTCACATTCAGGCGCAAACCTGTGCTGCAGCTGACGGGAACTAGGCCTGAGGCACTAAAGGGCTATATGCCCTTGATAAGCAGGCACTAGGCCCAAGGCATTAAAGGTGACCTCCAGGTTAGGTGGCACTAGGCCGCAGCACAGAGGGCACTGGGCCCATATAATTGTACAGATTGATACACGATTTGTTGTGCTATATACATTGATACACTGTTTGCTGTGCTATATACATTGACACACTGTTTGCTGTGCTATATACATTGATGCACTGTTTGCTGTGCTATATACATTGATACACTGTTTGCTGTGCTATATACATTGATACACTGTTTGCTGTGCTAAGTACATTGATATACTGTTTGCTGTGCTAAGTACATTGATATACTGTTTGCTGTGCTATATACATTGATACACTGTTTGCTGTGCTATATACATTGATACACTGTTTGCTGTGCTAAGTACATTGATATACTGTTTGCTGTGCTATATACATTGATATACTGTTTGCTCAGCTACTGTATATGTATACAGTTAGCTCCTGTGTCATATATATGCTCATTCTAGGCTTGCCTACCCTCCCGATTTGGCTGGGAGCCTCCCGAATATCGGGTGCCGCTCCCGCCCCCCCAGAAAGGCAGGCAAGACTCCGGCAGCTGCCTGCTCCCCCCAGACTACTAATAGAAACCCCCACAGCAGGGGGGGCCAGTAGCGATTCACGCTGAATCGCGTCATCGTGGTCCTGCCTCCTGCTTCACAATGCCGTTATTTGCAGCATCATTACCCGGCCACACCCCCTGCTGTGCGCAGACATTTAGCTCCCTCCCAAAAGGAGGTACCTGAATGTCGGCAAGTATGGCTCATTCACTTCTGGGGATTGGGTACAGCATGCTGGCGCTCGGGAACCCGGCAGTCAGAACTCGATGCCGGCACCTCCACAGGGTTAGAATACCGACACTTGTCGGTCAGTATTCCAATCCTCCCCTTCTCCCTACCCTAACCCTTCTCCCCGGTGCCTGACCATAACCCCCCCCCCCCTTGGTGCCTAAACTTAACCTCCCCGCACCCTAAACCTAACCCTCCCCCTTTAGTGCTTAAAATTAACCCTCCTCCTAGTGCCTAACCCTAACCCTCCCCCCACCCCACTACTTATTTTCGGGATTCCGACGCTCCGGATGCCGGTGCTGGGATTCTGACAAGTGTCAGGATTCAGGCGACAGATTCTGAGTGCAGGAATCCCTGTGGTTGGCATATTGACTGCATCCCCACTGCATGTTGTGGCCTGTACATATATTCTTGGCTGCAGTGTAATATATATACTTTGTGGGATATAGCGAGTAGCCAGCATAGGGCCTCTTACGCACTGAGGCGTTAGTCAGGGGTGAGAATACCACTGCAAAGGGAGTACTGTTGTTGTGCTTTGTTTCAGAGGGCGATCAGGACCATCCAGGGGATCAGAGTGTCTTGGTGAGTATAATTCAACTTGTCTGTAGTCCCCGACCCTCTCCCTTCGGATGTTTCCATCCAGGTTTCTCCCTTGTGCTTTGCAGGTGAGTGTAACCAGTCTGAGGCCAAAAGTGTCAATGATGACCAACCACTAATACCAGTGAAGGTCACCCTATTTAGCTTGTATTTCCCACCAGGTCCATCTCTACTGTCCTCACCTGCCAAGTTGGAATACGGTTAATATACTGACACCCAAGATGCCAAATGCCAGGATCCCAGCACCGCAATCCTGATCAGAATGGGAAGATGGGCGATGGAATTCCGATATGGCTGGAGATGCCGACGCCGGAATTCCAACAGCTGGCATCCCGGACGTAAGTATAGCAGGGCTGGGTAGGTGTTGGCCGAGTAGGGTTAGGTTTAGGCGACCCGGGGGGAGTTAGGGTTAGGCTGTGGAAGGGGGGATGTTAGGGTTAGGCTCCAGAAAGGGGGGATAGGCACCACAGGGGTGAGGTTAAGGTTAGGCACTAAGGGGGGAGGGTTAGGTTTAGGCACTAACCGGCAGGGTTAGGGTGCGGGGTTGAGAGGGTTAGTATCAGGGTGCAGGAAAGGAGGGTTAGGGGGGTAAATAGGACAGGGGAACACTACTTCCTGTTCCCCTGTCAGTATTGTAAGCATCGGGATGCTGCCGTCAGTATATTGACAGTGTTGGAATATCATACCCAACCCCCTGGATCCCAGGACCATCCACCAAGATAACAACGATGGCCTGAAGGTGTGAGTGAGTGTCAGAGGCAGGAGCGCTGACAGCCGTGCTGGGGCCGGGTAAAAGGGGGGGTGACCTAATCGCAGGACGCATGGCCACTCCTCCCTAGGAAAAAAAATAAAATAACTTTTGTAGTGCCGGGGAGGGGGGCGATGTGAGCCCCTCAGCCCAGAGCCCCTCAGGCCAGTGCAAAGCCAGGAGGTGGCGTGATCAGTGTGAATGCTCGCCCCCACAGGCATAGATGGGAGACTGCTGCAGCTGCTGCTCAGCAACCACGAGCAGTCTCCCACTGCAGCCCAGCACACAGCAGTATGTAGGAGGGAGTGGGGGATGCGCCTGACCCGGGTCCCTATTGCAAGCCCGAGCCTGGGTAATTAGTAGCCGCCCTCCCCCCTTCTTGGCACACCTGGACAGAGGTAAATGCCCATGGACAACTGCATGGCAGCAGGCCTTCTGCACCACCCCCAGCCTCCCCTCCACATTAACTATACAAGCAAACATGGCATTCACATCCTTTGTTGTATTTCAATAGTGTAATCAGTGTCTGTAGCTATCTACTGTACGCAGAGGCGTTTTAAGGGAGGAGGGGGCCTGTGTGCAGACTCACTGCGGGACACTTTCTCTCTCTAGCGGTGCCGCGGCGGGTGCACAAGTGTAGTAGATTCTGGCTTAGTGCACATACGCGAGTCACCGGGAATATGGCAGCCACCATTTTACCCCACCGGCCCGGCGCTGCAGGGCAGCACTCTGGAGACAACAGACAGGTAAGTATAAAGACTATATGGGTGCAGGGTGAGTGGTGTGGGCCCCCCTGGACCCAGGAGCCCATGTGCACAGGACACCCTGCACCCATTATAGATACAGTATGTCCCTGACTGTACGGCAGTAGGAAACGTGAAGGAACTTTATAAATAAAGGGATTGCACTGTAATTCACATATCACATAAAGCCAAATGTTTCATTCATTTCTCAGGAAAAGTTACAACATTTTGGACAGGAATGTTGCAATTACCACTGGGATTATATATCTTGTACTCACAAAAATCCATCCTGGTTTGTCTTTATCCCACACCACAGGTATTTACAATATGTAACTTGTAAGTTGGAAATAAGGACTTTCTAACTTAAGGGTTCATGAATTGGTAGTTATACCTCCCAACTGTCCCACTTCTGGCGGGAAAGTCCCGCTATTCAGGTACTGTCCCACCATCCCACCCGCTGGCCGCAGAGTCCCACAGTAGGGGAGGAGTTGAGGGAAATTAATCTCACTGCTGATCTCCGGAGCAGAGCAGCAGATGAATAGATGTCGTGCGCTTGTGAGGATCGAAACTGGTGCGTGACAGTTTCAATCCTGTACCTTCGAAAGTTGGGAGATATGGGTATTGTGTTAATCAACGTCATTTGTATACTAGGATCATCATAGGCATCCAGTGTCAAGATGCGTAAATAAACTGCACTTAGGTGTTTGCAAGTATATATTTTGAAACTAAACAATTTACAAATTCTCTTATTTTGAGGGAGTTGCTGACTTATTGTGCAGATCATGGGTAGAGCTAAGAAACAGCCCTGTGTAGTAGGACATCTTCATTTTCACTTGCCTAGGAAAAGTATTAAATTGTGCATTGTTGCTGCATAAAATATTAGACATATAAAAACAGGGTTGGGTACGAACATGCAGAATCTGATGACGGCTCTAAGTATACTAACCCTCAGTATATTGACAGCCGACATCTCGTCCGCCGGCAATATAACTATATCCCATAAAAACAAAATCAAGTATGTTACAAAAACATTTTATAAAGAAAATTATAATTTTATTTTGTTTAGATAACCCAACAATTACCACTGAGAAATGTTTTACCTGCGGTGAGGTTATAGAGCTCCAATATTCTATTGAATTTTACTACATTCATTTAACCTTAGAGCAGAGGTACATTGCACTGGTAGACAATGTAATATATAATTTTTTTTGGTTAAGGGGTTTGCACCATAGGAATTTTTATTCAGCATTTAATGCCATGGTCAGGATAAAATGAGTAACATTGGGAAAAGTCCCTGGGCTCTTCACAGTCAAATAGGCAGCAATGTTAATAATACCGTCCCTTATATAGGACTAGGTGCCTGATTCACTACGAATCGCTATTGTATTTGAACATCGAGTAACATCGGCCCCTCACGCGCAATTACAATAGGTTTGATCTTACTCAGAAATTGCTAACATCATTGCACGTATTGAGTACACAAGCTGCGTATGCCATCGCAGTGGCTAATTTATGCACGCCCAAGTAACAGCGTTCAAATGGACAGGCACGCCTGCGTTTCTCCGACCACTCCCTGTCACTACCCCCAAACGCTGACCTGACATCACTCATTCTGCGATGGCTTTGTATCTACGTAGGTGAATGCAGTGCGATCGCAATGCTAACTCGCACACTCACACTGCGGTGCATATGCATGAGCAGTACGCAACAATCGTCAATCTGCGTACGCTATCGCAATAGAGTTCCATGCTAAATCAGGTCCTAAATGCCATTAGTTATTACTTGAACGTAGATTTCTAGTGGTGCTGTGGACATAGGGCCTGATTCAGACCCAGACGCAAGTGGCCGTTCGTACGTTAGGCGAACGTAAAGAAATATTTAAATTCAGGCACACACTCGTATTTTCGTTCGCATCAAAACATCCTCCCCAAACTCAGGCGACCCCTCCTCTAACTAACGAGCGTGCCAAATAGCGAGCGTACATCCCCGAAGTGGTTTGAAGGGAACGCACGCACTAGTACTACCCGGAAGTTGGCCTGAGACATTTCGATTAACTGCTCGTTTATTCTGCCTTCCTCCCTCAATCGTAACATGCCAATCAATATATCAATTAGCTTAATTGTTTTTTTTTTTTTTTTTACACAATGCAATAAACTTTATTTATGTCCGTGTTTGTGTTTACCCGCAGAATACGTACGGCTTAAACATTCGCTTTTATTTGTCAAAATACATGTTAACCCCTATAAAATAATTGGTATATTTGTTTTTAGCCCCGCATATTTCATGGAGTTCATTTTTTAATGTAAATTAGCTTACGCATGTCACTGCATTAAGCCTATCATAAGTCTCCTCAGATTTCTGGCCCTGTCGAACACATGACTCATACACTAACCAATAGAATTGCTCCTGTTAATATCCTAAATACATTAGCTAATCAGAAAATTTTGGAGCACTTTATCAAAAATGATTTTTTGCCAAAACTCCATTGCCATCATGAGAGCCTCCGCATTCACCAGGCGCGAGCTGCTGGTGCTTACGGAAGTGATGGATCGGCGGATAACCAGCCAGCCTCCACCCATCACCAACCGGGTGAAGCGATCCGCATATGCGGAGGTTCGGGCCCGCCTGCGCTCCTTCGGCTCACACCGCCATATCGGGCAGCTGGAGCGCAGGTGGTCGGACCTGCAACGGCGGACGCCCCGCTTGCTGGCATGCTTTCGCATGCAGATCGCTGCGAGTAAGTTTAATGGATTGTGGTTTTCATGTTTGTCTTTGTGGCCCTAACTGCATGGCCATGTTTTCCCTGTCTTTCATCTTTATTCATTCTCCTCATTTCTGCATGGCCATGTTTTCCCTGTCTTTCATCTTTATTCATTCTCCTCATATCTGCATGGCCATGTTTTCCCTGTCTTTCATCTTTATTCATTCTCCTCATATCTGCATGGCCATGTTTTCCCTGTCTTTCATATTTATTCATTCTCCTCATATCTGCATGGCCATGTTTTCCCTGTCTTTCATATTTATTCATTCTAATTTTTTTTATTTTATTTTGGGTTTGGGGGTGCATTTGAAATTGATTTTGTTTGCGGATTTGTGTTGGATCTAACCACAATTTGTTTACCATCTTTTAGGGGCCCAGCGAAGACTACGCCATCAGCGTCCCGCCAGACGGCGAGCACGGCCACTCTCCCCCACCCCCAGTCAACACTCCAACTCCACTCCTTCCCCTATTCCCCCCTCCTCCCCAGCCTTCCTAGACCCTCAGCCAGATTTTTCTGGACTCCTTCCCCTCCGTCCCAATTCCCCCTCTCCTCCAACCACCCCTCTTCGAATGACCCCCTCCCCGGAGTCGGTCATTACACCGCCCCGATCTTTTGGGGAATGGACCCACCTCCGAGGAGGACGATGGAGGGCCTTCTGTAGCTGGCGTTGGGTCTTCTGGTATGTTTTTTTTTGCTGTTTTTTTTCGACACAAACTGTTTGTTTTTTGTTTTTAATTTTATGTTTTTTGTTTGTTTAACACAAAAATAAGTGGTTTTGGTCGTTTGCCGTAACCTGTTACTGCTGTTTTCAACATACACATAGCACACCTGTCTGAATTTGGACATAGGCCTTGTATTTTTGCCCTACACCATTTTAGTGTGATGATTTTTAATGCATTTTTTTTTTTTTTTTTATTGTTTTTTTATGTGGTTTCACTATTGTTGTATTAATCCTCAATTTTTTCTCACCCACAGAGGAACAGAGGCTTCGGGCAAATTTAGCCGGATGTGTGGCCCAGATGCACAGCCAAATCATCGGGGTGCTGGTGGTCCTTGACCGTATGTCGGTCCTCCTTAGGGAGTAGTTTTTTTTTTGTTCAACATTCTGTAAATAAATTGTTTTGTTTGAAGTTACGTTCTGGCTCATTCGTTTGGTCCCAACCACATATTGTTTACCCTGACATAAGTATAGTGTTCCTGCAAGGATTTCACATTTGGGCCAATAAGAGTGTGTGTTGTATTTTTGGGTCAAACAGCCACAAGAAACACCTAACAGTACAAATCTGATTTCCCTTTTTTGGTGTAGTCACAATTAGATATTTAAACATTTTCCAGGTTCCTAGTTGGTGTGCAAGCAGCTTAGGGCAATATTACAAAGCAAAAGGATTGTACAGGCTTCCTTTTGGTGTTGGTTTGGACCCAGAATAAAGGAATCATTTTTGCACAAATGGCGTCAGTACTGGATTACCCCCTTAGTCAAATGTTACATGTGTGAACCTGGTTACACTTAAAAAAGGGACAACATTTCACTCTAAAAAAATTTATTACCAACATAACAGAAAATGCAAAGTGGTCACTCACAAACAAAACACACAGTGATAATCTCAAATACAACACATACCAAAAAACAAACACCCAAAAAAAACAATCAAGAACTGGTTGACGAAGGACCATGCCAACATGATTCCACATATATGGCGTGGCAAGAAGTGTTCCCGAATATAGCCACAAAATATCCACATACAGGTTTTGTAAGGGTAGCAGGAAGTAGTCATCGTTGGAGTGCCAAAGATTATGTCAAAAAACAGAAGAGGGAGAAACAAATTAGCAAAAAATTAGATGCTCTCAAACAAACCCAACCACATTAGGTATCAACACTGTTTTTTTGCATATAATTACCTAAAAAATCTGGTCATTACATCATCGCGTATGGCCCCCCCACATACTGACCTCCGACCAACCTCGGGGGGGCCATCCTCAGGTAAGGCATCCTCTGGCTGCATTGGGACACCACTCCTTATGGCGATGTTGTGAAAGATCCCACACAGGACCACAATTTTCGAAACCATATCCGGCAAATACATGAGTTCGCCACCAGAGCGGTGGAGGCATCTGAATCGGCCTTTTAAAAGGCCGATACAGTGCTCCACCACTTGCCTGGTGGCAGTAAGTGCAGAATTATACTCACTTTGTGGCCCTGGTGTGGGAGCCAAATAAGGAATGAGCAGCCAGGGCGTGCAAGGGTAGCCACTGTCTCCTGTGAAAACGAAAAGACAACATCAGGCTCACTCTGTATGAAGCTTAACATTGTTATGTACTAAAGGTCTCCACTTACCCAGAAGCCACGCATCACCAGCTTGTAGGTTGGTTAATTTGTGCCATATCCCTGATTGCCGGATGACGAAGGAGTCATGTGCACTTCCTGGTAATTTTGCATTCAGGGACAGGATCTGGAGGGAGGCATCACATACCACCATTACATTGAGGGAGTGATAGTGTTTACGGTTTCTAAATATTGCCTCCAGCCGTGCTGGAGGCTGAAGTGGTATGTGAGTACCATCCACAACCCCTATGATGTGTGGGAAGCCAGCTATTTGGTAAAAATTGGCCTTGGCCACACTAAGGGCACCCATATCCAAAGGCTTTTGAATAAAATGATGGAGGTGCTTGAAAAGTGCCTCCATAACTGCCCTCAGGATCCGGGAAAAGGAGGATTGTTAGATGCCCGCCACTATTCCCACCATTGTTTGGAACGATCCTGAGGCACAGAAATGTAACACCGCCATTAATTGCGTAAGTGGTGGAATTGCTGTAGGACTGTCAATTTGCCGCTCAAGATCACTCTCTATTAATGAGAGAGTGTCTATGATGATTTTTGGAGGAAGACGGTATCGTCTTAAAACCTCATCATCTGGCATTCCAAAAAGGGTGACACGTGTTCGAAATATCTGGGGCCTTGCACACCTATGATGCCTACGCCTGGGACGAGATTGAGGTTGGTCGGCTTCCGGGAGCAGGGCAAGAACAATCCGACCCAAATCAACCTGAAATGACAACATTGGAAGGTCAGCCTTTTACAACACCCAATAAAAATACATGTAACTTTGCTTTCAAATACCATCCAGTGATGCTTACATGCCGGGGTATTGTCATGATATGTTGTAACTGCAAATAATAACATCAAAAATATACATCATTTTATGCTGGCCATGTCATTATCACAAATTTAAGCAACACAAAACATAAAAGGGGACACACACACATTTGGCCCAAGAGCAAAATGATGTTACGCACACTACGCCAAATAGAGGCCAAATGTAATCAACCAATGCTCCAGGCGACAAAAAACATTATTAAGGGATGAATACACATTTCAAAATGCGCTAATTACTTCGCAAATACAGGGCACAATAGCAAGTAGTAAAAATGCGCTAATTAGATCGCAAATACAGGGCACAATAGCAAGTAGTAAAAATGCGCTAATTACTTCGCAAATACAGGGCACAATAGCAAGTAGTAAAAATGCGCTAATTAGATCGCAAATACAGGGCACAATAGCAAGTAGTAAAAATGCGCTAATTACTTCGCAAATACAGGGCACAATAGCAAGTAGTAAAAATGCGCTAAGTAGATCGCAAATACAGGGCACAATAACGGCGGGCAAAAATTTTAACAAAAAACACAGAGTTCGATTTGGCAAAAAACAACGTCACATGTGGAAGGCCAACCAAAGTTGCGTACAGACAAACAAGAACATTCCCTAAACAATTTAACACATGAACTTACCAAGAGCTAATATCTAAGAAACCAGACAAAAATGTCTTTGGGGCAGAGCCAAAAAAAAACCTAAGAGAGATGAAATGAGGGAAAAAAAAAATTAGAAAAATCAACACCACAATGAGAGACAAATTGCCCCGAAGTTATACTTCCCCAAACTTACTAAAACTGGAAAATATCCAAAAAACCAAAAGTGAAAAAAAAGGAACTGAAAACCAAGAAAAACCGCTAACACAAAAAAAACAATAAACGCAATCTCCAAAACCAGCCAACAATCAACTCCAACCAACGTAACCTCCAACATTCAATAAACGCCACCTCGAGTTGAAACGCCACAACCCATAAATAGTGTTTAGTTTCCCGCCCAAATTAAGGAAGGATCAGAGGAACGCACAATCAATGATGCGGCCGCAAAATAAGGACGCATGTATAAATACGTCACAAGACAAAAACACAATTCTGGTGTATTTCAAGTTGGAACAACACACATGGATACAGACCAGGAAAACAATGGACAACAGTCCTGCAGTAAGTATTTCATGCATTTTGACTCAATGATGATTCTAAACATATTATTGTGCAAGTTGGGAAGTTGAGATTTCTTCAAATTACCCCAAATAGGTGAGGAGGATGACATGGAAGAGGCTGCTGGGCCCAGTAATCCGGGCAAAGCTGCCAAAAAGAAAAGGCAGCCACAATTCACAAGAAAGGAGATGGAGGTTTTGATTCAGAAGTGTGTGGACATCCTGCCACAGGCAGACAGGAATATGAGTGCATGCCAGAAGTGGAGAATGTGGGAAGAGGTAGCCGTGGAGGTCAATAGGGTGGGGGATTATGTCCGTCTAGCCCGGGATGTCAAACGGCGGTAAGTAAACACTTGACCACCCTAAAACCAACAACCCAATCAAATAAAAATTAATGGTTCCAATTTAACCCACAGATGGCAAGACTTCAAATATCGGCTGAAACAAAAAATGGCACACAGGGCTAGGCATGCAAGGGGGACAGGTGGAGGTCCCACCCCTGTGTCATTGGAGTTTACAGATTTAGAAGAGCTGGCACAGGGGTGTGTGCAGCCTGTGGAGGTGTTTGGCGTGTCCAACATGGATACGGACATGCCAGACTTTGCGGCTCCTCATGTTGTCCCAGGTAAATGTTGTGATGTCACCAACTGTGAAATGTTATTGTGCTAATATGTAGATTCTAATGTGAGTCTTTTCTCATTTTTCCAACAGAGACACAGGCGGATGAGTCGGCTCCAGAGGGGAGCCTTGGCCGCAGAATTTCTGCTGGCTCTGCAGGGGAGGAACCAGTACATCCGGCTGAGGACCCTGCAGAAGCCAGTCCAGGGCAATCCCTCTCGCAGGCAGTGTCCCTCCTCACAGAACTCAATTTAAAATCGGATTTCCATACGGAGATTCTGCAGAGGATGGACGCCAGTCTGGTACGGGTGGCTGAGGCCCTGGAGCAAAATGCTGCGGCCAACGTGACCATTGGTCAGGCCCTGGCGGAAAATACCAGGGCCAACATCCGCATCGCCACTGCCCTGGAGCAGCTCGTTCGCCAGCACATGGTGGAGCCGACCTCCCTTCCTGCCGGAACATCAGGATCCTCCACCTCTGGCACAACATCAGCCAATCCTCCAAATGTGCCTAGCCCTGTGCCTAGTCCAGAGGCCACAACATCTGCCTCTGGACAGGCCAGCCCGATGACATCCCGGACCCGGTCTGGCGCCCTCCCTCCCCCAGCCAAACAGGCGAAAAAACGGTGACACCATTGGCTACTTTTCCCACACTCCTTCTGTGCTTGCCTCAAATTCCTTTCTGGCCAAAACTTCCCTCTCCTTTCTTGTGAATTGTTTTTAATTTTTACATTTACGTTTATTCAAAAATTATTGTTTTCACAATTAATAAATATTGTGGAACACTGCCCAAAATGTTGTAGTTCAATATGGTTTTTTTTTATGGGTGGATACAAATAAATTTTGCAGAAATGTACGACTTTGTATTCTGACATTCTTTACAAAATGGGTTAATTTTAATCCGGGCCCACAAGCCAACAACGTTCTAAAACACAAATTACACATTGTAAAAAAAGTGCTCGTTAAGGAACGTTTTAAACATTACCTAAGGAGTAAAAAACACCTTGCAAACACAAAATGAGGGACCAAACCTAAACATGATGACATTATTGTTACAATAGTCCAAAAACGAACACATTGCGGCCAAAATACACCCCCACAAATGTACGCTAATTGATTGTGTAATCCTGACATTAGCAGCTAGGATTTCCACCTGCGTTCGGTTTTGTGCTATCCAAAAAAACTGCTTTCCAAACACATACCAAGCCGGTTTTCAATCCAACACTAATTGAGTTTCTGACAAGCCGTGATTAATCGATGCAACATCGTGGAGTGCCGGGACGGAGGAGAAGGCCATCGCCACTGTGGTCGAGTTATCCAGCCCCTAAGCTGTGCGAGCATTTTGAAGGGAAAGAGGATCATCCAGTGACGTATGAGTTGGTACGAACACATTTGACGTTCGCATTTGTTAATGTATGTACGCCCCAAAAAACGCCTCGCCACGCCTTTTTTTTTCTATCTCGACCCCCGTCAACGCCCAAAAAACGGCCTGTTCTGTCAATCACATTTGACATGTCACTTCCTGTACGCTATTTGACGAACGAGACAAAAGAAACTCGCAATCAGCCGTACGCACATGCGCAGTGTAACACCGGCGCATGCGCGGTTATTCAACATCGGAACGCAACGAGCGTACTGCCTCTAACGAACGGCTCTGAATCAGGGCCTTAATTTGGACAGGCCACTTTAACCCTTTCCTGCCCGTAATGTTTAGGGTTATACTCCATGACAACGTTAACATTTATCTTAATTAAATTGACAGATTGGAAAAATGGAATGTGGTCTGGTCACAAAGGTATACAGTTGTGTATAAATAGAAGAAATTGGATGGCATGTAATAAATGTATAACTTTAGAAAATGGTACTAATATTACTACTGCACTTTAATTATATTGACTAACCATTGTTTATGCATATACATATATATATATATATATATATATATATATATATTAGGGGTGAGCGGGTTCGGATTTCTGAAATCCGAACCCCCCCGAGCCCCCCCGATCCGAGTCAGATCCGAGTCAGGCTCGACTTTTCCCGCCTGACTCGGATCTGAAATCGAGGCAAAACATCATCATCCCGCCTTCCGGGTCTCGCGGGTTTTGGATGCTATATAAGGTACCCGCGTCGGCGCCATTTTCTCTCTCGGCTGTGGACAGTGAAGAGGGAGGGTGGGAGTTAGGGCTGGCTGGGCTGTGTAGTGTAGTGTAGTGTAGTGCAGAGTAGTGTTGTGCTGTGCTGTGCTGCGCTGTGCTGCTGTTGTCCACTACTTCAAAGTCCATAGGGGCTGGCTGTGTTGTGCTGTGCTGCTGTTGTTAATAGGGGCTGTGTCCACTACTTCAAAGTCCATAGGGGCTGGCTGGACTGTGTTGTGCAGTCAGTTCTCCATAGGGGCTGTGTCCACTCCAAAGTCCTGTGCAGTGTCCCAGTCCTAAAGGGGTGCTGTAGTGTTGTCCAGGGGGTGCTCTGTCCATCAGGGGTGCTCCCCCCAAGTGCTAAAAAAATAATATTTTTTGTGTGTTTGTGAATTGTGTGCGCAGTAGCTGTATGTGCATCAACAAAGTAGTGCCAAGCGTGCGCCTGTGTCATAAGTAAAGGGCCGGCTGGCTTGACCGTTAAAGGGTGCTGTAACCCCCAAAGTACACTCCAAACCAAAAAAAAAAATATTTTCTGTGTTTGTGAATTGTGTGCGCAGTAGCCGCACGTGCATCAACAAAGTAGTGCCAAGCGTGCGCCTGTGTCATAAGTAAAGGGCCGGCTGGCTTGACCGTTAAAGGGTGCTGTAACCCCCAAAGTACACTCCAAACCAAAAAAAAATATATTTTCTGTGTTTGTGAATTGTGTGCGCAGTAGCCGCACGTGCATCAACAAAGTAGTGCCAAGCGTGCGCCTGTGTCATAATTAAAGGGCCGGCTGGCTTGACCGTTAAAGGGTGCTGTAACCCCCAAAGTACACTCCAGTCCAAACCAAAAAAAAAATAATTTTCTGTGTTTGTGAATTGTGTGCGCAGTAGCCGCACGTGCATCAACAAAGTAGTGCCAAGTGTGCGCCTGTGTCATAAGTAAAGGGCCGGCTGGCTTGACCATTAAAGGGTGCTGTAACCCCCAAAGTACACTCCAAACCAAAAAAATATATATTTTCTATGTTTGTGAATTGTGTGCGCAGTAGCCGCACGTGCATCAACAAAGTAGTGCCAAGCGTGCGCCTGTGTCATAAGTAAAGGGCCGGCTGGCTTGACAATTAAAGGGTGCTGTAACCCCCAAAGTACACTCCAGTCCAAACCAAAAAAAAAATTATTTTCTGTGTTTGTGAATTGTGTGCGCAGTAGCCGCACGTGCATCAACAAAGTAGTGCCAAGCGTGCGCCTTTGTCATAAGTAAAGGGCCAGCTGGCTTGACCGTTAAAGGGTGCTGTAACCCCCGAAGTACACTCCAAACCAAATAACAAAATATTTTTTCTGTGTTTGTGAATTGTGTGCGCAGTAGCCGCACGTGCATCAACAAAGTAGTGCCAAGCGTGCGCCTGTGTCATAAGTAAAGGGCCGGCTGGCTTGACCGTTAAAGGGTGCTGTAACCCCCAAAGTACACTCCAGTCCAAACCAAAAAAATATATATTTTCTGTGTTTGTGAATTGTGTGCGCAGTAGCCGCACGTGCATCAACAAAGTAGTGCCAAGCGTGCGCCTGTGTCATAAGTAAAGGGCAAGCTGGCTTGACCGTTAAAGGGTGCTGTAACCCCCAAAGTACACTCCAAACCAAATAACAAAATATTTTTTCTGTGTTTGTGAATTGTGTGCGCAGTAGCCGCACGTGCATCAACAAAGTAGTGCCAAGCGTGCGCCTGTGTCATAAGTAATAGGCCGGCTGGCTTGACCGTTAAAGGGTGCTGTAACCCCCAAAGTACACTCCAAACCAACAAAAATATATATTTTCTGTGTTTGTGAATTGTGTGCGCAGTAGCCGCACGTGCATCAACAAATTAGTGCCAAGCGTGCGCCTGTGTCATAAGTAAAGGGCCGGCTGGCTTGACAATTAAAGGGTGCTGTAACCCCCAAAGTACACTCCAGTCCAAACCAAAAAAAAAAATATTTTCTGTGTTTGTGAATTGTGTGCGCTGTAGCCGCACGTGCATCAACAAAGTAGTGCCAAGCGTGCGCCTGTGTCATAAGTAAAGGTCCAGCTGGCTTGACCGTTAAAGGGTGCTGTAACCCCCAAAGTACACTCCAAACCAAATAACAAAATATTTTTTCTGTGTTTGTGAATTGTGTGCGCAGTAGCCGCACGTGCATCAACAAAGGAGCAGCGCCAAGCGTGCGCCTGTGTCCCATAAGTAAAGAGCCGGCTGGCTCATTTCTTAAAGGGTGGTGTAACCCACAAAGTGCACTACTCTCCAGCAAAAATAAAAAAATATTTTCTGTGTTTGTGTGCGCCTTAGCCGCACGTATATATCAAATCGATATAACATAAATGGAGGACCAAACTTTCTCCGATAAAAATAAAATAGAGAAAGATCAAGAACCACTTCCTCTTAGTGCTGAAGCTGCTGCCACTAGTCATGACATAGACGATAACATGCCATCAACGTCGTCTGCCAAGGCCGATGCCCAATGTCATAGTAGAAGCCACATACAATCCCAAATGACAAAGTTCAGGAAAATGACCTTAAAAAAAACATTTAAATCATCTGAAGAGAAACGTAAACTTGCCAATATGCCATTTATGAGACGGAGTGGCAAGGAACGGCTAAGGTCTTTCCCTATGTTCATGACTAGTGGTTCAGCTTCACATGACGATGGAAGCCCTCCTCCCACTAAAAAAATCAAACGAGTTAAGCTGGCAAAAGCACAACGAAGAACTGTGCGTTCTAAGAAGATATCACAAATCCCCAAGGAGAGTCCAAGTGTGGTGGCGGTTGCGATGCCTGACCTTCCCAGCACTGGACGGGAAGAGGTGGCTCTTTCCACCATTTGCACGCCCCCTGCAAGTGCTGAAAGGAGCACCCACAGTCCACTTGCTGATATGCAAATTGAAGATGTCACTGTTGAAGTACAAAAGGATGAGGATACTGGTGTAGCTGGCGCTGAGGAGGAAGTTGGTGAGGAGGATTCTGATGGTGATGTGGTTTGTTTAAATCAGGCTTCGGGGGAGACAGTTGTTGTCCGTGGGATGAAAAAGCCAGTCATGGTCATGCCTGGGCAGAAGACCAAACATTCCACCTCTTTGGTCTGGCAATATTTCTATCCAAATCCGGACAACAACTGTCTTGCCATATGTACCTTATGTAAAGGTGGAATAAGTAGGGGTAGGGACGTTAACCACCTAGGAACATCCTCCCTTATACGGCACCTGCACTTCATAATAAGTTACTGTCAAGTTCAGAAACTTTGGCTAAGACTGTAAGCAGTCCAGGGACACCTAAATCCCGTTGTCCTGTTGTATCCAAGCGCCTGCAAACCACACCATCAACTCCCTCCTCGTCAATTTCCTCCTTAGTCAGGATCGGAAGTAGTCCTGCAGGCCATGTCACTGGCATGACTGACTCTCCTATCCGGGATTCCTCCGGAGGATCCTGCATTGCTACGCCTCCTGCTGCCACTGCTGCTGTTGCTGCTGCTGGGAGTCGTTCATCATCCCAGAGAGGAAGTAATTTTCACCACTACTTTTACTAAACAATTGACCCTCCAACAGTCCTTAGCGAGGAGGATGAAGTACGACAGCAGTCATCCTGAAGCAAAATGTATAACTGAGGCCTTGACTGCTATGTTCGTTATAGACGTGCGTCCGGTATCCGCCATTAGTGCTGTGGGATTTAGACAATTGATGGAGGTAGTGTGTCCCCGGTTCCAAATCCCGTCTAGATTCCACTTCACTAGGCAGGCGATACCGAGACTGTACAGAAACGTCAGAAAAAGTGTCCTCAGTGTCCTGAAAAATGCCGTTGTACCCAATGTCCACTTAACCACGAACATGTGGACAAGTGGAACAGGGAAGACTAAGGATTATATGACTGTGACAGCCCACTGGGTAGATGTATCACCTTACGCAGCAACAGCAGCAGCGTCACCAGTCGCAGCATCTCCGAAATGCCAGCTCGTTCCAAGGCAGGCTACGCTGTGTATCACCGGTTTCAGTAAGAGGCACACCGCCAACAACCTCTTAGAGAAACTGAGGGAAATCATCGCCCAGTGGCTTACCCCACTTAGACTCTCCTGGGGATTTGTGATATCTGACAACGCCACCAATATTGTGCAGGCATTACATCTGGGCAAATTCCAGCACATCCCATGTTTTGCTCACACAATAAACTTGGTGGTGCAGAATTTTCTGAAAAGCGACAGGGGCGTGCAGGAGACGTTTTGGGTGGCCCGAAAAATTTCTGGCCACTTTCGCCATTCAGCAACTGCGTGCCAAAGACTGGAGCGCCAGCAAACACTCTTGAACCTGCCCCACCATCACCTGAAGCAAGAGGTTGTGACGTGGTGGAACTCAACCCTCTATATGCTTCAGAGGATGGAGGAGCAGCAAAAGGCCATTCAAGCCTATACATCCACCTATGACATAGGCAAAGGAGGGGGTATGCACCTGACTCAAGTGCAGTGGAGAATGATATCCGTGTTGTGCAAGGTTCTCCAGCCCTTCGAACTTGCCACACGTGAAGTCAGTTCAGACACTGCCAGCTTGAGTCAGGTCATTCCCCTCATCAGGCTTTTGCAGAAGCAGCTGGAGAAAGTGAAGGAGGAGCTAAGACGGAGCGATTCCGCTCGGCATGTGGGACTTGTGGATGAAGCCCTTCATTCGCTTTGCCAGGATTCCAGGGTGGTCAATCTGTTGAAATCAGACCACTACATTTTGGCCACCGTGCTCGATCCTAGGTTTAAAGCCTATGTGGTGTCTCTCTTTCCAGCTGACACAAGCCTGCAGAGGTGCAAAGACCTGCTTGTGAACACACTGTCAGCTGAAGCGGAACGTGACACGTCAACAGCTCCTTCTTCATTTTCTCCCGCAACTGGGGCAGCCAGGAAAAAACTTAGGTATCCTAAGCAACCCGCTGGCGGTGATGCAGGGCAGGCAGGACCAAGTTTGGACATCTGGTCCAGACTGAAGGACCAGGCAACAATTTCTGACATGTCTACTGTCACTGCATATGATACTGTCACCATTGACAGAATGGTGGAGGATTACATCGGTGACAGCATCCAAGTAGGCATGTCAGACAGTCCATACCTGTACTGGCAGGAAAAAGAGGCAATTTGGAGGCCCCTGTACAAACTGGCTCTATTTTACCTGAGTTGTCCCCCCTCCAGTGTGTACTCCGAAAGAGTGTTTAGTGCAGCCGGGAACCTTGTCAGCGAAAGGCGTAGGAGGTTGCTTCCACAGAATGTGGAGAAGATGATGTTCATCAAAATGAATTATCAGCTCTTCCAGGGAGACCAGCCTCCAGAACGTACAGAGGGACCTGTGGTGGTGGATTCAAGTGGGGACGAGTTAATACTTTGTGAGGATGAGGATGTACACACTGAAGAGGGTGAGGAATCGGTGGGTGAGGAGGATGAGGATGACATCTTGCCTCCGTAGAGCCAGTTTGTGCAGGGACAGATTAATTGCCAGCTTGTTTTGTGGGGGCCCAAACGAACCAATCATTTCAGCCACAGTTGTGTGGCAGACCCTGGCACTGAAATGATTGGTTTGTTAAAGTGTGCATGTCCTGTTTATACAACATAAGGGTGGGTAGGAGGGCCCAAGGACAATTCCATCTTGCACCTCTTTTTTTTCTTTGCATTATGTACAGTTTGGGGCGTAGTTTTTCAAACTGCCATCCTGTCTGCCACTGCAGTATCATGCCTAGATGGGTCACGTGTTTGTGCCGCCCACTCGTGTCGCTTAGCATAGTCATCCAGCTACCTCGGTGCAACCTTTTGGACATAAAAACACTATTGTGAGGTGTGAGGTGTTCAGAATAGACTGGAAATGAGTGGAAATTAAGGTTATTGAGGTTAATAATAGCATAGGAGCAGAAAAACCTACAAATTCTGTGATTTTAGCTGTTTTTATGCTTTTTTTCAAAAAAATACAGATCCAAAACACAAAACCCAGAACCCAAAACACGGAAGGGTGGTTTTGGCAAAACCAATCCAGATCCAAAACACGAAGAAAGATCCAGATCCAAAACACAAAACACGAAAAGTGGCCGGTGCACACCCCTAATATATATATATATATATATATGTTGAAGTCTGTAGGTGCGCTTCTCATAAATTAGACCCTCAATATAAATGGAAGAAACGAAAGTCCAGTCAGTTCCACAAGGTGGAAAGATTTCCAGCAGAAAATCAATGTCAGTATTCCACCTGCATTAAACCCAAGAGGGTTGGCGTCTTCCCCAATCGTAACCTGTTTCCGTCAGGTACATATAAATCTAAAAATGAAGCAAATGAAGGGGGCGCCAATAGTGCATTAAAAGATAAAACACAGTTTATTAAACATACAAAGACTGACTGCAAAGTGCACTCGTACCAGACAAAGCGGTTGAACTACCGCAAGTGTGACAGCATGAATCAAGGTTGCTCCAGGTAACAGCACATCCAAATCCTTGCCTCCACGTCAAGCCACGCCCATACGCGTTTCATCACCAGGACTTCGTCATTCATTATTACTACTGCACTTTCATTATATTGACAAACCATTGTTTATGCATATATACATACATATATATATATATATATATATATATATACTGTATATATATATATATATATATATTTAAAAAATGGCTGGCACTCAATACTTTACATGTCCATCTCACCTGGGTGCCTCCCAAACTTGCATAATACAAAATCAATCCAAAAAGGTGGCACTCACAGGGTTTGTTAAACAAATAAAGGGTGGTGTAAATACACCTAACTCACAGCAGGAACCTTACTCTGGTCAACATTTCATTTATTGACAAAATTTTTCAATAAATGAAACGTTGACCTGAGTAAGGTTCCTGCTGTGAGTTAGGTGCATTTACACCACCCTTTATTTGTTTAACAAACCCTGTGAGTGCCACCTTTTTGGATTGATTATATATATATATATATATATATACAGTCATGAAAAAGAAGCAGCGGCACTCATTGAAAAAAGACAATTAAAGCAGGGTTGAAAGAACCTCTAATACCACTTCAATGTTTCAATCACAAAGATTTTCGTCAGGAAGTACAAAAACACATACAACACTTACCTATATACAGAGACAAACACCACGAGTGCAGCTGATTGCGTCCACCGGGATCACCTCTGACGTCATCGCTACGCACTGTGCAGCGGGCGTGACGTCTGACGTGTCCGTTGCTGTGGAGAACAAAATTAACAAAGTGAAAACAACATACCTTCGCCAACATGACATAGACTATTACATATGCGTACAGTCAGAGCTGTGCACGAAACAGAATATGCAAACGGGGCTGAGTAAAGAGATAAATAGATGAACAAATATTGCAGGATAGCAAGAGAGTATATCACAACAATAGCAGCTATATCTAGACAAATAGATCTAGCTAAAATATAGAATCAAGCTAAGGAGCTATGGGTGATGCAACGGCTAGATGCCCAGACAGTGGCTAATAATCCCGCTGCAGCAAGAAGATTGCAAAAAACAGGATACCCCAACAGATTTAAAAAGTTTCCCCTAGAAACTGATACTTCCAGTGGTGGTGTCTCCAGCGACCCAAAATGTGCTGGTACCAGTGGTATTACATCATCACGCAGACCCCCTTTAGGGGTGACTACAAGGGCAAAAAAGGATTTACAGCCAGGCCTTTTACCAGGCGTGGAGGCCAATGCAAGAGGCAGGTCAAAACAAGCTCCCAAGAAAAGGAGATAGTTTACAACTTATCGACAAGAGTCCTTACAGATGAACTTGGGGTTTTGCATAAGGCACTGAGCTTTGTACCCACTTTACAACATAACTCATTAAATAGCAAAATTGATCTACATAGGCTCAATCGCCAATTGCAGTTTAAGGAGCATTTCAGTGAGGTATTGGAAACTTCTAACACATGTCCTCAGTTTTTACCTAGCAAATCCAAATCCACTTTTGAACCGATTTCTCAAAATATCTCCATAAGGAGCTTTAACATGGTAGATAACAGCATTACCAATTGTGATGAGCAATGCCATACCCATCCTAATCTCTCTAAAATAGAAATGATAGCACTTAAGAGCTTGAGCCGTGATACTAGTATCATATTCCGCCCTGCAGATAAGGTGGGCGGCATTGTGATACAAGACATCTCTGCATATCGCACTGAGGCCTTGAGGCAATTATCGGACTCTACGGTTTATCAAAAACTATCATCTAACCCTACCAAGTTGTACCATGATGAACTTGTGGAAATACTGCAATTGGCAGTCGAAGACCATTTGATTACCAAAACCATCATGGATGCCTTAATGCCCAGTCATCCTCGTGTCCCGGTCTTCTACACCTTGCCCAAACTACATAAGGACTTATTAAATCCACCGGAAGTATCCAGATTTATTGATTTCCATTTGCAGCCTATTATACAAGCTGAAGACACCTACCTGAAAGACACTTCTTCATTCTTGCATAAATTACGTAACCTGACTGAGCTCCCTGCTGATTGCCTGTTATGCACTATTGATGTAGTGAGTCTGTACACAAGCATTCCAAACAACAGAGGATTAACAGCAGTTGAGCAATTATTGTGCAATAATCCCAAATTCCATGGCCCTGATTTATCTTTTTTTCTACAGCTTTTGTCTCTTACCCTGACCAGGAATTATTTTTTATTCGATGGGTCTTACTATCTACAGACCCTCGGCTGCGCTATGGGTTCCTGTGCGGCCCCAGCTTATGCTAACGCATTTATGTATCGGGTGGAAAAAGACTTGTTCTTTACTAACAGAGCCTATGCTGATAATATCAGGTTCTTCACCCGATACATAGACGATATATTCGTGATCTGGTTAGGCAGTAGGAATGAGTTCCTACTGATGATGAGTGAGGTTAATGATCTGGATCCAGATATCAAATTCACTTATAACATCAGTGCTGAGAGCATTAATTTCTTGGATGTATTGATCACGTTTTCTGATGGTCAGCTCAGTACATCCATCTATAAAAAACCCACAGATAGTAATAACCTGTTACTTCCGTCAAGCCATCATCCACAAAGTCTAATTAGGGGATTGCCCTATTCCCAATTCTTAAGAATACATAGAATTTGCAGTAACTCTATTGATGAGGCTTTACAAATGGATAGTATGACGGAAAGTTTCCGGCAGAGGGGGTACCCAACAAGTACCCTCCAACGAGCCAGGCAGAAGGCCCTTTTGGCCCCTAAGTCTGTAACACAATCCAGAACTAAAACCAATGATGTAAAGGGCAAACTGGTTTGGGTCAATGGTTACAGTGTCAGTAGTGGCCAAATCATTAAAACCGCAAAAAAATACTGGCCACTGATTAGCACTGACAGTAATCTCCCCACATTACATAATACCACCTTATTACCATGCTATAAACGTGGTAAGAATATCCGCGACTGGCTTGTGCACAATGACATCACCAGCTTTGAGAACCCTTCTAAAACTCACTTTATGACTAAAAAACCTGGCAATTACAAATGCCTAGGGTGCACGACCTGTGGGTTTCTCGAGACAGGTGATAGTTTTGTGCACCCACACACAGGCCATCGCTACAAGATCAATTATGTCCTCACATGTACCAGCCAATACGTTGTCTACTTCATTAGGTGCCCTTGCGGTTACCTGTATGTTGGGAAAACGACCCGCCAGTTACGCGAAAGGATGGCACTTCACAGATCGGCCATCCGACAAGCCCTGAGTGGTGGTGATACTGATCAGCCAGTAGCACGCCACTTTAAAATTCATCGACACAGTCTATCGACCTTACGTTACAAAATGATAGACCACGTCCCCTTGAGTGTGAGAGGGGGTGATAGATCTAAACGGTTGTTGCAGATTGAGGCACAATGGATACATCGCCTCAACACCCTGCAACCTTATGGTCTTAATGAGACATTGTCCCTTACGTGTTTCAATTGATATTTTGTTTCAGCTTAGCGCCACTGTCTGGGCATCTGGCCGTTGCATCACCCATAGCTCCTTAGCTTGAGTCTATATTTTAGCTAGATCTATTTGTCTAGATATAGCTGCTATTGTTGTGATATACTCTCTTGCTATCCTGCAATATTTGTTCATCTATTTATCTCTTTACTCAGCCCCGTTTGCATATTCTGTTTCGTGCACAGCTCCGACTGTACGCATATGTAATAGTCTATGTCATGTTGGTGAAGGTATGTTGTTATCACTTTGTTGATTTTGTTCTCCACAGCAACAGACACGTCAGACGTCGCGCCACTGCACAGTGCGTAGCGATGACGTCAGAGGTGATCCCGGTGGACGCGATCAGCTGCACTCGTGGTGTTTGTCTCTGTATATAGGTAAGTGTTGTATGTGTTTTTGTACTTCCTGACGAAAATCTTTGTGATTGAAAACATTGAAGTGGTATTAGAGGTTCTTTCAACCCTGCTTTAATTGTCTTTTTTCAACGAGTGCCGCTGCTTCTTTTTCATGACTGTATGTTTATACTCCATGCAGAAGGCACCGATTTCATATTGGGATCTTGAGTGCCAGGCCCTTGCTACTATATATATATATATATATATATATATATATACACTGATTAAATGAAAAAAAAGCTAAATACTGTTTTGATACAATACATTGGTTCCATTTGTATTTGTACAGCTAGTGCACCCGTATGAAATAAAAAACTACATACTTGTATACCACATGAAATAAAAGATTTCTTTATATTTTTGCACTGAATCTGTATTCATTCAAAGTTTTCAGGTATGTTCAGGAATTTTTATCATCTACGTTAGTACACTGGGAAATGTGGGTTCCGACATGTGGTTTGACTCAAAAATATGTCCTGACATTTACATTGGCATTAATGTGCAAATATTTTCTGCCAATAACATTTCCTAGAATAACATTCCATATATCTCCATGTATCTCAGGCTCACATTGGGATAGGATTTCCTGCTCAGCCAATACTGAACTCAGATGTGACGAAGTTGATGCTAATGGATGTTTGTGTCGTCCGAGTGGCTGTGTTAAATCCAGTGTAATCAGCATAATGCTCCTGCTAAGCCACTTAATCAAAATGTTCATCTGCATTTGCATGATTTTAATGTTATTGTTTTTATTTGTTTCCATGTTCAGGTGCTTTTAACTAAGACAGATGACAGCCTAGGAAGAGCTTCATTTCCAAACAGATAAGCAGCTAAAGCAGATATAATATCATGCAATGTAACCCTTCTACAGTATGATAGCTGCTCCTGTTCTGCAGTCGCTTCCAGCAGCTTACAGTGTATGAACTTCAGGATTAGTGCAAGGCACTTTGAATACATATTGTGACATCATATAGTTTTGCACAATGAACTAATAAAAGAGATATATTTCCAAAATGTCACTTTTTATCTAAGCCCAGTATAATATAAAATGTTTGGTACTGTGATTTACACATCTACAAACACTGGGCCTCATTCAGAGATAAAGGGAGGAAAGGTATATTCAGGTGCCAAAACTTTGCTTGGATACCGATAGCCTGATGCTGCTCCCTCCTAGGGGGTAGTCAGCCCCTCTAAAAATCTAATAAAAAAACAAAACAAAAGAAGGGAGAGGAAGCGCAAATGGGCTATAAAACCAAGTATACTTTATAATATTATGTCTCAGAAATTCATGACACCGTAAAAAAAAATGTAAAGTTGCAATATAAATACACAGTATAAAAAATACAATATGAAGAAAAAAATAATTATGCAATATGAAATAATAATAGAATATAAAATAATGATCCCCTGATACCACTGTTTCAATAAACAATAAAAATTGAGAATAATGTGCGTATCACAATCAGAAAAAGGAACATACAGTATGTAATGAAGCTGTTAGTAATGTTTCAAATTGTAGTCTATCCAATATGAAAAGTAACAACAGCTACAAACCTAGTAGCAATTACAATATCAATAGATATACAGCAATCCTTATTTGCAAGACATGTTATCCAGATGTTACAGGTTTAGCACTTTCACTTATGACCAAGAAAAAAACGTATTTATTTATATTTTTTTATATATTTTTTTATATTTTATAATATATTTATATTTTATTATTTTATTATATTTTATTATTTTATATACAATACTTTTTTTATTTTATTTTCTATTTATAATTTTTTATAGACTTGCACTGAATCTGTATTCATTCAATGTTCTCAAGTGTGATCAGGAATTATCAGCTAAGTTAGTACACTGGGAAGTATGGGTTCCGACATGTAGTTTGACTCAAAAATATGTCCTGACATTTACATTGGCATTAATGTGCTAATATTTTCTGCCAATAACATTTCCTAAAATAACATTCCTTAAATCTCCATGTATCTTAGTCTCACATTATTTCATATCGAATAATTATTATTTTTTTCTTCATATTGTATTTTTCATACTGTTTATTTATGTTGCAACTTTTAATGTTTTTTTATGGTGTCATGCATTTCTGAGGCATAATATTAGAAAGTAAACTTGGTTTTATAGCCCATTTGCACTTCCTCTCCCTTGTTCTGATTCAGAGATGGACGCTAATACGATTGCAGCTGCAATATCACAAGGAACGCAGCTGCAAAAACATGCTAATAGTTTTAAAGTGTACCAGGGCATAGGGATGCCCACCGCTGCCTTCAATGCAGCCCTTGCTGCAGATCAGACCTGTCTCCAGTAGAGCATCTCTCCTGACACGTAGGAAATCACAATGGCTAATTTATGCATGCTCATGTAATGACATTTAAATGATAAGACACACCTACATTTTGCTAACCATCCCCCGTTACCTCCCCCAAACGCTGACTACCTGTCACTCACTTTGCAAATGGATCCTTTGTGCGTGTGTAATTGCAACCTAATCTCTACATGTGTGCAGTGCAGTTTATATGCATGTGCAATGGCGAACAATCACTCAATCTGCGTAAAAATAGCTATTGCGTCCATCTCTGATTCAAGCCCACAGCTACTACATCATTATTTTTTTTCAGTGCACACAAATGTTAAAAAATTATAACCTATAAAATCAGAATCTATAGTGAATAGTACCCTGCATGAAAACCAATGTGCAGGAAATGTGTTTACTTTACATAAATTATTTAAATTATAGAGTTCACTTATAATCCCCGTTGCACATTTTCATCTTGTTTACTTCTATTAAGCATAAACTGTATTCTTGCTACACATAATTTCTGGTATCCTTAGCCAATCATGACTCTACCTCCTTGTGAAAATGTGTTTATGGTCGATAACCTCAATATGTAGTATAATATAATGCACTGTATTTGTAGTGACAAATGGTTCTGTATGATGATTCTGGGGCTAAGCACATGATGACAATATTTCTTTTACATCCATTTAGTTGTGTAGAGCCTCATGCTGCATACACACGTAAAAATTTTCTGTCCAACCATCCAACTAGTTGATTGGTTGGAATGAAAATCTGGTAAGGTATGAAAGCAAATAACAATCAGCAATTTGCTCGCAAACGCCGGAAAATGGACAAAAACTGCTGTTTGAAAAAATTGTTTAGATCAAACATTTAACAAACTTGTCTGACGACCATTTTCATCTGTTTTCTGGAATTTAGGAGCAAATTGCTGATCATCATTTACTCCCATACGTTACCAGATTTTCATTCCAATCAATCAACTAGTTGGATGGTTGGATAGAATATCTTTACATGTGTATGCAGCTTAAGAATTACCCAGCACAGACAAGAATTGTTAAATAGTGGTACACAGTGAGATATGAATAATTTATCTAGGAAAAATCCAGATGAACAATAAAAAGACTTTAGTGTGCATTGCCACCCATATAATAATATCAGAATGTCAACAAAGCAACATTGATATAGCTATATAAGGAGTAGGGCATTTATCAATACACTACAGTACCTGTAAACAGTGATGTTAAGAACATTGTTTGAGATTAGACATAGTAGCCTAGAGATAACATTGACACAACTTTTGGATCCCTCTCCGGTAACTAACGCTTGCACATGCCTGGCTTGCTGCATGTACATTTAGCCTGTCAGGTCACAATAGAAGTAATCACTTTAATTTTTCTCACCTAAGGAACAGACTTTTATCAGATCCCATGTCCTTGCAAGAAAATATTGATACATTGCCCCAATAAATTATTTCTTGTTGCCACAACATGTGGTGATAAAACATTATACTTATTGGTTAGAGTGCGTGCCATTGCTATGGGGCCCAGAGTCTTCAGAGGTCCACCTATGGATCCCGGCTCCCCTGCATTCAGATCATATAGTCGATTACCAAGTTCTCTGAATTGCCTGCTAAGCAATTGGGTCCAGCCTGTTGCCCGGCATGAGAAGAGAACCTTATCAGTGCTCATACATATCTCTTTCCCCGTACCCTCCTCTCTGTCTTTAAACCCACTGTAAACTGCAATCTTGACAGCACTTATGGCCCTGCAGATGTGGGGCTGCTCTATAAGATTCAAAAGCTGCCAATAAACACTTGAAGCATTGCCATCGGCAAACAGTGTAAGACAAGATAAGAGGTCAATGGGATATAATCTCTTACCAGATTTTAAGGTTGCCTAATGGGTTGACATTCCTTTTTCAGTGAGTGGTGTCTGCAGTGGATGTTGTAAGAAGTGTGTATGTGTGTGTGTGTAGTAGATATTATACTGAAAGTGAGATGTGTGTAATGGATGTTATAATGTACTGGAAAATTGTAATCAGAGGCGCCGATAGGGGGGGTAGGTACTGATTACTCAAGCTTGGGCTTGTTGGAGGAGTTGACCCAGGTCAACTGCTGAGAGGCACAAATGTCACCCTTTGTAGCTTGTGGCGCTGTAAAGTGCATAGTATTTTTTTTTCAGAGGAGTGTCTAAGCCACCCAGATTTGGTCCAGCCCCCAAGTACTCAGGCCCCATTCAGGTCTCAGTGGTTCTGATTGTAATGTGGCATAATCTGAACTGGAGACACTGTAATGTGGCATAATATGAACAGGAGGCACTATAATTGGCATAATATGTCCTGGGGGCACTACCGTGTGCCATAGAATTAACTGTGAGTATTAGAATGTAGCATAATATGAACTGGGGATACAACAATGTGGCATACTATGAACTAGGCGCACTCAAATGTAGTACAGCTTGAGTCTCCCATGTCCAAAATGTTTGGGACCAGGGGTATTTGGATATTGGAATATCCCGTATTTTGGATTATTTGCATACCATAATGAGAGATCTTGGGACCCAAATCTAAACACAGAATGCATTTATGTTTCATATACACTGTATACACATAGCTTGAAAGTAATTTTATACAATATTTTCAATCATTTTGTGGCTCAAACAAAGTTTGTGCACATACATGAAGTTAATTTATGTTTTATATATACCTTATACACACAGCCTGAAGGTCACTTACAATATTTTTCATTATTTTGTACCTTAAACAAACGTTATGTACATTAAACCATCAAAAAGCAAAGGTTTCCTTATCTTAGACATGCTAAAACAAATTCTGTATTTCGGAATATTCCAATTTCTGAATATTTGGATATAGGAGGCTCAACCTGTATAATATGTACTGGGAACACTATGGCATATTGTGAACTGTGGGACACTGTATGCCATAATTTATACTAACGGCCCTACAATGTGTCATATTGTGAACTGGGGCTACTATAATGTGGCATTAAGTGAACTGGGGCACCATGTGGTGTAATGAGAACTAGGTCACTAATATGGAGCATAACATTAACTACGGAATTATTATGAGATATAAAAAATTAAGGAACTACTATGGGCATAACATTAACTAGAGCACTACTATAGGGCATAAAATGAACATCCACTGTGTAGAGATGTGAGATGTTCTGTGTGATGTTAGGCATGGCTTGTATAGCTCAGGGACTGTATTTATTTATTTAGTCTTGAATTAGCCTGGGTAAATGTTGAGATTATGCTCAAACCTGCATTTTACAAGCAAGGGTTACATAGCAGCATTGCCACAAGTGGATACTACAGGAGTATTCATTACTGACTGACACATTTTAAAAGCACAAGAGAAAGGTGGCATACGTACACGCAGGGGGGTTTCGGACTACCCAACCCCCCCCCTGCCCACTGATCAGTAAGTGTAGTGCAGACCACAGTGAATGCGGTCCACACTACACAATAACAAGCACACCGGTGCCGGCGCTGGGTAGTACACTCGTACTACCCGGCGGAGGTGTCTGTTTTAGCAGCCAGTGAGAGTCAGACAGACTCTCATTGGTTGCTGCATCCACAGAGGGAGCCGGTCTCGAGCTCATTCATGAGCTCCTCCTTCCGGCTCCCGCAGTAGTTGATGGGAGAGACGTCATGACGTCTCTCCCATGGTGCAGAGCGGGCCGGGAGGACGGAGGAGCAGGCAGTGGCAGATGCTGGGATTCAGGTAAGTGGAAGGGGCACTGCATAGGGGGGACTACTACTGGGGGCACTATGTAAGGGGCACTATTCGGGGTACTGCATAGGGGGGGCCACTGTATAAGGGGCACTACTGGGGGCACTGCATAGGGGGTACACTACTGGGGGCACTGTATAGGGGGGACTACAACTGGGGCACTGTATAAGGGGCATTACTGAGGGCCCTGCCTAAGGGGCACTACATAGGGGGGACCACTACTGGGGGCACTGTATAAGAGGTACTACTGAGGGCACTGTATAAAGGGCACTACTGGGGGCACTGCATAGGGGGTCCACTACTGGGGGCACTACATAGGGGGGACCACTACTGGGGGCACTGTATAAGGTGCACTACTGAGGACACTGCATAAGGGGCACTGCATAGGGGGGCCACTACTGGGGGCACTGTATAAGGGGCACTACTGGGGACACTGCATAGAGGGGCCACTACTGGGGGCACTACTGAGGCACTGTATAAGGGGCAGTACGGGGGCACTGCATAGGGGGACCACTACAGGGGGCACTGCATAGGGGGACCACTACTGGGGGCACTGTATATGGGGCACTACTGTGGGCACTGGCACTACTGAAGGTACTGTATAAGAGGCATTACTGTGGGCACTGTATAAGGGGGCACTGTATAAAGGGCACTACTGGGGACACTGTATAGGGGGACCACTACTGGGGGCACTACATAGGTGGGCACTGTATATGGGGCACTACAGGGGGCACTGCATAAGGGGCACTACTGGAGACACTGTATAAGAGGCACTACTGGGGGAATTATATAATGGGCACTACTGGGGGCACTGCATAGGGGGACCACTACTGGGGCACTGTATAAGGGGCACTACTGGTGGGCAGGGGGTCTTTAATAAATCATGCTGGCTGTATTTATTTGCCTGCTGTATTCATGTTTTTTAGTGATAGAGGTGTGTGTGTCTATCTGTGTGTGTCTGTATCAGTGTGTGTGTGTACCCCTATCAGTTACGTACACCTATCACACTGGTCTTAATTTCTAGGAATATGAGTAGAAATAATTTGGTTGGACTAGTACTTGTTCATGTATTTTTACAGCAGCTGGAGTGCAACAGGTCATTTGCCCTGTACTAGACCATGCAAGATAAGCTTTGTGGAGCCTGCATAGACCCTCAGGTGACACAACTGCAGCTACAGCAGTCTGTTCATTGGTTTCTCTTTTTTTGTTTTTTTTCATGTATTATTGTTCTTTATTTTTAAGTGGCAATGAACAGCATTTGAACATGCATTCATACATACAATGTACTGCACATGTAAAATGTGTGAAGAAAAAATAGTGCACTTATGTATTTATTGTGTATTACACATATTTATCATAAAAAGTACAGTATATCAGATACGTCTGGATGGAAATATGTATAAGTTCATCATGGCCCAGCAGCATACTTGAAATTTTGATACAGATTTAAGAAATAATTAAAAAATTGCCACCCAGACCTCTGCGGTAATTGCTCTAGGATGAACAGGGTGGGTCAACCCCACTATAGCTACAGGTAGTACCAGGCTGTGGACCTGATTCAGAAATGGGCACAGTTAGCATCGCCTTTGCAGCATTCTGTGCAAAAATTTACATGCAAAATCTACAGGAGGCATCTTGAGTTAAAAGATGCCCACTGCTGGCTTCTGTGATCACTGCTGCACCTGAGGACGTTGCATCAGATCAATTGCATGACTATCTGACATCTGAGTTACCCTCAGGTTACTCGGGCTATCCGGTTAAATCACGCAGCTGGGGCCAGTGAAGCTGCATCCAAGGATGCGGCCACTGGCTTCGGAACACCCAGAAAATGGGTCCGGCACTCAGAATTCGGTTGTTGTCGGTTCTCTGAGAACCAGACCCGCACATCTCTAACTGGAAGCACTACCAACATTCCTGGTTGCTGAGTGTTAGGTATAGATGTGTAAAAGTAAAAAAATATATATTTTTTAATTATACATGTAGCTCTACCAGTCTCAGAAAGCCAAGGTGCCATGAAGCACCTTGCTATGCTGAAGACTTGTAGAACTATGAATGCCAATACACTCCTGGCTGACAGAGCATTATGGCTTACTGTATGTAGAGCTACAAGTATGCGCATCTACTGACATCCAGGGCTGGAGAGATTTGGTATTTAAAGTACTATTACGTATATCATAGTTTAATTGAATAAATATGATATTGTATGATACCATTGGGATAATGTACCTTTGTGCATAGCATTCCAAGACTAGCTAAGCGTCCATGGAAACTATTAAAAATTGTTTGCAACTATGGAAATCTAGCCATAAACCATTTCATGATAGGAATTAATAAATCAAACAAAAGTATTGTAAAATCTAGTGTTTACTCTTCACTGAATGCTGGATTAGACAAAAAAATCTATAGCTATGATCTATATACTGGCATCTGCTTGGAAGCTAGAGATGGGAAAACTGCCAAGGATTTTTAATGAATTTGTAAACTGAAGTCAAATGATTACTGCTGAATTATTTAACAGGTCACTTGTAAACACGGGAATATTAATATACGACATGTCAGTGTTGTACTATTGCTTTGTCAAATAAAGGAGTGATAAGGTTATTGTCCGCCTCAACCCACTCCACACTGTAAATTATTACAGATATTAGATGTCCCTTCAGATTTCTGCAAGCTATATAAATTGCAGTCGACCTACAGCCTCGTACATTTATATGGTCTCAGAACTCCAAATATAACAGTACAATACAGAGGCGGAACTACTGGCGATGCAGCAGGGGCACAGCATCAGTTCACCTCAGGGGCGTAGGGAGGGCTGTTCCGGTGGAGTGCGAGCTCCAATGCTGAACTGGTAAGAGGACGCTGTCTGCGGCTGGAGTCCGGCTACGGCATCTGTTTAATAGCTGACAGACAGACAGGCGCCGGCTCCAGGTACGCTGCTTCCTCCTTCTGATACCCTCCTCTGCTCTTCCACAGAGCCATAGCTAGGCGCTCGCCCTGGATCCTGACAGTCCCACAGTGGGACTAGCTGACTGTAGCACCGGGGAAAAGCAGAGGAGGAGGGGATCAGCAGAGCTGAAACTAGGGCAGTGTGACCAGTGCTTTGGCACAGGGCACCACAGGGCAGGGGGCGCTGTTTGGGCCTGTCAATTTTCCTGTTTATTATCATTCTCACTTGTAGCTTCCTCTTCTTTTATCCCCAGCATCTCCTAGCTGCCCCTATCTCTTCCCTGGCCTTTGCCCATGAGGACATGGCCCTTTTTCAGGTGCACTGTCCTATGTTCCTATTTAAATAAAGGGGGTGCCAATGCTCTCTCTGGCACAGGGCACCAAAAAGTCTAGTTACGGCTCTGGGGATCAGTAAGAGTTGGAGTGACTCCTAATATGCCATTTCAACGTCCTGGCAGCCTTTGTGACGCTGTCAATGCTGTCTTCTCTCATGACCCTGTGACTGAGTGGAGACACACTGCCGGAGTGTGTAGTAGAGCAGAAGAGGATGAAAAAGAGGTAATTTATTCGTGGGGGGGAGAAGACAGAGCATGGCATGGGGAGCTGGGAAGATGGGGGGGTAAGGGGACAATACAATGCAAAGGCCTGTATTCAATTAGCCGTGAAAAGTCTGTGACGTTTCGCCTATTGCACTTTCTGACGCATTCGCCTGTTTGGGACGCGAAATAGAGGCATGCACGTCCCCGCAATTCGCACTATTCAATTGCAGAATAGGCGAAAACGTAAATAGGTGAATGCATAACAGGTGGAAAGTACTGAATAGAATGGGGGAATCAGTCTGCATCCCAAAATAAGACATTCTAACACTGGAAATCATTACAGATGTGTACTATTAGCCATAATAAACGTACTTTGTGTCCTTAAGTTTTGTTAAAAGCTTTCTAGATGCTTGCTATGTAAAAGTGGTGAAGAATGATAGATACAGTATTTACTGGTTAAAATAAATAGTCCAGTCAATTTTGGGGTACTTGAAAATGGGTGCTAGCATATTTTTGTGTCTTTAAAGTACAGTTTTCAAAAATGTGAAAAATCCACCTACTGCAAGCACCTGCAATCCTAAAAACACCTCCTCCATCCAAACAGCCCCCCAAGAAACCTATTTTGCTGGTTCTTAGACAACACAGTGCAGGACATACAGACAAAGGGACGAAAGGCAAAGTACAGAATATACAGATGACAATTTATTACTTTTTTGTTTTTCATTTTAAAATGTCAAATTAGCATCATATGCTGGCCATGCACACTTTAGCAAAATTCAGTGTGTGCGGGCGACAGAGGCGACACTGATGTCTCTGGGGGCCCCACCACCCCCAATCCCACACATCCTTGCCCGGCATGTGTGATATGTGATGTATGATAATGTTAACTGAAAGATATGCCAGCCTCTAAAAAGAGTAAAAATACACTGTGACTTACCACACTGTGAACCTCATTCAGAGTTGGTCGTAAGCGGCCGCTCGGTCGTACGCCTAACGACTGAGAAACTGAAAAAGGAAGCAATCGCACGGCCGGTCGGTCGCAACCAAAGTGACGCCCATACGTGAACAATGCACCTCCTCTAGCTAGCAAGTGATAGCAGCTAGCGATTGAGTCAATTGTTGTCAGTCGCTGTATGTTAATTTTCTTCTGATGGTTGCGGCCGCTTGTGTTGTGTTGATGCCCACATGTCATGTTTCCATGCTCTATCGATCAGCTTGTTACTAGCTTGTTGACAAGTATTTAATTACTGTTCTAAAGTGTTGTTTTTTTTTTTTATTTCTTTATTTTTTGCATGCTGCCAAATGCATAAAAATTTAATATATATATTCTTGAAGAAAAAAAAAAATATTGAACAAATTACTGAAATCGTGTCTGATTTAATAATGAAAAATATACATGGTTAATCAAGGTATTGATTTAATTAGAGGATATGAAAAGACTGGTGCAGGCTAAATAATGCAAAATTACACCAAACATAAAAAAAAACGCATAGAAAAAGCCATCCCCATGAAATTTATTTGTTCTTATTATTCGCTAATGCAAACGCAGCTGAATCAATTACAAGCCAATTAGTAGTGGTATTAGCTTCAACAAACGATTATTAGCTGCTTGCATTGTGTGGTTCAAAATAGAAACATCAATCCTAACATCAATAACATTCGATAGTATCGATTGTGCTCTAGGGCTTGCTAGAGCACGTACCCAACCTCAAGCTGTACGATCAGCCAGGCCTCTAACCTGCTCGCAGAGTGACGTTTTACTACTTCCGGCCTTCTATGTCGGTCGTAGCAGGCAATTTATGTACCTCCTGGTAACCGGCTCCTGTCCCAATGGGTGTGAGTGATGGCATTGAGGGATGCATTGATGGCTTTGTAATCATCTGTTAATAAATCGTATCATTTTAATTCATACTCCCATAACTATTGTCATTAGTATATAGCACCACATACCCTCTCACTCACACCCATTGGGACAGGAGCCGTTTACCAGGAGGACCAGCAGAAGCTGCTTTGGTAAGTACCATCCAACTTACCTATATCTGCACCACCAGGTTCCGCACAATCCTGATACTGCACTCATTGTTTTGAGGTACCCAAGGTGAAGTAGAGGAGAGAGAAGGTGTTCACAATGCACGCCACAGATAAGAAATAACGGGAGCAACATACAGGATTAGGACTATACCTCAAGTCCAGTATTGTTGAAAACACTGCCTACAGTTTTTGCCAAGCAGATATATTTCAGAATTCTAAACTGACTTTTTCACAAACTTTGTCACCAGTGACTTTACACACAGACTATAACTATTAATTGAAGATTCTGCCTACAGTTATTGCTGACTAGTCGGAATAAAAGCTCAGAGCTATAATATTTTGTACAAACTCATAGTTTAGGATACAGCCAACACACATAATTCCACAGTATACATTATATAATATCCATTATCACAGTATATATTATATCCATTATCAGGTACCTATAAATCAGTAATATACACAATAAGGGACAAGCAACATACCATCATATACCACAGAGCGCTTACCCTTCCCCCATAACTTCTACTATAAATCATAGGAGGTTGGAACACCTCATAGAGTAAGCTGCTAGTGGTTTAGTTAGCTAGAGAATTACCCTGAGAGTGCCTACCGTCTACTTTTTACAATCAATCAATTTGTTTTTTTCTGGGTGTGTGTTTGTGTGTGTGTGTGTGTGTGTGTGTGCGCATTAGCCATGGCAACACAAAACACCTCTGCTGATATTTGCATAAACGTTTTCTAAGGTGAAATAGAGGATATGGTTTAAAAAAATGGAATAAAGCAGCTAAAACTGCGTTCTCCAATTATAGTGTTCCTACTCCTAGTCCCTATCCATGGCCCCTCTACCTGAATTTCAGCGAGGCAGAGGGGCAACTCCATGCAACCGTATTCCAGAGTGCAGCTGCTCCTCCTGAAGCCCAGGTCAGAAGATGTGTAGGGGGTGTGGTGATGACATGGACTAAAATGGAGCTCACATACACTAAAGTGGACAATGAATCCCCAATCTAACAGGGACCGCTGCTATAATTTATGCACAACACAGGATGGGATGACGATATAGGCTTGGGTGCTGGTAGAATCTGGGGTGATGTATGCATCATCCTCTTCACACAATATTAATTTGTCCCCACTGGAATGCACCATTACAGGTGCCTCTGTAATTTTTACACATAATTGATGGTAAAGGTCTTTCTCGTAGAATTTGTAGTTAATTTTGATGGACATCATCTTTTCCATATTTTGGGGAAGTAGTCTCAGGCTGATCACTGACAAGGTTCTCAGCTGTGCTGAAAACTCTTTCTGAGTACACACTGGAAGGTGGGCAGCTCAAGTTATGCAAAGGCAGTTTGTTTAAGGGCCTCCAAATTGCCTCTTTTTCCTGACAGTAGTTATTTACATGTATCTCTTTCTCTTCAGATCTGTGTCCGTTGGGAAGAAAAAACAATGCCTTCATCCCTTCTGGGATGAACATCCACTCCTAGTAACAGGCATGTCGCTCAAGAATTCAGGAGAAAGACACCATCTTGATCGACAGCTCGCTCCATTTTGTAGGCAGGGCAGGGGGGGTGGCTACAAAAACAGAGGCGTTCCCAAAGGAACGCCTGCCATTTATGGGAGGCACCACTGACATCACCAGTGATGTCAGTGGAGAGCTTCCTGCTCTGTTAGAACAGGAAGCTCTCTGGGGCTTGCGACGGATGAGACCCTACCACAAGGGTCTCGTCGTGAGCATCCCCTAGCCGCCTGCAAAAGCTGTGGGTGGTCACCCACAGCTCAGCGAATGGCCAGGAGGCCGCAATAGAAAAAAAAAAAAACTCCCTGATTCAGAGCATCCGGCTCTGAATCAGACCCACAGTATAAGTTTATTAAACATACATGCACTAACACATGTACATAACCATGCACACTCACATGTACTCACCTATGTATCCATGTAGCATTGGTCCCCTTCTCCAGTAGAATATCCATTTGGTACCTGTGTTAAAAAAAAACCCATACTCACCTTCTCCTTTGCGTGGATCCATCCCTCGGTCCAAAGTAGGCATGACGGGACTTTGTAAAATAATAAAACTAATAAACCCGAGCCATGCAACAGATAACAACCATGATGGTTGTTACCTCCCGGATGAAGAACCAGGTTGCTGCTCTAGCCTTTATAGAACCATATCTGAGTGTTCATTGGCTGAGAGAGGTCAGCCCCTGCCTCTCTCAGCCAATGAATGGCTCCCTCCATTGAAGTCAATGGAGAGCCGCAGAGTAACTAAAGTTTATTTTATGGTTCCCACCATTACCCACGGCCATCTGAGTGCTTCAATTGGGAAGTAACAACCATCGTGGTTGTTACTTAGTGCATGGTTCGTGTTTATTTGTTTATTTGTTTTTTATTTAAAGAAGACCATGGATGCCTACAGGGAGAAGAGGACCACTTCAGGTAATGTAGGTGAGTATGTGTTAGTGTGTATGTATTAGAGATGAGCGGTTCGGATTCTGTGGAATCCGAACCGCTCCGAACATTGGGGATCCGAGTCCACCCGAACCCTGTTCGGGTGTTAACCGCCTGACTCGGATCCCCGTTCGGGGCCGAACGGCGGCCGCCTGATGTCGGATTCAACCTAGAGAATCCGACATCAGGGCTCCTATTGTGTAGGGCAGACCGCTGTGATAGCGGTCTGCCCTACACAGAACAAACACACAGCCGCCAGCGGCAGCTGTGTGTTTGTTACAGCAGCCAATGAGAGTCACACAGACTCTCATTGGCTACTGCACGGAGGGAGCCAGCTGGAGCTCACTCAGGAGCTCCATCTTCCGGCTCCATCCTCAGCGAATGGATGCAGAGCGGACGGCGCGGGAGCGGGGATACAGGTAAGTTTTTTTTTTTACTTGTGTAAGGGCCGGGGGTGCTACTGGGGGGGTCTGCTACTGGGGGTGTGGGGGGGCATACTACTGGGGGGGGGCCTGCTACTGGGGGGCGACACTACTGGGGGGGTCCTGCTACTGGGGGGGGTCTGCTACTGGGGGGGCATACTACTGAGGGGTCTGCTACTGGGGGGGTCTACTACTGGGGGGGGCTGCTACTGGGGGGGGCCATACTATTGGGGGGGCCATACTACTGGGGGGCCATACTACGGGGGGGGCCTACTACTGTGGGGGGCCTGCTACTGGGGGGGCTGCTACTGGGGCGGCCATACTACTGGGGGGCCATACTACTGGGGGGGCATACTACTGGGGGGGCCTTCTACTGGGGCGGCCTGCTACTGGGGGGCCTGCTACTGGGGCAGCCTACTACTGGGGGGACCATACTACTGGGGGGACCTACTACTGGGGCGGCTGCTAATGGGGGGCATACTACTGGGAGGGCATACTACTGGGGGGCTGCTAATGGGGGGCATACTACTGGGGGGGCCTGCTAATGGGGAGCATACTGCTGGGGGGGCATACTACTGGGGGGCATTCTACTGGGGGCACTGCATAGGGGACCCTACTACTAAGGGGACTGCATAGGGGGCACCACTGCTGGGGGCATTGTGTAAGGGACACCACTACTGTGGGCATTGTGTAAAAGGGGCACTACTGTGGGCATTGTGTAAAAGGGGCACTACTGTGTGTCGTAACATAAATAAGAGACACTACTTTATGGTGTAATGTGAATCAGGCCCTATGTGCGGTGTAATGTGAATAAGATTGTGCACTGTGACTCCTTAGGCCATAGCCCACTATGTAAACAAGTACTGTGACTCTGCTGGCCGTACCCCACTGGGTGGGTGCACTACTTTTCATTTCTGCCACTGCTGTGTGGCAATGTGTCATAGATGTGCTTTATACTGTGGTGTCTGTGTCGTTGTGCCGCTGCTTTGTCGCTTAGTAACCAGTCAGCTCACTGCAACCTTTGGCCAATAATGTTGAAAACAATATTATAAGCTGTGAGGTGGTCTAAATTGACTGGAAATAAATGTTATTGAGGTTAATAATACTCTAGGAAGAAAAAAAAGACCAATTTATGTGATTTTAGCTTTTTTTGTCAATTTTTGTAAAAAAATCCAAATCCAAAGCCAGTCACCGCAGTTTGGCAAATCCAAATTCAAATCCAAAGCCGGAAGATGAATTAGAACCAAATCCAAATCCGGCAAAAATGGTCCGGCGCACATCCCTAGTATGTATGTATTAAAACTTAAATTTCACGGTGTGTGTCTTGTGTTTACTAAAACATTTCTTTACAGGTACCAACGGGCCCTTAATGCCCCGCATGCTGATACTTGTGGTTATCCAAGTACCAGCATGTGGGAGAAACTTGCTGGGACCTGCATTTCTACTGCAAAGACAATGATTATACTCTTATTTTTTTACACTACACCTACACTATCAACCCACCACCCACTGCCCTGGGCTGACTAGCGGTCAGGGCTGAAGGTGCAGCTGGCGAGCCCAGTGAAAGGGCTCCTCTGGCTGTGGCTTCAGCCCCCCGCTTAGAAAGGGTCCAGTGCTGGTTCTGGAGATTCTGTAACCCTACACATTTTTTTCCCCTTTAATTCCAAAACCAGGACAGGATCAGAGCCCAGTGCTGGTTGTGCTTAGTGCAGTGGAATCCTACGCAATTTTTTCCCTGTACTTACACAACCAGGACTGGCTATGAAAAGTCTGGTTGCTGGTTCTGTTTTAGGGGGGACCCCACATAATTTCTTTTCTAAATGTAACTCTTTCTAAGCTTTTTACAGTAAGATACATGCATGCATCTCACTGTTGCATGCATGTATCTCTGTCAATCTGACCTGCTCATGCTGACATCGAAAGCATGAAGCAGCATGGGAGAACATCTCCGCAACATCCGCAAAGGCATAGAAACCCATTCCCTTTCAGCTCATTTTAAAGCATTACATGACTGTTCTATTTCTGATGCAAAGAATTTTTGTGGCAAAAAATCTGTAGTGGGTTCCAAATGATGTAAAGACAGTGTGGGTCAATTGACTAAATGAAATTGATTATTAATTACAAAACTTAATTTTTGATAGGTTTAAATTCAGATTTTGATATGAAATGGTTTTTATAGTATATTTTGGGTTCATGCATGTAGCGAAAGAGCAGATTTTGCGTCCGCATGGGCATAACTGCACATGATTGCGTCAGCGAAATCCGGAACTTTCCCTTGTAAATGCATATGTACTGTTATTTGTGTAAAGGAAATGACAAACCTTTGAAGATGGACAGAAAGGTTTAACAAGAGGTTATAGGACGTTTGTTTCACTGCCAGCCATAATTGTGTCAACATGTATATCTCACATAAGATAGATGACCCTGGAAAGTACCAGCCATTTGACCAGACTCTGCTAGGAGAAGTTATTAAGAGCTTTTGTGTATTGTTCCTGAACAGAGATCAAACCAGTGTTGCTTATACCAGAGACACACTGTCTTCTAAGGGTGTGTATTTCCTCACCTAAGTCCAGGGGTATGTTTATTGACATAAGCCTTGGAGCTAAACTTCAGAAAGAGCTGAAAGGTAATTAAGAACCCCTGCCCAAATGATAGAGAAACCCTGTAGTCCAGCTAGAGGGGCAATACACTCTGAGCTGACAAGGGTCAAAATTACCCCAGGGAGGGGGGTGAGGAGGAAAAGCAGGATAAAATACAGGCTCACTGGTCAGAATTGTGATTCTCTGCTTTCAACAAGACATAGGGCACCTAAACTCATTGGGGAGGCCTCACCTCAAAGCTGTTCTATCCATCGCGATCTGAATGGTTTGTTTCTCCCAATTTATTATTTTCTTTGATTTACTTGAAATTGTGATTAACTGTGTTTGTGACTTTTTGTAACATCCTTATTTCCTTTGTAATTTTTGTACATAAGTTTTGAAGATATCTCTTGAATTAAACTAAACAAATTTTAGTTCTTGGAATCTGTGTTTTTATGACCCACGTGCCTCATGTTTGGCATGTTACCTATGTTTAAATATTGATAAGTTGTGTGTACAGGTGAGAGCAGAAGCTTGCCTTATGCTTTAGCATTAAATTGGTCTTCTTCTGGTGGCAGATACCAGAATTAATAACCACACATGCTGAGTTAACTGGTATAAGTCACGGGCGGCGATTCTCAGATTGGCGTATCTGGTGAGATCGGCCGGAGGTCCGTGACAATTAAAAATAGTTATGGGTTTCGCGCTATAGAGTAGTAGCAGCTGAGCACCAGAAGGTAACCCCACCTTCTTTATTAGATTAATAATAGTACGATATGGTGTCTGTGCTCTGAGGTGCTTATTACGTCATGTGTTGTTTATTAAACTTCAGGGTGTTTATGGGATATATAAGTTACAATCCGTGAGTGGATTGTAGATGTTAGCAATGTCTGTGTTTTACTTGGAATGTCCTGGTGTAATCCACCTCATTGAAGCTGTAGGATGGTAGTTCTTAAAAACAGCAATCCTGGTGGTGTTTACTGGTGGGCAAAAACTTGGGGCAGAATTTTCATCTGTATATATACAAAGTTATTGTAAAGTTATTGTAATAATTGTTTTGAAGTTCTTGAGTAATAGTTGGCGTGTATGCGGTTGGTGTAACCTTCCCTCTCCAATTGGTCTCTGTCCTGGATAACAGCCACTCCACCTCAGGAAGTCACAAAAAACACAAACGCAGTATCAGGTGCTGGTGGGCACTATGTTGCAGAGGTAAGTGAATGTAGGGACTTACCTGGGTCCCGACGTACTCCTGCTGTTCCACCAGATGTACCTCCTTACACGTAGTGAGAAAGTGATGGGTGTAAAGGGCAAATAGTTGCTAGCCAAAGTGTATGGACAGAACACTAGATATATGGATTGGAGGTAAAAAAATCTAATTTATTATTCTGCACCTAGCCCAATTGTGCAACATTCGGTGTCAGACAGACCCTACACTGGAGAAAATCAGAACATGTAATGCATGTAGTCTAAGGATGAAGTCAAAAGCACATCAGTTAGTAATGTACCAACGCGTTTCTTCCCATGTGGGGACTTTTTCAAGGGTAGGTGAACTGTTCTTTGCAAAAGCAGGGTTTAAATACCTTGTGTAATGAGTCCATTTGTTAATCACTCCGTTACTTCCGGTTTTCAGTGTGTTCGCGCCCTCTGCGTCATCCGCTAGAGCACAATTTCCCCCTTAACAGTATGATGTGTTCTGTGTCATGCGCATGCTCTGTGGACAGTGCGCAGACACCAATTGACATAGCGAGGTGTTCCTAGGTATGGCTATAACGCTTAAGTGATTGTGATCTCCGCTGTTGGTAAAAGCGGAGACTTTGTCTCCTACATGCGGGTGGCCATTTTTGGTGAGTTTTTAGGCATTCTTTATTATACAGTATTGTGTAATACTGAATCATGTGATGCTTGCTGTATTACAATGAGCTTTTGTGCATGGAACAATAAGCACATAAACCTAATTAGCCTTGGGTTCTGCAAGAACTTATCCATTAGATTGTGCTCTCCAATTTTTCTTTAAGTTAAATTAAATTATAATGGATATGATTATACATGATTAATAGGTTAGTTAGTTCCTGCACTGTAGCAGCACTGGTAGTTAACTATAAGTTACAGTGTGATCGATTTCTAAGCCTATAGACAATGATTTATATTATTGACTTAATTGATTCCCGTCTTGGAGTCAACTCAATGTACTATTTCCTCATATTGTGTGGATTGATCTATATTGAGTGGGTGTTAAATCTATATACCTGGATAATCAGAGCTGGTAGATGTGTACATTTGCTCAGATATGCAGAGGACATATAGGGATGCTGACCTGATATCATGGGTCTATATTGAGACAATCTGGTTGTAGTGTCTTCATTTCAAAGATCCAACGACTTTCTTTGTCGTCAATCTTGTTGGAATGGTCCCCCCCTCTCCAATTAGGTTCTACTAGTTCCAATCCTACGAACTTGAGGCCCTCTGGTTTACTGTTATGGACATTCCTACAGTGATCTGACACACTATGTCTGATAAAGGATTTCCTTATGTTGTTAATGTGCTTGTTTATTCTCACTTTTAGTGCCCTCGTTGTCCTTCCTACATATTGTAGTTTACACGGGCATGTTAAGACATAAATTATATTTTGGCTATCGCAGGTGATCATATTCTTAATATCGTAGGTTTTTCCTGTGTTAAATGCAACTAGTTGTTGTGTTGGTGTTGTGCTTCTGTAGCATAATTGCCGACAGGCTTTACAACATCCACAGTGGTAGAACCCCGTCTTCACTATTTCGTTGTCTAGGGTGGATTGTTTTGGATGATATTTATTTTTTATATGATTCACTACCAATTTTCTCCCCAAATCTGGAGCTTTTCTGAAAACTAGATCTGGTCGTGTGGGTAAAAGTGTATTGAGTTTCTCATCCATGTGTAATAATGTTTCTGCAGAATTTTTTTTAATTGGTTAGCTGAATTTGTGTAATTTGTAATGAAGAATACTTTCTCAGTATCCATCTTTGAAGTTTTGTCTTTGTATTCTAAGAGCGGGGCTCGTGTTTTATTGAAAGCTTGCTCCACCTTAACCATATCATAATCCTTATCTTATAAGAGTTGTATTAGATCTTTGCCTTGTTCTTTAAAATCTTCTATATTAGAGCAGTTCCTCCTCACCCGTATGAACTGGCTGAGGGGTACACTGTTCAGCCAATTGGGGTGATGGTTACTATCTGCCCTAATATAGCTATTCACATCTACTTTTTTGTGATGCATTTTCGTGTGTATCTCATTGTCGTGAATAAAGATGTCAAGGTCTAAGAATTGTACCCGTTCTTTACTGTATTGTGTAGTGAACACTAGGTTGCAGTTGTTGGTATTAATGTGCTTCAAAAAGGTCTGTAAAGATGTTTCACTACCTTGCCATATAAAGAACACATCATCTATATAGCGTCTCCATAGGACCAAGTTTGCCCCAAGCTCGTTGGAGGACCAGATGTTACTATCCTCCCAATGACTCATGAAGAGATTTGCGTAGCTTGGGGCAAACTTGGTCCCCATAGCTGTCCCACATTGCTGTAAGTAGAATTCATCCTGAAACCACATATAATTATGTTTGAGGATAAAGTCTATTCCCCGGAGTAAGAAGTCGGATTGGGTGGTTCTATTTCTGGATCCTGATCCAGAAAATATTTACTACTGGACAGGCCCTGGGTGTGATCTATTATAGTGTAAAGCGATGTAACATCGCTAGTCGCTAGCCAGTAGTCATCAGCCCAATTGATGTTCTGTAATATGTTCAACACCTGAGTGGTGCCCCTTAAATATGATCTTTGCTCTTTTACATAAATCTGTAAATATTGATCTATATATTGGGAAAGTGCAGATGTTAATGAATTGAACCCAGATGTGATGGGTCGTCCCGGTGGTTCTGTTATATTTTTGTGCAGTTTGGGGAGATAATAGAATACTGGTATTACAGGGTGGGCTGTATTTAAAAAATCAGATTCATGCTTCTTTAGAATCCCTGAATTGAAACCTTCTTTTAATATGATATTGTTTTGTCGGATCTCCCCTCAATTTGGTGTAGGTGTTGGTGTCCCCCAAAATTCTGGTTGCCTCTTTAATATAAACATCCTTGTCCAGTACCACTATTCCCCCCCCCTTATCGGCAGGTTTGATAATCAAATTTTGGTCTTCTTTCAGGCTAATCAAAGCTGTTTTTTCTGCTTTGATCATGTTGGTCTTAGTGTGTTTGTGTCCTATTTTGATTTTATCAATATCCCTCATTACAGCCTTTTCGAAGGTGTGTATATAGTGTCCTTTCAAGTGTGTAGGATTAAAATGAGATTGAGGTCTCAGGGATGTATGTTTGTATTTATCCATATTAGTAATGTTTGTGGTCTCTATTTTCTGTTCCATAAAATACTTCTTAAGGCTGAGTTTTCTTGTGAAGTTTTTGAGGTCTTTATAAACGGAAAATTTATCTAAATGGTTATCTGGTGCAAATTTTAGGCCCTTGTTTAGTACCGACAGTTGTGGTTGCGTCAATATCTTGCTGCTTAAATTAAATACACCTAATGGTTGTTGAATGTCTGAATTGTCTCTTCTTCCTTTTTGTTTTTTTTGGTGTTGTTTCCTTTGTCCACCTCTACATCCTCCTCTACCTATTTAATTTCCTTTTTTGTGTTATTGGTATTCTGTTTTTTAGTATTGGTCCCTATGTCTAAAAAACTCTCCCCCCATTTTATTGCGGATGTCAAATCCTCCTGTACTGCACTAATTAGTGACTCTGTTGTATCGATATTTATTTGGGGAGGGATAATAGGGTTTGGATCTTCCGTTGATGTGTCCCTACTGTGCAGAGTCCCTCCATCCCCTCTCAAAGGACTGTCTTACAATATTAGTGTAGTGGTCTGTGGTGGGGCTCAATTCTTTGATAGAGTGTATAGAAAATTCGTCTATATCTTCCTCAATGTGTGTACTTAGATCCAATAAATCTATCAGTTCTTCATTGTCCGTTGGTTTAGTATGTAATCTGGTCATAAATTCTTGATAGGTTAAATTCAGGGTTTTGTAAATCGGTATCTGATTGTTAGCATCTGTTATTCTTAACGGGACAGGTTGCAATTGTCCTTGTTCTGTGTTTATTGATTTTTTAACGCCTTTCTGTGTAGTGGTAATCGATTTTTTCGCTTTTCTTTTTGATGGCCCCTTTATGCCGTACTTATCCCTTAGGATCTTGGATTTTTTGGTTTTAATAATTGCCTCTTCCTCTCTGTCTAATTTTTGTTTGATTAATTGTTCTAGGGTTTTATATTCTAGATCAGCCTTATATGGTTCCAATGTGATATCCAATGTGGAAATCTCTTGCGCTAATTCTAGCTCTCTCTCCCTGACAATAAGCTTCATCAATTGTGTTGAACATTCATGTAATATTGCTTCCCATTGCTTCATAAAGTTGGGATTGTTTTTGTTGTGTGTGGGTTTCTTTTTTATTTTCAAACCCTTAGGTATGATATTTTCTGCAATGTACCATTGTATGGTGCGTTTGTCCCACCAGATTTTATTCTCTTTGTCTAATAATTTTTCTAGTTTCATGAATGCATGGCAAAATGTATGATTGGGGAAACTGCGGTATTCCTATTGTTTAGTTCTGCTAATATTGTATCCGCCCTATCTAAACGTGTTTTCCTTGAATCTAGAATCCCCATATGCGTTAAATGTCAGTGTTTCTCTAAGCTGCAAATACCTCAGGGAATAAAGAATAGATAAAAATAGTTATGGGTTTCGCGCTATAGAGTAGTACCTCTAGCAGCTGAGCACCAGGAAGGTAACCCCACCTTCTTTATTAGATTAATAATAGTACGATATGGTGTCTGCGCTCTGAGGTGCTTATTACATCATGTGTTGTTTATTAAACTTCAGGGTGTTTATGGGATATATCAGTTACAATCCGTGAGTGGATTGTAGATGTTAGCAATGTCTGTGTCTGGGTTCATGCATGTAGCGAAAGAGCAGATTTTGCGTCCACATGGGCATAACTGCACATGATTGCATCAGCGAAATCCATAACTTTCCCTCGTAAATGCATATGTACTGTTATTTGTGTAAAGGGAATGACAAACCTTTGAAGATGGACAGAAAGGTTTAACCAGAGGTCATAGGAAGATTGTTTCCCTGCCATCCATAATGGTGTCAACATGTATATCTCACATAAGATAGATGACCCTGGAAAGTACCAGCCATTTGACCAGACTCTGCTAGGAGAAGTTATTAAGAGCTTTTGTGTATTGTTCCTGAACAGAGATCAAACCAGTGTTGCTTATACCAGAGACACACTGTCTTCTAAGGGTGTGTATTTCCTCACCTAAGTCCAAGGGTATGTTTATTGACATAAGCCTTGGAGCTAAACTTCAGAAAGGGCTGAAAGGTAATTAAGAACCCCTGCCCAAATGATAGAGAAACCCTGTAGTCCAGCTAGAGGGGCAATACACTCTGGGCTGACAAGGGTTAAAATTACCCCAGGGAGGGGGGTGAGGAGGAAAAGCAGGATAAAATACAGGCTCACTGGTCAGAATTGTGATTCTCTGCTTTCAACAAGACACAGGGCACCTAAACTTATTGAGGAGGCCTCACATCAAAGCTGTTCTATCCATCGCGATCTGAATGGTTTGTTTATCCCAATTTATTATTTTCTTTGATTTACTTGAAATTGTGATTAACTGTGTTTGTGACTTTTTGTAACATCCTTATTTCCTTTGTAATTTTTGTACATAAGCTTTGAAGATATCTCTTGAATTAAGCTAAACAAATTTTAGTTCTTGGAATCTGTGTTTTTATGACCCACATGCCTCATATTTGGCATGTTACCTATGTTTAAATATTGATAAGTTGTGTGTACAGGTGAGAGCAGAAGCTTGCCTTACGCTTTAGCATTAAATTGGTCTTCTGCTGGTGGCAGATACCAGAATTAATAACCACACATGCTGAGTTAACTGGTATAAGTCACGGGTGGCGATTCTCAGATTGGCGTATCTAGTGAGATCGGCCGGAGGTCCGTGACAATTGTTGGCAGAAGTGGGATAATAATAAAAAAGTGTTTAATTTTTAGAAAGTCTTAAGTGAAGGAGGAAGTACTCTTAGAGAGGAACCCAACTTCACCAGATTCCAGAACTCAAAGCTTATATTAGTAAAAAGTCACGAGCGGCGATTCTCAGTTTGGCATATCTGGAGAGATCGGCCAGAGGTCCGTGACAATGCACTTTAATGTTTTTATTACTGTTTTTACAAAGTATGTATTTTTTGATATTTTTTTAACTATTTATATGATGGCCATATTATGATGTAAATGTATTCATTTATTATTTCTATTTATATATATTCATATTCATTGGGACTGCTCGATTCATATGGACATTGTAACCATGACAATTTAACATAAATAAAGAAGCAAGACGAATATGGCCCAGATGTCAACATCCCCATGGCAATGCGGGAACTCATTTCCGGGATTCTGCGGACAAGAGGGAGAATAATATAGTGTTCCCCTTAGAGACTGGAGGGATATTATGAGTTATACCTATGACAGGGTTTGGCTAATTACTTGAAATATGAAACAATTATACTAAATAGAGGGGGTATTTATAGGACTACAGGTAACCTGTTCCCTATGCCTTGAAGAAGATTCATCTAGAATCGAAACGCATTGGTAAGGGAACACAGGACTCTTGTGGATGACTGTACGTTGGACCTCACTGAACCGGGATTTAGAAACCTAAGCTAAGTGTGGAAATCCGGACTTAATTACACACTTTATGCTTTTAAGAACTGGTGTTTTTATCCTGTACAGTTTTGGATGATGCACATGTCTCCCATGGGCTGTGATATATATATATTTTTTTCAATAAAACACTATACTTTAATTACACTATGTTGAAGTTGGATGATATATTGATGAAATTTCCACGGAGGATGTATAAAGATACCTTGATGTGAATATCGCAACTCGTACACATGTGAGTTGGGGTACGCCCGTCCTTTCATTTTACTGGAGAGGTGGTTGAATATAAAGTGGTGACATAGAACTTGATACCTCAGGATTATAAAGATACCTTTACAAGTGGATTACCCCCACATTATTGTGAGTGGGGTATGCCATTTTAATTACCTTGGTCCATTATTTACATATACAAAATTAAATTTTTTGTTAGAATATTTTTGTGACAGAATGTTTTTGTGTTGTTTATTTGTTTATTTCTCTCTATATGACCTGGGAGAAAAACTATTAAGAACACACCTGACCATTATTGAAGGAATAAGTATTATTTATTATTATTCCATTGATTCCAGCGCCATCTTTTATTTCTAAATAATTTTAACTGTTTTTTTGAAAGCATGAAGCAGGTCTATTCATTTGAGGATTTGAAGTTCGATGTGAAGTTTGATTTCAAATCGAATCATAGCAAATAAGGGATTTGTGTGTTGGTCTATGTAAAAGCACTGATGTTTTTCCAGTGTTCGAATTTGAGTGGGATTTGAAAAACATTTGGTTTTATGTTCAATTTTACATTTGATTTAGCCTTTAATATACAAAAATGCAAAATCGAATGTAAATCGAATGCAAAATCACTCAAAAATCAAAATCGACCTTTAGTAAACTTACCCCTAAGTCTCCATTTGACCCGGTTTCTCTAATGAGCAACAGATTCTATGTAATTCACATGTCTCCCGAATTTAAGGGAAGATATGGCAAGCCTAGGTATGTGTATAAATATATATATGTAAAGAAAAGAAACAGCTACACAAAAGGTAGTGACTCAGGAAATATTATATATATATATATATAAAATTATATATATATATATATATATATATATAAAGCTAAGGTAACAGATGAAAGGCACTCTGAGAATCAATAATCCTTGATAAAGTCATACAGTCTTGATATAACGGAGGTTCCTCCGAAACGTTGACTACCACGCTGTAGCCTTTTGGATTATTGATTCTCAGAGTGCCTTTCATCTGTTACCTTTACATTTATTTGGTCACGGCACCTGAGTCCTCTACAGTTCTTTGTATATTTGAGTGCCGGACTTTTTTTGTTTATATATATATATATATATATATATATATATATATTAGGGGTGTGCACCGGCCACTTTTCGTGTTTTGTGTTTTGGTTTTGGATCTGGATCTTTCTTCGTGTTTTGGATCTGGATTGGTTTTGCCAAAACCACCCTTCCGTGTTTTGGGTTCTGGGTTTTGTGTTTTGGATCTGTATTTTTTTTTTAAAAAGCATAAAAACAGCTAAAATCACAGAATGTGTTGGTTTTTCCGCTCCTATGCTATTATTAACCTCAATAACCTTAATTTCCACTAATTTCCAGTCTATTCTGAACACCTCACACCTCACAATAGTGTTTTTATGTCGAAAAGGTTGCACCGAGGTAGCTGGATTACTATGCTAAGCGACACGAGTGGGCGGCACAAACACGTGACCCATCTAGGAGTGACACTGCAGTGGCAGACAGGATGGCAGTTTGAAAAACTAGGCCCCAAACTGTACATAATGCAAAGAAAAAAAAGAGGTGCAAGATGGAATTGTCCTTGGGCCCTCCCACCCACCCTTATGTTGTATAAACAGGACATGCACACTTTAACAAAGCAATCATTTCAGCGCCAGGGTCTGCCACACGACTGTGGCTGAAATGATTGGTTCGTTTGGGCCCCCACAAAACAAGCTGGCAATTAATCTGGCCCTGCACAAACTGGCTCTACGGAGGCAAGATGTCGTCCTCATCCTCCTCATCCACCGATTCCTCACCCTCTTCAGTGTTGTGTACATCCTCATCCTCACAGAGTATTAACTCGTCCCCACTGGAATCCACCACCACAGGTCCCTCTGTACGTTCTGGAGGCTGGTCTCCCTGGAAGAGCTGATAATTCATTTTGATGAACATCATCTTCTCCACATTCTGTGGAAGCAACCTCCAACGCCTTTTGCTGACAAGGTTCCCTGCTGCACTGAACACTCTTTCGGAGTACACACTGGAGGGGGGGCAACTCAGGTAAAATAGAGCCAGTTTGTACAGGGGCCTCCAAATTGCCTCTTTTTCCTGCCAGTACAGGTACGGACTGTCTGACATGCCTACTTGGCTGCTGTCACCGATGTAATCCTCCACCATTCTGTCAATGGTGACAGTATCATATGCAGTGACAGTAGACATGTCAGAAATTGTTGCCAGGTCCTTCAGTCCGGACCAGATGTCCAAACTTGGTCCTGCCTGCCCTGCATCACCACCAGCGGGTTGCTTAGGATACCTAAGTTTTTTCCTGGCAGCCCCAGTTGCGGGAGAAAATGAAGAAGGAGCTGTTGACGTGTCACGTTCTGCTTCAGCTGACAGTGTTTTCACCAGCAGGTCTTTGCACCTCTGCAGGCTTGTGTCAGCCGGAAAGAGAGACACCACATAGGCTTTAAACCTAGGATCGAGCACGGTGGCCAAAATGTAGTGGTCTGAATTCAACAGATTGACCACCCTGGAATCCTGGCAAAGCGAATGAAGGGCTTCATCCACAAGTCCCACATGCCGAGCGGAATCGCTCCGTCTTAGCTCCTCCTTCACTTTCTCCAGCTGCTTCTGCAAAAGCCTGATGAGGGGAATGACCTGACTCAAGCTGGCAGTGTCTGAACTGACTTCACGTGTGGCAAGTTCGAAGGGCTGGAGAACCTTGCACAACACGGAAATCATTCTCCACTGTGCTTGAGTCAGGTGCATACCCCCTCCTTTGCCTATGTCATAGGTGGATGTATAGGCTTGTATGGCCTTTTGCTGCTCCTCCATCCTCTGAAGCATATAGAGGGTTGTGTTCCAACGCGTCACATCCTCTTGCTTCAGGTGATGGCGGGGCAGGTTCAAGAGTGTTTGCTGGCGCTTCAGTCTTTGGCACGCAGTCGCTGAATGGCGAAAGTGGCCAGAAATTCTTTGGGCCACCCAAAGCGTCTCCTGCATGCCCCTGTCGCTTTTCAGAAAATTCTGCACCACCAAGTTTATTGTGTGAGCAAAACATGGGACGTGCTGGAATTTGCCCAGATGTAATGCCCGCACAATATTGGTGGCGTTGTCAGATATCACAAATCCCCAGGAGACTCTAAGTGGGGTAAGCCACTGGGCGATGATTTCCCTCAGTTTCTCTAAGAGGTTGTCGGCGGTGTGCCTCTTACTGAAACCGGTGATACACAGCGTAGCCTGCCTTGGAACAAGCTGGCGTTTCTGAGATGCTGCTACTGGTGACGCTGCTGCTGTTGCTGCGTAAGGTGATACATCTACCCAGTGGGCTGTCACAGTCATATAGTCCTTAGTCTGCCCTGTTCCACTTGTCCACATGTCCGTGGTTAAGTGGACATTGGGTACAACGGCATTTTTCAGGACACCGAGGACACTTTTTCTGACGTTTCTGTACAGTCTCGGTATCGCCTGCCTAGTGAAGTGGAATCTAGACGGGATTTGGAACCGGGGACACACTACCTCCATCAATTGTCTAAATCCCACTGCACTAATGGCGGATACCGGACGCACGTCTAACACCAACATAGCAGTCAAGGCCTCAGTTATACGTTTTGCTTCAGGATGACTGCTGTCGTACTTCATCCTCCTCGCTAAGGACTGTTGGAGGGTCAATTGTTTAGTAAAAGTAGTGGTGTTCCTACTTCCTCTCTGGGATGATGAACGACTCCCAGCAGCAGCAACAACAGCAGCGGCAGCAGGAGGCGTAGCAATGCAGGATCCTCCGGAGGAATCCCGGATAGGAGAGTCAGTCATGCCAGTGACATGGCCTGCAGGACTACTTCCGATCCTGACTAAGGAGGAAATTGACGAGGAGGGAGTTGACGGTGTGGTTTGCAGGCGCTTGGATACAACAGGACAACGGGATTTAGGTGTCCCTGGACTGCTTACGGTCTTAGCCAAAGTTTCTGAACTTGACAGTAACTTATTATGAACACGCTGCAGGTGCCGTATAAGGGAGGATGTTCCTAGGTGGTTAACGTCCCTACCCCTACTTATTCCACCTTTACATATGGTACATATGGCAAGACAGTTGTCCGGATTTGGATAGAAATATTGCCAGACCAAAGAGGTGGAATGATGGGCTTTTTCATCCCACGGACAACAACTGTCTCCCCCGGAGCCTGATTTAAACAAACCACATCACCATCAGAATCCTCCTCGCCAACTTCCTCCTCAGCGCCAGCTACACCAGTATCCTCATCCTGTTGTACTTCAACAGTGACATCTTCAATTTGCATATCAGCAAGTGGACTGTGGGTGCTCCTTTCAGCACTTGCAGGGGGTGTGCAAATGGTGGAAAGAGCCACCTCTTCCCGTCCGGTGCTGGGAAGGTCAGGCATCGCAACCACCACCACACTTGGACTCTCCTTGGGGATTTGTGATATCTTCTTAGAAAGCACAGTTCTTCGCTGTGCTTTTGCCAGCTTAACTCTTTTGATTTTTTTAGTGGGAGGAGGGCTTCCATCGTCATGTGAAGCTGAACCACTAGTCATGAACATACTAGGGATCGACCTTAGCCGTTCCTTGCCACTCCGTGTCGTAAATGGCATATTGGCAAGTTTAGGTTTCTCTTCAGATGATTTAAATGTTTTTTCAAGGTCATTTTCCTGAACTTTGTCATTTGGGATTGTATGTGCCCTCTACTATGACATTGGGCATCGGCCTTGGCAGACGATGTTGATGGCATGTTATCGTCTATGTCATGACTAGTGGCAGCAGCTTCAGCACTAGGAGGAAGGGGTTCTTGATCTTTCTCTATTTTATTTTTATCGGAGAAAGTTTGGTCCTCCATTTATGTTATATCGATTTGATATATAAGTGCGTCTAAACACAGAAAATATTTTTTTATTTTTGCTGGAGAGTAGTGCACTTTGTGGGTTACACCACCCTTTAAGAAATGAGCCAGCCGGCTCTTTACTTATGGGACACAGGCGCACGCTTGGCGCTGCTCCTTTGTTGATGCACGTGCGGCTACTGCGCACACAATTCACAAACACAGAAAATATTTTTTTTTTGGTTTGGACTGGAGTGTACTTTGGGGGTTACAGCACCCTTTAACGGTCAAGCCAGCTGGCCCTTTACTTTTGACACAGGCGCACGCTTGGCACTACTTTGTTGATGCACTTGCGGCTACTGCACACACAATTCACAAACACAGAAAAAATATTTTGTTATTTGGTTTGGAGTGTACTTTGGGGGTTACAGCACCCTTTAACGGTCAAGCCAGCCGGCCCTTTACTTATGACACAGGCGCACGCTTGGCACTACTTTGTTGATGCACGTGCGGCTACTGCGCACACAATTCACAAACACAGAAAATATTTTTTTTTTTGGTTTGGACTGGAGTGTACTTTGGGGGTTACAGCACCCTTTAACGGTCAAGCCAGCCGGCCCTTTACTTATGACACAGGCGCACGCTTGGCATTACTTTTTGATGCACGTGCGGCTACTGCGCACACAATTCACAAACACAGAAAATATTTTTTTTTTGGTTTGGACTGGAGTGTACTTTGGGGGTTACAGCACCCTTTAACGGTCAAGCCAGCCGGCCCTTTACTTATGACACAGGCGCACGCTTGGCTCTACTTTGTGGATGCACGTGCGGCTACTGCGCACACAATTCACAAACACAGAAAAAATATTATTTTTTTAGCACTTGGGGGGAGCACCCGTGATGGACAGAGCACCCCCTGGACAACACTACAGCACCCCTTTAGGACTGGGACACTGCACAGGACTTTGGAGTGGACACAGCCCCTATGGAGAACTGACTGCACAACACAGTCCAGCCAGCCCCTATGGACTTTGAAGTAGTGGACACAGCCACTATTAACAACAGCAGAACAGCAAAACACAGCCAGCCCCTATGGACTTTGAAGTAGTGGACAACAGCAGCACAGCACAGCACAACACTACTCTGCACTACACTACACTACACTACACAGCCCAGCCAGCCCTAACTCCCACCCTCCCTCTTCACTGTCCACAGCCGAGTGAGAAAATGGCGCCGACGCGGGTACCTTATATAGGATCCAAAACCCGCGAGACCCGGAAGGCGGGATGATGACGTTTTGCCTCGATTTCAGATCCGAGTCAGGCGGGAAAAGTTGAGCCTGACTCGGATTTGCCTCGGATCGGGGGGGCTCGGGGGGGTTCGGACTTCAGAAATCCGAACCCGCTCACCCCTAATATATATATATATATATATATATATATATATAGTACATATACACACACAGGTAGAGAAAGCAGTGTTATTTAACAGTATAAGAAGTTAAACTCACCCAGACTGGTGAGTGGAAGTCTCCAACAGCACAGGGGAGGTAGAGTTGTCCCGGGGAAGGCCACAATGCAGAGGTGTAGGGGAGGCTGGCTACACTGTGGGGGGAGGGAGCTGGCAGCACTCACACTGACTGCGGAGTGGAGGCTGGCTACAGCAGTGCAGGTTGCAGGGGGTTGGTTGGAGTAGGCTGCCGCTGACTAGTTCAGCGCATGCTGTGGGGGGGCCTGGTTACACAGCACGTTGCTGCAATAGAGGAGGCAGGCAACATGTACTGTGATTGCAGGGGCTAGCTAGTACAGCAGCAGATGCTGCGGGGAAAAAGCGGGGTTTTGAGAGCATGCTGCGGAGAGGGGAGCTGGCTACAATGTGGGGGCAGCAGAGGAGACTGGCTGAACTCACATCCCCAGGCTGCCTGCCAGCTGAAGGACTGTAACTCCGCCTCCTCCTCCTCATCTCCCCGCATGGTATAGGCAGAGCCAGAGCCCTGACGTGTGTGTATGATATCTCTCCCCGGCCGGTGCCAAGCTGCAAACACAGAGCAACAGGTTATTCCTCAGGGCCGGGTTTGGGAGGGGAGCAGCCACGGACCCCTTAGGACCCAATGGGCCCTAGGTGGACGCCTAGGTTGCCTTATTGTAAATCCGCCCCATGCACCACAGCACGCCATGCACAATTTGCTGCACAAGCTGCAAAGATGCAACTGGACATATCTGTATGTATGCATGCCTACAGTACTTTTATTTAGTGAACATGCTCAGCGTGTACTGTATATGCATATATTAAGCAAATAAACCAGAAGTATGCCTAACTCTGCATGAACCTAATCACCCACAGACTATTGCATTTGCCTCCAGAGAGTATTACCCCTCCCACTCTGGGCCTAATTAAGCACTGCACGCAAGTGCACTGCTGAATGCAGATTCCCGATGATCGGGAATTTGCGCAGGTGCATGACCCATTCAAAGTCTAAAAGAAGTGTCTAAAGTGAGCGCTGAGAACATATTGTGTGTGTTACTATTTATATTGCTTTAAGGTAAAGGAGTATCGCTAATGACAAGTTCTCAATAGCAGCCATGGAGAGGCATTTGTGGGAAGTGCAGCCTTATCTTGTATGTTTATGATTCTGTGCTTCTTCCAATTGTAAATCTCTGCAGAATGTACTGGCACTATTGTAATAAATGTTAATAAACATCTATAAAATAACCTATTAAAAAACACCATATACCAACCCTAAACTTACAAATGTCATACTAATCCTTACAAAGCCACCCCAAAAATACTAAATCCTAACCTTGAACTAACATCAGTTAAAACTAGGCCTAACCCAATCCTTAATCCAAGCCTAACCAACAGCCTGAATTGCTAAGAGAGCATTGGATTTGCTCATCACAATTTACAAATGCAGTAACACTTTTACCCTCAAGGGAACACATTATTTCAGGATGCCGTAAGGGACGTAACAAGGGGTGTGCATTTGTGCATCTGGTGCCGCTGCCCAGGGAGCATGGCAAGGGGGAGACATGGTTGCTGACCTGCCAGCATCCTGGAGAGGCAACCCGTCACCCTTTTCCACCTTATGTGGTCTCTGGAAAGGCTCCCCGCTACATAGCATAGAAAAGGGCAGAAATATCATCCCGCTCCCAATGCTCCCCTGCCGTTTGTTATGTGACATCATGACATCACGCGCACCTGGAGAAGAGGATGCTGGCTCAGGTGCAGAGGTGCCCTGCAATGGCAATGGATACAATTACAAAGTAGCCTTTGTATTTGGCAAAGTGGATTGAGGTCTCTCTACTTTTATGTTTGACCTGCTCTTACTAATTTCCTTAAGTATCTCTTTTTGCATAGAGGAAATGTATCCATCACATTGAGTTGGTTGTGTTTTACCTTTTGTACTAAACAATTTAGGAGTCTATTCATTATGTTAATTATCGGGGTCCGTGGTGACCCTGATAATTAACAGTCTTAATTGACGCGAGCGTCAGAGCAATTCATCATTGCTCCGGAATGGAGACAGCTGATCCGAATGTTTTCACTGCTCTTTTTCGAGCAGTGAAACTTAGCACTGCTGAGTCCGACTAGAACTAGAGTTCACGCAGGTGCATAAAGGACCTCATTCAGAGTATGTCGTTGTGGCCGCACGGTCGTAAGGGAAAAGGGGCCGGATATGCAAATGATGCACTCGAAAGTTGCGTCCTTAAGATCGGATCGTTAGCTGGCCGTCCAAGGGGAGGATGCGGCCGCAAGATAAAAAATACGCCCCCTTCTCGTACGCATTACACGTCATCTCCGGCCATATAAGGATTAAACGAGACCATCGGAACTGGTCGTAGAGCTTAAGGTTAACCATACCCTCTCTTAAGCGCTACGATCAGGTCAGTATACAAACCAGCCATGTCACGTGTGCCATGACACTACTTTGTTAATCATGCACTCCCATAAAACGCCGTTTGCATAATTAGGCACGCCTGCGTTCGGATCTCCACTCCCCCGTTTTCAAGCACCTTCCCCTGTTACCACCCACAAACGCCTCATTCTGTCACTCAAACTACCGACCTGGCTGTGTTCAAGGAGAGAGAAATTTCTGATCGTAGCAGCTAGTTTGCGCACGCGAATTGCGAACTTTACGCATACGCAGTTTAGTGAACATCTGTGGCGTACGACCGTGCGGCCCCAACGACCGACTCTGAATGAGGTCCAATGCCCCGGCGTCTGGCGGAAGGAGTCGGACAGGGACAGAGGGTTCCAAAAGGATCCCTCTCTGCAACTCGGGACTGCTTCTCATAGGGTGTACGGGAAGATGGCGAATGCTCATGCTGTCAAGCTCTGAAAATATTGTATTTTCGGAGCCTGATAAATTTAGGTCTCTATACTAGTGTATGGGGACAGCGGGCCACAATGGGAGAGAAAAGTAAGCAGGAGATACTGTATCTGTGATATCTCCTGTGCTACCTTTATGATGAATGGCCCAAAAACTTAATTTCCCCAAATGTAGGTTAAAATGTAGGTGAAAATTAAGTGATAATGAATACCCTACTAGATATACTGTACCTGCCACTTCATAGTTCATACAAGCCCAAGACAGAGTAAATAACTATATTCTGATCACAGGCAGGGGTGCCGAGAGGGGGGGGGCTGGTACAGATTACCCGGGCCCGGGCTTCCTGAGGGGCCCGGCGGGGGCCCTGGTCCGGCGCCCGCCCCCCCCCCCCTTACAGCAGCCCAGCACACAGCGGGTGCTGAGCTGCAGCTGGAGACTGCTTGTGGCTGCTGAGCAGCGGCCACAGCAGTCTCCTATGCCTGTGCGGGGGAGCGATCACACTGATCGCGCCCCCCCTGGCTTTGCTCTTTTTTCTTTTTTTTTCTGTCACCAAGGGTGCATGGCCACGCCTCCCGCAATTAGGCCACGCCCCCTATTACCAGGGCCCGCCACGGCTCTTGGCGGGCCTGATCACAGGTCTATAACCTGGAAAGCCAACGCTGCTCTAAAGCATAAGAGAGATTTACAAAGAATCTGAACCCATTTATAAATCCATTAAGATCTGCATAGGTTTATTGCTTTTACACCATACACCCTTATTAGCTTACTTAACTTAACTACAAATAAAGACAGAGACACCAAGTGCTTGGCTTAAAAGGTCACAGCTTTTTATTTATAATTAGAATTAATCAACCTAACCAGGGTGGCAAAGAGACGCTGCAAGCCCAGTTCTAGCTTTCACCTCGCTCAAAAATACTCGGGGGATGAGTAAAACGTCCCCCCTCTAGACGCACTAATGATGTGAGAGTCTTACTTCCCTCCTGGGCCAATCCGAGGTGCTTACGCACAGAAAAGCACCCAGGTCCCCCCGCACGGAGAAGGGCAAATTCCCCAGGGGCATCGAGGGCAAGTGCCCCCACAAAGTTATCTTACTCCACCCAGGGCTGTCTTAACAGCAGTGTGGGCCCTGGGCAAAGCAATGCACTGGGGCCCCTAGCCGTACCCACGAACCACACCCCATTTTTGTCACACTGGATGCACCCTCCGCACCCCCCTTGTGACGCCAGTGCTCATGGGGAAGGGCCAGGAAAGAGATAGGGGAGGCCAGGAGATGCTGGGAATAAAAGAAGAAGAGAACGCTACAAGTGAGAATGATAACAAACAGGAAAATTGACAGCAACCCCTGCCCTGTGGTGCCCTGTGCCATGGCACTGGTTGCACCACCCTAGTTACGGCCTTGCAGAGAACATCACAATGACTGCCATAGAATACTGAGAGCTGCAGTGACTGCCATATAATACAGAGAGCATCGCAGTGACTCCCATATAATACAGAGAGCATCGCAGTGACTGCCTTATCATAAAGAGAGAATCGCAGTGACCCCCAATGAACCGCCAAATACAGAAAGCATTGCAGTGATCGCTATATAAAGCAGAGAAGATACAGTGACCACCATATAATATAGAGAAAGTTAGTGGGTGCCATATAATACTTAGACCATCAGATAACCTAAAATACAGTCCAAACCAAAACAAGATTTTCTGTGGAGAAGGTGGCAAGTTACAAATGACAGAGGGCACGCCGTAAAGCAAGAAAACTTCCCAGGTAGGGTAATAGAATAAAGAGTCAAAAAACAGTACATTTGGAAAATGAACAACATAGTTGAATTAACCAAATGAACAAAGCAGACTGAAGCTCATAATAAAACACACCAGTTACCCTTGTAAATGAATTAACTTTAGTTTTAGTTTATCTAACTCTTCTTGATCAGAGCTATTCAAACCTCTTTCCCGCTCCCCCACCACTTTCACAGATCTCATGCATAGTGTAGAGGGATCACCTAAAAGTATATAGTAAGAAGGTGGGAAGTATAACAGCTTGACTCCCATAGCATAATATTCTAAGGAGTTGTCATATGGAACCAGCAAAGGGTAATATTGCTTTACATAAAGCAAACACTCTTATTAATAGCATAAAACGTTGCATTATACACCCCTGATGATGGTACAGTCTATACTACACTAAAAACATACCTTTTCACATAACTGCAGATTTTGGAAATGACAGGACACTCATACCATTACCCACACTACTTTTAATCTGGCTGACAGGGCAGTAACAAATATTAAGACACAGATGACAGAATAATTAAAATATCTCTCACCTCTAATGAACATCACCATTTTCTACGCTGCTACAGCGATTGGCTCCGCCTCCTTCTGCCCGCCCTTTCCTTCCTCTGCTTTGGCTTCTCTTGCCCGCCCAGCACTGACAGTGTCCCGGTGGAAGAGAGCGGAGCTGCAAGCTCCGGGGATCAGTCACACCCCCACACTGCTGTCATATCGCAGCCGCGGCTCCCCCGCTGCTCCCCTTCGCCCCGGTGGTAGAGGACAGCTGGGGCCAGGGGACGGAGCTGTCAGATGCTTTCATGATGCAGCCACGGCTCCCCCTCTGCCTCTGCCCTTTCCTGCTAGCTGAGTGCAAGCTTTGATTCCGACGGCCACTGTCAGGGCAGGCTGCGGTGACAGGAGTTTTTTTTACTGTCTACAGCAGTGCCTGTGGGCCCCATTATTAATCCGGCCCTGGGAATACAGTGCTTTAAAAAAAAAAAAAAACATTTACCAACTGGATGCGGCTGAACTGTGTAGGGGACTGACGGGCCCCTCGAAGCTTCGGGCCCTTGGGTACCTGCCCAAAAAGCCCAATGGAAGAGATGGCCCTGACTCCACCTAAAGCCACTGAGCTGCAGCATACTCCCACCAAAGCCGGCCTGGCTAAAGGAGAGTGGCCCGCCACCCAAACTAACTAGCCCAAAAAAGAAAGCAAATCCTTCACAAACAAACCAGTACCTAGAGCATTTAAATGCACACCATCATGCCGAAAGAACCGACCAAGATCACCCACCAAAATCCCATGACTCACAACCAAGCCACAAATGGACTCGACATGCTTAGCCACCGCAACATCTGCCTTCTTCCGCGCCCTGTCTAACACACCATACTTATGCATTCCTCTCCAAGTCAAACGAGGCATCATCTCAGACCATACAATCTGCACAGATGGCCATCGCAAATGAACCTCCTCCCAAACCTCACGCAGATGCACAATCAATTCTACACCCTTCTTTTTCCCTAAGTCATTCCCTCCAACTTGCAAAACCACATATTCTGGCACTCCTCATTTATAACCTCCCATTACATATATTTTCAGGGTGTGCAGTCTAGGGCCCCCCTTTTCCACTCCTCATTTAGCCACAGAGGAAACAATCAGCTCCAAAACTGACTCGACACGCAAACCTCTAACTCCAATCCAACGCATCTTCCGACCACCAAGCGACAGACTAGCACGCTGAGCCAACACATTCTTTTCTGCCCAAAAAATATAAGAGTGGCCCACAAGCCACACCTGGCCATCTTCTGCTGCCATCGCTGTGGAAAAAGAAGAACCCTGACCATGAGAACCAACCAACCCAAGTCGAAACAACACAACTTATGAAATCACATAGCAAATAAGTAGCCGGGATGCATACCAGGGAATCAGGAACCCGAGTGAAGATGAAAAACTAAAAAACCTACCCGTGAACCAAAGTAGGTCAGATCATGGCTCCCGGGAGGAAAAATTAAAAAAATCCCTTCACACCCCCAATTGTTGAACGCTAGCCGTTCAACTATTGGCAGGTAAATTACATTTTCAGGTTGGCGCCAGGTGCGCACCAGGTGCGCACCTACAGCTTATCGCAACGCACATATTTCTTATACGCAGCTGACTTCCAGTGCCCTACCATCTGAATGGATGCAGGCGATGCCCCTGCCAGAGTTGCGCACGTAGCAGCCCCAATACGAAACAAATGTGCACCATAATCAATAGGATTTATACCTAACTCCACTAAACCCTGTTTAAAGACAGCAGCAAACTGAAATTTAGTGAGGGGCTTAAGATCTGCATGCAGCAATCATTGTTCATTTGACCGCCACCAATTCACTAACCCTGAAAGCCCCCAAAAATGCTACAGAAAAGGCTAGACGAAAAAGAGAGGCCTCAAGACTGTCAGAAGCCACTTTTTCCATAACGGCTAACAGAGCTGACAACATCTGAACGTCAACCGGCCGATGGGAGTCGGCTCGAGTGGGGGACCCCTTCATCCATCCTTTAAGCGCCTTCCCAAGTAAAAAAGACTTGGTGGGATCATGCAAACCTTTCAATTTACAAAAGAAGAAGACACCCACCAGCGCCATCCCCATAAAGGCCCTGGATCTACCTTGCTGGTATCTTTCCAAACAGTTAAGCTACTCCTTTGAAGACTTACCCACCATATTCGGGAGCGCACAGTGGGCGTACAAGTCCCGCCAGGTGGCAGAGTACATTTGGAGAGTGGTTGGAGCCAACGATTGCAGCACCAAACTTTCTAAGCCAGCCTGATGATCTGCCACACAAACAAGGGGCACCTCAAACCAACATTAGAAGCCGACGGTATAAGCGCTCAAAATCGCGCAAATTGATAAAGAGAGAGAGCATCAGCAATCTCGTTAACATCCCCTGGTACATGTCTAGCCCTAAATCTGATACAGTATTTGCCTCCAAGCAGTGCAAAATTAAATGATGGAAAAAACATAATACAAAGATGAAGACGAGCGCTGGTTGTTGATGGCGTGAACCAAACCCAGATTGTCACATCAAAAAATTACCTGATGGTTACTCAGTCACATGGACCAGAGTTCCACTGATGCGACAGTCAGGAACAGTTCAAACAGCAACAAATTACTTGTCAAACCCTCCTCGCGCCAATCTAGAGGCCACGGAGCAGTACACCATTCCCCATTGAAAAAGGCCCCAAAACCGGACGATCCAGCCGCATCAGTAAAAAGTTGTAACAGCCTGTTCGACACTGGAGGTGAAGGCCATATACGCTCGCCATTGAAATGGACCAAAAACCTGGCCCAAACACGAAGATCATCTTTTATCTCCGTCGATAAGCGGACATGATGATGCGGCCTGACCAGTCCGGCTGTGGCCCTCTCCAATTTCCTGCAAAATACTCTACCCATGGGAATTATCCAGCAAGCAAAGTTAAAAAAACCTAGTAGCGACTGAATCCTACTTAATCTAACTGAGTTCACCTCTAGATAGCTCGCAATTTGTTCCAGCAACTTATCTACTTTGTCTCGCGGCAGCCTACAGCAACCTGCAACCGTATCTATCTCAATTCCCAAATAGGATAAGCAAGAAACAGGACTCTATGTCTTCTCGTGAGCAACAGGCACTCCCAAGACCCGAAACAGAGCCTGAGCAGAAAAGAGGAGATCAGAACAGACGTCACTCTCCCCTGGGCCTATAAAGAGAAAATCATCCAAATAGTGAGCCATGCCCGATTGCCCTGTTCCGGCATGGAGACACCATTGCAAAAAGGAACTGAATTTCTCAAAATAGGCAAAGGAAACCGCGCAACCCATGGGCAAACATTTATCTACAAAATAACCTGAATCTAATTGAAAACCCATAAACTTCATAGCCTCCGGGTGCATGGGCAATAAACGGAAGGCCGACTCTATATCCAATTTCACCATCAAAGTGCCATGTCCAAAACTGCACACCAAACTCAAAGTCTTGTCAGATAATTGATATATTACTCCACAGAAACTCTCAGGGATGGCTTCATTGACCGAAACGCCAGGCGGATATCACAGGTGTTGTATTAAATGAAATTTTCCTGGTATCTTCTTGGGAGCAACACCTACCGGGGAAATACAGAGGTCCTGCAAGGGAGGACAGGGAAAAGGAACCTCCATTCGGCCAAGCAGCACCTCCGTTCCCACTTTATCCTTTAATGCTTCAGGGAAATGTTTGGCGGAGCGCAAGTTATTGGAAGCCCTAACTAGCAAAGGACCATCTATAGGTAATTGAAAACCAAACGAAAAACCGTGCAATAAGAACAAGGAATCTTCCCTATGGGGATATAACTGTAGCCATCTGGTTAGAGAAGCCAAACAGACCGACGAACTAGCCTTAACAAGCTCCCTTGGAGCCGTCTCCCCAGTCTTTTGAAGCCCCTCCCACCCCACGTCAACAGTCCTTTGCCAAATGCTCACCACTGCAGAGACGACAGGAGTGTCGAAAATTACAACCCGATGCCCGCGTACACCGGGAGTGATTATAGGCGAAACATTTTCCTCTCGCCCCTCCTGTCATCCCTGGCCTACTGGCTGTAAAGTTCCTACGGGGCTGCACTGAATCCAAGGGGGGTCGACGCTGTTGTGACACCTATAGCCAAACCTCTACGTCTTTTACCCCAAATGGTATGATCAGACTGCCATCATGTTTCTTCCTAAACTGTGCATCATATTCCCGCCATGCCAAATGACGAGACCAAACGAACATGTCTAGTACCAAAAATAAATATCTAATAATGTTCACATGTTCCTCCGCCCGAGTCTCCAGATAGCATGTCGCGAATATGAGCATGCCCTTCAACCAGTTGTTAAAACTGCAAAATGCATCCTCAACTATGCCCCCGGTCTTTTTAGCCTGAGTAAAACTTTTCTTCATCTCGTCAGTGAGGGAGAAAAAGTCAACAAATTTACCCCTACGAATCCTGCCTCGCACACTTTTGCGCAAACCGCGCAGTACTGCGGTATTTGCACAATGGACTGTTTTCAGCACTGGCCTCCTGCTCTTTATTCTCTATCTCCGCATCCTTCCTAGCGCTGCTACCTGATTTTCTAGCCAAACAACGCGCAACCATTCTGGCTATCTTACGTGGGCGTGCTGGGGAACCAAAAGAGTGGGAAGAATCAGAAGAAGAATCAGAAGATGATGATCTAGCCACATCATACTCGCCAGAACCAGAGAGTCCTGGAGTCGACTTGTCAACTGTCACCTGCGGAGTCCTCACTGGCTCGACTGCTGTGATCGTCTCAACTGGACCTGGCACAGGAATTGCCTGAACCAATGACTGTTCTCCAATGCGACCTCCCGCGACTTCGGGACCTGAAACTGGAGGGGACGGGTGTGGTACTGACAGAGACTGAGATGTAACAGGTGTGGGGGGTGAAGGAGTGGGGGGGCAAGTGGTAAGGGAGGAGGTGCAGACATAGTGGCCGCATAAGCAAGGCCGGCGTTACCACCATGGGCCCGCGATGGAGAGGGTGCTAGCTGCGGGGAAACAGAAACTGCCCCTGACTCAGTGACAGGCTATGCAAGGGCAGATGGAAGGGAGTGCGGACCAGAGCCTAAAGCCATCACCGCCGCAACGCCAGAGGGAGCGGCGTCGGACAGGTGAGGAGGAGAAGTGGAGTGGGTGTCATGAGGAGGGTTAGCAGAGGGGGGTGGCGATTGCAGCAGGACAGGTAAGCCTGTGGAGGGGCTGAGAGTGGAGGGCATGAGGCTGGTGATGGTGGGGGCAGTGAACAGAGCAGCTGCTAACCCGGAGAGCGTGGTGGTCGGAGGCAAAAGCGGGGAAGAGGGGGCCGTATAGCCGGGTACCACGCCCGTCACAGGCACAACGGGCATGTAGACAGTGGGTACTGGAGAAGCACGGGAGAAGAGGATAGGTCCAGCCGGGGGCAACAATTGAAGTGAGGTTGAGGGAATAGGGGATAAAGATCGGGCGGGGGACACAAGCAAAGGGCAGGAAAACTCAGCCAGCCAGCTGGGTGGGGGTGCGGCGCGAAGCGGACGGGGCATTGTGAAGGAAAAGATGAAGGGGCAGTAGTGGTCAGTAGTCAGATCAATGCAACAAATTTAAAATATACACAGATACTCAGCTATTTGTGAAGATCCAGCAAATGAGGCTGGTTAGAAACGAACAGGCCAATATATACTAGCATTCAAACCCCTCCTTCCATCAATATCATTGGCTCATCACAGCAGCTGACCACAGAAACTTACCCAGCAACAAGGCTGTCATACTTACAACATTCAGCAATCTTTTTTACCCTCTACCCTATTCAGATTTCGTCTACACTAGTTCATAATGAAGCCTATTTATTAAGGTTAGCCAGGTCACGCAAGCACAGTGGAACTGAAAGCATATATTTGGGCTTTCAGATACTCTTGTAAATGAAAAAAACTATACATTAAAAAAAAATTAAGAAAAATATGCTTAAAGGTAACCGAGGTTAGCAAAGAACAGAGGGCATATAAACCTCTAGGCAGGGATAGATGGGGTTAATAAAGTTAGGGGAGGGCTTAGTTAGGGATTGTCAGTTGATTCAGTGATAAGGATAGGCTGTTGGTTGTTAAGGGTGTGGTTTCTTAGAAGTGTGTGTAGGTCTGTAATGTTATACTATCTCTTTGATTCTGATCTCCCACCCTCCCTTCCCTATAATGGCTTGTGTCTGCTTTATTTCATGGCAGGTAAAGACCAGCAATCTGTAAAGCGTTCATATTACTGCAGTAGGGGGGGTGCACTCCCCTTCAATGCACTGATTAGGCTGATTTCACCCTACTGTGGTCAACGGCACCTATCAACCGAGGGGACCAGAATAGTCCATTGGCATGGGGGTTGGATACTGCCTCACTTTCTTAGAAAGGGAGAGTTGGCCTTTGCAAGTATTAATATCACACTTACCCTTGAATTGGGATAGCTGGCTCTCAAAAGTTTTGACATTTTTGCCTAAGTCAAGTGGGCGCCGGTTGGTTGCCTTTCTTTCCTCTGCCACCATACTTATATATTGTAACAAATAAAGCTGTCCCATTATTTGAACGGCATATATTTGGTCCTTGTCATTATTTTAGTTAAGTATGGGTTAAGAAGTTTCTGGTTACATCTATCATCTGCCAATAGAGAGTTTAAAACCTTCTTAAAAAAAATACTTGTTTCAAAGAATTAACACTGCTGGCGACGTGTACTACTGAGTACTAACTAATGCACATGCGCATTGTGCCTAAGCCTAGAAGGGATGCAGCAAAATCTGGAAGGCTTCTCTGAAGCTAGAAAGGCTTTGCTGGGTCCCCATTGCCCACAATGGGGACTATAGAGCTAATGCCATCAGTAAGCTAATACAAGTTCTAGAGGTTATGACTCGTTCTTAAATAGAGCACTTTTTTGTGATCAAATAAACTTCTAAATACTTATGGCAGTAATCCGCAACATTAGTATTACTTATCAGTATTGTCTGGTTAATATTCTAAACACGTGAAGGAAATTTATGCTAATCTCCTATGCAAAGCCTAACTGCAAAGGGTAATGTAAACTATACTTTACATTCCTCTAGCCAGCAGGCAGAAAACAATGCTGACTACTTTTGCAAACAGCTGGAATAGATATTTAAGCTTGCTCTGAAATATTCAAGTCATGAAACAACATATCAGTAATAACAAGAAGAAGCAGATATTCTTAATTCCTGCCATCAGCAGCAGATAATTGCTTCTGAACACTAATATATCAAATCCCTACTTTTGTATCCTGTAGCTTTATTTAAGAGGGTTTGAGGAGTTTGAATTTTAATCAGACATTTCCTACAAATGCTAATGTAAACACAATGAAAATAAATTCAGCTTTGTACACTCTCAATCTCATATAAACAAGTACACACTGATATACACAAAGATTTTATTATCCATTCATTTTTACATTTATTTAGTATTCAGCAGGTAGAATAATTGTTCCTGTAAAATATTCTTCTCCTACTGTTCCGATCTATCACTTGGTTGCCTGTATTTTACCAAATCCAATGTAAAATAATTCTTCTAACATGGAAAGTCATATATAAAAGTGCACCATTATACATCTCTTCACATGCCTCACAATTTCTCTGGGTCTCTCATCTCACTCATCACCTTGCTTATAAATGAAGACTTTCCTCTAACCTTCAAACCTTTAGGGGGAGATTTATCAAATCTTAGATAAAGCAGAGAGAGATAAAGTACCGTTACCAAACAGCATCTGTCATTTTTCTAGCACAGTCTGTAAAATGAGAGCTGGAAGCTGATTGGTTGGTACTTGATCTGTCTCCACTTTCTCTCCAAGATTTGATAAAACTCCCCCTTTAGCATTCCCCAAAAATTTACCTCTTCAGGAAGGCTTACCAAATTTCGGAACACCCTCTTTACCATCCTAAGCTAGTTAACCATGGGCCTGATTGAGAGTTGTATGCTAATGCAGCAGAAAACGTCTGAAGAAAGAAGATGCCTCTTGCCTGCATTGCAGATCCGAGTCGGCTCACCATTGCGCGCTCTGAGTAAGCCTTCTGCCATTTGTGTAAGCCTCGGGTTACTCACAACGACCGGCAAAACTGCTCAGCCAGGGCCAGGAAATCTGTATCAAAAGATGCAGATCCTGGCCATGGCACGCCTACAAAATGGGGTTGACGCGCCCATCCCCCAAACAGGTGCAGCATATCAATCATTCTGACGCTTAAGGAGGACTGCAGCGATCTCGCAAGACCCATTATGCAAATGTGCAGAACGGGTGATGGACATGCGCAGTCCTCCTGCCATCGGACTTGTACACAAAAGATCGGGTTTGCATACAAGTCTGACTCAGGCCCTATGACCCCAAACCCAACATTGCTGTATGACTGGATCACTCCAGGACTTCAGTAACATTTTTATAGACCCTTTGCCAAAAGTGATTGATTTACATTTCACAGTAATGGGGCCCATACATCAGCAATCACAATAGAATGATTCACAGAACCTGTGATTTTTTTTTTCCCCCAATCTAAAAGAATCCCCAATTCACCAATCTGTGCCCATACATTACAGATATTTTTCAGTGATTTGCAGATCTTTTAGAGGAAAGACAGATCTGCCAATCCTTCTACTAGTAAATGTTGTCAAATCGGCTGATCGTTATCATACACTAGCAATCTACAGCCCAGATTGTCTGGTCAATTCCAACATGTTGGACAACCTGACTTACTGATTCTAATCACATTTTAGTCAGAATCGTTGATTGGTGTACCCCATACATTGCAGATATTTTTCCACAATCATCTGCAAAATGGGGAATTGTCCCAATCCACCGCAGATATATGGGGGCCTTTACTTTACTGTCATCTCTTTTCAAAAGCAGTCAGTTCCTGATCAAACAAGCTAATTAATCCTGCAAGTAAGGCTGCAGCTTAGGGCACCAGTACTTGGGGGGCACCACTCATTTTGTGCTGGCAGTGACTGTGGAGATCCATTACAATAATTTCCAAAACCACTGGCAGCTGCTTGCAAGACATGGTGGAAAGCAGCCAGATGAGCACAAAAAACTGTTTTAATAGTGTATTCTTATCAAACAAGAGCTGCATGCTTGACTTATATACATACAAAAGCAAAATGTCCTTGTGCATGGGCTACTGGTCTTCAGGTCCTCTAAAGAAAACAGGACACTTTAATCACCAAGCCCTGAAGTCAAATTCAGAGGTCAAACAAATCTGTGGAAGGCTTGGGAGGCCCCTTAGCACTGGGATATGCTAAAACTATTCCCAAGAAATAGATATTCCAGCATCTCCATGGATATTGGATATAGACAGCTATACTGTCTACTCGATTTGGGAGTAAAGACTGAATGCCCCTCAGTCCTTATTGGGGGAAGAAAAATTAAGTGTTCCAAAGGGACACACAGAAATTAAATCTAAGATTAATATGTAACAAAAATATATATTCCAATGAAAAGTTTAATGTCTGTTCAGATAAAGTGTGTGTGCGCGCGTGTGATTATGTGTGTGTGTGCGTGAAGAGGGGGTGGGGTGGTGCTAATAGTGTATTAGCCTGGGGTATCTGGGACTTTAATTATACCCTAAAAGCTGTAAATCTACTCATGTTGCATTTTCTCTTCACGTTACAGATCTTGTTAAAGTATTGATTTCAGAAACCCCACAGCAACTCAAAATAAATGACTGGTGGTTGCTCTCACAGACTAGAGTGAGAGCATAAACTGAAAGAAAAATTACAGAGTAAAAATGGTAACAAAGAAACACAAATTATAAAATATAAACAAATGTAATAATAATAATACTTTCAATACAACATAAAACTAGGGCCCAAGCTGAAAACAAGAAAAAAATAATAATAATAAAAATAAGGGAAGAAATAAAAACATAATTGTAATTACAGTCCAAAGTCCAGCCTGTTGTAGAAGGAGAGCTCTGTTTGCATTTCGGACATTGCTGGAGTCGCATCACAGCAGCAACCTCCAACCCAAAGGTGTTCTGCTCCTCTGCGCTTTCTACCTCCTGTAACCTCCGGAGTGGAGTGTACGGAGGTGTCTAGTGTTCATCCCACAGTGTCTCTATAACGGAGACTGCTCATAGGATAAGACTCTGTAATTAGCTATACCACCACCTATGGTAATATAAGTGCTGCTGCCACCATTGGCTATACTATATTAAATTAACCTTTTGCATCCTGCATATGCTCCTGGCTGCATTTGTTATATGTCTGTTATTCTAACTGTATAATACACAAAACCTTCATTTAAGTTATTGTAACATGTATCCTGTTCCTGTAAACCACCAACCCTGGTTAAGTTATACTTAGTGTGGACTAACATACCTTACATATATTTGATGCTCCTGACACCTAAACCAACATCCATAGCTTCTGCCAATACATAAAGACAAACACAGGGGTCTATTTACTAAGCAGTGTTAGGAGTGAAAAGTGATAAGGAAGTGATAAGGTGCCAGCCAATCAGCTCCCAACTGTCATTTTTCAAACACAGCCTGTGAGATGGCAGGTGGGAGCGGATTGGCTCGCACCTTATCACTTCCTTATCACTTTTCACTCTGTCTCCAAACACTGCTTAGTAAATAGACCCCAAAGAGAGACTCTGCACAGGATAAAAATTCTAACCAAATTTCAGGAAAAACCAACATGTTGCATATTATAAAGGGTAATAGATCTCCTTTACTATCGCCTGGTTGATGGTGCTCCCCATTAGTAATAACAGAGTACACGAATAATCTGATATTGTCCTGTACAGCATTTTTTTTACACACACATACATGACATAAACAATACATGCACTGTGGTGTTAGGGGGGCAAATATTTTACCACAGTAACACAAACATTTTTACAAATATTTTGTAATGTTTAATAGATACAGTAGGTCTGCCCCCACAAAGGAGTTTCTGCTGTACAGGACAATATCAGATTATTCATGTCTTCTGCCAATATAGCCTACTTAAAAAATTTTCAGGTTTAGGAAACGGTAGCATGGCCACCTCATGGTGGGGATATTCCAATCTTGAAGGGGCCATGGTCAAACCACAATGGAGACACAGCCACACACTCCAGTTGAAGATCTAGCCCATACTCACTCCTTCCATCCCTGTAAAGCGCTCCTGCATTTCAGCTCACATTAGCGGCAGGTGTGTGCGGCATCCATTCACTGCTGCTCTGCTTGGGTTCATTTTGTTAAATCATTTCATCCCTCTCTGCCCAGATACAGTGACTGTGGGCTGAATAACAGTGCTCAGCCTATTGGTGCAGGCACGTTTAAATAGCTTTCTTGGTGGCTCAGCCAGACATACTATAGTTTATGCTTCAGTATAGTGATATGTGCTTATGAGTACTACTAGTTATTGCTGACCAGGTTCTGTATATCATTTACCAATAGGTTGGGTACAGGCACTGAAATAGGTTATTAGTTCCAAGCTGCTACTTGATAGGGCTAGTCAGGCTCATGAAACATATACAGAAAAAACAAGATGTGTAGTAGCGCTTTGATGATATATATTCAGAAATAAGTAACTGTTTCATAAACAACTCATGGTGCTTTAATATAGTAAAATGTAAATACACTGGATTAATAAACAAATAAAATAATAGGACAGTGATCCACCCTGATATGAGTCCACATAAATGCAATGCCTGTTTCTATATCACTCCCGGATTAAGGATGACCTTTTTGGCATGAAATCACACTTGCACAAGTATTCAATGAGACTGTCCTGAGTAAATAGTCAGATGACAGTAAATCGTACTTGGATCAGTAGTGAATTGAACTGTTCATAGTATAGTTACCATTCCTTGCACCGATAGGGGGAATGCTCCTATTGACATACACGGTTCGTATGCTGCACTTGGAGTCCTCCAAAGTTCACGGTGTGGGACATAAGAGTGTAACGCAGCACTAAAGATGCTGGTAGCGGTCAAGTGATATAAACACGTGACCACTTAGACCAATAATAAGGGAACTACACACGTCTCCATGACAACTTGGAGACTACAAATATGGAGTCCTCTTCAGAAATATGTTTTAGTATAAACTATCTATATTATAAAATGTGCCCCAAAGTCATTCATGTAATAGTGTTTAGTTCGATTACCATATAGCTTATTTATGGGAATACATAACATCTAATTCTGTATGCATCTGTACACATATATATATATATGTGTGTGCAGTGCACAACTAAATGCCTGTTCACTTATATATAACCATCATGGATATCGATACTTACCTTTGAGATCCTATTTGTATATATTGAATTAATGAAATAAAATGAAATACAATACAGCTATATGTCTCGATACAAAAATATGTTCTATAAAGTTACACTATACCCTAAAGATTAAAAATCAGACTTGTATGCCTCACCCTTTCTTTGGACAATTTGTTATTGTTTTGTACTAAATGATTTAAAACTACATTACCCAGGACCCTATGCTGTAAAAGATCGCTGTTGAAAGGCTTAAAAAAGCCAAATTACAAGCGTGATATCACATGATTGGAAGGAGCTTGATAGCCTCTCACGAACATAAACGTATCACCTAGCAACATCGACGCTAATAGTGATCACAGGACATGAGAGTGTAATACAGCACTAAAAATGCTGGTAGTGGTCACGTGATCTAAACCCGTGACCACGTAGACCAATAACAAGGGAACTACACATGTCTCCATAACAACTTGGAGACTACAAACATGGAGTCTCCCCCGGAATCATGTGATAGTGATTATATCATGTGACCGGGATCCAGAGAATAGGAGAATAAGGTAAATCACTTTTAAAATACCAAGTGTATGAATTCTCAGAAGTTGATTTTTTGTATATGTTTGTATAAAGTACTCAAATAAGTCTACCTTCAATATTTATTTTTAGCGGTGTTCTCAATGTTTATATTAATGAGCTGATGATTGCGATCAGGTGCAAATAAGCATGGACATTTGAAAGTGTGTAAAAGGCCCCACTTGATAGACAACTCATACCTTTGAAAAAGCAGTCATTTTATACAGCGAAACACATCAGTACACCACCAGAACACCACCCTATTTGTCAAAGTGACTCCACTAACAGCGCTATTGCTTACCGATTAGCCTGGACCAACTTACCAGATTTATCCCAATTGGGGGTTTGTTTTTGCAACCATTTTTGCTCTTCCATATCCTGGAATTCAGCGGAGATCCACACCGTGAACTTTGAAGGACTCCAAGTGCAGAATATGAACCGTGTATGTCAATAGGAGCATTCCCCCTATCGGTGCAAGGAATGGTAACTATACTATGAACAGTTCAATTCAATACTGATCCAAGTACGATTTACTGTTATCTGACTATTTACTCGGGACAGTCTCATTGAATACTTGTGCAAGTGTGATTTCATGCCAAAAAGGTCATCCTTAATCCGGGAGTGATATAGGAACAGGCATTGCATTTATGTGGACTCACATTAGGGTAGGTCACTGTCCTATTATTTTATTTATTTATTAATCCAGTGTATTTTAAATTGTATTTTACATTTTACTATATTAAAGCACCATGAGTTGTTTATGAAACAGTTACTTATTTCTGAATATATATCATCAAAGCCCTACTGCACATCTTGATTTTTCTGTATATAATTTTTCTGATTTCTTATCCTGATCTTGGCTATACTTGATACATGCGATGAAATACCTGAACTAGTTGCCAAAGATGATTGCACCTCACATGAAGCCCATCTTACTTTGCAAATATTATGACATCATGAAGCCACACCGAAGAAGGTACCAGAATAGCGAATGGCAATGTAAGAGTGGGGCAAAGGAGCATGAAGTAAACTTGGTAACATCTTTGCCACACACACTCACCTTCAGGAAGCTACACCTAGTTGTTAGTCTTGGAAAAAGCTCTGATACCTGATACTCTTGCCTAATCAGAAAATGGAAACGTAGAAAAAGGGAACCCTCATTAACAGGTTTGGTGTAATGTCAGCCATGGGCGGTTTAAGAGAGGAGGGGGCCCGTGTGCAGCCTCCATGTGTCCCCTCCTCTCTGGCAGCACAGTAGACTCTTACTTGGTGCCAGAGTCTACTGCACATGAGCAAGTTCCTGAGAAAATGACACCTGTGCCTTATCCCCAGGGACATTTCTAGTGGTGTGTACCCATTATAGATACGCTTTTGATTATGTTAGTGTCAATTCGAAGTCTCTAGCACCCACACATGTCAGAATGACACTTGCAATACTCACAGAAAGTCACCAGTATCTTTCTGAGTTGCAAGGTCATCTTGCAATGATACCTGTAGAACTTAGCATTACTGCTCAGCACTACTCTTCCGCAGACACTACTTCCCTAACTCTGCTCCACATGGTGTGCGCCACCAACCCTTGTCTCATGCAGCAGACATAATATCTTTACCACCTCCAATCCAACCACTGCACAATAAACATACAGACTTGGTGTGGTTCACTACCCTAACCAGACTACCTCAACCTACGCTGTAACTAAGCATCTACAACTACAATGGAACTGCAGTACAGTACACCATACGATATGGAAGACACTCATTAATCAATTACAGTACAATATAGAGGCACAATCCACCACAGAATTCAATTCCACTTACCTACAAAATAGTACAATACAATACATTGGTTTACTCACTATATGAAAAGCTGGCAAACTGGGGCTGGACTCTGAGATCTGAACTGGGCACCGAGGCCTGGGGCTGGGCACCAAAGGCCTGGGGCTGGGCTCTGAGCCCTGGAACTGTGCCCTGAGGCTTGGGGATGACTCTGATGCCTGGGGCTGGGCACTGATGCATGGGCAATCAGCCCTGGGGCTGGGTATTGAAGCCTGTGCACTCAGCTGGGCTCTGAAGCCTAAGGCTGGGTACTAAGACCTGAGGCTGGCTCTGAGGTCTGACTGGGGACAAACAGACATGGACCACTTGCCTGGTGTTTATGTTGTCTTTCCCTGGTAAGGCTCCTGTACTCCTGCTGGGGTCTCTGGCTGCAAGGCTCACCTCTGGTGTGTGTTCACTGGGATCATTTCCATGTCCCCGATGGGGTCATTGACTTTTGCTGCAGCAATTTCTCCAGTCCGTGTGGAGCACTCTTATGGTCTGGACTCTTCTTCTCTCCTGTGCATCTTGACCCTTCTTCTCCCATGTGGTAACTTGAATCTCCCGTCTGTAGCAGCTATATTCATAGTCGCTCACAGTGGTTTGTGCTATATGACCTATACATAAAAAAGGTTACTGCCAGTGGTAGCAAGTGCCAGCAGATCCACTTAAGCTGGTGAATTTAACAAATATTATGGCTGTACTTGTTCTACGGTAATGCAGGTAGCTCTATGGGCAAGTGCTACCAGCCAGCCCCGTGTGCAAGTCAGTAATGTACAGTGGCAATATTTGTACCCTGCCCTATCTGACTGTCCAACAGGCTGCATTGTTTCACACATGCCCTGAAATAACACCTGCTCTTCAATGTCTATCAGCTCTCCCCCAATTAACATGGGGGTCATTGGCATATCTATAATGGGTGCCAGGTGTGCGATGCACACGGGCCCAGACCGCACACCCTTCACCCATTTAATTATGCTTACTTCCCCAGAGTTCCGCGTCAGCCAGTTTTGTAGACTGAAATCACCGGGAGAATGGTGTGGTAACCATTTTCCCAGTGATTTGCGCAGTAGACGTGTCTTCTGGTACTTAGCGCTGGAACCATATTCCCGGAGACATGCGCATGCGGAGTAGACTCTGGCACAAAACCAGAGTCTACTGCACTACTGGAAAAGAGGGGACCTGCACAGAGGCTGCACACGGGCCCCCTCATGTGCTTAAACCGCCTCTGATGTGGATTGATGTATCAAGCAGTGCAAAGAGAGAAGTGGAGCAGTGGAGAAGTTGACCATAGCAACCAATCAACACTGAGGTAGCATTTATCAAGTAAATTCAATAAAATGAGGTAGAAGCTGATTGGCTACTATGGACAACTTCTCCACTGGTCCACTTCTCCACTCTTTTTATTGCTTGATACATCAACCCCTTAGTCTGTAAGCTCTCTTGAGCAGGGCCCTTCACCCTATTGTTCTCTTCCTACAGTATTGCTGTCTCAAGTACCCTCACTCACAATCAAAGTTTATGATCCTTTCTGCCCGCCCACCTCAGGGAACTGGGTCATAGACTGATACTGTTTTTACTATCACTCACTTTGTTGTCTTATTGTTTCACTGTTTAATTTTTCTCCTTGTATGGTCTGTTTGTATTTGTTTATATTGAATTGGCTTCTCCTGGAGAGAAGACAAAAAGTAGGCAAGTACACTCTTATTTAATACATTCAGCTAACTTGTTTCCTATACTATCACTGTAAACATAAAATTTACTTCCAAACTAGCAGACTGGTATAAATAATACTTGGAGGAACTTATAAATAATGGTTCCAAATTATTGGCCTAGAAAGCGGATTACAATGAAAGTTGGAGGTGTTTCCAGGTGGATTGGGCTGGGTTTGGGCAGATTCATGTCAGATCTTATTTTGTCTGCATTTGCATGTGTAAATGTTGGGAGGGGGTTGAGTATAGGATGCTGGCGCTCAGGAGCCCGGTGGTCGGAATCCCAATGCCAATCATCCCGACCAGGTCACAATGCCGACGCCTAACGGTAAGTACTCCTAACTTAACCCCTAACCCACCCTCCCCGCAGCCTAAACCTAACCCTTTCTCTCTGCACCCTACACCTAATCCTCCCCCCTTAGTGCCTAACCCTCCCGCTTAGTGCCTAACCCTAACACCTATCCCTCCCCTTAACTACAGATCTTACCTTCAGGATCCCGGTGATCGGGATGCCGGTGCCAGTATTCAGATAAGTGTCGGGATTCCGGCATCAACATTTTGACCGAAGGAATCCCAGCGGTCGGGACTCTTACCGCATTCCGTTGGGAGGTACATATGCTGCTAATATAGACATAAAGCAGAGGGCCACAAAACTACTATTCTCCTTAGTGTCCTCTTTCTTAATCCATCTCTGGACCCTGACATTCAATATTGTAAAGTAGAGGAAGATAAGAAACATACATTTTCCACTGATTCTCAACCCTTACGTTGAAAACATTGCCTGTAAAGTGGGTAGGACATAAGTTACAGAAGGGGAAATGTATCAAAAGAGGACAGGTAAAGTCCAGAGCAACCAATCAGCTTCTAGCTATCATTTTTATAGACTACATTGTTTCCTACTCTGATGTGACACAGGATGATGCTAACGCCGGGCTTGCGCACAAGCGCAAACTCCGTCGCACCACTGTGTAGAGTGCTGTACTACTGCATGAACGTGTGGTACTTAGCTCCTGTTAGTGAGACCTGTATTACCGCTGACAAAGCCATTATTGTTACCACTGTTAACCCTGTCCTTACTGTCTTGCTGTCTTACCGCTACCACCGCTGTTGTTAACCCTGTGTATACCATCTGTCACCAAATAAACCAGCCAGCCTGGTTAAGGACAGCTGTGTGGACTAACTTCCATTTCACATTCTGCTGACACCTATTGTGATTTGTGACCAAACAGGTTCTATCAATAGGTTGTACCAATATATACAGTCAATTCCCTCAATACCCATTATGACAAATGACCTGAGCTTAAAGTATTTAAACATGTTACAGGGAATGTGACGATAATCTATAGTTTTTTGTCATGCTAATCACCTTGCAATTCTTGAATATTACACAAGAGTTGGCTTGCTTCTAATATCAAGTGCAATAAACAGTCCTCACTAATCCTGTTATGTCAGCTGCTTGAGTATGAACTGTAAGAAAATCAGATTTCTGAGATGAAGAGTTCTCCAGCACAAAACTCTCGCAGGCATTTTCAGAAATCTGGAGACTCTTACGCTGGATACACACAGTGCTGGCTGCTGAGCGTCCATATTAATCTATGGTTCAGCTGCACTGACACTGTTGACCCCAGAGCTGAATTCATGACAAATGAGTGAATTGATATCTATGGGCATACTTATGCGGTCACTGTCAGTTTCACCATTCATGGATGACTATTTGGCCTATTTCACATCAGGTCTGAGTTGTGGTCAGCAAGTAGCTGAATACAGGTTAACCTTGGCATGCCACAAAAGCCAAGTACTACCCTTATAAATCAGTTAAGGAAAATGTGGCTGAACAATGGCAACCTTTGTCTTATATCACAATGTAAACTAAAGCAGTAACAAGGCATGTTCATTAACATTTATCCTGTGTATGTTATCATTTTCCAACACTATTTTCAAATACGGTATACAGGCAATATTTTTAATCCGCTGTAGAAGAGGGAAAACTTAAAAAGCATACTTACCATCTTTGTCCCCTCCAGGAGAGTTCCAAGAGGGGAGAAATAGGTGTCATTGAGTGGGAAGCAGAGGGGCACTGCATTATTAGGCCCAAAATAAGGCGATTTGACTGAAAAACTATTTAACAAGTCCCCCTATTCAACCTATTTCACTAGTGGGTGGAAAGAGGGAGCGTGACTCTCCTGGTAGTCAATGGGAACTTCCTAAAATTCAGTTGTCCCCTAGATGTTCCAAGAGAGGAGATTTATTTATTTGGAATATCAATTACTGGTGTTTAATGTATGTTTTTCGTAAACATCCTCTCCACCCCAAAATGTCACTACCAGATCTCAATTATAAGAGATAGGTCTATAACAGAGGTTATTGGATGCTATTTTATTACTTATGCACATTGGGAAACAGACAAACAAATTATTATGTCATGGTTATGCACAATGTCGACATGTTGAACCATGTCGACATGATTACTGTCGACCAGCTGACCGGGTACCCATCTATAGAAGTAGCAAGAAATGCACTTAAGTCTATGAAGTACATTTACTAAATGGAAGTGTATTGTGCATTTACTTTTATAGCCCTTATCGAAGCTGGATAATTGGCTGAGACAAGATCAGTTTAAAATTGGATCGCAGCGACGCCATCTTGCGACTGGCCGCAAGACGCCATCTTGGAAATGAGATCGCAAGACGCCATTTTGCGAATGGCTACCTGAGCACCATTTTAGATAAACTCACACTCTAGTACATTTGGCGATATTACTATTAGCACCATGCGATTGCATCTTTCACCATTTCTCATACACACATTAATAAGCACAATTGCGCTGTTAACTAGTCGCATATTAGCAAATGCATAAGATCCTGTATGAAAACGCTGTTTATTAGCTTCATGCGCACGCATCTGCCCCAAGTTAACGAGCATCTTTACATCACACCCCGAATACTTACACATTACATATTCACATAAAAGGTTTAATAAGCTTTAAAGTATAAGATTTAAGTTTGTTCATTTAGCATAAATGCTGTGAAATAAAGATTATTTGGTAACTAAGGTTTTATACATGATAAGTAAGCCGTGATTGGTATTGTGCTGATGCGTACTCTTTCAACAGTATTCCGGTACCATCGGTGTGGAGATCGCATCATGCATTCTCAACTTATGGACCGCAGAGACTTCAAGCAACAAAATGTACATAATATGAACAACTGTTAGGATGATTGCATGAGGCAGGAAACCAGAGACCACCAGTTGTTAGAGGCTGGGTTATGTCTATTTGAATAAACCTGTTAAATGCCTTGTAACATATGCCCTCTCCTTTAGGTTGTTTATTTCTGGGGGGTATAAATATGTGTGCTGACCCTGGGTTCCTAGTCTTTGTGCTGAATGCTGATTGACGAGGGGTTTCTTGCTGATGCCCAAAATCTGGACCAGAGAGCGCTGCGTATGTATAATTGTACTTGGGTCTGTATAATCTCTTTGCGCTAAGATTATATGAGGATCATAGCGTGTAACTGCTGTACTTTACTTGAATAATACTTTGTGCTTTGGAACCACATATCCTAATTCTGGAGTCTTTATTTACTGGATGACTGTGTACGTAAATTAGCGTCATCCTTAGAGGTTTATAGGAAGGATATTAGAAGGTATAGGCAGGGGTATATAGAGGTTCAAAGGCAGTATCCTTAGTTGTGGGCTCATAGTGAAGTCACTTACCTACTCACACGGCACATACGGTTATCGATATCTCAGCAAAGGGTGGAGTGGCCACATGCAGGGTTTACCTGCAACCGCTTTGTGCTGAAAGATCGCTATCCGTTTTCATGTGAGCCAAGGAAGCTGACTAGAATCCAAGGACAAGAGAGGAAAAAGTTTGTTTTCCTTTGTTGATAGAACCTAACATTTAAGGGGGTGCCGAAGTATTGAGCACGCGGCTGCGTCGCAGTTTTGCGCACAGTAAAGACGCACTTTTGCATACGCAGCTAAAAAGTTGTCATACGGTTGTGTGGTAATCGCATTATTGTGTATGTGACTGGTCACACAATAGTGTAAACGTACTTCCGGTTGTACGTTTTTAAATAAAGCCGTTGAGGTTTACATTTTTCAATTGTTATCAATATCTGGGTTAACGTGTATTTTTCTGCACAGGAAAAAGTGTGTAACAGTGAGTATTTGTTGGTAGGGGTAACTTGTTCCCTACAGTTAGAGGTACCATATGACCTTTAAGGGCTAAGTGCTAGTCGCTCGGTAAGCAGCTTACCGTTCTATACACAGTAGCAGGTGTACAAGTTGTCTTTGTTGTAGAGAGGTGCGTGGAAGTAGCCTACTTAAACTTCCATAGGTGTGGAAGTTGCCTTACTAAATCTTATCCGGGTGTGGAAGTTGCCTATTTCAAATCTTATCCAGGTGTGTGGGTGCTGCCGTTTAAATCGTCCACAGGTAAGTGAAAGTATCTTGATTGTCTTTCACCAGTTTAAATCTTTATTGAAAAGCATAGGAGTTGTCTCAGAATGGGGGCCATGCAAACAATAGAGATGTTAGACAATGATGTGTTGCTAATGGAAGCGCCGTTTGGATCGGCCCATCGTATTATGCATATTAAGTATGGTACTTATGCGATAAGGTATTGTGTTGTATGGTTTAAAATGACGATGAAGAGTGTTAGACCGTTTCCCAGAATTGGTAGTTTTGATAAAAATGTACTAGATAATGTCCGGGATCACATCAGTCTGATGCGCTCCCGAGAGAAAAAGGTCAAATATTATGAATGTTTAAAGTTGTGGCAGCATGAAGGGTATGCGTGGCTTAAAAATGCGCAAGCAACGCAAACTAGCGTTGCGAGCGCATTGCCAGAGAATACATCCGCGACGCTGAATTGCAATACGGGCGAGCCGCAAAATGGCATGCACGTGCAGCAAGGTAGCATTGTGGAGAGTATTGCCAGCAGTTCACGCTCACCAACCCCACCTTATGTGGATGGAGGTGCAAGTACAGTTACCAAAAATATCCATAAAAATGTAACAAGCAATTTGTACCCTCTCTTAAGCAACTATAAAGAAAATGTTCATGATGTGGATGATGAGCCTATTGTAATGTCTGCCATTTCCTATGCTGTACAGATGATAGATGCTGCATCACAACAATCACGAGTGGTGCCGTCATCTCCATCAGTAACAGTAAGGGAAGTGCTAACACCCTCTGCACCCATAGAGGAAGTTGTTAATACCATACATAGCAGCAACAGATTAAACCCCCAGCCAGGTAACAAGGTCAAAGGTAGCAGCGCTGCCGGTCTGCATCCCATTCGGACAATAACCGTTCCGAATGGAAATGCAGATGCGAACGGTGTAGTGCACATGAGGGAAGTAGTAATGCATTGTCCCTGGACAAGAGCAGAACTAAATTCCATCATAAATGATTTCCCCGATCCAAAAAGGAACTAGCCAAATGTCAAAGATTTTTGAGAAACTTGGGTAGTTCTCATGAGCCAACTAATAAAGATTGGCATGTGGTGTTAAGGGCCTGTCTACCACGCAATACCGACGTGACAAAATTTATCACGGATTGTGTATTGGATGGTGACGTTCCCTTAACAGACCAAGTAAACCATGGTAACATTTCCCACATTGTAACTCAATTGGGTATATATTTTCCAGTAGTAGCTAACTGGAACAAAATTTTCACCATTAAACAAAAGGAGAGTGAATCTGCAGAAGATTATTGCGACCGGGCTCTGCAGGCTATCACCCAGTACACTTGGTTAGAAGATATTAAAGATAGCACTCACCACAGGGGAATGATAGTCACGGTACTCATGGACGGTCTGAAAGAGAATTTAAAGACTCGGGTTCAGACCTCACAACCTGGCTGGAGGGGAGTCACAATAGATACCCTCATAGAATCTGCCATAGAACATGATAAAAACATCTCAAAGAAGAGAGAGACCCAGAGAAAGACCCAGAGTGAAAAACTAATGGCTGTCAGTATACAAGCTCTGGAGGGAATGATGCACTTGCATCTGCACACACACTTACACCTGAACAGTTATATGCCCTCACTAACCCCACGCAACAACAAACACAGCTCTATTCCACAAACCCTATACAACCACAGGTCCCATACTACTCACAAACCTCATATCCCCCACAATACCCTTACCCTCCCTATCCTTACCCATATCCACCACCTTTACCCTCTGCTAAAACCTCACAACAACACATCTCTTCACTCGATCCACGAACATGTTTAATTGTAAACAAACAGGACACTTAAGTAGAAACTGTACAGTAAAAAGAGTAGGAACCCCAAATAAGGGAAGACCTGGACATCCCCACAAGGGATATGCACAGAGACCAGCAAATGTCCAGCAGGCACCAGCTCCAATTGTGGCCGTAAATGCTTTATTGGAGAATGGTAGCCAACGCTAGGGGTCAGGTCATACCTGTAGTCTACAGATAGTCAGGTTAACGGAAAATACTAGGGAAAAACCAGTCATGATGGTTGATGTAGCTGGTACTGAATATCCTTTTCTTGTAGACATAGGGGCGACCAGGTCAGGGATAAAATCTCCCATTAATTTACAGGTGACCAACGAGACAGTACCAACAATGGGTGTAACAGGTAAAGTGGAACATTATCCTTTAACAAAGTCCACAGAGGTTACTATTGGGCCGTTGCATACCAGGCATTCTTTCCTTCTGGCTGCTGCGACTCCTACTAACCTGCTGGGTAGAGACTTGTTATGTAAGATGGGATGTGTTATATATTGCACCCCTGATGGTGTATTTTTAGATATCCCAGAGAGAGTTGCACACGAGATGCGGGATATGTTGGATACTCCCCAAAGGATAATGTATCACTCTACAAGTTTAAATGAAATTCCATCTCAGGTAGATGAAATGTTGTCCCAAATTCCAGATTCCCTTTGGACTAAGGATGGACAGGTACTGGATTAATGGCAAACGTAAACCCTATAATGGTAAATTTAAAAAGAGGTAGGCAAGCTCCAAAAATTCCCCAGTATCCACTAAAACAGGAGGTAGAATTAGGGGTTCTTACAATAATTGAGCGATTATTGCAACAGGGAATTTTAGTTCATACAGCTAGTGTAGCCCACAGTCCCATCTTCCCGGTGAAGAAGAGTGGTGGGAGGGATTATAGGCTGGTACAAGACCTTAGAGGTGTTAATAAGGTAGTAGAGAGCCAATTCCCTGTAGTGCCAAATACAGCTGTCATCCTGATGCAGATCCCACCAAATGCAACCCATTTCACTGTCATTGACCTCTGTTCTGCTTTCTTCTCTGTGTCTCTCCACCCTGACTATCAGTATCTATTCACATTTACATACAGAGGTGTAAAATACACATGGACACGGTTACCCCAAGGTTTCATAGACAGCCCCAGTATCTTCTCCCAGGCATTGCACGACTGTTTACAATCTTTTCAACCTGCCAATGGATCTGTTCTAATTCAATATGTGGATGATTTATTGCTATGTTCTGACTCGTTTATGTCATGTTTGAATGATACTAAACTTTTGTTGCTTCATCTCTCGCATACAGGACACAAGGTGGCTAAGGACAAACTACAGCCATGCCAATCCAGAGTAAAATATTTGGGGCACTGCCTAACCCAGGGGTTACGACATCTTACAAATTATTGAATCCAGGCCATACAGAACATGACACTGCTGCTGAATCAACAGCAAATTCGTACCTTCTTGGGAATGTGTGGATACTGTAGAATGTGGATCCCTGGTTTTTCTATTTTGACCTTGCCTTTACAGGAATTAGTCTCTTCCTGAAAGTGCGATCGTGTAATACATACAGAGGAAACAGAGCAGGCTTTTCTTAATCTTAAGGATAGTCTGACAAAAGCTCCTGCATTGGGAATACCTGATTATGAAAAACCTTTTGATTTGTATTGTAAGGAAGCCGATGGTTGTGCTGCAGGTGTCCTTACACAAAAACATGGTGATGCCAGTAGGCCTGTAGCATACTACAGTGCCCAATTGGACACTGTGGCAAGATCACTCCCCACTTGTTTGAGAAGTGTAGCAGCTACCTCTTTATTGGTGAGTAAAAGTGAGGATGTAGTATTGGGTCATGATATGATTGTCTACACTCCCCATGCTGTATCTGCTCTGTTGGACTAAGCTCAAACCAGACACGTCTCATGATGTACAAAGGGTGGAAAGAGGCAAGTTGCTGGCGGGAGGTGAGTTCAGCGGACATAATGATACGCATGATTGTATGGAATATCTGAATGAGACCTTTACTGCTAGACCTGACATACATAACACACCTTTAGAGAATGTGGATGTGACTTTTTATACGGATGGGAGTTGTCATAGACAAACAGACACAGGTGAATTATGTACAGGTTATGCTGTTGTAAATGACACAGACATCATAGAAGCTAAACCTCTTGGTCCTCCTCACTCAGCCCAGGTGGCAGAGTTAGTAGAACTAACTAGAGCATGTGAACTGGCAGCAGGCAAATCTGCTAACATTTACACTGACTCGAGGTACGCATTCGGGGTGGTTACAATTTTGGGGCTCTATGGCGTCTGAGAAATTTTATGACAGCAGCAGGCACACCAGTTGCACATTCCCAACACATAAAACATCTTTTAGGAGCAATCCAACTGCCCAAAGTGGTGGCAGTAATTAGATGTAAAGCCCATACATGTGAGGATGATCCGGTGTCACTGGGCAACAACAGAGCCGATGAATCTGCAAAATGGGCAGCAGGGTTAAAAATGTTTTCTCCCACTGACAAAATTATGTATTTCCAAACAATTGATATGCTGAAATTAATTGAGATGCAAAATTTGTGTTCAATTCAGGAAAAGTCCATTTGGAAGTCCAAGGGATGTGGGCAAGAGTACTCCAGGCTCTTGAGGGACGGACAAGGTAAACAAGTAGCCCCCAAGGCATACTATCCCAGCCTGGCTGAGGCAGCACACTGTCTGACTCATCTGGGAAAACAAATGTGCAAGTTGTTGAGAGCATACTGGTGCGCACCAGGTTTTTCTTCACAAGCAGAAAAGATAGCAATGTCCTGTCTGACCTGCTTGAGGAAGAACATAGGGAAAGCAATCCCTACCGAACCGGCCCACATTCCACCGACTGATGGACCTTTCCAGGTGATACAAATTGATTTCATACAATTACCACCCTGCAGGAATCTTAAGTATGTATTAGTGTGCACTGATGTATTTTCTAATTGGGTTGAGGCCTACCCAGCGGCCACTAATACTGCTGCGTTTACTGCCAAGAAAACAGTTCAGGAATTTGTATGCAGATACGGTATCCCTAAAATCATTGAGAGTGACAGGGGTACTCATTTCACAGGTGATGTTTTTCAAAATATGTATATGCTGATGGGTATTAATAGCCGACTTCACACCCCCTACCGACCGCAAGCCAGTGCCAAGGTAGAGAGGATGAACAGGACTATTAAAAATAAATTAAGTAAAATCATGGCAGAGACTGGACTAGGTTGGCCAGAAGCATTACCTTTAGTCCTACATAGCATAAGGACCACTCCTAGACCCCCTCTAAATCTGTCCCCATTTGAAATACTGTTCGGTAGACAACCTCATTTGATTATAAGTCCACAGGAAGACTTGAAAGGTAACAATGAGGTAACTGTAAAGTATTTTATATCAATGAGTAAGCAGTTAAAACAACAGCAGCAGAAACTGAAATTGTTGTCCAATGATATGCCTGAAACTAACTGTCATGATGTTGAACCAGGAGAATATGTTATGATCAGAAATTTCTTGCGTTCAGGTTGTTTGACTGATCGGTGGGAAGGTCCATACAAGGTGCTGCTGAAAAGTACTACATCTTTGAAGGTGGATGAGAGAGATACCTGGGTCCATTCCACTCACTGCAAAAAGGTCAATCAACCGGTGGAGAAAAAAGTCGGAGACAAGGCTGATAGCGGGGACCTGTCGCTCGCAAACTTGTTCCAGGAGGATTGAAAAGGTTGTAGTGAGATACCTGAACTAAAAGAAATCTGCAGCTCTTTTAGAGTGTTCATCATCCTGGTCGGTTCGGGAATGTCCGGTTTCTGTGAAGGGGGACCGATTGTGAAGAGGGGAGTTGATGGCAGTGCTGATGGAGTGGAGTCAGAAGGAGTGCAATGCCGATCAGGGGAGTGTCTGACCAATCTTAGTACTGTTATTGTTAAGAGTGCTGCTATTCCAGATACTCAGGGAAGGTGTGGAGGTTTAACGTCTGAAGATTCCTGTATTTGTGAGCTTTGTGGGTCCCTAGTTGATGAGAATTGTATCCAGCAGTGCCAGCCTAAATATAACCCGTACTGGGGTGGGTATCCTTTAGAGGATTATCATAGCATGGTAGGCAAAGTGTTAAATCAAACTGATTGCTGGGTGTGTTCACATGTGCCACAGGGACAGCATAATATAGGGTTGGTGCCTTTTCCGCTGAATATCACGGAAATTTTAGAGTTACAGAAAGGGAAAACCTTGGATGGAAAATTCCTCTCATCCAAACCACCTAATTTTAAACTCTATCAATTCCAAGTAGATAGATCACTTTTGTGTTTAAACATAACCAACCCCAATAAACCCGGGAGTTGGGAAGTGACAGGGAATAATCAGACGATGACCTTCTCACAAAGAGCTGATAATGAGTCCATAAACCATGATCTGTTACGCTCAATTAAATCTAGTGAGAGACATTTTAGGTACCGGTATGCATTGAGTTCCACCAAAGAAATTATTGGTAAGGTGCCAGATGGTTATTGTGCTAAAATAATACAGCCAGAAACTTGCATATACCAGATGGAAGACCCAGAAATAGGATTGTTTGCAAGGGAAATGTGCTTAATGATAATGATGCATACCATTCCTTATGTTCTCCCTGATAATGTAAATTTTATATGTGGAAGAAAAGCGTATAAGTGGCTCTCCCTGAGTTCCGAAGGTTTGTGTTACCTGGGAAGAGTAGTCCCAGAAGTTATGACCCTCACACATGTCGAAATGCTTGGTATACATAAAAACACACCGTCACCATATCTTCACACACAATATGAACACAGAGGCAAACGAAATATGATACTTGGTGACATGCGCAAAGCCACTCAGTTAATTAGTGAGACAACTGGCTTTCAAGTTTTAGTCGCATTGGATCTCACCAGGATCGCTCGGGGTACATTAAACTTTTGATACATTCAGGAACTTGCTAAATTGATAGATAATATCACCGAGATGTACGATGACACATTCAGGTATACAGGGAGAGAATTGCAAGCGTACAAGAAAGAACTGGTGCAACACAGGCTAGTGTTAAATTATTTAACTGCTGTTACTGGAGGGTATTGCGTAACGTTGGCCACCCAATTTGGAGTAAAATGCTGCACCTATGTCACCAATGATGCCAGTGACCCCAAGGAGGCGATAGACCGAAAAATGGATGAAATTCTACAGCTAAAATGGGAATTTCGTAAGAACCATAATGCTTCAGTGACTGAAGTAGGGGAGAAGATAGAAGGATGAGTTTCATGTCTGAACCTAGTGAAATGGTTCTCAGGTCTAGGGGAATGGGTCCAGGAAGTGATCGCCAGCATCGGCAAATTCTTAATCCTTATACTGATTGTCATCTTAATAATTGGCATATGTGTCCGGTGTGTTCCTATTGTATTGAAGTGTGGAAAATGTAAAAATAGAGTAAAACGAAAGAACGAAATTATGATGGTGGTCAGTATGAATACTGAGGTAAATACAGAACTGCATTACAACCCTGAACTAGGAAATACCATCATGTAATGTATTATATTTAGACAAGCATAGAATGTATTATTGAAATGTTATTTTAAAACACCTCAGATAATGTAGTCTCAAATTTCCCCTTCATGACTGCCTTTATAGAACTGGTGTATCCCCACACCTTTCACATAATCTTCCAAGATCCAAGGTGTGCGTATAATAGTAGTTTTATGTCCCCACTCAGAGACACATTATTGATGGATTAAGAACCACCTTGTGCCATCCCATAATACCACTAAATAGTATATAAATGTAAGCCTAAATTATATTTTAAAATCAGATTGTGATAGCATGTTGTTCGCTATCAAAGGGTGTACTGTCGAAGCTGGATAATTGGCTGAGACCAGATCAGTTTAAAATTGGATCGCAGCGACGCCATCTTGCGACTGGCCACAAGACGCCATCTTGGAAATGAGTTCGCAAGACGCCATTTTGCGAATGGCCACCTAAGCTACATTTTAGATAAACTCACACTCTAGTACATGTGGCGTTATTATTATTAGCATCATGCAATTGCATCTTTCACCATTTCTCATACACACATTAATAAGCACAATTGCGCTGTTAACTAGTCGCATATTAGCGAATGCATAAGATCCTGTATGAAAACGCTGAATATTAGCTTCATGCACACGCATCTGCCCCAAGTTAACTAGCGTCTATACATCAAACCCCACATACTCACACATTACATATTCACATACAAGGTTCCATAAGCTTTAAGGTATAAGAGTCAAGTATGCACATTTACTATAATTGCTATGAAATAAAGATTATTTTGTAACTAAGGTTTTATATGTGATAAGTAAGCCATGTTTGGTATTGTACTGATGCGTACTCTCTCAACAGTATTCCGGTAATATCGATGGAGAGATCGCAACATGCATTCTCAACTTGTGGACCGCAGAGACTTCAAGCAACAAAATGTACATTATATGAACAACTGTTAGGATTTGCATGATGCGGGAAACCAGAGACCTCTAGTTGTTAGAGGCTGGACTGAGGGGGTCATTCAGAACCGCTCGCAAGCGCAGGACGCTCGCAAGCGGGTCGATGTTCCCCCAATGCGCATGCGCACGACGGAGGGAGCTCCGTCGTGCGCATGCCCGAGACCCGAATAACGACGGTCAAGCCGTCGTTATGGGTCTCGCACTAAAGGGGGCGTGCTGTCAGTGGTGACTGACAGCACGCCCCCTTTAGTGGGCGTGCCGGGGGCATGGTTGCCAGACGGAGGCGTTCCCATGGGAACGCCTACCGTCTGAGTCCGGCCCCACTGACATCACTAGTGATGTCAGTGGGAGTGATTTTGGCTCTGATAGAGCCAAAATCACTCCAGGGCTTGCGGCAACGAGACCCTACCACAAGGGTCTCATCGCAAGCCCGATGGTCGCGATGGTCTTGACCATCGCGACCATCTTTTTGGCCGCTTGCATATGCTGTGGGTGGTCACCCACAGCTATGCGAGCGGCCAGGAGGCCGCTCCATTTTAAGGTAGGAGGGCACTGATTCAGAGCGAGCGCTCCTTTCAGAGCGTCCGGCTCTGAATCAGGCCCTGTGTCTATTTGAACCAACCTGTTAAATTCCTTGTAACATATGCCCTCTCCTTTAGGACCAATGGTATTAGCAATAAACTTCTCTATTGTGTTGTTTATTCCTGGGGGGTATAAATATGTGTGCTCTGACCCTGGGTTCCTAGTCTTCGTGCTAAATGCTGATTGACGAGGGGTTTCTTGCTGATGCCTAACATCTGGACCAGAGAGCGCTGCGTATGTATAATTGTACTTGGGTCTGTATAATCTCTTTACGCTAAGATTATATGAGGATCATAGCATGTAACTGCTGTACTTTTACTTGAATAATACTTTGTGCTTTGGAACCACAGGTTCTAGGTCTTGAGTCTTTATTTACTGTATGACTGCGTACGCAAATTAGCGTCATCCTTAGAGGTTTATAGGCAGGATACTAGAAGGTATAGGCAGGGGTATATAGAGGTTCAAAGTCAGTATCGTTACCCTTTTAAATCCTTTTACCAGAACCACTAAAAATGGGTTGCATTTTAAAGCACTATTTTTATTATTGTATGCAAAAAAAAAAATAAAGTTATAAAGTTATAATTATTAGATGATGGTATTGTGTAACAGACTTAGGGCCTGATTCAGAGATGGGAATAGAGAGAGAGATAGCACTTAACTGTGTACCTGGGCAAACCATGTTGCAATGCAAGGGGTGTAAAAAAATTTTTTTTTGCATGCGTGGTAAATACTGGCTGCTTTTGTATGTAGCTCACAAATACTGCACAGCTTTATTATTACACTGCACTTTAGATGTCAGTTTGGACAACTCCCTATAAAATCTAAATCTCTCTGCACATTTTAAATCTGCCCCATCTGCAGTGCAGCATGGTTTCACCAAGATGATCAGTTGAGAGAGATAGCTTGCTCTATTCCCAACTCTGAATCTGGCCCTTAGGGCCCCATTTAACAACAAAGCTAAACACCAGTGGCATTTTTCATTTAGTATCGCAGTGATACAAATGAAAATGCCACTGGTATTCATCAATACTTACCCCTCCGGCGAGGTCCAGCAAAGTCTTCCTTGTCGGTGAGGTCCTCCGCTCAGTTGCTGGCAGCCTAACGGTGCCAACGACGGGCTTCTGTGTTATGCATCTGTGCAGGACACGTTCACTCGGCAGAGACCCGGCAGTGCTTGGAAGGCTTCGCTCAAGTCGGAAAGGCAGCACTGGGACCCCATTGTCGGCAATGGGGACCGCATTGCTCTCGCCATCTAAAGATGATGCGAGCAATGTAGAGACAAGGAGCGGTAATCTTAGAGCGCTAAAGGGGTTATGCATTGTTGATAAACGGGGCCCATAGGGGTCTATGTACTAAGCCTTTGAGAGAGATATAGTGGATGGAGATAAAGTACCAACCAATCAGCTCCTAACTGTCATTTTTCAAACACAGCCTGTAACATGACAGTTAGGTGCTGATTGATTGGTACTTTATTTCCATCCACTTTATCTCTGTCCAAGGCTTTGTACATACACCCCCTAGTAAATAACTGAATATTGATAAAATAAAGTACATTGAACTGAATAAAAGTAAAAATAAATTAGTACATTGAAGAAAGGTATTAATAAAAGATATGCAATAAACTCATAATCCTTTGTATGAATGGATCTAATATGATTCAATATGGTTCAATATTATATTTTAAAATGGTTCTATATGTACCCAGGGGGTCCATTTGTTTCTCCTAATGTTTTAGTTAATAACTCTTCTGCTGGGTAATGATAAGACACCCTCAGTGATAATCACAGTGCAGATACGAATGCAAAGAGAGCTATTATAGTATGTTAGACTAACATGTAATCATAAAGAATGAAAGTAAATGTCATTAAAGTTTGTTGTATTCCATCTTGCAAATACTTAGATATGGTCACGGCTGTCAGCAGGTTCCTCTGTGGGAATGGGAAATCCACCACCTAGTTTTCCCACGCTTGCCGCACGTTTTTCCAATAGGTTTGTCTAAGAAAATAAGATTTCTGAGACAAAACTCTCACAGGCATTTTCAGAAATCTGGAGACTCTTATGCTGGGAACACACAGTGCTGCTGAGCGTCCATATTAATCTATGGTTGAGCTGCACTCACTGTTGATTTCATGATAAATAAGAGAATTGATATTTATGGGGATCTGCACTGCATGCCAAGGTTGACCTGCATTCTATACAGTTCACCAACCGATGAGTGTATGCAGGGCTGGTGCAAGGTCTCCCAGCACCCTAGGCAGAACTTCAACCTATTGCTACCAACCCCCCCCCAATGTGTGTTGTGTGTCAGTAAGTGTAATGGCGCTGTAGATAGTGTATAATATACTGTCTATAGCACCATTGCACTTACTGACGCACTGATATATTACTAATATATGTTGTTAATATAAAATATTATATACTGTCTACAGCAGCACCATTACACTTACTAAGTATCTAAGTTCTCAGGCTCTCAGCCTGTGCGGCATCCCTGCTCCTCATCTCTGAGAGATGGTTGTTTCATTCACTTGTAAACAACAAGTGAAAGCAAGCACACTTCAGCAGCAGCGCTGACACTGACAGGCAGTCCGGGCACAGTGGGCAGACGCTGTGGCTACAGGGAGTGAGGAGACCAGTGTGCAGCACTGCTGGTGTACACTGTCTCAGTGACAGACAGAGGTGGCTGCGGCTGCCTACACCAGTCACTAGAACATCATCACAGACACATCCTTGAGCCATAGCACAACCAGGCACATGTATCGGTGGCGTGCGGTGCCCTCCAATGGCTGGTATCCCTAGGCAGCTGCCTAATGGTGGTACCAGCTCTGAGTGTATGCTGCTAAAGAGTAGAGGTGCAGGGATGCCGGCACAGCCTTATATCAGGTAATAATAATGTCTCTCTGGACATCTGTCTTCCATCATGTCACTCTACACAGTACTAAGATGGCTGCAGTCATATGTGCAGAAGCACATAAGTTTGAAGGACAGAAACCCCTGCAGACTCTGGGTCATAGTGCCAAGCATGTTTACACAGTGAGGAGACACTAACCCTCCCCCACTACAAGCTTCTCTATGTTACACAAAAATGTACTTGTAGTGACCTATAAAATAAATTGGGTTATATGGGTTAGACACATAACAAGGCACCAACAAAAGATGTGACTTCAACTTGACCTACTCGGAAGATACTTTAACAAAAGTTCCTTACTGATGTCATGGGCCTTAACAACAACTATCACGATTCTTGATGCTTTTCATACTTGTGGTTTATGAAACTTGCAATGTCTTTTTGCCTACAGATGTGTCCACATACATCTTACCTCCACATGCTACAAGTCGCACCGTGTGACTCAGTAGCATCGAGCGTGTTTTTGGGTGACTTTTTACCTTCAAATGTGGTCTTATTCACAAAGCGATGTGAATAGGATGCACAAGCAGCTTCTACTGTTTAAAATTTAAATTATATGCGGCATACCTATATTCTGTGTGCGGCTGTGGGTGTATCTGCATGCAAAATACTACGGCTGTGGGTGTGTCTGCATGCAAAATACTACGTTACAGTGTCAGCGGCTGTGACAGTGTAATGTAGCATTTGTATGCAGATACGCCAACAGTCTCTTTGACCATGCTTGAAATAGTGTTATATCCTTTAGGGCATCTGTAGGAGAACGGTTCTTGACATAAACTGCTGTGGACATGGTTTCTGCCCCAAATTGCTTGTCTAGTCATGCGTCCTTTAGTATGCATCTTTCGCTACTAGTGTACGGTTTGCTCATTCACTAACACATTTTGCTTAATGGTCCATTGATAATTTATTCCATATTTTCTTAAGAATTGTTCCACCTCTCTTTTGAGATATTCTCCACCATTATCAGGTTTCAGGATCTTGAACTGTAATGTTTGTTTTTCTACAAGTCTCTTGTAATCTGCAATTTTCTTTGGCAATTCAGATTTTTATCTGATGAAGTACACGTGTCATCCTTGTGAAGTCATCTATAAATGTCCATTGGACCACACATATCTGAAAGTATTATTGCAAGTGGTTTTGTAGCTCTGTTGATTTTGGAAACAGATGATGACTTTGTTTCCACACAATACAGCTCTCACATATGGGTTTCTCTGCATTGGCCACTAACATTCCTGTGACCATCCTGTTCTGAAGCTTCTGAACACTGACAAATCCAAGGTGACCAAATCTTCATTGCCTGAGTTCCAAGGACTGTGACTCTCAGTTATCATCATTGTGTAACAGTTTTGTGTGTCAAGGATGTATAATTGCTGACATCATTGTGCCTGTAGGTATAACGGCCCCACTCCTATTTCTCAGCAGTTCACTTTCCATTAGCGAAGTCAACTCTGTGGTCTCTCTGTTCTAGGACACTGATCCAATAAGATTTGTTCCCATTTCTGGTACATAAAGCACATCTTTGATCTCTGTGACTTGTTCTTGTCCTAATTTTTAAGTGAGCTTTAATTGTCCCAACTTTAGTAATTATAAGTACTTGACAGCCAATTAATTTGATAGTGATAGGGTCACATTTTGTTGACTTGGTGAACCATTTCTCATTGTAACTGAGATGCCTTGTTGTACCTGAACCAATATACCAGGAATCTTTTCTGTGGATATCTGTAACACTCAGGACTGACTCATCTCTGCTGTTTCTTGCTTAGAATTCACATTCTTTTGCTTGCACTCAAATGCTTTGTAACCTATCTTGTGACAAATGTAACACTTGAATTTTATTTTTTAGAATTGTTACTTTTTGTATATAATACAGTTGTTTCAGAATTCAGATCACAAGGAATATGTAATAACTTTGCTCTGTGTCTGTTAACTGTGCTGCATTTGCTTCTAATGCCACAACCAAGAAGTCAAACTCAAGCGTCAAGTTCTGCAGCATTGCTGTATCAAGATCCTAATCATCCACTTGCACTCCAACAGATGTGAGCTGCTGAGGTACAGACATGTAATCACTCATACTGCTGCATTCATTCAACTTGGTGTTATACAATACAGTACATATTTTCAATTTATACTCCTTCTGAGACCTCCATTTTCATATGCTGCTTGCAGTGCTGGCCACATGTCCTTTGCTGACTTTTTCCCATTTATTATAGAGCACACATGTTGCTCTACACTAAAGCCTATGGTTCCCATGGCTTTCTATATCATCTGGGCTTGAATCTGCATATGGTTCTACAGTGGCCTTCCACAACCTTTCACACTTTAATTTCATTTCCATAGCAAAATTCCAGGTTGTATAATGTTCTGCTCCTTTTAACTTGATAAACCCCATTATGGATGTAATTCCTGTGTTTATGCTTCTTAGAGACATATCTGTGCAGCTTCTGTAGTTTAATTAGCTTCACTGCAGCTAGACTGTACTGGAAACACTCTGGGCCTGATACAGACCCGCTTGCAAGCGCACAGCGCTCACAAGCAGGTCGACGGTCCCCCATTATGCATGCGCCGCCTCCGGCATGCGCATGCGCGAGACCCATCCAGCGACGGTAGCTCCTTCACTACAGGTCTTGCTACAAGACGTGGCGGCTGTCGATGGTGAGTGACAGTTCGCCCCGTTTTGTGGGCAAGGAGGGGGGTGGCTGCACAAATGCAGGCATTCCCTTAGGAATGCCTAGCATTTGTGGGTGGCCCTACTGACATCACTAGTGATGCCAGTAGTGGACTTCCTGCTCTATTAGAGCAGGAAGTCCACTCAGGCTTGCGGAAGCCGAGACACAGGGTCTCGTCACAAGCCCGATGGTCGCGATAATCGCGATGGACTCCAGGACACTCGCACAAGCTGTGAGTGGTCACCCAAAGCTTTGCGACCGGGCTGGAGGAAAAAAAATAAAATACACGCCCATCAGACTGCGAGCTGCCTCCAGCAGCAAGCAGGTCTGAATCAGGCCTTCTGTGTTGTCTTAACTCTGTGTTTTTATTAGAAACTAGTATGGCCGTGGTGAACATTTTGTCAATTTGAACCCAGAACATATGTACGGAAAATTCTTTGCTAGATAATGGCTAGATCATATGTTAATATGATAAAATTGGGTAATAAAAGATACGTGTGAAACATAACTGGCCAAGCCATGCCCTTTTTTTGGTTTTGGGGGATTTTTTCATTGTAACATTTTGCCAATTTGTAAGTGTGATAATATATTTGGCCATGGACTCTGAAGCAAAATGGACCATTTCCAGGGGGTATTGCCAGCTGAGCCCCTATAGATACAAATAATAATGCACTGTTATTCAGCCTCACCATCTCCCAGCCCCCACCAATCAGTGGCTGCTGGCAGCTCTTGTGGAAAACAGAGAAAAGAGGAGTTGCTTTTGAGGCGCAAACCCGGTGCTGATTGGCAGGGAATTGTGAGCCTGGAATCAACGTGTTGATATATTTGGCCAGGGACTCTGAAGCAATATGGACCTTTTCCAGGGGGTATTGCAAGCTGATCCCCTATAGATGCAAATGATAATGCACTGTTACTCGGCTTCATCGTCTTCCAGCCTTCCGCCAATCAGTGGCTACTGGCAGCTGTCATGGAAGCAAGAGAAAAGAGGTGTTGCTTTCAAGGCGCAAACCCCGTGCTGATTGGCTGAGAGTTTTGAGCCTGGAATGAATGTGTTGGGAGAAAGTAGGTGAGGGAAGAGCGCCCCCTACCGCAGCACCCTTACGTGTTGTGCCGCCCGTGCTCCCTCCCTCATTATGTAATAGCTACGTCACAAAGACAGGCAGCCAATCAGGAGCCGAACTGGGCAGAATGTAAACAGTGTCACATTGCTTGGGTGCCGGGTCCATGTGAGAGCACAGACCACCAGTAGTGTGTGAGAAATTAGCCGGAGGTGGCCACCCCTATCCCGCTTCTCCCGGGTCACTGTGTCGGCTCTGCGTTTCTCGAAGTTTTCTTGACATTTTAAGGTTAGCTATACTAAAGCATTTATTGTGGTTTTTTGTCATCGCTAAAGAATCACATAAATATCTTAATTAGTCTTTGAGATATTCAAATTCAAAGAGCATTCCAGCCAAAGGGAATAAAACAAATTCTATATATAAGATGAGCAGTTCTTTTTACCAAATTTGCACAAGTTCGGATTCATCGTAATGGCTATATAAAACACACGATAACCAAATAGCCAATAAGATGCCATGTTTCCGATCCGAATGTAACTGAGTAGAACCGAACCTGACATCTCTAGTTTTTATGATGTCTGCACTACACATGTGCCTAAGATGGCATCTGTATGCTGCTCTGGATGTCTATAATAGTTCTGTATGTATGTCTGGGTGCCTGGGTACTTTACACCTGTGTGCCTGGGCCCATAACCTGTTGGAAATGATGTGTGTGCAGGTGTTGATACTCCAGAGTTGTATAGGCACACTACAGCGTATGCTATGTGGTTAATTTTATTTTCTCACAGCTCTGTGGTCTTGAGTTCAATTCCCAACTGTAGTTCACAGTATTTTCTCGACTGTCTTTGCTGAATTATTGAGTAATGATGAGAATATTTATATTCAGTTCTTTTATCTCCTCATATGCTATGACTTCAGCCTATGATATTGCATGTTAGTATATGTTTTGCCATTTTCTAGTTGCTTCAAAATTATGAAATTGTAAGAAAAATGAACAATTAAAAATGAAAAATTAATTTGAGTTGTCTATGTGATATGTTTCATATGGTTTCTCAGACTGGGATTACCAATATTTTTATGGTTTCTCATACTGGGATTACCAATATTATTTACCTACATACTTGCAAACAGAGATTATTGCATTTATAAGGTACGCTGCACACTGCAATTATGCCATTATGCCAATCTGATACATGGATCCCCAAATAGTGACTACTGTGATTCTGCATATGTGCATATATTTAGAAGTAAATGGTTGGTTAGTGGTGGCAATTTTAAAACACTTACTTGTTTGTTATTATCCCTATCTTGTATTTAATTCACCTTACACCAGTCACTTCACTCTCTACACTCACTTCCCACACACATGTACACTCTATATTTTGTAATTGCACCTAAAACATTTTCAATTGTTTTCTTTGTTTTGTTTCTTCTTTTTCTTCTCTTTCAAGTAGACATGAAAGCAAATTGTAAATTCCCATTTGTAAATTACTTCTGCTGAGTATCCATATGTTTTTGTGTTCCTTGCCAATATAGCGCTAGTTGTTTTTTAATAGTTTGTTATGAAAAGTGAATTTTTATCCTATTTTTGGTTGACCTATTCGGAATGTGCCCCTTTCCCAGAGTACTCCTTCCCCCTTTTATATTGTCTCAGATTTTTGCTCTTGGGTGCTTCTCTTTCCTCTCTATTAGTTATACATAGGGACAGTGGTCATGCAATCAATTTGTGAGAACAATTGCTGGGTAGATGGTATCCCAGAGTATTCCAATATTTTGCTATTTGAACCCATCTCTTGTGCAACCTCTTTTTCCCCCTCTATACGTTACCCTAAGGATACTCGGAATGTCCACCACATCTAAGATGCCGAGGCCAATGAATCTGTGTCTGAAGACAAAGTCGCTGGCTTCGGCATGCCTAACAAACTGAGCCGACACGGGGCCTGATTCAGACCCAGACGCAAGTGGCCGTTCGCTCGTTCGGCGTACGAGCGTAAAAATGTAAAATCAAGCGCTCGCTCGTATGTTCGCTCGCAGCTAATCTTCCACCCCATAGTCTCCCAACCCCTCCTCTAGCTAGCGAACGTTCTAAATATCGACCGTCCGTCTCCTCTTTGGTTGCAGGGAACGCTCGCACAAGTCAATTCCGGAAGTGGCAAGGTCAGTTTTCGATTGCCTGCTATTTCATTCAGGAAACATACTTGAATTGATTAATGGCAATCACTATATTAATTACCTTAATTGGTATTCACATGTTTGCAATCCTTTATTTTTTTCAATGTCAATAAACTTTATTATTGTTAGTGTGTGTCATTGATTCCGCAGAATACGTACGGTTGGACAAAGGGGATGGTTGTTCAAAATTAAAAGTTGGTTTGAATGCTACTATTGTTTTGCGTTTTTTTATATGCAGATTTTTCATATTTTTTATTAATATTTAAATTAGCTTACGCATGTCACTGCATCAAGCCTATCATAACTCACATTATATTTGTGAGGGTGTAGGTCACATGACTCATACAATAACCAATAGAATGCTTTCTGTTAATTTACAAAGTACATTAGCCAATCATATTTTTTCTAGGCCCTTTATTAAAACTGTTTTGTGAAAAAAAAATCATTGCCATCATGAGAGCCGCAGCTTTTTGCCACAGAGAACACCTGGTCCTCACTGATGTGATGGACCGGAGATTAACGTACTCCACGGGCCCCATCACTAACCTCCACAAGCGGCGTGCCTACGCGGAGGTGCGGCGCCGTCTGCGTAGGATCGGATTCAGCCAAAATATCGGACAGTTGGAAAGGCGGTGGTCCGATCTCCGGCGCCGATCCCCACGCCTGTTGGACATTTTGCGTGTTTGTTTTAATAATATTTAAAATGTAAGCATACCTGCGTGTGCATGTTTCCCGTATAGCCCTGTTTCTTTATTTTGGACATACCTGCGTGTGCATGTTTCCCGTATAGCCCTGTTTCTTTATTTTGGACATACCTGCGTGTGCATGTTTCCCGTATAGCCCTGTTTTTTTTTTTTGAGTTTGAATTTTGGATTCAAAATTTAAAATATGTAATAATCTAAATTTTGCAACATCATTTAGGGGCTGAGCGCAGACTACGATGTCTCCAATGTCACCGACGTCAGGCTCGTCCCCTCTCCCCCACTCCCACCCAAACATCCTCTCCCCACTCTTCCCCAAATTCCCCCTCCACCCCAGACCTAGCAGACTGTGAGGCCCCTCCCTCTCCTCGCATTCCTATCCCTCCAACTTCACCCTCCCCTCTCTTTTCCTCACCCTCCCCTCCACCCCCCCTCTCTTTTCCTCACCCTCAAAGTCTTCCCAAATCACCCCTCCTCCCTCTGAGCAGCACTGGCCCACCTCTGAGGAGGAAGATTTTGGGGGCACCTGGCCCAGACAGCATTAGGCCCGGTATGTTTCCCTTTTAAACTATGGTTGCTTTTGCATTTTTTGGTTTTTGGGTGATGTTGTCCTTTTGCCTGTGCAGTTCAAAATTGTAAGGTAGTTCTAATGTTATGGATATATATCTTTGTGAAACAATGTCTAGGATGTTTTCCCCTTACACATATGACACATGTCCAAACACTCATACTTGTGTCTTTCTTGTTTACGGTAACAACAAATGTAGTATTTTTGCGTAGTTGTTACTCTCTTTTATGTTATTTTGTCCAAATAATTTTTGTCTTTGTTTTTCCACAATCTTTTCGTTTGGCATTCATTTTGTTTGGTTGTTTTTTGGTGTCACCTTTTTTTGTATAGTCTGTTTTTTTAGTTGTTTTCTCACATATAAACTAAGGTGTCATTTTAGTAATCCGCACATTTTCTTGACCCACAGTGGACCAGAGGCATTATGAAGACATTTATGTAGGATTGCAGATTATAAGGGGCCATGTAGTTGGGCTGCTTGTGGCGTTGGATCACATTTTGGCGCGCCTGCGCCACTAATTTTTTTTTTTACACCTCCAAAAATGTTGTAAAAAATAAATTATATTTTGGTTTATTTAAGTCTCATTCCTTGTGTGTCAATTTTAGATTGGTGAACCTTACATAAGTCTACTATTTGTCCATGTTTTTTAAATAAATGTAAATGTGTTTGTCAAGTAAGTATGTAAGCTTGCACATTAAACACATAACAATACCAATAGGTTTGGAGAAGTAACCTCAAAATGTGAAGATTGTTTGGTGTGGGTAATGTTAAATTTAAAGCTACCTGCTTAGGCCTACAATTGCAAACATACTGATTCACCATAATACCTTTGGTGTTTGTTTTTAGCAACAAAGCAGGGTACTAAACTTTTCCAAATAAGAAATTACAGTATTAGGCATTAAGTAACTTTGCATTTTTAGAAACAGGATACACTTGGTTGTAATTTACGATGGAAATGGTTGGTGAAAGTCAAATAAAATTTTAATGCAAACAAATAACACCAAGTGAATATACAGAATAATTTCAAAAAACCAAACCACACACACAAGTTAAAAATCACACCCAAAACCCAAAAAAACACAATCAGGAACTGTTTGAAGAAGTAGCATGCCAACATGAATCCACAAATGAGGAGAAGAAATCATTGTTCCCAAAGTTATATCCAATATGTCCACATAAAGTCATTTGTGTTGATCAGGTAGTAGGCATGGTTTTTTATGGTCATTTTAGGGACTAAAAAGAAAGAAAAAAAAACTGTTAAAAGTGAACTTTAAAATATTACATGTCTACATTGTGGCATTTTTAAACATTATGAGGAAATAATTACCTAAAATATGTGGCCACAACTTCATCGCGTATGGCCCCCCCACACTGACCTCCGACCAACCTCGGGGGGGCCGTCCTCAGGCAAGGCATCCTCTGGCTGCATTGGGACACCACTCCTTATGGCAATGTTGTGAAATATCCCACACAGGACCACAATTTTCGAAACAATATCCGGCAAATACATGAGGTCGCCACCAGAGCGGTGGAGGCATCTGAATCGGTCTTTTAAAAGGCCGATACAGCACTCCACCACATGCCTGGTGGCTGTAAGTGCGGAATTATACTCACTTTGTGGCCCTGGTGTGGGAACCAAATAAGGAGTGAGCAGCCAGGGTGTGCAAGGGTAACCATTGTCTCCTGTGAAAAAACAAAACAAACATCAGGACCATTGTGTAACAAGCTTTGCATTGGTTTCAACAGAAGGTGTCAACTTACCCAGAAGCCATGCATCACCAGCTTGTAGGTTGTTTAATTTGTGCCAAATCCCTGATTGCCGGATGACGAAGGAATCATGTGCACTGCCGGGGAATTTGGCATTCAGGGACAGGATCTGGAGGGAGGCATCACATACCACCATTACATTCAGTGAATGAAAGTGCTTGCGGTTCCTAAAAATAGCCTCCAGCCTTGCTGGAGGCTGAAGTGGTATGTGAGTGCCATCCACAACCCCTATGATGTGTGGGAAGCCAGCTATTTGGTAAAAATTCGCCTTCGCCACATTAAGGGTACCCATATCCAATGGCATTTGAATAAAATGATGGAGGTGTTTAAAAAGGGCCTCCATCACTGCCCTCAGGATCCTTGAAAAGGAGGATTGGGATATTCCCGCAACTATTCCCACAGTGGTTTGAAAGGATCCTGAGGCACAAAAATGTAACACCGACATTAATTGAGTAAGTGGTGGTATTGCTGTAGGACTGTCAATTTGCCGTTCAAGATCACTTTCTACTAATGAGAGAGTGTCTATGATGATTTGGGGCGGCAGACGGTATCACCGTAACACCTCATCATCTGGCATTCCAAAAAGGGTGACACATGTTCTATATATCTGGGGCCTTGCATGCCTGCGAGGCCTATGCCTGGGACGAAGTTGAGGTTGGTCAGGTTCTGGAACCATGGCCAATATAATACGACCAACATCAACCTGAAATGGTAAGCCAGGTAGTTATTGTTTTAGACAAATGTGTAAAGAAAAATATACTTATCTTTTCTCAGAAATCCAAAGATGCTTACAGGCCTGGGACGTGTCATGTGCAGAACACCCCACATTTCAAAAGTAGAAAATATGTTTAAGATTCATTAAATAAAATATGATTGTAAACAAATTGTTTTCGTGAAAAAATAAAGGAGGGAGCACACATTAGTTCAGAAAATACTACGCTACATTTAGTGTTAAGACATGATTTTACACTGAAAATTTAAAAAAAAATTAGTTCGTAAAATAGTACGCTACTTTTACAGTTAAATCAAGACACATTAGTTCGTAAAATAGTACGCTACTTTTACAGTTAAATCAAGACACATTAGTTTGTAAAATAGTACGCTACTTTTACAGTTAAATCAAGACACATTAGTTCGCAAAATAGTATGCTACTTTTACAGTTAAATCAAGACACATTAGTTCGTAAAATAGTACGCTACTTTTACAGTTAAATCAAGACACATTAATTCGTAAAATAGCACGCTACTTTTACAGTAAAAACAAGACACATTAGTTTGCAAAATAGTATGCTACTTTTACAGTTAAATCAAGACACATTAGTTCGTAAAATAGTACGCTACTTTTACAGTTAAATCAAGACACATTAGTTCGCAAAATAGTACGCTACTTTTACAGTTAAATCAAGACACATTAGTTCGTAAAATAGTACGCTACTTTTACAGTTAAAACAAGACACATTAGTTCGCAAAATAGTACGCTACTTTTACAGTTAAATCAAGACACATTAGTTCGCTAAATAGTATGCTACTTTTACAGTTAAATCATGACACATTAGTTCGCAAAATAGTACGCTACTTTTACAGTTAAATCAAGACACATTAGTTCGCAAAATAGTACGCTACTTTTACAGTTAAAACCACTCAAACATTATTTCGCTAAATAGTAAGCTACATTTAGTGGTAAGACATGATTGTTCCCTGAAAAAAAAAAACATTACTTTGCAAAACATATGCTAAGAACAACACATCTTATTTGTAAAATCATGAAAACAAAAACACTTACCAAAAACAGACAAATATCCCAAAGTTCAAAAACTTCACTGAGGCAATGCCAAATTAACTGTAAACCAAAAAAAAAATATTAAAAACATTTGAAAGCTATTTACTATTTTTTTACGGTGGTTTTTGACAATACTTACTCCAAAAATCACCAAAAAATAGCCAAACAATAAAAAAAAAAACAACGGAAAAGAAAGAAGCTAGAAAAAAAACAAAATATCGCTCCGAAAATGTCCTCCTTCTACTCACTAAGCCTCAAAACCACTCCAACGCCAAACCTCCAACAAACAACATGCCACATCAACTCCAGTCACACCAAGCCATAAATAGTCTTTATTTTCCCGCTCAAATTAAGGATGGACAATAGGAGCGCACAGTCAATGATGCGGCCGAATAATTCTGACGCATGTATAAAAACGTCACTGAAAAGCCAAATCGGTCTGCTGTAGTGAGACCTGAAAGTCCAAAATGACTACAGAGCAGCAAAGCAGTGGCCAAGAGGCGCCAGGTAAGTATTTCTCTTTTTTGGGCAAAAGGATTTTGTTTAACAATAATTTAGGAAACATTTTACATTATAAATTTTAATCCCATTTTCAAAAAAGGTGTTGAGGATGCCATGGAAGAGGCTCCTGGGCCTAGTAGGCCAACTAAAGAAAAAAAAAAAAGGCAGCCACAATTCACAAGAAAGGAGATGGAGGTTTTGGTGCAAATGTGCAATGACAACCTGCCACAGGCAGCAAGGAATATGGGTTCAAGCCAGAAATGGAAAATGTGGGATGACATAGCCAGTGGTGTCATTAGGGTGGGTTATTGTGAACGTTCAACCCGGGAGGTCAAACGCCGGTACGTAAAAACTACATTTTAGTAAAAAGTGTTTACAGGTCCGAATACTGCCGGAATAATGCCAACTTTTTACCCAACAGATGGAGCGACTTCAAATATCGTCTTAAGCAAAAACTGGCTGATAGGGCTAGGCATGCAGGGGGGATAGGTGGGGGTCCCACCCCTGTGTCACTTGAGCTTACAGATTTGGAGGAGATGGCCCAGGGTTGTGTGCAGGATGAGGAGGTGTTTGGTGTGTCGAACATGGATACCGACATGCCCGACTTTGCGGCTCCTCATGTTGCCCCAGGTAAATGTTGTAATGTTAACAACTCAGAAATGTGTTTGGGACAATATCTAGATTATAATGTTACTCTTTTCTCTTTTTTCTCACAGAGACACAGGTGGATGAGTCTGCTCTAGAGGGGAGCTTTGGCTGCAGAATTTCTGCTGCCTCTGCAGGGGAGGAAGCAGTAGATCCGGCTGGGGACCCTGTGGAAGACAGTCCAGGGCATTCCCCCTCGCAGGCAGTGGGCCTCCTCACTGATCTCAATATTAAAACGGTTCAGCAGACTGAGATTCTGCTGAGGATGGACGCCAGTCTGCTACGGGTGGTGGACGCCCTGGAGCAAAGTGCTGCGGCCAACGTGAGCATTGCTAAGGCCCTGGCGGAAAATGCTGGGGCCAAAGTGCGAATAGCAAATGCCCTGGAGCAGCTCGTTCGCCAGCACATGTTGGAGCCGGCCTCCCTTCCTGCCGGAAAATCAGGACCCTCCACCTCTGGCACAACAACAGCCATCCCTCCAAATGTTCCTAGCCCTATGCCTAGTCCAGAGGCCACAACATCTGCCTCTGGCCAGGCCAGCAGAAGGACATCCCGGACCCGTTCAGCTCCCTTCCTACCCCGGCCAATCGGGCCAAAAGGTGATGACAGCACTGGCTAATTTTCCCACAATCCTTCTCAGTGTTTGCCCTATATTCCTTATTGCCCAAAACCTCCCTCTCCTTTCTTGTGAATTTTTTATTAATTGTGTTTGTTTGTGGATTTCAAATGCCACTTATTTTGTTTGTGTGTTTCTAAAATCATTTGTTATTTGATTTTACGTTATCAAGTTTTAATTATTTCCCCAAAATTTGAAAATAAATAAATAAATAAAGTTGAAAATCTGCACAATTCTATTGTTAATTTATTCAAAAACTGTTTAAAAGGTAATCCCGCAAACAACATTACAAACAATACAACGGAAATCTAAACATTATTTTAGAAAAAAAAACCAAGGGTTAAAAACAATTTATGAGTTTTAATTAACACTTAGCAAAAATCAAAAGGACGATTGTTTTCTTGAAGAAAAACAACAAACCTGCATACAATATTGTTGCCCTAAAAAAAAAAGAAAACACATTTGGCAAAAACTCGCAAATGTAAAATAAATTTGTAAGCTAATTGATTGTCTAACCCAGAAATTAGAAGCTGAGAAGTTCACCTGCGTACGGTTTTTTGCTAATAAAAAAAGGCTATTGGCTAAACACCTTACAAGCATTTTTGCAATTCAAAACTGATTGTTTTTGAGGCCTCAATTGATAAATCGGGAAACCATCGATGAGCCTCGGGAAGAACGAAGAGACCATCGTCATTGCGGTAGAGAATACCAGACCACAAGCTGAGCGAGCAGTTTTAATGGAAAGTGGATCAGACAGTGACGTAACACTTGTTCCGTTCACATTGGCCGTTCGCATCAGATAATTTATGTATGCCCAAAAAACGCCTCGACACGCCTGCGTTTTCCCATCTCCATCCCCGTCACCGCCCCAAAACGGACAGTTCTGTCAATCACATTTGACATGTCACTTCCTGTTCGATATTCTACGAACGACTGAAGAAATGATCGCAATCAGCCGTACGCACATGCGCACTGTTACACCGACGCATGCGTGGTTTAACAACATCGGATGACTACGAGTGTACGACCGCTTACGAGCGGCTCTGAATGAGGGCCTCGGTCCCTTAATTAAAACCCTCCCCCTCCCAAATAGCTCCAGTGTGTCAATCACACTGGAGCTGCAACAACATGCACACTGCGGCTCTGGCACATGCGCAGTGAAAATAACATTGATAGATTGCGACCACATCCTAATAGCATCCACCTATGAATCTGCTCAGAGTCCGGATGAGATTTGATGCAGTGAAAAGTTGCATTTCAGATGTTGGGTCATCACTTACCAGTCACAAAGGAAGTAACAATAACAGTTTTCTGATTTACTGCCTGGTGAGGGGAATTTGTGTATGAATGAACAATTACACGCAATGTATTTCTGAAAAGAATAAATAGATAAAAGCCTGACAAGCTGTCAGGCACTGTCTGCTGATTTAGTTAGGCAAGTACATTCCTCCTAACATAGTAACCTGCCACTGAGGAGTAAAGAGAGCATAATGGACGTATTAAGTTAAGCATAAACACTCCAATTATTTAATATTATTAAGCTCATTAAATCACATCATTTAGTATATTTTAAGTCAAAAGTTACTGTACATAGTCTTTAATGTGCAAGTGACCCCAACACAATGGAGTCAGTAACTTTGTTGCTAAACTAATATAAAGACTATAAATATAATCCTATCAATTCAACTAGTAATATTGCTGAGTCAATTTGTAACTCACAACGTATTTGCCTTATATACAGTTATATGTATTGTAATGTTGGCACCTCCAAGATTACTGTCACAAATGTTTCTGGAACAATAGCCTTCTGTTTTATTGTCAGACTGGTGAACAGCTAATAACCCTTGGCATTTCCGAGCACTATTCTAACACTGACCATCTATCATTAAGATCAGCCAGCTTCTTCAGCATTGATCATACTGCCCATATGGAACACAAGCCATTTAAATAGAGATGTGTGCAGACCCCCAAGGTTGTAGCAATACCACTTCAAGTGTTTTGATTCGGTATCAGTTTTGGATTTCTTTAAAAAAAACAGTTAATTTGGACTTGTACACATCCAATCCAAAACCCAAGCTCCAGTTTTTAGATCCGAGATCTGAATTTACACTTAGACCCGATCCAGGACTCGGCTCTACTTGGAACCCCATAAGTGATCCGAGCTGTGACACTGTTCTACTCGGAACACCAAAGTTCAGGTGTGTTCTGTTTTCAGCAGAATTTAACTGCTCATCTCTACTTTTAACCACTTGCCTGACATGGTCACATTTTTCTGACCACACCAGGCAGTGCTTTATCTGTTCTGGTCTCAATATTTTGACTAGTCAGATAAACAGCCTGGGCGGCTGCAGGAAGAGAATCATCCCACAGCTGCTGCTATCAGAGGGACCTTCCGGTCCCCCTGCTTGCCTGCACCTTTACCCATTGTCTGCTGTGCTGCCGATCAGTCAGCACAACAAGACCCCCTACCCAGCGGCTGCAGAGATTAGCAGCTGCTGGGAAAAGGTAAATTGACCCCCCCCACCCCCTCACCCCCAAGTGTACCTGGTGCCTGAAGCTACTGTGAAATGGAAGTCATGATGGTAGCGATGTGGTGTTCTGATGTTTCAAAAAATTATATTATACAAATATTGCAAAAATATACTGTATATTTTTTTAATGAAATCATTTTGGATAAGTTGAAATAGTTGTTCTTCACCTAATTCACTCATAAAAAATAAACACAATTTCTGAGTCAGTTAAGTGGTTAAATCCTACTGTAAGTTCCTCCCTAACTCTATCGTTATAGACCGATGTCAAAGCCATGTCTTTCTTTCCAATATTTTCACACCACTTACCTATAAAAAGCTGATTAGAAATAGAACAGGTGTGCTGTTTTGCTTTTCTGCACGGCGTCATCACAGCCAAACCTCAAAGCGTGCTAGACACGTACTATAGTAATGCAAAAGGGTAGGGGTGGAACTGCGATAAACCCTGGACAAAGGGTTAGCCTGTGTTGCTGCTATAAGCACTGCAAGGTCACTACTAACCTTGCAGGGTAGATATGGGTGAGGAAAACAAGTGGTGCTCAGCGCAGCCTATAGCCCTTGTTAAAAAATGACACAAAATATATTGATAATTAAAAAAAGTTATATTTATTAAACCATGTATATTGGGTAATAAAAGCATAAATATCCAAAAGCTGTATAATAACCAAATACCAGTATACAGCAAAAAAAACAATGGCACATATATACGAATAAGACATATAACAAAATGACAAGGACAGTTTGTGTGTAAATATCAGAGTACAATTTCTTAATCTTCAGTGCGTCTAATGTCAGACTCAAGAGTGATATGCCTTTGCGTTTTATACACTCTGGTAATACTTTAAGATTAATCTTCAGTGCGTCTAATGTCGCACTCAAGAGTGATACGCCTTAGCGCTTTATACACTCTGGTAACACTTAGAGTTAATTGGTGGTACCTAAAAGTCTGGTGATGTAGGGTTTGGTCCAAATAAGTTCGCAACTTGCGGTGAATGCCGCTGTGGCTAGAGGATCAATGTCCAAAATGCACCCAATGATATACGGTCCGTGTCCTAATATCCAATAGTATATAGTCTTTTGTGTATTTGGTTACCTTGCGTCTTTAGCTGTCTCCTTAGGGATATTACCTCCATAGTGACCTCTGGGTCTCATTCAGACCCGCTCGCGAGCGCAGGACGCTCGCAAGCGGGTCAATGTTACCCAAATGCGCATGCGCACGATGCTCCGGGTCTCGCACCAAAGGGGGCGTGCTATCGATGTTGATTGACAGCACGCCCCTTTTGGTGGGCGTGCCGGGGGCGTTGCTGCCAGACGGAGGCGTTCCCATGGGAACGCCTACCGTCTGAAGCTGGCCCCACTGACATCACTAGTGATGTCAGTGGGAGTGATTTGGGCTCTGATAGAGCCAAAATTACTCCAGGGCTTGCGGCAGCGAGACCCTACCGCAGGGTCTCCGTCGCAAGCCCGATGGTCGTGATGGTCTTGACCATCGCGACCATCATCATGGACACTCGCATAAGCTGTGGGTGGTAACCCACAGCTATGCGAGCGTCCATAAGGCCGCTCCAAGTTGAGCCAAGAGGGCCCTGATTCAGAGCGAGCGCTCTGGTCAGAGCGTCCGGCTCTGAATCAGGCCCTCTGTCTTTTCTCTGGAGTCCTAAGGTGCCAAGATGCTGCGAATCTGCTGGCAGACTACCCTTCTCTGCCACGTCCAGCGCCGTGCGGCTTGTAGACGTATTAATATATATACAATTTTTAATTATCAATATATTTTGTGTCATTTTTTAACAAGGGCTATAGGCTGCGCTGAGCACCACTTGTTTTCCTCACCCATACGTACTGTAGTAAGTTACTTATTTGCCGTAAATTCCATTTCCTAGCAGAATTAATTTGTGAAATACTGACTATACAAGGAGTGCAATTTTCTGTGTTTTTTTTTTCAACAATCCTGGCCTATGCTAGACTATGGAGAGGTGAGCCAGCTATTGTTTAGTTTGCCTCACGATTAGTTTGAATCCACAGTAGTGGTGTGCAGTGGTGCAGCTAGCTTTTCACATATAGTAAGGGGGAGTGAACACAGAAAAATAGGCTCTGTAGGCTCAGTTATTTCCCATGTGCCCCTTATAAGGCTCATAATACCACCCCATAATATCACCCACATTACCCAAATGTATGTCCATGTTTGTGGCCCCCTCTGTACTGTGCTCCCCCATTTGCATATCCTGTATTGTGCTGTTCCTTCACCAGTTTGATCTGAATTATGTTCCAAACAAAACTGTATAACCTGTTTTCTGTCCCTCCCCTCATCTGTATGTCCTATAGTGTTTATATTTTTGTATTGTTCCCCCACAACTCCCCACACCGTTTATTATTTATGAATAAGAATAACATACTGCGCTACCACTAACAGTGATGACATTATGTTTTATATATAACGTTATTTAGCACTTTGTTGTGGTCTTGTTGTCGGCGTGAAGAGTAATCATTTATTTTCAATTGAGGTAAGAAGTGAAAAGTTGAATATTAGACTGCGCTACCACTTACAGTGTTACAAGATTAATTATTTACGAATAAGAATAACACAATGCGCTACCACTTACAGTGTCACAAGATTAATTATTTAAGAATAAGAATAACACAATGCGCTATGACTTATAGTGTCACAATACGTGGACGATAAACTGCGGTCTGGCCAGCAGTGTTACCAAACAATAATAGCGCAGCTAAGTTGTTAACGCACACACACAAAAATATATCTTCTTTTTTTTGTGGATTGATATTGATATTATTAATTTAATTTCACATTTCTTTTTTTCACACTGGGAAAGAGCACCCCTGAATGATTCAGCAGCCCCTTTACGAACAACACAGACAGCACCCCTTTTTGATGGACAACAAAGCTCTCCTGCCGAGTGCGGAAAGACCACCTGCAGAGTCACAATTACGTGGATGATAAACTGCAGTCTGGCCGGCAGTGTCACCAAACAATAATAGCGCAGCTAAGTTGCACTGGGGTAGAGAACCTCTGATTGACAGAGCATCCCCCATGGACAACACAGCACCCCTTTCTGGACTGCAACCCTTGATGGACAGGACAACAAGAGCAGCCTTTATGTATAATAACACGGCAGCAGCCCCTTGATTGATAGGACAAGTGACATAGCAGCTGCAGCACCCACTGAAGCCCCCCTTTATATACTGCAGCCCCAGACCCTTTATGGACAACACAGCAGCAGCCTTCAGCCCCAGAACCCAACAGGACAAGTTGGTCAACACACTGACACAGACAGTGACAGCAACACGTCTGTTCAGTTCGCCATCCACACAAGCAGTGAAAATGGCGCAGATCAACGGGACTTTTATAGAATCCAAAACCCGCGAGAATCCGACCTCGGAAGGATGACGTTTGCCTCGTTCTGAGATCCGAGTCATGCGGGAAAACCCGAGCCTAGCTCGGTTCTCACCTCGGATCTGGAAGTTCAGGTGGGTCCGGTTCTCTGAGAACGGACCCGCTCATCTCTAGTGTCATATCATTTGTTTTCATGTTAGTAGGACAAATACTCTGACAGTAAATATCAGCTTTATTTTCCTGGCTGTTCTCATGCTAAGTGAAAGCAGCTCTTGTGCTACTAGCCTACTGGGATCTATCTGGTAAACTAGGACAGATAGGAAGTGATGGTTGGTAATTAGCGTCACTTTGAGCCTGATTTTGATACACACGCAAAAGCAAACGCAGCAGCATGTCTTGGCAGCTGCCTATCTGCGAGTTTATGCAAATGTGATACAAACTCCTTCCCTTGCCGTATAGCCAAATGTGAAAACAGAAATAAGATCCGCACAGACCCTCATGTATAAATTCCTTCCCTAATATTCAATTCATAAAGACATATATAATAATAATAATAATAATAATAATAATAATAAAGGGGAGGTACACCCAGGAATAAAAATAGACACAGTTCAAAAAAAAAGAAAAGAAAACCAAGTATTCCTGCAATGGGGAACTCATGGATTAATAATACTTAAAGATATATCATAAGTGACCCATAATCATTATTATAACATAACTTTTAATAAGTCCTTCAAAATAAGGTCAGCGAAATACTTAAACTTATCAATTTAAACTAATGTGTATTATTAATTGTTTATTGAATTGTAAATATTTATGTTTATATTGATTATTATAATAAAATTGTGTATTCGTGAATTAAAATTAGTGTCTTGATTCGTTCAATTCCACAAATCTACACTCCACACTATGGACCTCATTCAGAGTCGGTCAAAGCGGCCGCACGGTCGTACGGGAAAAGGGACCGGATATTCAAATGATTCCCTCACAAGTTGCGTCCCTAAGTTCGTATCGGTAGCTGGCCGACCAAGGGGAAGAAGCGGTCGGAATTCAAAAAAATACGCCCCCTTCTCGTACGCATTGCACGTCATCTCCGGGCATATAAGGATTAATCGAGACCATCGGGAACCATCGAAACTGGTCGTAGAGCTTAAGGTTGACCATACCCTCTCTTAAGCTCTACGATCATGTCAGTGTAAAAACCTCCCATGTCACATGTGCCATGACGCTACTTTGTTAATTATGCACTCCCATAAACCGTATGCACTCCCATAAAACGCCGTTCGCATAATTAGGCACGCCTGCGTTCGGATCTCCACTCCCCTGTTTTCAAGCACCTTCCCCTTTTACCACCCACAAACGCCTCATTCTGTCACTCAAACTACCGACCTGGCTGTGTTCAAGGAGAGAGAAATTTCTGATCATAGCGGCTAGTTTGCGCACGCGCATTGTGAACTTTACGCATGCGCAGTATAGCGAACATCGGTGGTGTACGACCGTGCGGCCACAACGACCGACTCTGAATGAGGTCCTATAACTCTGGATACAGTCCAATCTAGTTAACGATGTTCTATACTTCACATCGAGCTGTCTGATACTTGGTCAAATATTAATCACAAAACATTATCTGTATTAATAGATTCGATGTAGGATTTGATGATCTAATGGATACTTTAGCTTATCTGGGAATTCAGTAACCTACCTATCTTTTATTCCAATGATCAACGATTCCCATACACTGTTATGTTATCTATTGACATAAAGGTGCCTATCCATTAACAGACATAGAAACGACAGCACGATTATGACATTGTAATCGTGCTGTCATTTCTATGTCTGTGATGTGCCTACACTGAACGTTCAGTCGTTCAGTGTAGGGACAACCATCATCCCCCAACAAGCCGAACCTGACGTGATCGTCAGGTTGACCAGCATTCACGAGCGATGATAGATGTCAGAAACGACAAGCGGGCACGGGCATCGCTGGTCATTTCCGACCTAAATGTGCCCGATACATGCGTGATTTGCAAGTGATTGCACGATAACGATGTCGTTATCATGCAATCGCCTGCAAATATCGCTAAATGGATACCACCTTAAGTCTGCTAGATTCCTCCTGCTTCAGGAGCCCAATAACCCAGCAGTTAAATATATTAATAGTATTTTATTTTCCCATTATACAATACTCATTATATCGTGCACCATTATGAGATACACATAATATCGTGCACCATAATTGTCTTATACATCATCAGAATGATGCCTGCTGCGAGAAGCTGGTCATGTTCTATTTGGAAAAAGTTGTAGTATCCCAGATTGTTATAATATAATATAAATTGTATCCTGGACCTAAGGTCTCATTAAGAGACTCACAGTTCTCAGACTAGAGTATTCTTATGTTGTTTCTATTAATAGATGATGCAGACACAACCGTGGTGATACAATGTTTCAGAGTATGATGTTATATCTAAATATTAGTCCGTTTTATTATCCCACAATTATCCAAGGGTAAGTGTGCAGTGTACACACCCCATATAGTGGGCTGGAGGCAGATGCTTTCTTCACTCATTTGTAATTTATTTGTTAGTATAATTCATCTGCATAGCGGTCCTCCAGATAATCTATGTCAGGCTAGATGGTGCATCACAGTTCCCCATAAATCACCTTCCTCTCATAACACATATATTACTGGTGCGGGGGTGCGTCTATCGAAGCCCGTGTTATCTACAGTCAGAAATTCTATAACATAGGTCTTGGTTCTTGGAGACACAACATTAAAATCACATGGGACACACCAACATCGCATGTCCCACACAGTCCTGATGCGCGTTTCGCTGTCAGCTTAATCGTAGGAGCATGCTAAGTAAAAGCAGCTCTTATGCTACCAGCCTACTGGGAGCTATCTGGTTAACTAGGACAGAAAGGAAGCGATGGTTGGTAATTATGAGCCTGATTTTGATGGACACGCAAAAGCAAACGCAGCAACGTTTATTGGCGGCTGCCTGTCTGCGAGTTTATGGAAATGGCATACAAACTCCTTCCCCTGCCGTATAGCCAAATGTGCAAAGACTGAGACACTCACTTTTAGCACCCGTGCACGATGTAATACCGATTGGTGCATCCTTATACGACTCCATCGGTCGCACCATCGAAAATTGTACCAGCCCTATGGCAGGTGCAGTTTCCGAGTCTGACCATGGCCTGCTGTGCTTGTGTCTGTGTGTCCTTAAACGCTCAAATACCGCTTGGTGCAACTATAGATGCACCATCGGTTGCACCATCAAACTTGCACCAGCCATATGGCAGGTAGAGATTATTCGTCTGAATATGGCCTCCTGCGTGAACGATTCTGCGTCTCTGTAAGCAGTCGCTATCAACGACACGTCCACAACACTGCCATAACACACCTATAAGATGAACCATCTCCGTGTGTCCACTTAGTCACCTCCTGTTACCATCCAGGAATGCCCAATACATTTTCTAAACATTTCTGAGGCCATGCGTTTCCCATGCTCCTCTATCGCAACTGTGTGCGGACTCTGGGCACATACATAGTCCGACTTAGATGCATGCGCAGAAGAAAGAAATTGCTGCATTGTGTCTGATATCTGCAGTCCCTATCTGTCTAGCCATGCCCTTCAGAGTGTACATTACATCAGCCAAGGTGGATGTGAGCCCTCTGGCAAAATCTTCTCAAGAATTCTGAAAAAAATTAAAACAAAGGTTGTAAGAAGAACCAACCCCTTCTGTATACATGGTGCTGAGAGGAACTTTTTTAGCTTAACTCAGTCTGTTCTACAGAAGCTATCAATATCCCAACCGCAGGGAATCTGGCACTCAGAATGCCAGTGCTGGAATCCCAACACTTGTCAAAATCCCGGCGCCAGAAATCCAGACCGTTCGGAATCCCGGAGGTAAGTAGCGGGGTTGGGGGGAGGGTTAGCATTAGGGTTAGGCACTATAGGGAAGGTTAGGATTAGGCACTAAGAGGGGACAGTTAGGTTTAGCATGCGGGGAGGGGGAGGTTAGGTTTGGGCACTAGGGGGGTTAGGGTCAGGCACCAGGAAGGGAGGGTTAGGGTTTGGTTAGGGAGAGGGGAAGGGTTAGAACACTTACAACAAGTGTCGGTATTCTAATCCTGACGAGGTGCCGGTGTCAGGATTCTAACCGCCGGGATCCCGAGTGCCGGCATCCTGAATGCCGGCATCCCATACCCATCCCTTACAGAACATGAGAAAGAGAAGCAACAAAACAGCTGTTGCAGATGTACTGAATGCAGATTCTGTCCTTGAGTATATGTATGAGATTCTAGCAAAATACTAAATAGATGTGTACTTTTTTGGAGCTTTGTCCAATTGCATGACAAAACTAATGTTCGAAATGACAACCTTATTCATTTACAAGGATGGGGGCAACAATCCCTATTGGACAGTCTGTCTGTCTAACAAAGTATGACCCCTTCACCTCAGCTAAATTAAGAAAGCCTGTTGTCCAAATAATAGACTTAATAGACAACAAATTAGATCTGGTTGCCGAGTGTATGAGCAATGATATCAATGTATACAAAGGGCACTGCAGACTGTGAGGAAACACATTATAGCTGGAAACAGTCAGCAAATTGCTACTTGTCATTGACCAAGGGAATCAATACATACAATGGAAAATCATTTAAAGAGCCGGGCATTCCTATAGAGCAGGGATTCTCAAACTCGGTCCTCAAAGTACCCTAACAGTCCAGGTTTTGAGATGTGCGCCGACCTCGGTGTTGTGGTTTTGGATCTGTATTTCTTTTGAGGTTTTGGATCTGGATTTGGTTTTCAAAACAGTCCTTGTGTGTTTTGGTTTTGGATCTGTATTTTTATTTAAAAAATTATAAAAACTAGGGGTGAGCGGGTTCGGATTTCTGAAATCCGAACCCCCCCGAGCCCCCCCGATCCGAGTCCGATCTGAGTCAGGCTCGACTTTTCCCGCCTGACTCGGATCTGAAATCGAGGCAAAACGTCATCATCCCGCCTTCCGAGTCTCGCGGGTTTTGGATCCTATATAAGGTACCCGCGTCGGCGCCATTTTCTCACTCGGCTGTGGACAGTGAAGAGGGAGGGTGGGAGTTAGGGCTGGCTGGGCTGTGTAGTGTAGTGTAGTGTAGTGCTGCTGTTGTCCACTACTTCAAAGTCCATAGGGGCTGGCTGTGTTGTGCTGTGCTGCTGTTGTTAACAGGGGCTGTGTCCACTCCAAAGTCCTGTGCAGTGTCCCAGTCCTAAAGGGGAGCTGTAGTGTTGTCCAGGGGGTGCTCTGTCCATCAGGGGTGCTCCCCCCAAGTGCTAAAAAAATAATATATTTTCTGTGTTTGTGAATTGTGTGCGCAGTAGCCGCATGTGCATCAACAAAGTAGTGCCAAGCGTGCGCCTGTGTCATAAGTAAAGGGGCGGCTGGCTTGACCATTAAAGGGTGCTGTAACCCCCAAAGTACACTCCAGTCCAAACCAAAAAAAAGAATTATTTTCTGTGTTTGTGAATTGTGTGCGCAGTAGCCACACGTGCATCAACAAAGTAGTGCCAAGCGTGCGCCTGTGTCATAAGTAAAGGGCCGGCTGGCTTGACCGTTAAAGGGTGCTGTAACCCCCAAAGTACACTCCAAACCAAAAAAAAAATATTTTCTGTGTTTGTGAATTGTGTGCGCAGTAGCCGCACGTGCATCAACAAAGTAGTGCCAAGCGTGCACCTGTGTCATAAGTAAAGGGCCAGCTGGCTTGACCGTTAAAGGGTGCTGTAACCCCCAAAGTACACTCCAAACCAAAAAAAAATATATTTTCTGTGTTTGTGAATTGTGTGGGCAGTAGCCGCACGTGCATCAACAAAGTAGTGCCAAGCGTGCGCCTGTGTCATAAGTAAAGGGCCGGCTGGCTTGACCGTTAAAGGGTGCTGTAACTCCCAAAGTACACTCCAGTCCAAACCAAAAAAAAATATATTTTCTGTGTTTGTGAATTGTGTGCGCAGTAGCCACACGTGCATCAACAAAGTAGTGCCAAGCGTGCGCCTGTGTCATAAGTAAAGGGCCGGCTGGCTTGACCGTTAAAGGGTGCTGTAACCCCCAAAGTACACTCCAGTCCAAACCAAAAAAAAAAATTATTTTCTGTGTTTGTGAATTGTGTGCGCAGTAGCCGCACGTGCATCAACAAAGTAGTGCCAAGCGTGCGCCTGTGTCATAAGTAAAGGGCCGGCTGGCTTGACCGTTAAAGGGTGCTGTAACCCCCAAAGTACACTCCAAACCAAAAAAAAAATATTTTCTGTGTTTGTGAATTGTGTGCGCAGTAGCCGCACGTGCATCAACAAAGTAGTGCCAAGCGTGCACCTGTGTCATAAGTAAAGGGCCAGCTGGCTTGACCGTTAAAGGGTGCTGTAACCCCCAAAGTACACTCCAAACCAAAAAAAAATATATTTTCTGTGTTTGTGAATTGTGTGGGCAGTAGCCGCACGTGCATCAACAAAGTAGTGCCAAGCGTGCGCCTGTGTCATAAGTAAAGGGCCGGCTGGCTTGACCGTTAAAGGGTGCTGTAACTCCCAAAGTACACTCCAGTCCAAACCAAAAAAAAAATTATTTTCTGTGTTTGTGAATTGTGTGCGCAGTAGCCGCACGTGCATCAACAAAGTAGTGCCAAGCGTGCGCCTGTGTCATAAGTAAAGGGCCGGCTGCCTTGACCGTTAAAGGGTGCTGTTACCCCCAAGTACACTCCAGTCCAAACCAAAAAAATATATATTTTCTGTGTTTGTGAATTGTGTGCGCAGTATCCGCACGTGCATCAACAAAGTAGTGCCAAGCGTGCGCCTGTGTCATAAGTAAAGGGCCAGCTGGCTTGACCGTTAAAGGGTGCTGTAACCCCCAAAGTACACTCCAGTCCAAACCAAAAAAAAAATTATTTTCTGTGTTTGTGAATTGTGTGCGCAGTAGCCGCACGTGCATCAACAAACTAGTGCCAAGCGTGCGCCTGTGTCATAAGTAAAGGGCCGGCTGGCTTGACCGTTAAAGGGTGCTGTAACCCCCAAAGTACACTCCAGTCCAAACCAAAAAAAAAATTATTTTCTGTGTTTGTGAATTGTGTGCGCAGTATCCGCACGTGCATCAACAAAGTAGTGCCAAGCGTGCGCCTGTGTCATAAGTAAAGGGTCGGCTAGCTTGACCATTAAAGGGTGCTGTAACCCCCAAAGTACACTCCAGTCCAAACCAAAAATAAAATTATTTTCTGTGTTTGTGAATTGTGTGCGCAGTAGCCGCACGTGCATCAACAAAGTAGTGCCAAGCGTGCGCCTGTGTCATAAGTAAAGGGCCGGCTGGCTTGACCGTTAAAGGGTGCTGTAACCCCCAAAGTACACTCCAGTCCAAACCAAAAAAAAAATAATTTTCTGTGTTTGTGAATTGTGTGCGCAGTAGCCGCATGTGCATCAACAAAGTAGTGCCAAGCGTGCGCCTGTGTCATAAATAAAGGGTCGGATGGCTTGACCGTTAAAGGGTGCTGTAACCCCCAAAGTACACTCCAGTCCAAACCAAAAAAAAAATATTTTCTGTGTTTGTGAATTGTGTGCGCAGTATACGCACGTGCATCTACAAAGTAGTGCCAAGCGTGCGCCTGTGTCATAAGTAAAGGGCTGGCTGGCTTGACCGTTAAAGGGTGCTGTAACCCCCAAAGTACACTCCAAACCAAAAAAAAATTATTTTCTGTGTTTGTGAATTGTGTGCGCAGTAGCCGCACGTGCATCAACAAAGGAGCAGCGCCAAGCGTGCGCCTGTGTCCCACATGAGCCGGCTGGCTCATTTCTTAAAGGCTGGTGTAACCCACAAAGTGCACTACTCTCCAGCAAAAATAAAAAAATATTTTCTGTGTTTAGCCGCACGTATATATCAAATCGATATAACATAAATGGAGGACCAAACTTTCTCCGATAAAAATAAAATAGAGAAAGATCAAGAACCACTTCCTCCTAGTGCTGAAGCTGCTGCCACTAGTCATGACATAGACGATAACATGCCATCAACGTCGTCTGCCAAGGCCGATGCCCAATGTCATAATAGAGGGCACATACAATCCCAAATGACAAAGTTCAGGAAAATGACCTTGAAAAAAACATTTAAATCAGCTGAAGAGAAACGTAAACTTGCCAATATGCCATTTACGACACAGAGTGGCAAGGAACGGCTAAGGTCGATCCCTTATATGTTCATGACTAGTGGTTCAGCTTCACATGACGATGGAAGCCCTCCTCCCACTAAAAAAATCAAAAGAGTTAAGCTGGCAAAAGCACAGCGAAGAACTGTGCTTTCTAAGAAGATATCACAAATCCCCAAGGAGAGTCCAAGTGTGGTGGTGGTTGCGATGCCTGACCTTCCCAGCACTGGACGGGAAGAGGTGGCTCTTTCCACCATTTGCACGCCCCCTGCAAGTGCTGAAAGGAGCACCCACAGTCCACTTGCTGATATGCAAATTGAAGATGTCACTGTTGAAGTACAACAGGATGAGGATACTGGTATAGCTGGCGCTGAGGAGGAAGTTGGCGAGGAGGATTCTGATGGTGATGTGGTTTGTTTAAATCAGGCTCCGGGGGAGACAGTTGTTGTCCGTGGGATGAAAAAGCCCATCACGGTCATGCCTGGGCAGAAGACCAAACATTCCACCTCTTTGGTCTGGCAATATTTCTATCCAAATCCGGACAACAACTGTCTTGCCATATGTACCATATGTAAAGGAGAAATAAGTAGGGGTAGGGACGTCAACCACCTAGGAACATCCTCCCTTATACGGCACCTGCAGCGCGTTCATAAAAAGTTACTGTCAAGTTCAGAAACTTTGGCTAAGACCATAAGCAGTCCAGGGACACCTAAATTCCGTTGTCCTGTTGTATCCAAGCGCCTGCAAACCACACCGTCAACTCCCTCCTCGTCAATTTCCTCCTTAGTCAGGATCGGAAGTAGTCCTGCAGGCCATGTCACTGGCATGACTGACTCTCCTATCCGGGATTCCTCCAGAGGATCCTGCATTGCTACGCCTACTGCTGCTGCTGTTGCCGCTGCTGGGAGTCATTCATCATCCCAGAGAGGAAGTAGGAACACCACCACTTTTACTAAACAATTGACCCTCCAACAGTCCTTAGCGAGGAGGATGAAGTACGACAGCAGTCATCCTGAAGCAAAACGTATAACTGAGGCCTTGACTGCTATGTTGGTGTTAGACGTGCGTCCGGTATCCGCCATTAGTGCAGTGGGATTTAGACAATTGATGGAGGTAGTGTGTCCCCGGTTCCAAATCCCGTCTAGATTCCACATCACTAGGCAGGCGATACCGAGACTGTACAGAAACGTCAGAAAAAGTGTCCTCAGTGTCCTGAAAAATGCCGTTGTACCCAATGTCCACTTAACCACGGACATGTGGACAAGTGGAACAGGGCAGACTAAGGACTATATGACTGTGACAGCCCACTGGGTAGATGTATCACCTTACGCAGCAACAGCAGCAGCGTCAACAGTAGCAGCATCTCAGAAACGCCAGCTTGTTCCAAGGCAGGCTACGCTGTGTATCACTGGTTTCAGTAAGAGGCACACCACCGACAACCTCTTAGAGAAACTGAGGGAAATCATCGCCCAGTGGCTTACCCCACTTAGACTCTCCTGGGGATTTGTGATATCTGACAACGCCACCAATATTGTGCGGGCATTACATCTGGGCAAATTCCAGCACGTCCCATGTTTTGCTCACACAATAAACTTGGTGGTGCAGAATTTTCTGAAAAGCGGCAGGGGCGTGCAGGAGACGCTTTGGGTGGCCCAAAAAATTTCTGGCCACTTTCGCCATTCAGCGACTGCGTGCTGAAGACTGGAGCGCCAGCAAACACTCTTGAACCTGCCCCACCATCACCTGAAGCAAGAGGTTGTGACGCGGTGGAACTCAACCCTCTATATGCTTCAAAGGATGGAGGAGCAGCAAAAGGCCATACAAGCCTATACATCCACCTATGACATAGGCAAAGGAGGGGGTATGCACCTGACTCAAGCGCAGTGGAGAATGATTTCCGTGTTGTGCTAGGTTCTCCAGCCCTTCGAACTTGCCACACGTGAAGTCAGTTCAGACACTGCCAGCTTGAGTCAGGTCATTCCCCTCATCAGGCTTTTGCAGATGCAGCTGGAGAAAGTGAAGGAGGAGCTAAGATGGAGCGATTCCGCTCGGCATGTGGGACTTGTGGATGAAGCCCTTCATTCGCTTTGACAGGATTCCAGGGTGGTCAATCTGTTGAAATCAGACCACTACATTTTGGCCACCGTGCTCGATCCTAGGTTTAAAGCCTATGTGGTGTCTCTCTTTCCGGCCGACACAAGCCTGCAGAGGTGCAAAGACCTGCTGGTGAACACACTGTCAGCTGAAGTGGAACGTGACACGTCAACAGCTCCTTCTTCATTTTCTCCCGCAACTGGGGCTGCCAGGAAAAAACTTAGGTATCCTAAGCAACCCGCTGGCGGTGATGCAGGGCAGGCAGGACCAAGTTTGGACATCTGGTCCGGACTGAAGGACCTGGCAACAATTTCTGACATGTCTACTGTCACTGCATATGATACTGTCACCATTGACAGAATGGTGGAGGATTACATCGGTGACAGCATCCAAGTAGGCATGTCAGACAGTCCATACCTGTACTGGCTGGAAAAAGAGGCAATTTGGAGGCCCCTGTACAAACTGGCTCTATTTTACCTGAGTTGCCCCCCCTCCAGTGTGTACTCCGAAAGAGTGTTTAGTGCAGCCGGGAAACTTGTCAGCGAAAGGCGTAGGACGTTGCTTCCACAGAATGTGGTGAAGATGATGTTCATCAAAATGAATTATCAGCTCTTCCAGGGAGACCAGCCTCCAGAACATACAGAGGGACCTGTGGTGGTGGATTCAAGTGGGGACGAGTTAATGCTTTGTGAGGATGAGGATGTACACACTGAAGAGGGTGAGGAATCGGTGGATGAGGAGGATGAGGATGACATCTTGCCTCCGTAGAGCCAGTTTGTGCAGGGACAGATTAATTGCCAGCTTGTTTTGTGGGGGCCCAAACGAACCAATCATTTCAGCCACAGTCGTGTGGCAGACCCTGGCGCTGAAATGATTGCTTTGTTAAAGTGTGCATGTCCTGTTTATACAACATAAGGGTGGGTGGGAGGGCCCAAGGACAATTCCATCTTGCACCTCTTTTTTTTCTTTGCATTATGTACAGTTTGGGGCGTAGTTTTTCAAACTGCCATCCTGTCTGCCACTGCAGTTTCACGCCTAGATGGGTCACGTGTTTGTGCCGCCCACTCGTGTCGCTTAGCATAGTCATCCAGCTACCTCGGTGCAACCTTTTGGACATAAAAACACTATTGTGAGGTGTTCAGAATAGACTGGAAATGAGTGGAAATTAAGTTTATTGAGGTTAATAATAGCATAGGAGCAGAAAAACCTACAAATTCTGTGATTTTAGCTGTTTTTATGCCTTTTTTCAAAAAAATACAGATCCAAAACACAAAACCCAGAACCCAGAACATGGAAGGGTGGTTTTGGCAAAACCAATCCAGATCCAAAACACGAAGAAAGATCCAGATCCAAAACCAAAACACAAAACACGAAAAGTGGCCGGTGCACACTCCTAATAAAAACTAGGGATGTGAACCGACCCCTGTGTTTTGGTTTTGGATATATATCTCCTTCTGTTTTGGATCTGGATTTGGTTTTGCCAAAACCACCCCTTGCGTGTTTTAGTTTTGGATCTGTATTTTTTTTCAAAAATTGATAAAAACAGTTAAAAGCACATAATTTGTTTTTTTGTTCCTACAGTATTATTAACCTCAACATTAACATTAATTTCCACTCGTTTCCAATCAATTGTGACCACCTCACAGCCCACAATATTGTTTTTGTCCGGTTTAGGCCCAAAATTTGCACCAAGCTGGCTGACTAAGCTAAGCGCCAGCAGCGGGTGGCACAATTACGTTGCAGTTCAACTTCCAACATGGCACATAAGGAAACATATGCTTTTCTTAATCAAGAGATGATGCAGGGAGGAGGTGATGGTGTGGCTAAGAGACAATGCAGGGGGAGTTGATGGTGTTTCGAGAGATGATGCAGGGGGGTGTTCATTTCTTATGTGGGGCAGCTGGCTGCATTTGTGTGTGTGTAAGTGTGTGTCTCTCTATAGGCTTTCAGTGTGTGTGTAAGGGTGTCTGTATAGGCTTATGTGTGTGGAAGTGTCCGTATAGGCTTTCAGTGTGTGTATAAGTGTGTGTCTGTATAGGCTTTGTGTGTGTGTGTCTGTATAGGCTTTCAGTGTGAGTATAAGTGTGTATCTGTATAGGCTTTGTGTGTGTGTATAAGTGTGTGTGTATAGGCTTTCAGTGTCTGCCTGTATACGCTTTGTGTGTGTATAAGTGTGTGTCTGTATGGGCTTTGTGTTTATGTAAGTTTCTGTCTGTATAGGCTTTGGGTGTGTGTGTGTGTGTGTCTGTCTGTCTGTATAGGCTTTGTGTGTGTAAGTGTGTCTGTATAGGCTTTCAGTGTGTGTCTGTATAGGCTTTCTGTGTGTAAAAGTGTGTGTCTGTATGGGCTTTGTGTGTATGTAAGTTTATGTCTGTATAGGCTTTGTGTGTGTAAGTGTGTCTGTATAGGCTTTCAGTGTTTGTATAAGTGTCTGTCTGTATAGGCTTTGTGTGTTTGTCTGTATAGGCTTTGTGTGTGTAAGTGTGTCTGTATAGGCTTTCAGTGTGTGTGTGTCTGTATAGGCTTTCAATGTGTAAGTGTCTGTCTGTACAGGCTTTGTGTGTCTGTATAGGCTTTGCATGTGTGTAAGTGTCTCTGTATAGGCTTTCAGTGTGTGTAGAAGTGTGTGTCTGTATAGGCTTTGCGTGTGTGTGTAAGTGTCTATATGTATAGGCTTTGTGTGTGTGTAAGTGTGTTTCTGTATAGTCTTTGTGTGTAAGTGTCTTTATAGGCTTTCAGTGTGTCTGTGTGTGTATATGTGTCATGGTGTATGCATCATGGTGTATGTGAAAGTGTATCAGTCTGTGTGTAAATGTGTCAGCGTGTGTGTGTATATATGTGTCAGTGTTTGTGTGTATTATGAATACCAAATAATCGCTAAACAGAAACAGTTGCTTTCCAGACTTATATTGTGGTTCCAAAGCACAAAAGTTCTTATTGCAATAAAAAGAAAGTGACATGCTTTGATCTAACACAATTAGCGCAAAATACAATTAAATACAAAGGTACAGCCGATCCATACGCTAGCGCTCTGGATCCAGATTTCCCGGCATCAAACGTGAAGCCTCCATCAGGAAAGAAAGAAGATGACTGACTATAGGACCGAGAGCACTAATTTATATATCTTACAGAGAGTGGACAATGCAATAGAAATGAGCTGGCATAATTTCATTGGTTCTTGCTCTTGGTTCTTCTGGTACGATGCATGTCATAGGTCAGTTTGTCCAGTGATAGTTCAGCCCTCCAATAGCTCTTTGTGTATCTTTCCTGTCGATGAACAAGTTTAAACTAGTAAAAGACACTGCATACAGATTTACATTCTAACCACTAATTTCATATAATTCATAACTTGCAGACGCATGATGCAATCTCCTTGCCGATAGAACCGGAGATCTGCAAATAAACAATGATTCAGAATGGTACTAAACATGACTTGTATTTTAGTTTCTATACCTTAAACAGCATATACTTTACATTTCATAACATAAGTATTAGCTAATAAAACCTTTAACATTAAGCTTAATGCTTGGGAACCTTTTTATAAGAGATTGCATGTGTGGGAGTGAGAATATTGTGTAAAGTCGCTAGTATGCGCTGTGCGTCTATGTGTTTTGTGCTTATCTGTGTTTGATTAACAGTGCAACTGTGTGTTGTGCGTCTTATATATTTTTATATGTATTATTTAATGTGCGTATAGGTTATAGTAGGACTTTCAACAATAAGCGGTATTAAAGCAGATGCACGATGCTAATAATCAAATATAGCATCGTACGCAATGACTCCATGCTGGTGACACAAGATGGCGTCATCAGGGGTGACACAAAATGGCGTCGGCAGGGGCAATGCAAAATGGCGTCGTCAGGGGCGACACAAAATGGCTATCTGATCTCAGCCAGTCATCCAGCTTCGACAGTATGTATATGTGTCAGTGTGTGTGTGTGTATATATTATCGATTCCTACCTATCTATACACTCTAAAATGTCACTATTTAGTGTTGTAAGTCGCACAATAAATAATTACTCTTCAGACTTTGATTGTGTTTCCAAAGCACAAAAAGATATTATTCACCAAAAAGCAGATAATTACACGCTGTGATCTAAATACAATTAGCGCAAACAATTTATACAATCACAAGGTACAGTTGTTACATACGCATGCGCTCTGGATCCAGATCCCGGCATCAAAGATGAAACCTCTGTCAACAGCAAAGAAAAGATGGCTGACTAGCTAGATTCAGAGAGCTTGCATATACATCCTTACAGAGATAGGCAATACAATAGAACAAGTTGGCATAATCCCATTGGTTCTTCTTCCTGGTTCATCTGTTACAGTACAGTTCATAGGTCAGTTCGTATGATCATAGTCCAGCATCCAACAGCTCTTTGTGTCCATTTTCCCGCTGAATAACAAGTCTAAACTGGCTGCATTACAGAGTACATTTTAATGCCTATCTTTCTATGGTCCATAATTTGCAGACGCATGTTGTGATTTCCTCACCGATGAAACCAGAAATCTGCAAATATACAGTGGTTTAGAATGACACCAAACACGGTCTGCTTATCATGTACTATACCTTAGATATCAAATAACATGTATTTCACAACATTACTGATAATGAATAAAACCTTAAATATTAACCTTAATGCTAGGGAACCTTTTTATATAAGTGTGCAGTGTGTAAGTATAACAATATTGTGTATAGTCACTAGTTAGCGTTGTGCGACTACGTGTTTGTGGAGTACACCGTGGTACGTGTTTTGCAGGGTTGTTCATATTATATGTTTTAGTAAATGTCTGTTTATAATGAGGACTTTTAACATTGTTCTATTGCGTGGGAATCGCACAAAGCTAAATAATAGCATCGCCGTATGTACTTACAATGTGTGAGATTCGCTAAAATGGCGCTGAGCGGGTATTCGCAAAATGGTGTCTTGCGGCCATTCGCAAAATGGCGTTGTGCAGATTTTAATTTCAACAGATTCTGTCGACAGTCCACCCTTTGATAGCAAACATCATGATATCACACTCTGATTTTAAAAATAATTTAGGCTTACACTATGACATATTTAATTTTATATTATGGTATTGTACAAGGTGGTTCTTTAAACCATCAATAATGTGTCTCTAGGGGGAGGCATAAAACTACCCTTATACGTGCACCGCAGATCTTGAGAGATCATTGGAAAGATGTGGGGATGCACCTAACCTATAAAGGAAGTCTTGAAGGGGATTAGGGACTTACATTATATAAGATGTTTAAAAATAACATTTCATAATACATTTCATGCATTGATAAATTTATACAATGGTACATTCTAGTTCAGGGTTGTAATGCAGTCCTACATTTACTTCAGTATTCATATTGTTACTTCTAAGCACCATCAAAATTTCATTCTATTGGTTTACCTTATCTTTACATTTTCCATATTTCAACACAGTAGGAGCACACCTGACACATAAGTCAATTACTATGATGACAGCCAATATGAGGATCAGAGTTTACCTATACTACTGTAGCAACCATTTCCTGGACTCACTCTCCTAGACCGGAAAACCATTTCACTGGGTTCAACCATGAAACCCATTCCTCTACCTTCTCCTCTACTTCAGCCATTGAAGCATTATGGTTCTTCCGAAATTCCCATTTCAGCTGCAGAATTTTGTCCATCTTCCGGTCTATCACCTCCTTGGGGTCACCAGTGTTATTTGTAATATATGTGCAACTAGTGTATGTTGCACCAGTTCTTTCTTGTAAGCTTGCAACTCCCTACATGTATACCTAAATGTGTCATACATCTCCGTGATATTATCTATTAATTTTGCAAGATCTTGGATATATCTAAAATTTTGTGTACCCCGAGCGATCCTGGTGGGATCCAATGCGACTAAAACTTGAAAGCCAGTTGTTTCACTAATTAACTGTGTGGTTTATGTACATCACCAGGTATCATATTTCTTTTGTCACGGTGTTCATACTGTGTGTGAAGATATGGTGATGGTGTGTTTTTATGAATACCAAGCATTTCACCATGTGTAAGGGTCATAACTTCTGGGACTACTCTTCCCAGGTAACACAAACCTTCAGAACTTGGAGAGAGCCACTTATACGCTTTTCTACCACATGAGAACATAAGTATTTGTAAACAACAGTAACTCACACATTTCCTTAGCAAGTGATCCTACTTCAGGTTCTCCAATTTGACTCATACAAGTTTCTCGTTGTAATATCTTGGCACAATATCCTTCTGGTACCCTATCAATCATTTATTTGATATTACTTAGTGTATATTTATATCGGAAGTGTCTTCCACCCAACTTAATTGTGCGTAACAGTTCAAAATTTATAGGTTCATTATCAGCTCTTAGTGAGATGGTCATTGTCTGGTTATTCCCCATCACCTCCCAACTTCCTGGGTCATTGGAGTTGGTGATGTTCAAACATAAAAGTGATTTATCTACTTGGTATTGGTGGAGTTTGAAATAAGGTGGTTTGGACTTAAGAAATTTTCCATCCAGTGCATGCCCTCTTTACGATTCTAAGACCTCAGAGACATTTAATGGAAATGGCACTAACCCTACATTATGCTGTCCCTGAGGCACATGAGAACACACCCAGCAGTCTGTTTGGTTTAAAACTTTGCCCACCATGGTATGATAATCCTCTAAAGGATACCCACCCCAGTACTGGTTATACTTAGGTTGGCACTGCTGCTTACAATTCTCATTAATTTTGGACCCACAAAACTCACACATACAATAATCCTCAGACGATAGACCTTCACACTGTCTCCAAGTTTCCAACATAGCAGATCTCTTAACAATTACTGTACTGGGTTTGGTCAGATACTCCCCTGATTGGTTTAGCACTCCTTCTCCCAACTTCACTCCATTGATATCACCATCAGCATCCCTCTCCGTCCTCTGTCCTTCATCACAGAAACCAGAGATCCCTAAACAACCCAAGATAATGAGAACTCTGGGAGAAAACACAAAGATAACCACAGGAGACAAATCCATTGCTGAAAACAATGATCTACAAGTTTCTTTAGCTCAGGTGTCTCACTGTAACCTTTAACCTTCCCAGAACAGACTCGCAATTGACAGGTCTATGTTATCTGCCTCGATTCCACCTTGTCTCTCCACCATTTGGTTGACCTCCTTACAGTGAGTGGAATGGACCCAGGTATCTCTCTCTCTGCCACTTTCAATAAAGTTGTACTCATCAGCAACACCTGATAGGACCTTCCCACCGATCTGTCAAACAACCTCAATGCAAGAAATTTCTGATCATAACAAATTCTCCAGGTTCAACATCATGACAGTTTGTTTCTGGCATATCATGTGATAACAATTTCAGTTTCTGCTGTTGCTGTTTTAACTGTTTACTCATTGTTATAAGATACCTTACAGTAACCTCGTTGTTACTTTTCAAATATTCCTGTGGATTTGTAATCAATTGAGGTTGTCTACCAAACAGTATTTCAAAGGGGGGCAGATTGAGTCGGGGTATAGGAGTTGTCCTGATACTATGAAGGACAAGTGGTAGTGCTTCTGACCAACCCAGTCCAGTTTCTGCCATGATGTTACTTAATTTATTTTTAATAGTCCCGTTCATCCTCTCCAACTTCACTAGCTTGCGGTCGGTAAGTGGTGTGGAGTCTTCTATTAATACCCATTAGCTTACACATGTTTTGGAAGACATCACCTGTGAAATGAGTACCCCTATCACTTTCAATAATTCTAGGGATACCGTATCTGCATTCAAACTCCTGAACTATTTTCTTAGCAGTAAACGCAGCAGTATTAGTGGCAGCTGGGTATGCCTCAACCCAATTAGACAACACATCAGTGCACACTAATACATATGTGAGATTGCTGCAGGGTGGTAATTGGATGAAATCAATTTGTATTACCTGAAAAGGTCTGTCGGTCGGAGGAATGTGGGATGGTTCGGTAGGGATTGTTTTTCCAATGTTTTTCCTCAAGCAGGTCAGACAGGACTTTGCTATCTTTTCCACTTGGGAAGAAAAACCCGGTACACACCAGTATACTCTCACCAATTTGCACATACCTTGCTTTCCCAAGTGAGTCAGACCATGCGCTGCCTCAGCCAGGCTTGGGTAGCACGCCTTGGGGACTACTGGCTTACCTTGTCCATCTCTCCAGAGTCCAGAGGACTCTTATCCACATCCCTTGGACCTCTGGACTGCCTTTTCCTGAATGGAACACAAATTTTGCATCTCAATTAATTTCTGCATGTCAATCATTTGAAACGTCATTTGGTTAATTGGCACATTCACTATTAACCCTGCTGCCCATTTGGCAGTTTTGTCTGTCTGGTTGTTGCCCAATGACACCCGATCATCCTCACATGTATAGGCTTTACACTTAATTACGGCCACTGCCTTAGGCAATTGGATCGCTGTCAGTAGTCCTTTTATATTTCTGGACTGTACGACTGATGTGCCTGCTGCTCTCATAAAATTTCTCAGACGCCATAAAGCACCGAAATCATATACCACCCCGAAGGCATACTTGGAGTCAGTGTAGATATTAGCAGATTTACCTTCTGCTAATTCACAAGCTCTTTTAGTGCCACCAGCTCCACCACTTGGGCCGAATGAGGTGGACCTAGAGGTTCAGCCTCTATGATGTCTTCATCATTTACCACAGCATAACCTGTAAATAACTCTCCAGTGTCAGTTTGTCTATGACAACTCCCATCCATGTAAAATGTCACATCTACATTTTCTAAAGGTGTGTCCCGTATGTCAGGTCTTGCAGTAAAGGTCTGATTCAGATATTCCATACAATCATGTGCATAAACATACCTGCAGAACTCACCTTCCGCTAGCAACTCACCTCTCTCCACCCTTTGTGCATCCTGTTACACATATGGTAAATACGTTGCTGGATTTAACGTACTGCACCGTTTAAGGGTGATGTTTGCAGGTGCTATTAGGGCTAGTTCCCATTTTGTGAACCTAGCTAAGGAGACAAGTCTGGTTTGGGCAGAATTCAGCAAAGCAGATACAGCATGGGGAGTATAGACAATCATATCATGGCCTAATACTACATCCTCACTCTTACTGACCAATAGAGCAGTTGCTGCTACACTTCTAAAACATGTTTGGAGTGATCTTGCCACAGTGTCCAATTGTGCACTGTAATATGCTACGGGCTACTGGCATCACCATGTTTTTGTATGAGGACACCTGCTGCACAACCATTAGCTTCCGTACAGTACAAATCAAAAGGTTTTTCATAATCAGGTATTCCCATTGCAGGTGCTCTTGTCAGACTATCCTTAAGATTAAGGAAAGCCTGCTCTGTTTCCTCTGTGTGTATGACATGATCGGGCTTTGAGGAAGAGACTAAGGCTCTTATTCAGACCCGGTTGTTAGATGCAAGCGGTCGCTCTGATTGAGGGCGGCCACTTGCATCTTGAAGTGCGGCCTCCTGGTCACTAGCTAAGCTGTGTGTTACCACCCACAGCTTAGCGACTGACCAGGGTGATGGTCGCGGTGATCAGGACCATCGTGACCATCGGGGCTTGTGACGAGACCCTAAGGATCTCGGCACTCGCAAGCCCCAGGGAGCTTCCCTTTGCTGATGTCAGTGGGGCCGCCCCCAAATGGCAAGCATTCTGTTGGGAACGCCTCCATTTGGCCAGCCATCCCCCCCTGGCCCGCCATCCAAACAGGGCAAGCTGTAAATCAAATTCGACAGCTCACCCCCTTTGGTGCAAGACCTAGAGCAACAGAGTGGCCATCGCTAGCCAGGTCTCGTGCATGCGCACATCAGAGCCGGCAAACATCGACCCGGTTGCGAGCGCTCAGCGCTTGCGACCGGGTCTGAATGAGGCCCTAAGTCCTGTAATGGCAAGGCCAGAATAGAAAAACCTGGGTTCCACATTCTGCAGTATCCACACATTGCCTAGAAGGTACGGATTTGCTGTAGGTTCTGCAGCAGTGTCATGGTCTGTATGGCTTGGATTCTGTCATTGGTCATATGTCATAACCCCTGGGTTAGGCAATGTCCCAAGTATTTAACCCTGGACTGGCATGGCTGTAATTTGTCCTTAGCAGCCTTGTGTCCTGTTTGCGAGAGATGAAGCAATAAAAGTTTAGTATCATTTAAACATGACATAAATGAATCAGAACATAACAATAAATCGTCCACATACTGTATTAGAACAGATCCATTGGCAGGTTGAAAAGATTGTAAACAGTCATGTAAGGGCTGGGAGAAGATACTGGGGCTGTCTATGAAGCCCTGGGGCAATCGTGTCAATGTGTATTGTACACCCCTATATGTAAAAGCGAATAGGTACTGACAGTCTGGATGGAGAGGTATAGAGAAGAAAGCAGAACAGAGGTCAATGACAGTGAAATGGGTTGCATTTGGTGGGATCTGCATGAGAATGAGAATGACAAGACTAAGGAAAATTGGCTCTCTACTACCCCTCTAAGGTCTTGTACCAGCCTGTAACCACTCACACCACTCTTTTTCACAGGAAAGATGGGACTGTTGGCTACACTTGTTGTACAGACTAAAATTCCCTGTTGTAATAACCGCTCAATTATGGGATAAACCCCTATCTCTACCTCCTGTTTTAACGGGTACTGGGGATTTTTGGAGCTTGCCTACCGCTTTTTAGATTTACTATTACGGGAACTATGTTTGCCATCAATCCAGTGTCCTGTCCATCTTTGGTCCAAAGTGAATCTGGTAATTGGGATAACATTTGATCTACCTGAGATGGATTTTTACCTGTACCAGTAGAGTGATACATTAACCTTTGGGGAGTGTCCAATATATCTCTCACCTTGTGTGCCACTCTCTCTGGAATATCTAAGAATATACCATCAGGGGTACAATATATGACACATCCCATCTTACATAACAAATCCCTTCCCAGTAGGTTAGTAGGGGCCGCTGCTGCCAGGAGAAAAGAATGCCTGGTATGCAATGGCCCAATAGTAACCTCTGTGGATTTGGTTAAAGGATAATGTTGCACTTTACCCATTACACCCATTGCTGGTACTGTTTCGCTGGTCACCTGTAAATTAGCTGGAGATTTTATCACTGATCTGGTCACCCCTGTGTCTACAAGAAAAGGATGTTTAGTACCAGCTATATCAATTAACATTACAGGTTCTTCTCTAACATCCCCAGTTAACCTGACTGACTGTAGACTACAGGTATGACCTTACCCCTAGCATTGACTCTCACTCTCCAATACAGCATTTAAGGCCACAATTGGAGCTTGTGACTGTGGAGTATTCCCTGTATTCTGCATATATCCCTTACATGGATATCTAGGTACTCTCTGGTTAGGGGGTCCTACCCTCTTCACCTTACAGTTCCTACTTACATGTCCCACTTGGTTGCAGTTAAAACACCTTCGTGAGTGGAGTGGGGGGAAAGGTTGTTGCGTACGTTGAGCGGTAGAGAAAGATTGTGAGTGTGGGTATGAATTTTGAGGGTAATATGGTGGCTGTGGATAGAATGGGTTTTGTGGTTGTGTGTGATAAGTGGGGTAGGGCTGTGTTTGTGGTGGTGCAGGATTGGTGAGGGCATATAGCTGTGCAGGTGCATGTGTGTCTGGTGGCTGTGATGGTATATTCATTCCTTCTAAAGCTTGAATTCTTGAGGATGTTTTCATCATGCTCAATAGCAGACTCCCTGAGTGTGTCTACAGTAACTCCCCTCCAGCCAGGTAGAGAGGTCTGGACTCGGGTCTTTAGATTGTCTTTAAGACCATCCATAAGTACCATGATGACCATTTCCCTATGGTGAGTGCTATCTTTAATATCTTCTATTCTGGGTGATAGTCTGCAGAGCTCGGGTACAGTAATCTTCTGCAGATTCACTCTCTTTTTGTTGTATGGTGAAAATTTTAATCCAGTTAACTACTGCCGGAAAATATACACCCAATTGAGTTATTATGCGGGTAATGTTACCTTGGTTATCCTTGTCTGTTAAGGGACCATCTCCCTCCAATACGCAATCCGTGATAAACTTTTTCACATTGGTATTGTGCGGAAGACACGCCCTTAGCACCATTCGCCAATCTTTATTGGTTGGCTCGTGAGCATTACAAAAATTTTTCGCAAATCTTTGGCATTTTGCTAATTCCTTCTTAGGGTCAGGGAAGTCGGTCATTATGGAATTTAGCTCAGCTCTTGTCCAAGGACAATGCATCACTACATCCCTTGTGGGCACCACACCATTCGTATCCGGATTCCCATTGGGAACAGTTATTGTCCGGATGGGATGGAGACCAGCCACACTGTTACCTTTGACTTTGTTACCTGGCTGGGGATTTAGTCTATTACTGCTACGTACAGGATTAGCAACTTCCGTTACAGGTAAAGCGGATGTTAACACTTCCTGTACTACCACTGATGAGGATGGGGCCACCTCCTGTGCTTGTTGTAATGGAACATCTAACATTTGTTCGGCATGGGAAATGGCAGACATAACAACTGGTTCATCATCTGCATCATAAACATTTTCCTTGTGATTACACAAGAGAGGGTAGAGGTTACATGTTAAATTTTTATGAGTTTTTACATTGACTGTACCTCCACCCCCATCCACATAGGGCGGTGCTGGTGCGCATGAACTACTGACATTACCTTCCACAACGCTACCTTGCTGTACGTGCACACTATTTTGCGGCGCATACGCAACACTGTTTAGCGCTGCATTGTGCCCCTCCCCTGCATTGTGCCCCTCCCCTGCACACTCCCCTGTATTGTGCGCGCAACGCTGGTCTGCGTCACATGCACACCCTTAAGCCATGTATCCCCCTCGTGCTGCCATAACGTTAAACACTTTATCTTTTTCATTCGAGAGTGCACCATACATATGCTATCTTGGACATTGTTCAATACCTCCTTATCAAAGCTGCCAATTCTGGGAAACGGTTTCACACTCTTTCTTGTCGTTTTAAACCATACATCACAGTACCTAGTTGCATAAGCGCTGTACCTAGTATGCATAATATGCCGTGCCAACCCGATCGGCGCTTCCAAAAGCAGCACATCATCTAACATCTCTACCGTTTGCTTGGCTCCCATCTTTGGAAAATAACACTAAACTTTTCAATAGAGATTTAAATCGGTGAAAGAATGTCAAGCCTACTTTCACTTACCTGTGGACGATATTAACAGGATGCGCCCACACACCTATGGAAGAATAACCAGGCTACTTCAACGGACCTAATCCCTTTTCGAGTACTTTGCACTGCTAGCATGTAAGCATTCCAATAACACCTACCCTTTTCAGTGATTTCGTCCACCACTGCTCAGTTCACAATCACAATATGCCACAACTGTGCGGTTCAATCACAATGCCCAATAACCCTAACTGACCACTGGATGCTGCAATCACACTGAGAGCCGATACCTACAAAACAACAACTACACCTGCTGTGTGTATAGACTTCGGTATCTACTACTGAGCCACTAGGCCGACACCAGGCGCCCAGCCCCTAAGAGTCTTACGATAGCCCTAGCTAGGGAACATGTTACCCCTACCAATACTGTTACACACTTTTTTCCTGTGCAGAAAAATACACGTTTTCCCAGACTATGGCAGCACTGACTAAGATACTTACAACAATGTTATCACGCTATCGATATCACAATGCAATCTCAACGGCTTTGTTTAAACATGCGGCAGCAATATAGGAAATATGTAAACGCTATTGTGCGACTAGTCGCATACACAATAATGCGACCGCTACACAAAAGGTATTATTACCCTTACACTATTGTGCGACTTCCCCTTTTAACATGTAATTTTATCAATGGAGGAAAACAAACTTTTTCCTCCCTTGTCCCTGGATTGTAATCAGCGCTCCTTGAACTCACACAATAACGGATAGCGGTCTCTCAGCAACAAACTGGTAGCAGGTATTCGAAGGGACAATGCGTTCTGTCCTGTGTATGGCGCCTCTGCCCTTTTGCTGAGAGATCTCTGACTGAGTGTTACCATGTGACTGGCAGCGTGATTTCACTCTATGAGCCCCCAACTATTGATTCCTACCTATCTAGAAGGCTGGACTAGCCTTGGCTGGGTGCCCTATCTTTAGAAGAGTCCTATTTTAAAAGTGTCAACTTCTTTTTAAATCGATTAATTGGCGTTATATCAGCGTTATGAATAATATCTTCAGCTGCAATTGCTTGTGAATTGATGCATCCTTCTGTCTCCTCTAACCTGCAGGTAAAGGACTACTGCTCCCAGCATATTCTTGCTGCATGATACTTGTAATGGACTACTGCTCCCAGCAGCATATTCTTGCTGCATTATAATTGTTTGTCCCTGCCCGAGCTGTACTAGGTAAAGGACTACTGCTCCCAGCATATTCTTGCTGCATGATACTTGTAAAGGACTACTGCTTTGAACAATTAACTTAGATGTAATGTTAAATTAAGTAGTATATCACTGCATAGTATCTGTAGGTGTTGGTTTAGAATATAGTTTTATGTTTGTGTTTTCTTAGTTCGATTCAAGGTATATAGACCCAGATGCTAGCTTAATGGTATGTGCTGTTTGTTTGTTTAAGGTAATTTACTGCTTGCAATAATAGTGGGAGTGTTTTGGGGGTAGTTAGAAATTAGTGATTTCACATGTAAGGTTCATTAGAAGGATGGACTAGCCTTGGCTGGGTGCCCTATCTTTAGAAGTGTCCTATTTTAAAAGTGTCAACTTCTTTTTAAATCGATTAATTGGTGTTATATCAGCGTTAAACAGCAGTGAAACAGAAGGAAACCCACCAAACTACAAACAAACAACAACCTCACCATTAATTGGACAAAGTAGGATGAACAATTGTGAGTTCACAGTCTCCATACTACTAGCACCTGTGGATACATAACCAGGACTTTCATTATTGAACTCCCTGTCTGGTGGCTGCATAAACCTGGTGCCTCCCTTGCTACTATTGCTGCTGGCTCTGTGCTTTACATATAATCCTAATGCATACTTATCTGTGTTTTGTCAGTTTACCTCTATAATAATGTACTTTTACTTTAGCTCTTTTTCTAGGTCTTATATCATCTAGCTCCTAACACTGTATATTTTACTATTTAATTTCTGCTCCTACCAAATCTCCACTTTTTTATACTCAATAATAAACTTTTGCAGTACAGACCCACACTGTACTATTACTTGCGTTTCTGGAAATCTGCTCTCTCCTACATTCTGTCTTCATTCCTACTTTTAACTTTTCTTCCCCTATTTACATCATCCTTACTATTACCATGTTTTCTTCAACTCCCACCTTCACTCAGTGTCTACCTAGTCTTTTGTTCTGCCCCCTGCTTCCACCTTTATCTTTTCCCCCTTGTCTCTTCCATTTCCTCTTCCCCTTATCTCCTCTCCTCTGTTTACCTTCCACCCCATCTTCTCCCATTACTCCACTTTCATTCTCTTATACTCCACAGGGGTCCTACAACCTCACTGCTAATCCCTCCTCCCACTCCGCTCTCCATGTCACTTTACCCCACATCCATCCACACATCATTAATTTCCCTTCCTATCCACCTTCTACTGGCTCCCCTTCTAGCACTGGAGTCCGCACCATCGCTACACTCTATTCAGCTCGGTCCACCAAATTAATCTTGCCCCCACGCTACAGCAACCCTGATAATCTCATTCAAATCTCTCCAACAAACTCTGTCCCTCTATCCTGTGCCCTCTGGAATGCCAGGTCAGTCTGTAATAAACTGGTCCCGACCCATGACCTTTTCATCTCCAACTCCCTGAATCTCCTAGCTATTACTGAAACCTGGATTTCACCCTCTGTCACTGCTTCTCCTGCAGCTCTCTCCTCTGGGGGCCTCACCTTTTCCCACACCCCACGACCTGGGGGTTGCCATGGTGGTGGTGTTGGGGTCCTTCTATCCCCTGGTTACCCATACCAACCCATTCCCTCTGAACCATCCCTCACATTCTCTTCATTTGAAGTCCATGCTATATGCCTCTTCCACCCAGTACACCTCCAAGTAGCTGTCATTTACCGTCCCTCTGGCCCTCCCTCCAAGTTCCTTGACAACTTTGCTTCCTGGCTCCCTCACTTTCTCTCCTCAGACCTTCCCTCCATTATCCTAGGTGACTTCAATATTCCAATTGATATCCCCACAGAATCCTCTGCCTCCAAACTCCTCTCCCTCACATCGTCACTTGGTCTCTCCCAATGGACCTCCTCACCCTCCCATGTGAGTGGCCATGTGCTTGATCTGGTCTTCACACACCGTTGTGATATTTCTGCCACCTCAATTCCCCATTCCCTCTTTCTGACATCACCTTCTCTCTTTTAACCTGTCCCTCTCTCCTTCCCCTCCTCTACCTCCAAAAGCCTCCATTACTAAGCATAACATTGACGCTATCGACACAGGTTCCTTTTCTTCCCTGCTTGACTCACTTCTCTCCCCTATCCTCTCTCTCTCCTGCCCTGAACAAGCCACTTCCCTATACAATGCCTCCCTTACTTCTGCTCTGGACTTTGTTGCCCAAGCGATCACTATTCACACTCGCAGATCTACTCCTCAACCCTGGCATTCCAAATGCACCAGATACATTGAAAAGTGTTCTCGAACTGCCGAGCGACAGTGGAGAAGATCACACTCTAAGGCAGATTTTCTCCATTTCAAATTTATGCTCTCATCCTATATTGCTGCGCTCTCCCTCTCTAAACAGTCATACTTTAAGAACCTCATCTCCTCTCAGTCCTCTAATCCCCAGCGTCTCTTCACTATTTTCAACTCCCTCCTTCGCCCACCCCCTCCTCGTCTCCCCTCCTTGCTCACTGCCCTTGACTTTGCTTCCTACTTTACATCTAAAATTGATTCCATACGTCAGGACATCATATCCAACCAGTCCCCCAGCTCTCCACCTCCTCCTTTCCCAAATCACCCCTCCCCATCAACTTTACCAACTCTAACATCCTTCTCCCCTGTATCTGGAGAGGAAGTCATGGCCCTCATCCGGTCCTCCCCCCCTTCCACCTCCCCCCTTGATCCCATCCCCTCCCGCCTCCTCCGCTTCCTCTCTCTCTCTGCCTGCTCCCATCTTGCCCACCTCATTAACCTCTCCCTCTCATCAGGCACTGTTCCTTCTGCATTCAAACATGCCCTTGTCTCCCCCATTCTTAAAAAACCTACCCTTGATCCTAACCTTCTTTCTAACTACTGACCCATCTCTCTCCTCCCCTTTGCCTCCAAACTCCTAGAGCGGATTGTCTACAACCGCCTTACCACTTTTCTTTCCTCCCACTCCCTCCTTGACCCTTTTCAGTCTGGCTTCCATTCTCTCCACTCCACTGAAACTACCCTCACAAAAGTCAGCAATGACCTCCTTGCTGCCAAATCCCAAGGCCACTACTCTCTTCTCATTCTCCTTGATCTCTCTGCTGCTTTTGACACTGTGGACCACCCTCTCCTGCTGAGTATTCTTCACCCTTGGTCTACGTGAAACTGCCCTCTCCTGGCTGTCATCCTACCTCTCTGACCGATCTTTCTCAGTTTCCTCTCACGACTCCTCTTCCCCTCCACAGCCTCTTACAGTAGGTGTTCCCCAAGGTTCTGTTCTTGGTCCTCTCCTATTCTCCCTCTATACTTCCTCTCTAGGTGAACTCATCAGCTCTTTTGACCTCCATTATCATCTCATTGCTGATGATACTCAAATCTACCTTTCCTCCCCTGATCTCTCCCCCTCCCTTCTGACTCGTATCTCCAACTGTCTCTCTGCTGTCTCTTCCTGGATGTCCCAGCGATTTCTTAAACTTAATATGTCTAAGACAGAGCTGATCATCTTCCCACCCTCCCACATCACCTCACTTCCCACTATTTCTTTATCAATTGATGGAATAACTATCTCATCTAGTCCCAAGGTGCGCTGTCTTGGAGTTATCCTGGACTCATCCTTCTCCTTCAAACCACATATCCAGAACCTTTCACAGTCCTGTCGTTTCCATCTCGAAAATATTTCTTAGATCAGACCCTATCTCACCCAGGATGCTACTAAAACCCTCATACACTCACTGGTCATCTCCAGATTGGACTATTGTAACCTCCTCCTATCTGGCCTCCCCAAATCCCATCTCTCTCCTCTCCAGTCTATCCTTAATGCTGCTGCACGGCTTATCTTCCTCTCCAAGCGCTCTACATCTGTCTCCCCTCTCCTGCAAGCTCTCCACTGGCTCCCCTTCCCTTTTAGAACCCAATTTAAGGTTCTCACGCTCGCTCACAAAGCCCTCACCCAATCTTCTCCCATATACATCTCTGATCTCATCTCCCTTCACGCTCCTCTCTGCCCTATTCGCTCAACTAATGCACGCCGCCTTTCATGCCAGCTTATTACTTCCTCCCACTCCCGCCTCCAAGATTTTGCCCGCACTGCTCCCCACCTCTGGAACTCTCTCCCACTCCCCATCAGACTCTCCACCTGTTTGCAATCCTTCAAATGGGCTCTCAAGACCCACTACTTCATCAAAGCCTTCCAGCTATCATTCTAACTCCTTGCTACATGCTCCTTTGTCCTCATCTGTGTCAACCCAGTTTGTCTTCCCCCACCTTTTTAGAATGTAAGCTCTCAAGAGCAGGGCCATCTACCCTCGTGCTTCTCCTTACTATAGTGTCATTTACTTCTTACTCACCACTAGGGCACCTAACACTTGGTTGCTTATGCTCTATTGCTTGTCTGGGTGATATGGTCGCTAATGTAGCAATATATATTTTCCATGTCCTGTATTGTATTGTTCTGTAAGTCACTTGTATACAATTTGTTTTTGTACTTTGTAAGGCACTGCGGAACACTTGTGGCGCCATATAAATAAATGATAATAATAATAATAATAATCGATACACTCTAAAATGTCGCTATTTAGCATTGTAAGTCGCACAAGAAATAATTACTCTTCAGACTTTGATTGTGTTTCCAAAACACAAAAAGATATTATTCACCAAAAAGCAGATAGTTACATGCTGTGATCTAAATACAATTAGCGCAAACAATTTATACAATCACAAGGTACAGTCATTACATACGCATGCGCTCTGGATCCAGATCACGGCATCAAAGATGAAACCTCTGTCAACAGCAAAGAAAAGATGACTGACTTGCTAGATTCAGAGAGCTTGCATATATACCCTTACAGAGATAGGCAATACAATAGAACAAGTTGGCATAATCCCATTGGTTCTTCTTCCTGGTTCTTCTGTTACAGTACAGTTCATAGGTCAGTTCGTATGATCACAGTCCAGCCTCCAACAGCTTTTTGTGTCCATTTTCCCACTGAATAACAAGTCTAAACTGGCTGCATTACAGAGTACATTTTAATGCCTAACTCTCTGTATGAGCCATAATTTGCAGACGCATGTTGTGATTTCCTCACCGATGAAACCAGAAATCTGCAAATATACAGTGGTTTAGAATGACACCAAACACAGTCTGCTTATCATGTACTAAACCTTAGATATCAAATAAAATGTATTTCGCAACATTACTGATAATGAATAAAACCTTAAATATTAACCTTAATGCTAGGGAACCTTTTTATGTAAGTGTGCAGTGTGTAAGTATAAGGATATTGTGTATAGTCGCTAGTTAGCATTGTGCATCTACGTGTTTGTGGAGTACACCGTGGAACGTGTTTTGCAGGGTTGTTCATATTATATTGTCGAAGCTGAATAATTGGCTAAGACAAGTTCAGGTTAAAATTTAATTGCGGCGACGCCATCTTGCGACTGGCCACAAGATGCCATCTTGAAAATGAGATCGCAAGACGCCATTTTGCGAGTCGCCGCCTAAGCGCCATTTTAGATAAACTCACATTTTAGTACATGTGGCGATAATACTAATAGCACCATGCATTTGCATCTTTCACCATTTCTCATACACACATTAATACACACAATTGCGCTGTTAACTAGTCGCATATTAGTGAATGCATAGGACTTTGTATGAAACCGCTGTTTTATTAGCTTTATGCGCACGCATCTGCCCCAAGTTAACTAGCATCCTTATTTCAAACCCTGAATACCTACACATGACATATTCACACATAAGGTTCAATAAGCTCTAAAGTATATGATTTAAGTTGGTTCAGTTAGTTTAAATGCTGAGAAATAAAGATATTTGATAACTAAGGTATTATACATGCTAAACAAGTCATGTTTGGAGTTGTACTGATGCGTATCCTTTTTACAGTATTCTGGTGTTATCGGTGGGGAGATCGCATCATGCATTCCCGAGTTATGGATCGCAGAGCCTACAAGCAACAAAATGTATATTTTAGAAACAAGCCTACAAGAGGCGTGAAGAGGAAGACCCCCAGCTGTTAGAGGCAGGGAGAGTCTGCTTGAACCAGCCTGTTAAATGTGCTGTAACAGATGCTTCACCCCTGAGAACCAATGATATCAGCAACAGACTTTCCTATTGTCCTGTTTATTCTGTGGGGGTATAAATATGAGTGCACAAACGCTGGTTCTGAGTCTTCGTGCTGAATGCTGAATGACGAGGGGTCTCTTGCTGATGCCTATCTCTGGGTCCAGAAGCACCTGCGTATGCATACTGTACATGCAGTCTGTATAATTTCCTTTTGCGCCTAAATTGTATCTTGATCAATTGCGTGTAACTGTCTGAACTTTTACCTGAATATCACTTGTGCTTTGGAACCACAGATTCCACGTCTAAGTCTTTATTTATGGTGTGACTGCGTATGCAAACTAGCGTCATCCTTAGAAGGTATAGGCAGGACATTAGAAGGTATAGGCAGGACATTAGAAGGTATAGGAAGGTGTGTATAGAGGTTCTGATCCAGTATCGTTAATATGTTTTAGTAAATGTCTGCATTTATATAATGAGGACTTTTAACATTGTTCTATTGCTATAGTGATGCTGGGAAAGGAAAATAGGTGCAAAGTAGGATCCTCTACACCAGGTTGACACTTCAGGAAAGCTTCCAGAAAATATCTTCAAATCCCAAGTCAAACCACCGAATGCATGAACATATAAGATATATGAAGTTCTTACACATATGCTTACTTCAAATCAGCTGGTATAAAACACATAGCGTTTTCTTTGAGTTCCCATGCAACTATCCAATTAGGAGGGAGTATGTGGTGTCCGTATATATTTAGGAAAAAATAAAAATACACTTGTAGTAATACCACAGGTAAATTTAATAAGATCCAATAAAAACAAAACAAAAGAATAGATGGACAGCCGTACCATATAGATGTTACAATACTGAAAATGATACCCGGGTAAATTCAGTAAATATGGATATGCTGGCCATCCCAAATATGACACTCCTTACTACGTGTTTCGAGGCACTGCGGCATCTTTTTCAAGTGGAGTGTGAATATGAATAAACTATTAAAAAACAGAGACTTTTTTCAGTCCAATTAATAAAAGGTTTATAAATAAATAAAGACTTTAAATGTAAATACATATATAAATAACATTTAATCAAAAGTGACTTACCACTCAACGTAGATCGCAAAGCGCCAGTTCAGCTTTGGCCGTTAGGCTAGTAAAAAACAGCACATCTCAGCAAGGTGCATGCTAAATAGGTCTCAGTAGCCCAGTGACCTAAGCCTCTGAACCAATGAGGAGTGGTAAACCATGTCATGGGACCCGGAAGATGCCTGCTCCACGTGCACTTCAGGTGATCATAATCATCTGTTACCACAGCACCGGAGCTCAACTACAAGATCCAAACACGTGATGTCTCAGCTCCAATTCTGACACTGTCATCACGTGTGTGGTCCGCATCACATGATCGGACCCACAAATGCAATACCGAACAGACCTCCTATATCCGGGTCCAAATGTGGAACGCAAACTATGCGTTCCACCTAAAATGGCTAAAATATAAATTCTGACACTGTCATCACGTGTGTGGTCCGCTTCAGACCCACAAATGCAATACCGAACAGACCTCCTATATCCGGGTTCAAATGTGGAACGCAAACAATGCGTTCCACATACAATGTTTAAAATATGAAGTTAAAAAACAAATAATTAATTGATCGGTAAAAATAAACAAATATGCAACAATATAAATAGAAAATATATTAAATGTAACCAAAATCACAAGAACCATCTAACCTCAAAATCATGGTTGAGACCATGGGGTTTTAAAGTATTGAGGTTATAAATATGCTGCATCTCTGATTTGGCCTATCTAATATCTCTATTTTTGGTTCTCCAATTATTCTGAATCCAGGCCATTCCAAAAAAGCTCTTTAACTCCCAAATTGATTGATGGTGCTTTTCTTTAAAGTGTAATGAAAATGGATGATTGTCATTACCCTTAATAATATTTCGGACATGTTCTGCCCATCTAACTTTAACTTGTCTCTTAGTTTTTCCAACATACATAAGGTCACATGTACATATGATTGCTATCTAAATGAATATAAATGTTGCAATCTGTAGTTTTCTTAAAATTGCTAGTGACAATTTGACCATCATTCATTTCTATATTGAGATCTAAGAAATGGACTAATGTTTTACTGATTGAATAATTGAGAACTATATTAAGAGTATTAGAATTCAGATAATCACAAAAATGCCCCAGATCCAGCTCATTTCCTCTCCATATAAACAAAATGTCATCTATATACTGCCACCATCGCACCAGGTTCGCACTCCAGCCATGTCCTGCCCAGACATGGTATTCCTCCCATCTAGACATAAACAAATTAGCATAGCTGGGTGCGAACCTGCTACCGACGAGTTGCTTATAATAAACCCCATCGAAGTTGAAATAATTATTCCTAAGAATAAAGGAAATACCTTCCATAATGAATTTATCTAAAAGTTCATCCACTTTATTGAATTTTAATGTATTTTCAATAGCATCTAAACCATCCTCATGAGAGATAATGGTGTATAAGAAAGATACATCTGCGGTAACCAGAAAAAAGGAGTCTTCCCACTCTACATCTAGTAGATGAGTAAGTACATCTTTCGTATCCTTTAAATGAGACCTCTCTTTTGTAACAAAGGGTTGTAATTGATAGTCTATGTAGGCCGACAAATTCGAAGTAATAGAATTTGTGCCTGCTACTATCGGTCTCCCAGGAGGATTATCAATGCACTTATGAATTTTAGGCATAGGTGTAATACCGGAATCGAATAATTCTCATTAATTAAAAACCCTGAGATCTCAGGAGTAATAACTCCTAAGTCAACATAAGATGAAATCAATTGCTGATAGGATTTGAAAATACTTGATGAGGGGTCACTCTTAAGTTTGGAATAAGTAATACCATCTTGGAGTTGCCGAAGTCCTTCTTGTATATATGCCGTACTATCCAACAGGACTACCCCCCCCCTTGTCTGCCTGTTTGACAACAATATCTTTGTTGTCTGGAAGCATTTTTAGAGCCGTGAGTTCTTTCTTACTTAAATTATTTTTATATTTCTGACTTGTGTTTCGCATTTTGTCAAAATCATCACGAACACTTCTATAAAACATTTCAACAAAACATCCTCTACGATGTATTGGATTAAATGTAGATTTTTTTCTTAAATGTTTGATTATTTGTTGGTGGTAAAGAATCTATGCTGTCCTTGAAAAATCTTTTCAAGGACAGTTTCCGAACAAACTTTTCAAGATCTATATATAGATCGAAATGGTTTACATCATTTGTTGGACAAAATTTCAAACCTTTCTTGAGAACATGTTGTTCTATGTCATCCAGTACATATGTGATTAGATTGAAAATTTTAATCCCATCATCCACTTCGTCAGGTGATGACGGTATCACAGGATTATTATCTTATATTAATTTAGATAGCAATCATCTCCCCCTTTGGCTTAATAATGTTCCCAAGGGCCAAATGTTAAGGTTGAGATGAAATTGTTCGAGTGATAATAAATTTAGGGAACAAGCACTTGGTATGAAAAAAAATTTCATCAGTAAAGGTTATAAACCTGCACAATTACAAATGATCATGGATGATGTAGAGATAAAAGACAGGAGAGAGCTGTTGGAATCTAAGAATATTGAGACAAAAAAGGACACAAAATTTGAAATATGCTTCAGTACACAATTTAATAAACGTTACAAGAAAATTGAAGTGGTAATTAAGAAAAATTGGAGTACTTTATTAAAAGATGAGGTTTTGAAAAAAATTTTACCTCCCAGGCCGAAATGTATATACAGGAAAGCCCCAACGATTATAGTTAAAATAGTTTCCAGTGCTCTTCAGATGGATGGAAAACATTTGTTACCAAGAAATAAAGGCTTTTTCGATGCGGGGCTTGCAAAATGTGTAGGGCTTGTCATAATCCCAATGCGAAGATGACAGAATTTACGATTCAGGGTCGTACAGTACATATAAAGGATTTTATTACATGCAACACAGATTATGTGGTTTATGGTATCATATGTACATGTGACCTTATGTATGTTGGAAAAACTAAGAGACAAGTTAATGTTAGATGGGCAGAACATGTCCGAAATATTATTAAGGGAAATGACAATCATCCATTTTCATTACACTTTAAAGAAAAGCACGATCAATCAATTAGGGGGTTAAAGAGCTTTTTTGGAATGGCCTGGATTAAGAATAATTGGAGAAGCAAAGGTAGAGATATTAGATTGGCCAAATCAGAGATGCAGCATATTTATAACTTCAATACTTTAAAACCCCATGGTCTCAACCATGATTTTGAGGTTAGATGGTTCTTGTGATTTTGGTTACATTTAACATATTTTCTATTTATATTGTTGCATATTTGTTTATTTTTACCGATCAATTAATTATTTGTTTTTTAACTTCATATTTTAAACATTGTATGTGGAACGCATTGTTTGCGTTCCACATTTGAACCCGGATATAGGAGGCCTGTTCTTTATTACATTTGTGGGTCTGAAGCGGACCACACACGTGATGACAGTGTCAGGATTTATATTTTAGCCATTTTAGGTGGAACGCATAGTTTGCGTTCCACATTTGGACCCGGATATAGGAGGTCTGTTCGGTATTGCATTTGTGGGTCCGATCATGTGATGCGGACCACACACGTGATGACAGTGTCAGAATTGGAGCTGAGACGTCACATGTTTGGATCTCGTAGTTGAGCTCCGGCGCTGTGGTAACAGATGATTACGATCACCTGAAGTGCACGTGGAGCGGGCGTCTTCTGGGTCCCATGACACGGTTTACCACTCCTCATTGGTTCAGAGGCTTAGGTCACTGGGCTACTGAGACCTATTTAGCATGCACCTTGCTGAGATGTGCTGTTTTTTACTAGCCTAACGGCCAAAGCTGATCTGGCGCTTTGCGATGTATGTTGAGTGGTAAGTCACTTTTGATTAAATGTTATTTATATATGTATTTACATTTAACGTCTTTATTTATTTATAAGACCTTTTATTAATTGGACTGAAAAAAGTCTCTGTTTTTTAATAGTTTATTCATATTCACACTCCACTTGAAAAAGACGCCGCAGTGCCTCGAAACGCGTAGTAAGGAGTGTCATATTTGGGACGGCCAGGATATCCATATTTACTGAATTTACCTGGGTATCATTTTCAGTATTGTAACATCTATATGGTACGGCTGTCCATCTATTCTTTTGTTTTGTTTTTATTGGATCTTATTAAATTTACCTGTGGTATTACTACAAGTGTATTTTTATTTTTTCCTAAATATATACGGACACCACATACTCCCTCCTAATTGGATAGTTGCATGGGAACTCAAAGAAAACGCTATGTGTTTTATACCAGCTGATTTGAAGTAAGCATACGTGTAAGAACTTCGTATATCTTATATGTTCACACATTCGGTGGTTTGACTTGGGATTTGAAGATATTTTCTGGAAGCTTTCCTGAAGTGTCAACCTGGTGTAGAGGATCCTACTTTGCACCTATTTTCCTTTCCCAGCATCACTATAGGGATGGAACTTTCATTTAATTGACAATATTACACTATATGGAATCTTGTGTTTTTGTGTTTTTTTCATATATGAAAATGGACCTATCGTTGAGGATCTAAACTGAATAATTTTGGAGCGCATGTGAGGTTGTTTTGTTTCTTGTTTACATTTATCTGTTATAAGTTTGGTGACTTCTTATTTTGCGACCTTTGCTGCTCCAAGTGCAGCGCCATTGGTTTTGAATATTATCTTGTATACTTATTGTTCTATTGCGTAGGAATCGCATGACGCTAAATAATAGCATCGCCGTATGTACTTATAATGTGTGAGATTCGCTAAAATGGCGCTGAGTGGCCATTCGCAAAATGGCGTCTTGCGGCCATTCGCAAAATGGCGTTGTGCAGATTTTAATTTTAACAGATTTTGTCTCAGCCAATTATACGGCTTCGACAATATGTGTCACTGTGTATGTATATGTGTCATGGTGTGTGCAGGGCCGTAGCTAGGGTAGTGAGGCCGGTGCCATCGAACAGGGCACCACAGGTCAGGGGGCGCTGTTTGGGCCTGTCAAATTTCTGTTAATTATCACTCTTGCTTGTAGTTTCCTCTTATTTCATCCCCAGCATCTCCTGGCCTCCCCTATCTCTTTCCTGGCCCTTTCCCATGAAGCCATTGCCCTTTTTTGGGTGTATTATGTCCCTTTGAAAAATGAGGGGGACTCCAATGCTATTTCTGGCACAGGGCACCAAAAAGTCTAGTTACGGCTCTGGGTGTGTGTATATGTGTCACTGTGTGTGTCAGTGTGTGTGTATTTATATGTGTCAGTGAGTATGTGTCAGTGTGTGTATATGTGTCAGTGTGTGTGTGTATATGTGTCATGGTGTATGTGTGTATATGTGTCAGTGTGTATCTATTGTAGTGTGTGTATGTCTGTGTCAGTGTGTATCTATGGCAGTGTGTATATGTGTCAGTGTGTGTATATGTCTGTGTGTATCTGTGTCAGTGTGTATATATGTCAGTGTATGTGTATCTGTGTCAGTGTGTGTCTGTGTGTTGAGAGACAACGCGGGGGGTAATGGTGTGCTGAGAGTTGATGCAGGGGGGAGATGATGGTGTGCTGAGAGACGACGCGGGGGGGGTGATGGTGTGGCTAAGAAGAGACGACACAGAGGGAGATGATGGTTTGGCTAAGAGATGATGCAGTGAGATGATGGTGTTGCTGAGAGACGCAGGGGGAAGGAAGTTACACAGGGGGAAGGAGACTGGTTGAACTGCTATCATATGATGATGACCTACACAAACAGGCATCTTCCGGACGATGTGACCTACATGAATATTGAATACCGACTGAAGACGCTGTCGTCCCAGGGAGGATGAATTTCTTCAGAGGTTCCACATTGTGAGAAACCACCGTATAGGTAAGGTGCATATGGAAAATAAAGGAATGTTCCCAGACTGACAAGAAGTTGGTGGCATGTCATGTTGGCCTGCCCCATTTTCAGTAGCCACGACCCTTTTGGTGTTTTACCTCGCCCATTTTTTGCCTATGTGGGTGGGGGCTCCAACCTTAAATTTGCCCTGGGTTCCGAAGACCCTAGTTACACCACTGGGACAATATAGAACAGGGAATATATGTACAAGGACAGTACAGGAAGGAACAACACAAATGGAAATGAATATTCATAACGTAGTATTAGAGAGATCAAGAGGGCAGTACACAAAGTAGCTGGAAGAACAGGGACTTATATCATGGACGAGGAAAAGACAGGAGAACTGTCCACCTCAGACAGCAATAGAGGATGGTGCAGAGTCAGGAGGGCTGGCAGAGGGATCATTAGTAATACAATGGGCTGTGAGGAGGGACAGGATGATGGAGTGAGATACAGACAGCGGCATATAAATTAATTAGTATTAGTTTAAGGTAAATGTGCTTAGCATGTGATAACAATGGCTGTACATATAGAAGCTTAGGGCCATATTCATCAACTAAGCCCCAATTGCAATGATTAAGCTGATTTTTTTTATCACCACATGCACTGCAAGCAAGAGTCATGCCCCTCCATCCCCTATCATATCTGTCCTCACCCACCACTCCTATTGTCACGTATGACCCTCATTCATCTCATCTCTAATATAAAAGATAGTTGGTTCTATCATTATGACTGTAACCTGTGTTATGTGAGTATTGTATGGTACTAACATGGTCCTAAAGTGAGGTACACACTACTAATAGATATATCACCTATTTCATTGAATCTATGGTGCATCTGCTGGCCTGTACAGCGGATATGTCTGTGAACGACGGATAAAGGGCAAATTGATAAAATTGAAAGTACCTAACAAAATGTAGTAGTACAATTACACAAATAGTATATCTAACCAAGGAATTCTGATTGTTTAGATCATCATCATCACTTCTGGAGCAGTGGCATAGCCAGGACTGCAGAAGACTGGAAGGAGGGAGTGGTGGAGCTGAGGCAGGCAGGACTAAATAAAGTCTTGACGCATAGCGTCTCTCGACACTTTGCGTTATGCCATAACAGTAAGGTAGAAGGTCTTACCATCATTGCCATAGAACACATCGGATACACTTATACCGGGGGGTACAGGTTTAAATGACTCTGGGGCTGATTCAGAGCTGCTCGCAAATACACAGCGCTCGCAAGTGGCTCGATGTTACCCCACTGCGCATGCACCACCTCCAGCGTGCACATGTGCGAGACCCATCCAGCGACTGCAGCGTAGTTGCTATGAGTCTTGCTACAAGACGGGGAGGTTGTCGATGGTGAGTGATAGCTTGCCCCGTTTTGTAGGCGGGGAAAGGGGGTGGCTGCACAAATGCAGGCATTCCCTTAGGAACGCCTGCCGTTTGTGGGTGGCCCTACTGACATCACTGGTGATGTCAGTAGTTGACTTCCAGCTCTATTAGAGCAGGAAGTGCACTTGGGCTTGCGGGAGCCGAGACCCTACCACAGGGTCTCGTCGCAAGCCCGATGGTCGCGATAATCTCGACGGACTCCAGGCCGCTCGCACAAGCTGTGGGTGGTCACCCACAGCTTTGCGAGCAGGCTGGAGAAGAAAAAAAAAACACGCCCTGATTCAGAGCGAGCGGCTCTGAATCAGGCCCTCTGTACACGTGAGGTCTATTGAATACATGAGTTCAGCAGTCTCTTTCCTGAAGGTCTCAATGAGACTGTGGACCTCAATGAAGTTCTGTAATCTCATGTGTTTTGTCACCATCATTTAGCCTCTTCTGAGGGTGATTTATGTTGTCCTTGTTTGATAGGGTTAGTATAGATGCACATACAATATACACGACTTACTGTACGCTGGTTGTGTGACAAAATTGTGGCTCGTGTGACTAATGGTGCCGGGTCCTCTTGGGACACGCACTTGTTCTGCAGATTCCATCGTAGACAAGCTGTCTATGCATAGGCAGCTGACTATAGAGATGTGTGAGTGTGTGCATTTATTTTTGCACTCACATATGAGATTTATGGGTTCATAGGTCCATATACTGATTATTTATTTTATTTTTAACATTGAATTAGATGTCTATATACAAGCAGCTGACTGTATAGATGTACATGTATGTGCATCCATTTTTTGCACCTACATGTGAGAGCTATGGGTTCATATACTCATTATCTATTTAATTTTCAATATTGAATCAGACCATACTAGGACAGACACTTTTTGTCACGTCCTTTAGTTGGATACTCTCTATTGGTTCATTAAAAACCAAATAAAATAAAATATAGTAAATAATTTTGAGACATAATTGCTGTCATCTCCATTATTATCATGATTTTTTTATTATCTTTATTGTGATGTAGAAATAATGAAATTAAAAAATATTTTAGGACAAAAGATTTATTTTTGTCTATCATAGTGTGAATTGAATAATCTGGGGTACTTTAGCATTATAGCAGGATCATTGCCATACATTGAATCCCTCAATATATTATTATTTATATTTGTAATATTTTTTATGTATATTATATAATTGTTTAATATACTGTTTTGAGTTGCCATTTACAGTTTTAATTTCATGTAGTTATATTTGTAGTGTTGTATATCTCTTAGAAAAGAGGAACATAGATATTTACAACAAGTGACTATTACCATGCCAGTAAGAATTTCAACTGAACAAATACTAGTTGAGTAACCACATACAGGTGCCTTTCTAATTGGACCTAGTATATTAAGGGTGAACAGACTTCTATCTAGACACACCCCTCTGAGGAATTCCCATTTGGGAAGAAACTAGTCAGGGACTCTAACTAGTGCCTTTTTTTTTTTTTTATCACCACCACAAGTCCTGGTCTTGCGACACTTACCTCTACAAGGGCGCACGCAGTGGATGAGTCAAAGTCTGCCGTTTGGCTAACTGCACGGAGCAGGGCTGGACGGAGCCTGACCCAAAGAGCCATCACTATCTGCCAAGACGCTGCTGCGACACACCACAGGCAGCAGCACAGCAGACACCATTCAAAAGTTTGTCCATTGTGTCATTCTGCCATATCACTGTATAGAGATTGCTCCTCGCTTGATTCACGGAACAACACAGACCTGCCAGTCCATCACCACAAAATAGCGTAGACGGCAGCACAGAGGACGCCATCTGGTGGCTGAGCATTAGTGCATCACCAACCACAGTCTAGCACGAAGAATGTGCATGTTCCTTTTCCACGAGACGGACGGAGCCGACAGACCGCCACACTGCCATCTGGTAATTGAGCAATAGTGCGTCATCTACCGCTAATCAGCACAAGAAAAGTGCATGTCCTTTTGTTACGAGACGGACGGAGTTTGCAGACTGTTACATTGTCTTTATTATGAGGAATGAAACGCAGACCTGGCTATGAGACAGATGAAGTATGAGGTGCATTGGTGAGTGACGACACATACACACATTACACTCACTGTGGGACATTAACTCCATAAAACCTGCACTGAAATTGCTAGTAGAAAATTGTTCTAAATTCCTAAAAACACATTTCTGGACAGTGGTCATCAGTGTTCACCAGGACACAGTCTGAGAATTATGCTTTAAATTTGTTATATCATCTACCCGGATAAGACAATTTCTTTGAAAGTCACCTTACTTTCTATTGAGGAACTTTAACAGATTTCAGGCTTGTATGCATGGAGCCATAACAATCTCTGCCCATACATTTAGCACCTATAACCACAGCTGCCACTTTAGGTGTATATGGTGATCCAGATTTATATGTCACTAGTTTTCATTTATTACACTGTTTATATGCTCTTTTTTGATGTTTAGTGTTTTTAGACACATTTTTTGATATGTATATGTACATTTGTTACATTGGCCAATGATGTCTGTTTCATTATATTAAATTTGTATTTTATTCAAGTATCTTTAATGATTTATTATTGGACATTAATATATTTTTTATTTCTGGCACAATTTTTGCATTGCATTCTATTTTTTATTTTTACTGCAGACTATAGGTGGTACACAGTGCTGTTGTTTACTGTTTTTTTTTTTTGTTTCCTTTTGGTTTGCAACCATAAACAGCACCTATCAATAACATCAAGCATTCTTAAGGTGCCCATCCATTACACTATTAAACCTAGCGATTGTGCGATAATGACCGTCGTTATCGCTCAATTGCTTGGAAATCATGTGCAAATCGTTCAATACAATGCCCTAAACGACCAGCAACGAGTGATCACGACTGTCGTTTCTGTCATCCTGTTTTGCCCGTCAATCCGTCATTATTGAGCATCGTTATTGTTCAATCGTTCACATTTTGAAAGCCCAACGACCAATGACCAACGACCTACCATATAAACATATATAGATTTAAATAAAAATGTCAGCCCACTTTTATTAACAAATGGTTTGAAAATTGTTGATCTATGGTCTTTGGTCTTTTTGTGCAATCGTTCATGATTTGTGAAGATCTGTTGATCTTTCATCTTTCAAAGACAAGTCTGCTAGTGGATGGGCAGCTTTAAGGTGCCCATCCGCTAGGCAATGCGGGGACGACGGCACGATTCCAATGCCGTCGTCTCCCGCGGGGTGAAGTCTGCAGAGGTCTTCCTCCCAGGTCCTCAGCGGTGACGGGCAGCAGTCTCCTCGGCGTGACGGGCAGCAGTTCTCGGTGGTGATGGGCAGGTCACTGGTCCGGCAGGCTGCAGGACCCCCTCCTCAGCGGCTCCCAGCAGCGGACATTCCATGGCAGCATCGTCCCTCTAGACAGGTGAGTGACAGGGCTCCCTCTCTTGGCACTCTGCAGGTTGACCGTCATGTTCGGGAGATGATTGATGTTAAAAACAACCAGCCGGCGCGCGCATCGCTGGTCGTGTTTAACCTTTAACTGCCCGATTTGTGGGCGATTACCAAGCGATAGAGCCATAACGAATATTGTTATCGCTCCATCGCTAGGTTTAATCGCCTAGTGGATGGGCAGCATTAGTGTTCCACTCTTCAGCGCCATTGGTTATAGATTTCTGTTTTCTTTTTCTGCATAGCCAGGACTGCAGAATACTGAAGGGAGTGGTGGAGCTGAGGCAGGCAGGACTGGGGGATAGCATGCATAAGGTAAGTTAGCATACTTGTGTATGTGGGGTGGGGTGTGGGGGTGTGATGAGAGCACAGTACGAGTGATCACGACGGTCGTTTCTGTCATCCTGTTTTGCCCGTCAATCCGTCAAACAAAACATAGAGACTGGGGTGGGGGAGAGTGGACAATATAAAACATGCAGATGGGGGCCAGCACATATAGATGTGGGGCACAATACAAAAACAGAAATGGGGGAATTAAACAGGGAAGTACAATAAAGCATATACAGAACAGGGGGGCACAATACTGGACATACAGGATAGGGGTGCATAAAACAGGACATACAGATCGGGAGCATGTGGGGCATAAGATGGGCCTTATAAGGACCACATGGGAAGCACCTGGACCTGGGGAAACTATTTTTCTCTGTTTGCACCCCCTAAGCCACTGATCTGGAGATAGTGAAATGTCTGACCTTTTTTATAAATGTACAAAGTATATCCAAATGATGAAATGGTTCAAAATAGTATAGACTAAAATGAAATAGAGCTGTAACAAGTGATTGTATCTTTGCCTATGCATATATTAAGGGCTCCATTTATCAACGATACATAACCCTTTTAGCACCTGCTATTAAACAATCTATCTAAAATTATCACTGTATCGTTTTTGTCATCTTTAGATGATGCATGCCCAGACTGACCATTGCACATGAGCATAACCTAGACCAGTGTTGGCTAACCTTGACACTCCAGCTGTTATGGAACTACATAACCCAGCATGCACTGGTACAGTTTTGCTATTAGGGCATGCTAAAACTGTGGCAGGGCATGCTGGGATATATAGTTCCACAACAGCTGGAGTGTCAAGGTTAGCCAACACTGACCTAGACGCCAATTGGTGGCAGCGTCAGGCTGCCCAAAGCTGTGAGCAGGGACGTCGCTGGACCTCGCTGGCGAGGATAGTAATGTTAAATACCAGTGGCATATTCATTTGTATCACTGCGCTACTAAATGAAAAACATGCTGTTAGTATACTATTAACATTCGTTGGTAAATGGGGCCCTAAGTGTGAAATAGCCTTTTTCCTAGAATCCTGTTCCTTATCGCAAACAATTGCACCAGTACATTTTACTATTTTATCGCATTTAGGGCGCTATTCATGATGCTAATTATCGGACTCCGATAATTAACATTCTAACTCGATGCGAGTGCCGGAGCAATCATCATTGCTCTGGCACGAAGACAGCTGATCCGAAAATCAGCTGTGTCCCCAAACGCTTCACTGTTCTTTCCGGAGCATTGAATCTTTTCACTGCTCCTTTAGGAGCAGTGACCCTAGGGCGCATGCGTGACCTAAAGGTCACTCATGCACACAAGAGCCCTGACGTCTGGCGGAAGGAGTCGGACAGGGGCGGAAAGATATGAAAGGATCCCTCTTCACGATCCGAGACTCCTTCCCATAGGGAAGGAATGGGTTGCTTGCAGAGGGTGGGAGCAAATGCCATCTGAAGATGGCGAATGCTCCCGCACTCAAGCTTAAAAAATATTGTTTATTCGGAGCTTGATTAATTCTGTCCCCATACTAGTATATGGGGCAGAGGGCTATTCCACGAGAGGAAGGTAAGCAGGGGATATCTGTGATGACTCCTGCTTCTGCTTTACCTTCTTGATTTATGGCCCAAAAAACTTAGGCCCTCATTCAGAGCCACTCGCTAGCGGCAGTACGCTCGTTCCGAGCGATGTTCGCACATATGCGCATGCGTACGGTTTTTAGTACGCATGCGCGAACCAGTCAGTGCGGCCGAAAATCATTTGTACGCAATATAGCGAGTGCCTGCCATTTTGAGTGACAGAATGAGGCGTATGTGGGTGGTAACAGGGGAAGGTGCTTGAAAACGGGGAGTGGAGATCCGATCGCAGGCGTGCTTAAAGGTCAAAACGGGCGTTTTATGGGTGTGCATAATTAATACAGCAGCGTCAATGACCACGTCACTTGTTTTTTTTTAACTCAGAACTGCTCGCAAAATAGCGGTTGAAAAAACCAACCACAAGAATAGCGAGCAGTTCATATCCTGTTCGATGTACTTGATTAATTTAATAAATAGCGGACATGACGTATGGTGCGACCGGCCAGGGGGCGTTTTTATCAAATAAACGAGCGTATGTTTTGCTCGCTCGTTCAGACTTAGAGGTGTGAACAGACTGCAATGTGCGAACGGATCATTTGTATAGCCACCCATTGTTTTTGAACGAACGAACGCAAATAGCGAACGGCTCTGAATGAGGGCCTTAATTTCTACAATTGCAGGTGAAAATGTTCATTTTCACCTGCTATTATAGAAATTAAGTGATGATGAATAGGCCCCTTAACATCTAAATTCAGTTATTTACTGTTTAGCTCTTATTTACTGGGGACATTTATTTTCAGAATGTACATACTTTTTATTATAAGTGAATTTATTTATATAATCCACACATTAGGGGGAATAAAATAGGCCCTTTGGGTAATTGTTCATATTTTAGGCATTTTCAATGATAGTTGGAAAATCGGATTAACCTATTTACATAGAGAGATTTTTCCTCTACACAACCACACCAACATTTACAGTTTTGTCACTCTGCATGTTCTTACACTAACAATGTCTTCTCTCTTTCCCTTTAGTCTTCATAGCAACTGCTGATCTTTGGTAATTATTGGAAAGTATTGAACCTCTCCCTTTAACTATTAGTGCAACTCTTAATGCCCAGCTGGAAGGGTGATCTTGAAACCATGGTTCCCCAGAGGTTTCCTTCACAGGGATTTTTTCCTCTCCTGAGTGCTGAAGGATCACCCATCATTCAACAGTCTCTCCGGCTCACGCCCCTGCGTCTCTCTGGCCTGCGTCTCTCCGGCTCACACCCTTGTATTTCTTTAGTTCACATCCCTGCGCGTCCCAGGCAGGGTGCTGCCACGCTGGGTGCTACGAGACTAGCTAGAGCCGGCTCGTCCCAGGCAGGGTGTGGCCACTCTGGGTGCTGCGAGACTAGCTAGGGCCTGCGCATCTTAGGCAGGGTGTGGCCAGTCTGGGTGCTGCGAGACTAGCTAGGGCCAGTAACTCTTAGGCAGGGTGCGGCCACTCTGGTTAATGCGAGACTAGCTAATCTTGCAGCACCCAGCGTCTCTCCAGCTTTCAACTCTGTGTCTTTCCAGCGTATATCCCTGCGTTTCTTCAGCTCACACTCCTATATCTCTCCAGCTCAGGGCCATTCTGTGTCAAATCAACACACTTTTGTTAAAATTTTACCTCACCAGCTCAAATTTTGTTAAAATGTGGTATACGGAGAGTATATATGTAGTCTAAGTAAAATAAAAAATTTGATTCAAATATCTCATGCCATTTCCAAAATATGGTTATATAAAGTTTTCAAAATCTGTCAAAAACGCACAACAAGCATATTTTCTCCTAATTAAGCTAGAGAGGTGGGAGTGGTGTCATTTTAATGTGTTTTTTATGCCCTTTCCTATGATATACAACACAATAGGGTTTGTGAGGAAAAACTTTTTCCAAATTCAAACTGAAATTTCTGATCATAATTATCTCTAAAAGTGCATCGACAAAAAAGTAAAAAAATTCTGGAAATAGTTTATACTAATGTTAAATGTTTTCCAAAATTTAAAAGTGGGAGAATAATGGGTTCATAGATAAAAATAAATTTAAACTAGAGTAGGCACTACGTTTGAAAAAAAAACAAGGCCAACTTTTAAATCCAATTATATGATGGAACAACTAAAATTAGCCCAACACTCAAAATTTGAATTAACCACTTAACTGACGAATTCTTTTTCCAAAAACCGCTCCAAAATTATCGGTTTCTTTTATGATTGAATTAGGTCACGAACATAATTTTAAACTTATCCATCACTATTTTATTTGAAAAAAATATTTTTTTAAAAACACAGTATACCATAAAAATAGCAATTTTTATATTATACTGTAGTGATGGCCATTGACGGCTGTACCATCGATGGTTCAACCATCGTTAGAAGCCATTAATTGTTCTGCGATTGGTCGAGGAGATCTGTGTACACCAGAACTGCCGATGTTTCCTAAACATCGATTGAGGGTTGCCATCGAAGGTGCAACATTGATGGCCACAAACAATAGCAAAGCACTTGACTTCAGTCAGACCATCGATGGTTTGCAAACCATCGATGGCCAGTTGCCATCCCTAATCAGAGGCTCTGCGATAATCATCGATTGATATATATATATATATATATATACACACACACACAGTATATATATATATATATATATATACACATACATATATATACATACATATATATATATATACATACACACATACGTGTGTGTGTGTGTGTATATATATATATATATATATACACATACGTGTGTATATATATATATATATACATATATATATGCATATATATATATATATATACATATATATTTACATATATATATATATATATTTACATATATATATGTACGTATATATAATGTAAATATATATATAAGTATTTACATTATATATACATACATATATATATATATATACATACATATATACATACATATATATATATATATATATGTATATATATTTTTTATATTTGTTCAAAATGATTTATTGCCCGATCACTGTGGCCAGCAGTGATCGGGCACATGGGGACGGGGAGCGCGGAGCTGAGCCCGAGCGAACATTGCAGCAGCCGCGGCTACCGGAGCCGCTGCTGCTGCTCCTCCACAGTGATCAAGGTGATCACTGTGGTGCCGGAGCCGCAGCGGGAGCATCTCCCGCTGGTGGCCCGGATACAGAGCAGCGGCGGCGGCTACCAGATCCGCTGCTGCTGCTCCTACACAGTGATCACCTAGTGATCACTGTGGTGCCGGAGCCGCAGTGGGAGCGTCTACCGCTGGTGGCCCGGATACAGAGCAGCGGCAGCGGCTACCAGAGCCGCTGCTGCTGCTCCTTCACAGTGATCACCTAGTGATCACTGTGGTGCCGGAGCCGCAGCGGGAGCATCTCCCGCTGGCGGCCCGGATACAGAGCAGCGGCGGCGGCTACCAGAGCCGCTGCTGCTGCTCCTACACAGTGATCACCTAGTGATCACTGTGGTGCCGCAGCGGGAGCGTCTACCGCTGGCGGCCCGGACACAGAGCAGCGGCGGCGGCTACCAGAGCCACCGCCGCTGCTCCTTCACACACAGTGATCACTATGTGATCACTGTAGTTCCGGAGCCGCAGCGGGAAGGTGTCCCGCTGGCGGCCCGGATAGATAGCAGTAGCGGCGGCTACCTGCTGGTTGCTGAAGGGGGTGGATGGCTGCCTGATCACTGCTGGCCACAGTGATCGGGTCACAAAAGGCAGCACGGCTGCTTCTATGGGGGGGCTACCTACGGTGCCCGATCACTGTGGCCAGCAGTGATCGGACACGCTGGAGAGGCAGCCATTCTTGCAGAGGGACCAGAAGGTCCCTCTGATGTAGGCGGCTGCGGGAAGATTAGCTTCCCACAGCCGCCTAGTGGCCATTTTCTGACTGGTCGTATCAGATACGACCGTGCCAGGCAAGTGGTTAAATGTAAATTCTCTTAATTATTTTTTGTCAATATCTACATGTGAGAATATATAAAAGATATTATATATTCTCACATGTAGAGATTGTCAAAAAGTAATTAAGAACATTTACAAAAATGTAAATAATGTAGGCATAATTATAAAAGTTTCTGTATGACTTTGTTAACTAAAAACAATGAATAATGCTTGCAAGAAAATACATAATGGTCTTCAATAATGTTAATGCATTGTTTATGAATCATGCTCATGAATCATTGTTCTCATGAATCAATGGTCAGGAATCATGCTCAGTATTGCAGGACAGTTTGTAGCATGTCTGTGCAAGAAAAACATCACAAACTTGTGTTGTCACAAGCTAGACTTCGATGTAGAGGCTGAGTAGTATTTTTCGGCCACAGCGCATGAGTAAGTCCCCTGTGATGGAGTTAGCAGCTCAGTCAAGAGACTAGCAGCTAGAAACAGCCTACAACGTCCATAGGAAAACCAAATCCTCACACCTCTCCAACTTTATGAATGTGCAGTAGAAAATATATCTGGAATGAATTTAATGTTTACAATGCAAGAAAACTATATTGAGTCTGAAACATTTTTGAATGATCATTTAGCCAGTCAGTAACTATTCAGGCAATACAACAGTATCATGCTTTTATAACTGTTGATTCAAGTACATAATAACTGTGAAAAACTTTTCTAAGGCTACAACATCATCTACAGTATTCGTTACAAAATCTCTAGACAAACTCCAGTTGACACAAATAAATGGCTATATATCCGTTGTGTATAACAAGAAATGTGTGATATCTATCCAAGGAAGCATGATGTACTATGGATACCTCTAATATATGTCTTATGCAAAGTTGAACCTATAGCGCCAACTGGAAGAGTTTGTCATGTCTCCTGATGACACCACTGAGTCATTGTCAAACTATCTTCAGCTAACATTGTTGACTTACTAATACAATGTCAAGTATTTCTATTCAACTTCATTTATATAATTAAACTAAAGAAGCCATGAAATCTATTATTACCTATTACTACTTGTAATACACCTGGATTTTTTGAATAAACTACCTTGCTTTAAAATTATTTTTAACTATGAACCTATTATCCTCGCAATTTTAATTTTGACAAACATTTAACATTAGTATAGACTATTTCCAGAATTTTTTTAACTTTTTTGAGATAATCATGATCAAAAATATCAGTTAACAAGTTCCATTATTACTAACAATGTCATTGTCTTGGTAAATAGGGTAAGACATTCATAGTACTGTATAAAATAATGTAAAAATAATAATAATACTATTTATATAACACTGTTCTTCAATAGGCCTCAAGGTGCGGCCTATTCATCATGTAGAAATTAAGTTTTTGGGCCATTCATCAAGAACGTAAAGCAGGAGATAACACAAATATCTCCTGCTTACCTCCTCTGGTGTATCCCTTAGCTCCTGTCTGGCTCCTTCCACTGGACGTCGATGCTCTTGTGCGTATGCATAACCAGTAGGTCACGCATGCGCACTCCGGAAGGAGCAGTGAAGCGCTTCGAGAAAACAGCTGATTTTCGGAACAACTGTCTTCATGTCGGAGCAATTATGAATTGCTCGTGCGCTCGCGTGGAGAAGAAACAATAATTATCATGTTGAATAGACCCCTTAAAGAGGGGTTTCCATCTTCAGATAACTTTGCTTTATGATTCAAGCTTCTTCTTTGCCAGACGGGAGGATTGGGAACTTAATGTGGCCCTGGCAAATATGAAAAGTGGCCTCATGTATGTTGGAATAAAACAACTATAGGAAGTGCCCAAGGCAAAATTAGGCGGAGTTAGCAAATTGAAAGGGGGATAGGTCCGCTAGGTGTAAACTCCAGACACCCCTAACTCTGACAGCAGCTCACTGTGGGTCCTGCTACCCACTCCACAAAATATGTACAGAAATAATAAGGCAGAGCGCTTAATCTAAGTCAGTTTACGAGTCATAGAAAATACTTATTTTATAAGCCTCAAAATAAAAAATGTGAAAAGCACCCTACTTACTAATAATTATAATACTAAAAAATGACAATCAATAAGAACTGTTAGTAATGTAAGTGCCAACAAATATCAGCACATACAGTGATCTCTATAATCTCCAAATAAACAACTGTAATTTGCTGCTGAGTAAATATCAATAGTCATTTGCATTAGCACTTATACTATCCATGTAAAAATCAAAGCAATTGTAATTTTGTTTTATGTAATATTCCGTTGTGCACATCAATACATAGTTTGGATGATTGCACCAACAGTATTAAATATTTTGTATCCAGATTACTTAACAAACAGATTGAGATGGCAATTGTACACTGTATGTATTGTTACCACATTACCCCCTCAAAGGAGAACAGGAGGAGTAACTAACCCAGAAAGGTAGTCCGGGGTATGGTGTAATATTCAATGCGGTCCAGATAATTCACAGGGTGTTTAACCACCCCAAGGGTTAGTAAGTGACAACAAATCCATCCAAGCAGGGATCAGCTGCTCCGAAATCTGTCTGTGTGAGTGCTGCATCCGGTCAGCTGCAAGGTACATGCTGACCAAGGACCAGATTAAACGTCAAGGGACCGGAGAATAATGCTATGCAGGAGATGTACCCCGCTCATCTGGTTAGCAGCAGTTTCAGGGCTGAACCCACAAAGGTGCACATAATGGGCAGTCCCTCAGTCGTCTTCAAACACCGGCCGCGGAGAGTGTGTTGGACCGCTGAGAGTGTGTTGGACCACGGAAACTGCAGCAGTGTGGTAGATAAAGGTGTGGAGATTTGGTGCAAATCGGCAGAGAACCTTCACAATCTTCGCTGGGTATGAAGACCCCCGATTTCATCAGAACGAACGGTCACAGTGTTAGCAATTGGGGCACCCAAGCCCACATAGGGCCGGCAGAGGTTTGGGGCAGGCACGGCCGGGGCAACTGCTTCTGGCTGGGTAGAGACTATGGCAGCTGCTACTGTCACTGTGCAGCGTCTATGATCGGAGCTCAGCTAACAGCTCAGATTGGACCTGGCAGCAGCAAACAGTGAGTGGGTAGCCACAGTTTGCAGCGATGGGGCACCTGGACGATGGCTAGCACAGCAAGGGTGCTGTGCTGGGAGAGAGGTGAAGGGTGCTGTGCTCTGTTCTGTGCTGGGACAGGGGTGCTGGGTGACGGGTACTGTGCTATGATCTGTGCTGGGAGAAGAGTGCTGTGATGGCTGCTGTGCTGTGATCTGGGCTGGGAGAAGGGTGCTGTGATGGCTGCTGTGCTGTGATCTGTGCTGGAGGAGGGTTGCTGGAAGCACAGCACAATGGGGGAAGGGGCAACAGCACAGTGAGACCATGCCCCTTCTGTGAGTCCACACACTTTTTCAGAATCCCATGGGGAGACACCACCCAAAATCTTGGCTAGGGCACAAATTTGGCTAGGGCCGGCTCTGTGTTAAACCGTAAAAATGTGATGTCCATCCAGTGGTGTAAGTTCCTCCCAGACACCCGGAGGCAAGTTATAATTTAGTGCACCCCCCGGTCACTGTATTGTAGCAATTCGCATGCAGACAGGCAGCAGCTGATAGTCTGACACGGAGCTCTCCACTAGAGTATGGTGGCTTCTCAGGTGCCGTGAAGTGCCATGATGGTATACTCCAGGTACATAGTTACAGCCCTTAGTGGGGTGAATATGTTGTGGACAGTGGAGGAGGTGCCCCCTTCAGAGCTGGAGCCTGGCGGAAGGTGCCTCCATTGTCTCCCATAGGTCTGCCCCTGTGTCCATCCCTAGTGCAAGACTGCAAGTACAAGCTGTAGCTAAACCCGCCCCATTGTTAATTCGGCCCTGTGTATAATGTAGAGTGAAACAGATACAGAATAGGAGATAAAAATAGTTGAGAATAGGCTGTTTAATTTGAATTATTTTTAATGAACAAACATTTAACTGGATAACAATGTAAGTGAATAAAGCAGTTGACATTTTTCTGTCAGAATTTTATTTCCTGTCAGTAATGTGCAGCTGTCAGCGAGGCAGTAATGTGCTGCTGTCAGGGAGGCAGTAATGTGCTGCTGTCAGCGAGGCAGTAATGTGCTGCTGTCAGCGAGGCAGTAATGTGCTGCTGTCAGTGAGGCAGTAATGTGCTGCTGTCAGTGAGGCAGTAATGTGCTGCTGTCAGTGAGGCAGTAATGTGCTGCTTTTCTGTGAGCAGTTTCTCTGTAAGTGATGCTATTGTTTACACTTTGTGATGAGGTTTTGGAAGTAATTCTGGTTTGCAGTCATTGGGAAAAAATGCACATTCATGTGATTTAGTGTGTCCAATCATGTTAGTGGAGTTTCTGTCAGTATAACATATATTATAATTAAAGTATAGAGAATACAGCTTGGAGTATTTATAATATATATGGTAAGTGCAGAGCATCTGTGATTTATATATATTTACATTATTAACACCGGTATGCTTGCGATGAGTGGTGGGATGCATCGCATGCAAAATGTTATGCTTGATGCGTCCCACCCAGTGTCAGGTGCTTTCCTAGGTGTTTTATAGCTGATATGCTACAACCCTTCAGTAATATTGGGTGTTAGTTGTAGGCAGAGATGGACTGGGACTGAAATTCTGTCCAGACATCCCTTACTGAGCACGCACGAGAAATGGTCATATCTCACTGGCGCATGGTTATCTACACGACCAAACAGAGCACCAAGAGGCGGAGCTATTGGGCCAGGCTTTCATGCAGCCCAACTGGCCCATCAGGCCATCAGCCATACTAGCTTTTGCCCTTGTGGTTGGGGTGTGTTAATTCTTGCTCAGTGCTCCTGTGTGTGCACTTATTTATGTCTCAGATTCTTTAATTCTAAAAATAAATAAAAATGCAAAATGTCCCTGAGGCTGTTTAAAGATATCTAGGCTTGTGCACAGATGGTATAATCATACTGACTGAGGTAGTAATTAAATCATCTGTGCTTAAGCATGGATAGCTTTAAAATAGAGATGTGCGCTGGCCCCCATGTTTTGTTTTGGTTCTAATCCATCATCGGGTTTTGGTTTTGCCAAAACCGCCCTCAAGTGTTCTGTATTTTAATTTTTTTTAAATGATAAAAACAGCTAAAATCACATAATTTGGACCTATTGTTTGTTCCTACAGTATTATTAACCTCAATAACATTAAATTCCAGTAAATTTTGACCACCTCACAGCTCACAATATTGTTTTCATCCAGTTTTGGCCAAAGGTTGCACCAAGCTACTGTAGCTGACTGCCTAAGCCAGGGGTCTTCAAACTTGGCCCTCCAGCTGCTGTGGAACTACACATCCCAGCATGCACTGCCACCTTTTTGATATAACAGCATGCTAAAACTATGTGCAGTGCATGCTGGGATGTGTAGTTCCACAGCATCTGGAGGGCCAAGTTTGAAGACCCCTGGCCTAAGCTAAGTGACAACAGTGGGCAGCCCAAACACACAGCTGTTCAACTTCCAACATGGCACATTTAGGATATGGAGTGGACCTGCAGTGGCAGACAGGATAGCAGTTTAATAAACTATAGGACCTCATATTAGAAACCAAGAATGTTTTATTAATCAAGAACTAGATCAGAGGCCTGAGGGAGGTGGATTATGTATGTAGTTGAAGGCAGGAAAAGGAAGGATTGATTATTTTGCAAATGTAATTTAATTTTCTGATTCTTGAACAAATTTATGAAGGAGGAGGGGGATCCGTCGTGATCTGAGCTTAGGTTCGGATTTTCCTGCTTGGCATGGATTCCATATCAAGGCAAAATGTTATCATCCCGGATTTCACAAATTTTGGATTCGATATAAGTCCCTCTCATAGTGATTCGGACATCATCTCACACAGGACCGCTGGAAACAGAGCACACACTAGACTGCCAGGTTATAAATTAATAATTACAACTGGGTGAACATGCCCCATATTTTGCATTTAATAAACTATATGATCCCATATTAGAAACCAAGAATGTTTTCATTAATCGGGAACTAGATCTGAAGCTTGAGGGAGGTGGAGTGTGCATGTAGTGGAAGGCAGGGGAAGGAAGGATTGATTTGTTTTTAAATGTAATTAAATTTTTTGATTCTGAAGCAAATTTATGAAGGAGGAGGGGAGCACTTTACAGAGAAAATTCTCCTATTCAAATCAGTCCCTGCTCCAGTGGAGCTTATAATCTAGGTTAATTTGTGTTGGGAGCCAATTATTAACCTACCAGTATATTTTTAGAGTGTGGGAAAAAAACAGAGTACCTATAAGAAGCCCACACAAGCATAGGAAGAACATACAAGCTCCACATTGGTGATGGATGGCATTGCAAGATACAAAAGAACATGAACTCACTTGTAAAGTACAGTAATATACAGTATACTGCACTCGCTAAAGGGGTTATGTCATTCTTTTAGTATTTAACAAACAGCAGTAGTCTACGATTACTGCTGTTTTGACACTGCATCGCTCTCGCCATCTTTAGATGGCAAGATCAATAGGGACCCGGCAGCAACCTTTCCTATTTTAGCGAAGCCTCCCAGGCACTATAGGGTCCCCGTTGGGTGAAACAGTCATGCACATGCGCAAACTGACCATCACACATGACATAGAAGCCAATCGCTAGCAGCGATAGACTGCCAGCAGCTGAGTGGAGGACACCGTTGAGGAGGGAGACGTAGCAGGAATTCACTGGCGAGGTAAGTAATGATGACTACTAGAGATGAGTGGGTTCGGTTCTCAGAGAACTGAGGCCACCCGAATTTAGCATAACTGAGTCGAATCCAAGCAGGCTTGGAGGTTCCCGCCTTACTCTGTTCTCAAAACCGAGGCAAAACCATAGAGACGGAAATCTCGCAGTTCGCGTGCTTTCGTCTCTATGATCAATGTAGTATATAAGGGACCACGCGACAGATGACATTTCCACTCCGGCTGTGTAAAGTGAACAGGGAGGGTGGGTAGTGTAGGGCTGGGAGAGGTACTGGTGCTATCTGCTGTGTCCTGGGCTGGTGACTGCTGATCCATTCTGGTCTCTGGTCACGGTGATGTCACTGTCATTGTGCTGTCTGCTGATCCATTCTGGTCTCTGGTCACGGTGCTGTCACTATCACTATCACTGTGTTGTCTGTGCTGATCCATTCTGGTCTCTAGGCTTAACCACATTAGTGCACAAGATACAGCGACTACAGTCGTGTTCAATAAAAAAAAAATTAAAGTGTCATATTTTTTCTTGTTTGTGTGGGTAGGTTTTTGGCTTAACCGTAGTAGTGGACAAGATCCAGAAAGTAATGCAAGTTGCAACCTTGTGCTGACAGACTCCAATCGTTCTTAAAATAAAATACAATTAAAGTGTCATATTTTTTTCTTGTTTGTGTGGGTGGGTTTTCGGCTTAACTGTAGTAGTGGACCAGATCCAGAAAGAAATGCAAGTTGCAACCTTGTGCTGACAGACTCCAGTCATTCTTTAAAAAAAATACAATTAAAGTGTCATATTTTTTTCTTGTTTGTGTGGGTGGGTTTTCGGCTTAACTGTAGTAGTGGACCAGATCCAGAAAGAAATGCAAGTTGCAACCTTGTGCTGACAGACTCCAGTCATTCTTTAAAAAAAATACAATTAAAGTGTCATATTTTTTTCTTGTTTGTGTGGGTGGGTTTTTGGCTTAACCTCATTAGTGGACAAGAGCCAGCCAGCAACACAAGTTGCAACCTTGTGCTGATAGACTCCAGTCGTGATCAATCGTTACTCTGGGGCCAAGTTCTTCTGGAGCTGACAAAAATATAAATAATTTGACGTTTTTTCTAATATTTTTGTGTGTGCGCACGACTGCACGTGTTTTAATTTTGTAACCGCACCTTGGCTACACTATTGGTGATTGTGACACTGCTACTAGACTGCAGAAAAACATATTGTAGATGCTGGCAGCAGTGCAAGGCCGTCAACTTCCTCGACCTCTAGGAAGGCCCATGCCCCAGGGCTTAAGTCACGCCATCGATATGGTAAATCAGGTTTTACTGAAATTAAGAAAAAAAAATTAAAGGATATTTGACTTTAGATAAACAAAAAATTGGCAATATGCCATTCACTACACGAAGTGGCAAGGAAAGGATAAGGCCTTGGCCTTCTTACTTTATGAAGAATACTGCTGATTCTGATAGCCCTTCTGCTTGTAGTAGTAGTGGTGGTGGTCCAATTAAAAATGTGAAAGTTGTTAAGACAGCTCCGGAAAAACCAACTGTGTGCCCTGAGAAATTGAAATCACAAATCCCTGAGGAGAGTGCAAGTGTGTCCACGGTTGCCATGTGTGAGCCCGACCTAAATACTAGTGTACTGGAGGATCCTCCAAGTTCCAACATTTGTGTGCCCTCTGTAAATGTGGGGAAGGGCAGTCAACATCTTGCACACGTAGTCATTGAGGATGCTTCTGTGGATTTGCACATGGAAGAGGAGGATATTTTGGTGGATGAAGGCGCTAAGGATGATGAGGGTGTTGATGATGAAGATGTTGGTGTTGGTGATGAGGATGTTGATGCCGAGGATGTCCTTTGTGTAAGTAAGGCAACAGCTGTTGCCCATGGTTTGAAAAAGCCAAAGCCCATTATTGTCATGCCGGGACAAAAGACAAACAAATCTACTTCTCACGTGTGGAATTATTTCCATACCGATCTGGACAACAGTTGTCAAGCCATATGTGCCTGTTGCAATGCAAGAGTGAGTAGAGGGAGGGACCTAAACCACCTAGGAACCTCCTCCTTGTTAGGTCACTTGGAGCGCATTCATCAAATATCAAAGTGTACATTGCCAAGTTCCAAAACTCAAAACGTAACAAGTCCAGTGTCACCTACCTGCTCCCTCTCTGTGAGATCCAAGCGCCTTCGATCTCCAACACCAACACCTGCATCATCAACATCCTCATTCGTCATCGGGAGTAGTCCTGCTGTATCCAATGTTGGTATTCCAAACATGATTGACTCCTCTCCTATCCGTGATTCCTCAGAAGGATCCTTGATGACTACGCCTGTTGCTGCTGCTGTTGCTGTCAGTGGATCTTCATCCCAGAAGGGGACCAGGAGGAAGACTACTTGTAGCATATCCTCCAAAAAGCAATTAACTGTTAAACAATAATTTGCAAGGGCAAACAAGTATGACAGCAATCACACAGTTGCACAGCGGATTACTGACTCCATAACAGCTATGCTGGTATTAGATGTGCGTCCAGTATCCGCCATTACTGCAGTGGGTTTTCAACAGTTAATGCAGGTCCTGTGTCCTCGCTATCAGATACCTTCTAGATTCCACTTCACTAGAAGAGCAATTCCAAATCTGTACAAGGACATTAAAAAAATTAAGGATTACATGACTGTGACAGCCCACTGGGTAGGTGTATTGCCTACAACAGCAACAGCAGCAGCAACATCTCCCTAAAGACAGCTGATACAGAGGCAGGCTACTAATTGTATAACTGGTTTCACTAAGAGGCATACCTCTGAGAACCTCTTAGAAAAACTCAGGGAAATCATTGCTAAATGGCTTACCCCACTTGGAATCTCCTCGGGATTTGTTATTTCGGACAATGCCATCAATATTGTGAGAGCATTACATCTGGGCGAATTCCAACATGTCTCATGTTTTGCTCACACAATTAATTTGGTGGTACATTTTTTTTTAAAATTACAGGGGTGTGCAGGAGATGCTCTCGGTGGCACGCAAAATATCCAGACATTTTAGACATTCGGCGACCGCTTGTCGAAGATTGCATGACCAGCAGGTACAGTTAAATTTGCCCTTCCATCAGCTGAAGCAAGAGGTAGTATCTCGGTGGAATTCTACCCTCTATATGCTTCAGCAGATGGAGGAACAGCAAAAGGCCATCCAGGCCTATACAGCAGACTATGACATAGGCCGTGGAGGGGGAATGCACCTTACTCAAGCGCAGTGGAGAATAATTTCCATGTTGTGCAAGGTTCTCAAACCCTTTGAACTTGCCACACATGAAGTTTGTTCAGACACTGCCAGCTTGAGTCAGGTCATTCCCCTCATCAGACTTTTGCAAAAACAGCTGGAGAAACCGAAGGAGGAGCTGAAACGGAGCAATTGCACAAAGTATGTCGGACTGGTGGATCAAGCCCTTGATTCACTTCACCAGGATCCAAGAGTCGTCAATCTATTGAAATATTAAAAAAATATTTTGGCCAGCATTCTGGATCCTAGGTTTAAGTCCTACCTTTTGAGTTTTTTTCCAAAAGATCAAAATCTAAAACTATGCAAAGAGCTGTTGGTCAAAAAATTGTCAGCTGCAGCTGCATGTGAAACGCCTTCATCTCCTCCTTCTGTTTCAAAAGCTGCCAGGAAAAAACAACATTTTCCTTACAGAATCCCTGCTGGTCATGCAGATCAGTCACCAGAAAATGACATCTGGTTGGGCCTGAGAGAACTGCCTACTATTGACATGTCTTCTAATGTGACTATGTGTGATACGGTCTCCATTCACAGAATGGTGGAGGACTATTTAAGAGATAACATCCTAATAGACATGAAAAAAGCAAAATCTCAAGCGCTCCTCCTCATGAGGTAAAGTCACATAAAAGTATTCAGTCCATAAAAGTCTCAGATGAATATAAAAAGTGTTGACAATGTAAACAAACTTCTCTTTTTCTTCTTTAACGATAATCTTCAAACACACTAGCACAATAGACAATTCAGTGTTTTACAGCATGTCAAAGAAATCACAAATAAAGATCTCTCATAGTGCAGTATTATCACATTTATTTCCAAAATAATATAAAAAACATAGAATGAATAAAATGGCAGCGTACCATAGGCAACCTTTTTAGAAAGGCACAGTAACACGCATAAGGGGTGATTTATAGCTACCCCAACAAGCAGTTCACCTTTCTGATGCAGGTTCCTCCTAGACAGCTAGGCAATGGCAGCCCCACAGATCACAGATCAACGCGTTTCAGCTATACAAGCCTTTATCAAGATAGATCTATGCTGCTATATCCTGGGTATATATAGGGTTCATGGCTAGTCCCACCCCCCATCATCATACTGGGTGTGGTTACATAAAATTAAAAAGTGTGCTCAAACTCTACATCAAAGACATAGCATTCTTTTAACACACATCCTCTGCTGGAATGAATGTAACTGATATCGACTGGATGTGTTAAAACATTTTAAGTAGATAATAGTAGCGCTTCATGCGTTCCAACACTTGGAACACAAGACGCTTCCAGCGGAAGTGTCTCAGGCATCACTCCACGCTGATTAACTATGCGCGGGCTCCTGGCAGGAAGTTCATCTTTTTACCTATGCGCTCCATACTTTGGAGCGCACGGGTATTCAGCCGGAGGTTGCGCACCTGACCACATGATGAAACTACCACCCACATGGTCATGTGCGTCCAGCGTCCTATGATAATGTGTTGATGGCCGCGATCCCGTGACAACAACTTTTAAGGAATGGCATGGCATATTCATGAGAGGGGCATGTGACCAAACTCCCCACCCTTAAATATCCAATTAACGTTGGTCAAATGTTGCATCTTAACTCATGAGGATCATCTCTTCAGGCCAATGGGCAACCATTTTTAAAAAGGGCATATTTACCATAAAACTGACTAGGTGCATATATCTAGTACATAGTAAACACATAAGTACATGAACAATTCTCCAATTCGGGAAATGGTAATAAATAAATAACATGCTGGGAAAATGTATCTTAAAAAGAAAACAATGAAATAAAAGGAGGGATAAGAACAATATGAAAGGCAGGATAAAAATAATATTAGTAAAATATCAGATAAAAGTCATAGATGATAAAAAGAATAGCAAATGGTGTTAAAACCCAACCTATAATATCTTAAAAACCCCGCAGGATCGCTAGTGGTGAATAAGTACTATAAAAAGTACTTACTATATAAATAATTCTATAAAAACCATTTGATTTCAAAATCGTTATTCAAACCAAAAGGAGTGAGAGTCTTTATTTCGTATATCATTTTCATTTCTGCTTTCGCTAGAAATCTCTCAATACCTTTGGTGCGCCAGTTCTCCTCCACTTTTTTTATTCCCATAATGTTTTTGATTTCATTAACTGAGCAATTATGTTTATCTTTAAAATGGGCTGAAAGGGAATGATATTCGAAAACTTCTACTAATATTATGAAGATGTTCCATCCATCGGTCTCTAAGTCTTCTAGTGGTCCTACCTACATATTGTAGTCCACAGACACATTCAATCATGTATACACAATTGGTGGTATTGCATGTGATAAATTCATTGATTTTGTAGGACTGTTTCGTTGAATTAGACAAGAAACTCTCTATTTTGGATGGTTGATTGCTGTGCGTCCTACACACATTGCATGTACCACAGCGATGGAACCCTTTGGTTTTTATCCTGCCTGTCTTTTTTTCTTGTACGGCACTTTTGACCAAATAATTTTTAAAATTAGGTGCCTTCCTATATATAAAACGTGGCATAGGGGGAATGATCTCTTTTAAAATGGGATCCTGTTTTAAAATGTACCAATTTTTTCTAAAGATTTGCTCCAATTTTTTATGTTGATAATTATATGAGGTAATAAAAGGTACTAAAGGTTTGTTTGAATTTTCCCTATTCTTATCTTTATACTCTAAAAGCTGATCTTGTGGGATGTCTCTAAAATCACTAATAATTTTAATCATTTCTGTTTCGTCATAGCCTTTATCCACAAAATTATCCTTTAGTTCTCGTACTTGGGCATCAAATATGGTAGTATCTGTACAATTCCTACATATACGTTGAATTTGTCCTCTAGGTATATTTTTAAGCCATTTAGGGTGATTAACTGTGCGCGGGCTCCTGGCAGGAAGTTCATCTTTTTACCTATGCGGTCCATACTTTGGAGCACCAGTTAAGTGATAGATCCACTTATACTTTGTTAAAGGGTAATCCGAGTGAAAGAATAGATAAAAGTCTTCGAAACTTGGTATCTAAGTATGAAATTAATGGAACTTTAACTGAAAATGAAAGGAAATATCTGATCCGAGAACATACGGTTTTGCCAATCATATATATCCTACCTAAAATCCACAAAAGTCTGACTGACCCTCCCGGATGGCCCATCATTGCAAGTACTGATTCCGTATCATCTAATCTCTTGCATTTTATTGACCATCATCTACAATCGGAAGTAGTGAAATTTAAATCATACATTAAAGATAGTATTGATGCCATTAAAAAAGTAAAGAGTGTTACCGTCACAGATGACCATTTTTTGGTCACAGCTGATATATGCTCACTCTATATGATAATAGAGCACAAATTGGGAATTGACCCGATTGAACATACTTTTAATAAAAAAGAGGAAGAACAGGATAGGAAGAATTTGTCGTTTTTAAGGGAGGCTATTGAGTTTCTTTCAAATAATAATTATTTTTGGTTTCAAGGACATTTTTATCTCCAAAAGAGAGGAACCGCGATGGGGAGTAAGTTTGCTCCTTCCTATGCTAATCCTTTTATGGGATGGTGGGAAGACCTTTTTATCTGGGATAATTACCCTTTTATTGAGTTTTTACCATTATGGATACGTTTTATAGATGATATTTTTTTTATTTGGAGTGGTACAGAAGAGTTTCTGGAAGAATTTTGCAAAAATCTTAATAGGAATCATTTGAATATCGCTCTTACATTCACAAAACATCAGGAAGAGGTAAATTTCCTCGATCTAACCATTTATAAAATGGGTGATAAACTAGTTACAAAGAATTATAAAAAACCTACTGATAGTAATTCATACATAAATAATAGAAGCCACCAGCACTCTAAATGGCTTAAAAATATACCTAGAGGACAAATTCAACGTATACATAGGAATTGTACAGATACTACCATATTTGATGCCCAAGTATGTGAACTAAAGGATAATTTTGTGGCTAAAGCCTATGACGAAACAGAAATGATTAAAATCATTAGTGATTTTAGAGACATCCCACAAGATCAGCTTTTAGAGTATAAAGATAAGAATAGGGAAAATTCAAACAAACCTTTAGTACCTTTTATTACCACATATAATTATCAACATAAAAAATTGGAGCAAATCTTTAGAAAAAATTGGTACATTTTAAAACAGGATCCAATTTTAAAAGAGATCATTCCCCCTATGCCACGTTTTATATATAGGAAGGCACCTAATTTTAAAAATTGTTTGGTCAAAAGTGCCGTACAAGAAAAAAAGACAGGCAGGATAAAAACCAAAGGGTTCCATCGCTGTGATACATGCAATGTGTGTAGGACGCACAGCAATCAACCATCCAAAATAGAGAGTTTCTTGTCTAATTCAACGAAACAGTCCTACAAAATCAATGAATTTATCACATGCAATACCACCAATTGTGTATACATGATTGAATGTGTCTGTGGACTACAATATGTAGGTAGGACCACTAGAAGACTTAGAGACCGATGGATGGAACATCTTCGTAATATTAGAAGAGGTTTTGAAAATCATTCCCTTTCAGCCCATTTTAAAGATAAACATAATTGCTCAGTTAATGAAATCAAAAACATTATGGGAATAAAAAAAGTGGAGGGGAACTGGCGCACCAAAGGTATTGAGGGATTTCTGGCGCAAGCAGAAATGAAAATGATATACGAAATAAAGACTCTCACTCCTTTTGGTTTGAATAATGATTTTGAAATCAAATGGTTTTTATAGAATTATTTATATCCCTTTTTATAGTACTTATTCACCACTAGCGATCCTGCGGGGTTTTTAAGATATTATAGGTTGGATTTTAACACCATTTGCTATTCTTTTTATCATCGATGACTTTTATCTGATATTTTACTAATATTATTTTTATCCTGCCTTTCATATTGTTCTTATACCTCCTTTCATTTCATTGTTTTCTTTTTAAGATATATTTTCCCAGCATGTTATTTATTTATTTATTACCATTTCCCGAATTGGAGAATTGTTCATGTACTCATGTGTTTACTATGTACTAGATATATGCACCTAGTCAGTTTTATGGTAAATATGCCCTTTTTAAAAATGGTTGCCCATTGCCCTGATGAGATGATCCTCATGAGTTGAGATGCAACATTTGACCAACGTTAATTAAATATTTAAGGGTGGAGAGTTTGGTCACATGCCCCTCTCATGAATATGCCATGCCTTAAAAGTTGTTGTCACGTGATCGCGCCCATTAACACATTATCATAGGACGCCGGATGCACACGACCACGTGGGTGGTAGTTGCATCACGTGGTCAGGTGCGCAACCTCCGGCTGAATACCCGTGCGCTTCAAAGTATGGAGCACATAGGTAAAAAGATGAACTTTCTGCCAGGAGCCTGCGCATAGTTAATCAGCATGGAGTTATGCCTGAGACACTTCCGCCGGAAGCGTCTTGCGTTCAAAGTGTTGGAACGCATCAAGTGCTACTATTATCTACTTAAAATGATTTAACACATCCAGCGGATATCAGTTACATTCATTCCAGCAGAGGATGTGTGTTAAAAGAATGCTATGTCTTTGATGTAGAGTTTGAGCACACTTTTTAATTTTATGTAACCACACCCAGTATGATGATGGTGGGTGGGACTAGCCATGAACCCTATATATACCCAGGATTTAGCAGCATAGATCTATCTTGATAAAGGCTTGTATAGCTGAAATACGTTGATCTGTGATCTGTGGGGCTGCCATTGCCTAGATGTCTAAGAGGAACCTACATCAGAAAGGTGAACTGCTTGTTGGGGTAGCTATAAATCACCCCTTATGCATGTTACTGTGCCTTTCTAAAAAGGTTGCCTATGCTACGCTGCCATTTTATTCATTCTATGTTTTTTATATTATTTTGGAAATAAATGTGATAATACTGCACTATGAGAGATCTTTATTTGTGATTTCTTTGACATGCTGTAAAACACTGAAGGGTCTATTGTGCTAGTGTGTTTGAAGATTATCGTTAAAGAAGAAAAAGAGAAGTTTGTTTACATTGTCAACACTTTTTATATTCATCTGAGACTTTTATGGACTGAAGACTTTTATGTGACTTTACCTCATGAGGAGGAGCGCTTGAGATTTTGCTTTTTTCATTTTGATTTTCAGTGACATGTGTAGGTCACATTCTTAAGCTGCACTCCGGTGTGCATTGGAGCACGGGTGTATACACCTTCTTTATTTATCCTAATAGACATGTCAGACAGTCCCTTTCAGTACTGGCAGGAAAAAGAGGCAATTTGGAGTCCCGTACACAAACTGGCTTTGCATTACTTAAGTTTCCCACCCTCAAGTGTGTACTCCAAAAGAGTTTTCAGTGCAGCTGGCAACCTTGTCAGTGATCGGCGTAGGAGGTTACTTCATCAATATGTGGAAAAGATGATGTTCATTAAAATGAATTGCAAATTCCACGAGGAAGACCTTGACGAACAATTACATAAAAAAATTACAGAAGCACCTATGGTGGAATCCAGCAGGGATGAATTGATATTGTGTGAAGAAGAGGATGTACACACTGATGGGGAGGACAAGGATGAGGATGATGACAACTTGTAATGTAAAGCCAGTTTGTGTATGGGATTATTTTCTTTTACATGTCCAAAGTACATTGACAACTTGTTTTATGGGGGTCCAAACAAACCAATCATTTCAGCCACAATTGGCAGCCCTTGTCGCTGAAATGATTGGTTTGTTAAACTGTCCTGTTGCGTATACAACATAAGGGTGGGTGGGAGGCCCAAGGACTATTCCATCTTGCACCTTTTTCAATTCCATTACATGCTGATAGGGGCATTGCTGCCTGACATTTTAAATTAATGTTATGGTTGGTTTAGGAACCAATGATTTTTTTAAATTAATTTATGATCAATTTGACAGCCAGGGGCTGCAACCAATGAATTGTTTTTTAATTAATTTATGATCAATTTAACAAGTAGGGGTTGCAACCAATGAATTGTTTTGTAATTAATTTATTATCAATTTAACAGCAAGGGACTGCAACCAATGAATTGTTTTTTAATTAATTTATGATCAATTTAACAAGTAGGGGTTGCAACCAATGAATTGTTTTTTAATTAATTTATTATCAATTTAACAGCAAGGGGCTGCAACCAATGAATTGTTTTTTAATTAATTTATGATCAATTTAACAGCCAGGGGCTGCAACCAATGAATTGTTTTTTAATTAATTTATTATCAATTTAACAGCCAGGGGCTGCAACCAATGAATTTTTTATAATTTATTTATTATTAATTTTACACCTGGCTGTTACTGTCATTGGCATGGCTGCGCATGGGGTGCTATGCTCCTGTCTGTTGAGGGGCTGCTGCCCAAAATAATAAATAAACAATTTTTTATGTGCGTGTCAGCCACACCTGTCATCAGCATAGCTACGCAGGGGTGCTGTGCTGATGTCTGGCAAGGGGCTGCATGAATATTGCAAAGAAAACTTTTTTTTAAGTTATTGGGTTACAAAAAGTTTATTTTGTTTTAATCTTAAACATAGCAGAAATGTTATCCTAACAACTTATAAAGTTATATGCTCTAAAAAATAAAGCCTATATTTATAATACTTGCAAAAAACTAAAGCCTAACTCAGCCAAAAGAGAGACTGACACCGCGGCTAAACATAAGAGTCACCTTCTAGATGTGAATTGTCTCATTTGCATGGGGAAAACACAACCTCAACCATCAGATGAGATGGATCTCAGCCAGTGGACAACATTGAAATCACCATTAAAAAGTCACAATGGAAGACTACAGTGTGGAAAATCTTTCTTCACAGTCAGGAGAGGCCTCAGAGAACATGAAAAAAATGCTCTAGGTGCTGAACTTCAAAGGATTTCTCCATCATGTTCTGCAGTATGGAAATGTTTATTCACATGTTTTCTATAAAGCAGTTCAAAGTTACAGCCTTCAAAGTGTCTGGTAATTCCTGGCAAAGGTGGGTGTTATAGATAGCCAAAGATTATTACAAGCAAAGGATTCATCTGTCCGGAATCTGTCTGGGAATTCATGGATCGTATTTGGCCTGAATGCACTAAGACATCCAGTGATTCTGACACTATGTTATGTAGCCCACTAGTTTATTCCTACCTGAATGGCAAACTGAAATATGGAATAGTAAGCACAGACAACATGGAGGCCTTTGTTATTCCGCTGCCTGCATGCCAACCAATACCTCCCAGACTACACCCACTTGGGGGACCAGGTCTTGATAATGACCATCCCCATCTGTTGCTAAGCCTTCTTCTTCCAAACCATCCATGCTGGACTTACTGTCCAAAAAGGGTAAGCAGGGTACAGAAAGAGGAGCTAGATGTCCCCAATGCCATTTTTTTTTCTTCTATCATAGATGATGTGGAGAGAATAAGAGCTTCAAATGTTGGACTTGGAACAGGGGCTCCCACCTATTTGGCTTCTGTCCAGAGAACAGAGCTCTGTTCCTCAGGAACTGTCTATGCCTGAGCTGATAGGTAGGTAGTCTCTGTCTGTTGGTAAACACCCTTCAGGAGATGGAAACCCAGAATAACAAAAACTCTAATTAATGTGTCCACTGATATAACCAGCCTGATCCCTTAACAGCAACATACCCCATATGGCCAACTCATAACATGACACCCAGTTTGCAGCCTCCTCAAGTTATGACACTAATTCAGTCGCCATGGTTGCTCCAGTCCAAGAATAAGTGGACAGTGGAAACAATGGCAATTTGAAGGCCACTAACTAACTCTGTTTTTTTAATGTCCCTTTACAGGTTGGAAAAATTCCGTTACAGAACTGAAGATTTATTTTTGGAATGCACGCTTCCTGGTCCCCTTCTGGGATGAAAAAAAAAATGCCAGCAAGCAGGCATGGCGCAGCCGCACAACGTAATGCTTAAACCTTAGGACAGAAATGTTGCATTTGCTGCTCAGTTCCGCTTGTTCACAATATATCTCATATGGTTAAGTGGACAGTGAGAACAACGGCAGTTTGAACTATGTTTTTTTTTATGTCCCTCTACAGGTTGGGAAATGTCAGTTTATAGAAGATTTGCAAAGCATTATTTAAGTCATTTGTTTATTTATTTTTGGAAAGCATACTTCCTAATCCCCTTTTTAGCTGTGAGATGGTCAAAATTGACTGGAAACAAGTGGAAATAAATGTTATTGAGGTTATTAATACTGTAGGAACAAAAAAAGGCCCATTTTATGTGATTTTAGCTGTTTTTTTAATTTTTTAAGAAAAAATCCAGATCCAAAACCAAAACACGAAAACAAAACAGGTGAGGTTTTGGCAAAACCAATCCAGATCCAAAACCAGGGGTGATCTAGATCCAAAACCAAAACACGGGGGTCGGCGCACATCTCTAATGAATACCAGTGGCATATTCATTTGTGTCACTGCAATACTAAACAAGATATGCTGCTGGTATTAAGTTTCATTAATAAATGGGGCCCATAGTCCATAACCAGGCAGTGTTATTTAGATATAATAAAGTCACATTTACCATATAAAGACATTAAGATCACATGCAAGTACAAATGAAAGTACTAATTAAGTTAAAAACAATACAAATATCCGTTGCCTATTAAAAGATCAAATGTGAATCTGTTTTCTTGCTGCAGTCTGATTGTGAAGATTAGTGTAATAATGGGCCTAACTCAACCCAATGGTTTTGGGAATAACTCCAAAGTCTCAGCGACTGTGAAATAGCGTGCAACTCTGAATCAGGCCCAATGTTAATAGAACGCAGCACAAATTAAAAATACAAATGACAATAATAATATCAGTGGGAGGGATTTAGATGCACTCAGCCTATCAGAAAGCGGCCATCGTTCATCATTGTCATTCTCACACAAATGATTGGCTTCCTGAAAGGCACATATGCATCTTTGTTGTCAGCATGGGGCGTATTTTGTGCACACACATCCATTCCTTACTGTATTAATTTTATCCATGCTGACATGACCCCTCCAACCCCCATTCCCCCTCTCTAAGTCATGAGCACACGTCCCAGCTGCCATAGAGACGGATGTATAAGAATTTGAGATGCACGGTGGAATGAAGACACAATTTGCAGAGAAAACAAAGCACAAATAATGGTAGCGTCCAACTCTACATGAGCCCTTGAAAGTTTAGCAATGACCTGTTCATAATCTCTCTTTTAGCCAGCAACACCTAGTGAGGAAGACATTAAACTCAGAAACATTTCTCCATAAGTTGGTATTTTAATTAGGACAGCGCCATCTGCCTTTACTGTTGGATTTATTTTTCTAGCTATTATTGCATTCATTATTCCTACGTGTGGTATATTATCTAGTGGTAATGCAGACAAATTATTTTGTATATAGTTAAACTCAGATACAGTTGCTGAAAACAACAGTTACTTTGGAAAGCAAAAACACACTCTGAGTTTAACTGATTCCCACACAAGGGGCAAGGGAGTAACAGGGAAATCTTAACTGAGCTCAGGGGAGCAGAGAGGGGGGAGCGGGTACTAATTACCCCAGCCCGGGCTTGCTGGAGGGGCCCGGGTCTGGCGCAGCCCCCCCCCCTCTCTTACATCACAGTCACAGCAGCCCAGTACATGCTGCTGTGTGCTGGGCTGCACTGGGAGACTGCTCGCGCTTCTAACCAGCAGCTGCAGCAGTCCCTATGCCTGTGGGGAGAGCGATCACACTGATTGCGCCCCCCACTGGCTATGCGACAGAAGGGGCTCGCAGCGCCTGCCTCCCCAGCGTGCAGTGGCGCTATGTAGCCCTGTAAAGCAATTATATTTTTTTTTATAAGGGGGCATGGGCATTCCTCCCTCAATTAGGCTACGCCCCCTTTTGCCCAAGCCCCGCGTGGCACTTGACGCGCCTGGCTGAGATTGATTATATTGATATTATTGCATTATAGTCTGTAATATAATGCTAATATGTATTTTTCCCTGCAGACTGTGATGATTGCCTAAGGGATAATAATGCTGTTTCCTTTCGTTTGTGTGCTCAACCAAAAAAAGAGCTTGTAAACACTAGAAGGACAGGTTGCTGTTAAAAGGCTCTTGTTAAGTGTTATCTAACTGGTATAAACAATATAATCAAACAAGCTGAAGTGGACCTTCCAAAGAGAGTCAGAAGTACATTAAGAACTATTGAGATGATGGTGCTCAGAGTGGGGTGTAAATACAGTTCCTGATTCAAAACTGGCACCAGAGTGACATCAGTAATTATGCAACTGTCCCTTTAAATGTAAGTGAGAGCCGCACGCCAGCCTCTATGAGCAGTGTAGACAGCATGCAGGGAGGACCCAAACACAGAATGGGAACCAGTCCACATGGAGAGAGGAGAGGCCTGCCAGAAGAGCCTGGTGGGGAGAGAATGTTTAATGCTGCGTCCACTTTGTGACACAGTGACATTAGAATACCTCGAAGGTTAAATATTGCCTACCTCTGTGATACTTAAAAACACTGCTTAAATAGGAAAAAAGGTCACAAATCCAGATATGTAATACATTACTACTTTAACAAAACACTCTCCTATCTTTTCCTGCTTCACACACCCCTAAACCGAAATTTTTAACCTACATGGACATGAAAATATTAAAATGACAAAAATGTACAAAAACACTAGAGCATGAGACCAGACAAATTAGATACACAACATGTGCCAGAAATCTTTTTTTATTTCTCTGTTTTGGGTCAGGAGGAGGAGGAAGATATTCGTTGTTGTCACCATCATCACTAAAGGATGACTAGCCAGGACTAGCCAGGTCCCTAAGAGCCGAATGGTTGAAAATGGCTGCACTTGTTTATCACAGAAGGCTTTTATATGCGAAGAGTGGTGCAAATTTTTCCCTGGCAGCGAAAAAATTTCCCGATGCTTGCAATTACCTATGCAAATTACATTGAGTAAGGTAGAATTTCTCCTGGAATTGGATTGGTCGAGTTTTGCTGTTAGAATTCACTGCGAATGTAGCGAATTCTGGTACGATGAATGTGAATTTACCTCACCGGTTTTGCAATTTGCTCCTAATTTAATTGACCCCTATGTCTGATCACTTTGTAGTACTGAGCACTCTTAGTACATAAGACAACCTAACAATATAACATTTCTACGGTTACCATCAAAATAGAGACATAGTGATACACAACAATATTATGCAGTCACAATTCTAATCAAGCTTATTAATCACATTAATCACATTAAATCACTTATTTCTATGAAGGTGTATACCCTCTGACATTATAAGAAATAGAATGTGTACAGTTCTCAAAGGTACCTTGTAACACTAGTATAATAATAATATTTGCCAGATGGTGGATCTGGTTAGTAGGTACTCCTTAAGTTTGTTAGAAGTGTATCCCACACCTGTAAGAAATTTGTTTTTATTTTTTGGAGATTGGAGAGCTACACCAAGGGAATAGAGAGTGTAAGGAGAATATCATTAGCAAATAGAGAGTTTGTATTGTCTATGAACCATGGAGATGCCACCAATATCTGGATTGGCTCTAATACTGGTTGAATACATAGGGCAAAGATCAATGGTGACATTGGGCATCCTTGCCTTGTGTCATTTCCTAGGCTGAATCGTGGGGAGTGCAGACCATTTGTCATGACCGAGAGGAAGGGTGAGAGTAAATGGCCGAATTGCTCGTAGAAAGTTATCCCAAAAACCAATGATGACAAAGTAGGGAACATGAAAGGCCAAGATATGCGATCAACCACTTTTTCACCCCCCAAGGCTAGGATAACTTAGTATGGTCGATGTGGTGGATTAAATCAAGGAGGTGAGCCTGAAGACTCTGTGGGCTGTGCAGGGCCTGAAATGACCTCGGAAAGCTCACAGTTTGATGTACCTGCTGGCCAGGGGTAGATACCTGCTATGGTAGGCTCTGGCTCCGGACCTGCAGAAGTGTTGTAGCTGCCATGGCAGATGGGACTGGCAAAAGGACCCCAAGTGTGTCAGCAACAGAACCCAGTTTAATATCAGAGCTACAGGCACCTACGTCCTCCCGAGATGGTGTCTAAACCACACACCCAAAACTGGCATTTTGATTTTTTGGGATTAGTAGTGCAATAGTTTATTAAAACAAAATCTGTATTAGTGTATGTAATAGTGTAGTCATTTTGTTTTTCTACTAACATTTGTGCAACTATGTCCCCTGTTGTTATAACTAAATTATAACATTACCAATTTATAATAAGTCCAACATCACTGTCACTTTCAAGATTACATAAAAAACACTAAACAGGGTGTGAATACTGTACGTATACTCAAGGCAGATGTAGTTCCACAAATTCCACAATATAGTATTTTATACATATGTGAAAACCTTTATTATAAGTATTTGGCTGAAGATGGGTGATGTCTATGATGTCAATGGAAATTCAATTTATTGTTGGATAGTGTAATCATATTACATCCATGTCAAAACAGTTGTAATATGACTGTTACCATAGCGTAAGCACTGTGATGCAAAATGATTAACATTCTTAACACTCATTACCCTTATTCCATGGAGTTAATAGTATTTTAATGATTTAGCAGCTTTTGCAGATAGACATTTAAGAAATGGGCACCCCTGTTGACTATATTTCCAGCACATAACTGAAATGTTTATGGAGTTTTTCTTTGTGTATTTAACATTGAAAATGTCTCAATTATAATGTAACTGTCCTGCTTGTGTACTGTGAAATATAATGCATTGCCCTTTAATCTGAGAAGAGAGTGCTGAGGTTACACATTTTACCATAGGGGAGTCTGAAGGAAAATTACAATTTTATAAGACTCCAGCTGTTTTCTACAATGCTTATGACATCATCATGGTTAGTGTTGCTTCTAGAATTGCTGGAAAAACATCCACAGGTAGCGCATTGTGTATGGAAATGTCTGAATTAGTTGTGCACTTTAAGTGTGTTTCCAGGTGTATAATTTGTGTAACATTAAAAGGGACATGCAGCTTGTGTGTAGAGTAGAAAGTGCCAGCTGCATATGGGGGCAGACACAGCTGTATTATCACTTAGAATGAGTAGCATATACAGTATGTAATGCCCCAGCAGGTACCGTGGGTAGATTGTTGTGTCGTCGATAATTTTTACAAAAAATTCACACTTGTTCTCTAACACTTATTTTTTTAACAAGTCATTACCTTCTTAGAAGAAATTAGCATGAAAGCTGCTTTGTGAGTTTTCACTGCACCATCATTCTCCCACCCGCCCTTTTTTTTTCTAAAAATTATTTTATTTTCTTCTTCTCCCACTCAAGTTTTAAAGTATTATGTTACTATTTAATACATTTCCTGGCTTTTATTTCTTACTGTTATCTTCTCAGACTTCTGTAAGTTGATTTCATAAGTTCAATAAGTCAGTGGACGGTGCACCGTCAATTTAAGTTACTGTAACTCAAACAATTATAGGAAGTTATATCTGTAGTTCAATATGTTTTCTGCAGAATCCTATTTAACCCCTAAACCAGCAGTAATGCTCATTAATTAGGTACAATTCAAACAAACATCACATTTTTACAATTGTATTAGATAATGTTTTTACACAATACAGTTCTGTCCCATATTAAACAGGCCTGGCCATTGTTGGTGCACATTGAAGGGAATTGAACTTTGTGAAATCCATGACTCCTAGGACCTCTCAGTCCCATCTTTCCTGGCTGTATTTTGTGAATGCTTATAGATCTAGGGCTCTCTGGTATCAAAGTTATTGGCAGCTCTCTCTAGGACAACTGTCGAAGCCGGATAATTGGCTGAGACAGGATCGGTTTAAAATTAAATCTGCGCAACGCCATTTTGCGAATGGCAATGAGACGCCATTTTGTGACTGACCGCCCAGCGCCATTTTAGTGACTCTCGCCCATTATAAGTACATACGGGGATGCTATTATTTAGCATTGAGTGATTCCCCCGCAATAGAAAGAAGTTAAAAGTCCTCACCATATAAATACAGATAGTCCCTAAAACATATAAAATGATTAACCCTGCAAAACATGTACCATGGTGTACTCCACAAATACTTAGTCGCACAACACTAACTAGCGTCTTTTCTCAATATCCCAATACTTACACACTGCACACTTACATGAAAGGTTCCCTAATATTAAAGTGTAATATTCAATGTTTCTTCAGTAATATTAATGTTGTGAAATAAAGGTTATTTGATATATAAGGTTTAGTACATGGTAAGCAGACCGTGTTTGGTGTTGTACTGATCCACTGTGTCTCCACAGATTTCCGGTATCATCGGTGAGAAGATCGCAACATGTGTCTGCAAGTTATGGAACTTAAAGAGTTAGGGATTGAAATGTTTCCTGTAGTGCAGTCAGTCTAATTTATTATGCAAAATGACACAAAGGGCTGTTGTAGGCTGGTTTCTGTCCATACGAACTGACCTATGAACTATCCTGTAACAGAAGACCCATGAAGAAGAACCAATAGAATCATGCCAAACTGTTCTATTGTATTGCCTATCTCTGCTAGAGTATATATGTATGCTCTCTGAAATGGGATCCCAGTCTGCTTGTTTGCTGTTGACAGAGGTTTCTATTTTGATGCCAGGATCTGGGTCCAGAAGCGCGTGCGTATGTAACAACTGTACCTTGGGTCTGTATGATTTATTTGCACTAATTGTTTTTAGATCACAGTGTGTAACCATCGGTTTTTATATTGAATAATAACTTTTTGTGCTTTGGAACCAAACTCAAATTCTGAAAGCATTTATTTATTGTAACGCTCATAACGCTATATAGCGACAATTTTAGCAGGTATAGGCAGGCAGGAATCCATACAACACTCAGTGTGCTCTTTGCATCAATCAAATACATTCCACAGTGAGGCAGTGGGAGATTATGGAGTTGTAAATTGTTGGTGTTGGGGACGCTACTCTAAGCTCCTGCTGAACTTTTGTGACCAATGAGATGAATCACTATCATCAATGTCCATTATAAAAGTGCTAATTTTAATATTCTAGGAAACTAAACTTTAACAGGCACTGGTGGTGTAATGCTCTGGTGGAAAAAACAATTTGCTTTGAATAGTCCTAAAAGTAACTTTGTGACTAGGTGGATTTTATGACTGCAATATCTTGCTAAATATCACTGAATTACTCTCCCTTACTATTATCTACTGTTCCTATAGGTAGAGGAGAAACTGTGGTGGAAATAGTATTGCTGCATTTTGTTAATTATGAATGTCTGGAGCAGAGTGCCAGAACTCGGTGCCGCACTGCGGCATGCTTACCTGTTCGGTGGCTATCTCCGCAGGCATTCAGCTCCAGGTGCTCGTGCGGGTCTCTGAGGCTTCCATACAACCCTGCTCTGTTGTGGCTTTGCTCATGGTTGCTGCCATCTTGCTCCTGGTCAGCTGACCACACAAAAGTTTTGGAAGACACCAGTACAATGTCGGACATCCTGTGTGAAGTGGCTCCAGGTACTGCGGTTCTGCTGCCTTCCCTGCATTACTTACAGCTTCAGTCCCAGCCGATATACCTGCAACATCGATCCCAGCTGATACTCCTACAACATTGGTCCCAGAGGATATTCCTGCAACATCAGTCCCTGCCGATACCTCAGTTGCATTGGTCCCAGCTAATATTCCTGCAACATCGGTCCCAGCCGATACCTCAGTTACATCAGCCCCAGCCGACATTCCAGTCACATCGGTTTCAGCTGATTAACCAAACCAAGGTTTGCAGCCTAGAGTTCTTCATCATCGGTTCCCACCAAAAACTCTCTGTTTTCTAGTCTCCACTTCTCCAGAGGATACTTAGAGACTGTCACAAGCCGCCGCTGCATCTTGTCTGACAATAGTGCTCCGGGGTGGTTCTTTCAGGCCCATTGCTAAGAGACCGGGATGCCAGGCTGTCGCTCTATGAGGTCCTCCTACCTGGCTGCTCCATCATCTTCATCCTGACCTAATTGGATTCCTCTCCTTTTTTGCCCCTGCTGAGTCTCTGCTCAGATGCCGGCTATAGCGTTCATTACATGGCTTCCGGTTCCGTGTGTGGTATCATCCTCGTGGTGTGTTCCAATCTCTCCTGCCTAGCGTGTATCGTGCCTGTTGCCACCATACTGTGGCATCTCAGGGGATTTCATATCTATTTGATTACAGTTGTCTCAGCCACACTGCTGCGTCTGACTGGACTATTTGTTACCAACTTCACTATCTGTCTCAATCGCACTGCTGCGTCTGAGTGGACTTTTGTTATACATCACGGCTGTCTCAGCCAATTCCTAGCCAAGTACATATCAGCCCTCTAGGCTGCAACTTGGCCACTAGGCCACATCCCAGCCAAGTACATAACAGCCCTCAAGGCTGCCACATGGCCACAAGGCCTATAATCAGTGGATTAAATAGTTAATTTCTACATAGGCATATAAGTAACAAACACATATACCCCTTGCTAGGCCTCTTTGAGGTTTGAAATGAGATTGTCTAAATACAGTTGCTGCTTTTCCATAGAATGGTCAAATGACCTTTTGGGGTCAAATAGAGCCTAACTCAACCTGTCATTTTTACAGCTAGAAGTAAAATGAGCCATTCATAGCTTCTATGTTCTTATCAGCAGCTACATTCCATTGTAAGATGTATAGAGATGCTAAGCATTATGGGTAATTAGTGATGTCCACACTCTACACAAAGGAGCTTTGAAAGAGTTAATCTCCAGACATTAGGATACGTCATTGATGTATGTCTTTGTCTGGTAGTATATCTTAGTGCTTACGGCGCGTGTGCAAGAGAGATAAGCATGGTTCAATGCTATGCTGGACCAATCAGTGCTTGGTACAGTACCTAGTTTGTAATTAATATGGGCTTAATATCCGGCAAGCCAACATCCCATACTAAGGTATATAAACCAGAGGTACACAGGACCCTTTAGCTCATGTATGGACCTAAGACTCTGCAGTAGAGGTGCCTGCAATGTAAATTGATTATCTGGGTGTGTGAAATGAGGGCTCCCCAGAAGAAGAGAAGATAAGATGAAGTACATCTTATGCTGAAGATGATGATTTACCGGTGTCATCGGAATACATAGACAAAAGTTGAGTATACTATATACTTTGTATGTTGTCTGTTAATTGTTTGTTTGTTAAATAAAGTGTGTTCATTTGTACTCACTCATATTGGTCACATGGGTACTATTTCATTTCGATCAGAACGAAACCCACCGTTATGCAAGGCCACATCCCAGCCAAGTACATTCTGGCCCTCAAGGCTGCAACTTGGATATAAGGCCACATCCCAGCCAAGTACATATCAGCCCTCAAGGCTGAAACTTGGCCATAAGCCCACATCCCAGCCCCTGTTCTGTATATAAGCCAACTCCTCTTTGTTAGAATCTGGGTTTGTTGGGGACCTGGAGTGGTAACAGGAGCAGACACCTGAACAGATTTCAACTGAAAAGTGGGGTTTTTAATGGGTGAACTTGAAGACATGTACACAGATAATATAAAGTCCAGAATATAGATAGGGAAGTGATGACTAGAAACTGTAGTGAAGTATGAATGGGCAATGTCCAAGTAGTGACAGAACTAATAAAAAAAGTCTTTGTAATCCAAATGGTCACTGCAAGGCTGCATACAGGATATCAGGTTACAAATTGATACAGGTGAGATGAAATCCAGAGAGGTTATGGAGTAATTTGAATAGTAGTACCTGTTGGGTTAGCTGGAGAGTTGTACTGAGAAGATGGGTTAGTGTAGAAAATGGATTAGCTGCAATATGTGCCAAGAGAGAGTTAGGGAAGCAGAGGCAGTGTAGGTACAGGGTTAACTGCACACTCAGGTATTTTGGCAGGGAAAGGGTTGATAGAAGGTGCAGGGTGGTTCCAGAGGACTGGAAAAGAGCAAATGTTGTCCCACTGCACAAAAGTGGAAGAAAGGAAGAGGCAGCAACTACCCACCAGTGAGCCTTACATCAGTAGTAGGGAAATTGATGGAAACACTCTTAAAAGAAAGAGTCGTAGATTATCTCAAATCCAGAAATTTGCAGGACCCCAAACAGCATCGATTTACTGGGGGAGATCATGTCAAACAAATCTTATTGACTTTTTTGACTGGGTGACTAAGGAAATAGATAAAGGAGGGGCCATAGATATAGCTTAATCTAGAGTTTAGTAAGGCTTTTGACACTGTTCCACATCGCAGACTGTTAAATAAACTAGAAAGCATGGGATTGGATACAAAGATCATGGCTGCTTGATAGGAAACAGAGAGTTGTAGTAAACTGAGTGCAGTCTCAAGAGGGAAATGTTACCAGCGGAGTACCTCAGGGATCTGTACTTGGACCAGTGTTTTTTTAATATCTTTATTTGTGACCTTGCAAATGGCATTAAAGGGAAACTATGCCTTTTTTGCAGATGACACAAAGGAATGCAACAGGGTAGACACACCAGGAGGGGTAAAACAAATGATTGATGATCTAGGTAGACTAGAGGAATGGTCAAGAACGTGGCAACTACAGTGTAATGTCAAAAAATGCAAGATCATGCACTTGGGTCTCAAAAATCCAAGGGCTAAATATAGTATTAATGGCACTATACTGGAAACTAATGAAGAGGAAAAGGATCTAGGAGTCACTATTTCAGGTGACTTAAAGGCAAGCAACAATGTAGGAAAGCAATGAGGAAGGCAAGTCAGATGCTTGGTTGCATAGGGACAGGAATCAGTAGCAGAAATATAGAAGTGATAATATCACTGTATACTGTAGGTCATTGGTACGTCCTCATCTCAAATACTGTGTTCAGTTCTGGAGGACATATCTCCAGAAGGATATTAATACATTAGAGACTGTACAAAGAAGTGCAACTAAAATGGTGCAAGGTCTACACCACAAAATGTGCCAGGAAAGACTAAAAGATCTTAATATGTATAGTTTGGAGCAGAGAAACGTTCAAATATATAAAGGGTTTTAACAAGGTAAAGGAAGGAGACATTCTTCAAAGAAAGAGAAGTATTAGAATAAGAGGACATGTTCTGAAACTGGTGGGTGGTAGGTTCAGGGGATATTTGAGGAAAAATTACTTAGACATAAGGATCAATAAGGGTTGAGGTAACAATATGCTTAAAAATGGGGCAGACTAGATTCTTATCTGCTTTCAAATTCTATGTTTCTATGCTTACCTTGCTTCGGCAATCGGGATCCTCCCCCCCCCGGTGCCATCTTTCTAGTGATATTTGGGAAGATGACGCTGCACAGTGACAGCAAAGATTCTCCCACTGTGCCAGAGCCTTTGCTTTCATATATACGCCATCTTCCCAAATATCACTGGGAAGGTGTCACTGCGGAGGAGATGGGGCCCAATTGCCGAAGCGAGGTAAGAATTAAGTTGCTCGATTGCAGGGGCCCGGGTAGGGGGTCCGCTGCACATGGTTTTCCTCGGGCGTTAATATGCCCCTGGACCATAGGCTATTATGGGACACCACCCAACATAGCATCATTGTATCGCAGTTGAGCTTGGTAAATCTGGCAACTTTGCTGTCGGAAATAAAGTGACTGCAGCAGATATTGGAGATAACTGCTGCAGTCTCTCCATGGCAAATTCAGGTATACTTAATATTTTCGGGTATCCCCCCAAAATAGCTGTTTTCGGAGAATAGCCCAAAAATATTTTTGATAAATATGCCCATTAGCAGTAACTACCACTTAAGGGGCTCTCTACCCTTTTCACTACATCTACTTCTTCTGTATAGGAATGATGTATTTTATGTGTGCAGAACCTACCATTAATCATCACTTTTATAGTGTCTGCCATTACAGGAACATTTCCTACATCAGAAAAACATATTTTTTTCTGCATTTTCTAAATTATTAATCTAGCAGAGGCATTCTCAAGCACTGCATTGTTTGCCTTAGCCTATTAGTACAAATTATGAGCTACTATTGTTGCATTGCATTCTACCATCAGCACTGCATAATATTTCTTGTGCATGATTATTGTTATTGCATTATTATCCTATGCTATTGTCCCTATAAAACGTATTCAAATATTATTTCATTTTAACATCTTTATATACATGTTTTATATTGGCTAATTTGCAACCTAATCCAAGTGTTCACTGGAAAACAATCATTAATTTTTATTATCTTTTATTTATAGGGTGCACAATGGGCCTTCAGTGCTCTACAAAGTGCATACACATGTAAACTGCAAACATCGATGGACAAAAACAATATATACTTGTAGTAGGTCAATAACTAAACATCTAAGTAAATATAATCACTATGACTAGAGAACCAGAACTGGCTGGTTAATGGGCTCAATAGACGGGTTTAGAGCCACTAATGGCCCAAAAAATTATTAAGTGAGAGAATGATGGTGCAGGTTGGGAAAGGAAGAGTGCACAAGGAAAAAGGGCCCTGCTCATAAGAGTTTACAGTAAATAGGCAAGGAGCAGTCAGACATGGGTAACACATTATGAAGGGACAAATAGGGTGGTGTTGAGATGAGAGCTGGTAGGTTGTGATGAAAGAAACAGAAGGGCTTTGAGAGCCCATCTGAAGCTTTGGAGATGGGAGGAGTGTCTGATATAAAGAGAGGGAGCGAGATCAGGTGTTTGAAAGCAGCACAGGAGAAATTCTGGAAACTGGAGCATGAAAGGGTATTTAGTTAGGAAGAGCAGCGGTGGTCATTGACATCTATTACTGTTCCTTTTCAAATAGCTTTTCTGTAACTTAATACTTGTCAATACCTGTTCATATCAATTAGGGACTCATGCAAAGTTGGATGTAAATGCATTTTTCAGGATTATTTCACTGTAAAAAGCATTTTTATGATACTGTGCATGTGCAGTAGAGAGTGGGAATGAAGGAGTGAAGAGACAGGCTCACACAGCCCGAGGATAGGCTGACGTAAGCCTAGTACAGTATGGATGTGTTAAAGATGTTGGCGACTAGGCAAGGATGTATTAAGAGAGGAGAAGGCCCTTGTGCCTTTCACATCTGGACCGCCTCCTCTCTAGCCGACAGTGCAAGTGAATAGACTAGTGCTTGTCTCCGGGAAAATGGCACGGCAGCCATTTTCCCAGTAATTTATCTACTGTGCATGTACAAATCACCTGGAGAATGGTGGCCGTGCCATTTTTCTGATGATTTGTAACTCTGGTGAGGTAAGTATTGGGTGCAGGGTGTGTGGTGTGGGCGCATCCTGCACCCATTATAGATACACCACTGCAAATATGCAATCCTGAGGCTATTGGCTGCTACAGTGGGCATGATATGGTAACATCATGGATCATTGTGATTAAAACATAGCAAATGTATTGACAGGACACATAGGAAAAGTAGATGTTTACTTTATTTTAATTAATTACATTGAAATATTTTAATTTAAGATAGTATTATTGAAACCTATTTCACTTTCTGTGTCTGAATATGCTACATTAGTTTACACCAATGTGTGCATGTGGCTTGGTCTTTCAAGTACCATTTAACAATTCCTTCTGTGCAGAATCACTGATGCTTTGGTGATGTTTGAATCTCTAATTATGCTTTTGTTTTAGAGATGTTTTGTGCATTCATTCTGATTTGTGGTTTTCATACAGGGAATGTGCTATAAATGCTGGTTTCTGCTCAGGTAAGCATCAACACTGAATCATTAACATTACTGTTTCTGATTATGTAACCGAAAAACACAAAAAGCTGTCAAAGATGATGGGCAGGGTTAGTAACTGTTCTGCTCTGGTATCTAACTTCACATATTGCAAGATTTTATAATAGATTTCTTTTTTATACTGGAAATTTTAGAACATATTCTTTCATATTCTTGTAATTGTTTTTCTCTCATTGATTATATTCCTCAGCATTGACTGCTAAAATACAGCAGTTGTCACTGAGGTAAGTACTTCAAGAAAACTTTATGAGGCTGATTTAACGTCAAATAGAACAATTCTTTTTAATTACCACAAACATATGGAATCCTGTAACTGACAGAAAGAATATATTACAAAATATTAGAATTTTCTTGTGATACAAAATTTTTATGTGCACATTTCTGTTGAGGACAATTAGTCAAATTTAACTTAGTATCTGACACATTTTTGCATCACTCTAGAAAACTTAATAAATGACCACTCAAGCTGGGGACACACTGGAGCGATGTGCCCCCGGACGATATGGTTGCAAACGGGCCGACATATCATATCTGCGGTACACATCACAACAAAGTAATGAAGGAGGGTACGATCCCTCGCTTCATCCTTCTTTACCTTGCCTGGCGCCACATGTGATTTCATCCGGTTGGCCGTACATCATGGCAGACCGGAAGATATTGCTAACGACCGCGGGAGCATGCAGATTAGTCATACACACTGAATGATCCGGCCGATGTGTCGCTCCGATTCGGCCGTAAACGACATATCGGGCCACTATAGCTCCAGTGTGTATCCAGCTTTACAATCATATAATAACTTTGTCTTTGGGTTCATAAGTACAGAATTGAAAAACATTGGAATATAAAGAATAAATACAAAACATTTGCTGACTTTAACAGAGCGTTCTAAGAATGTTCATTAACATGTCGCAAAGCCTTCTGGTAGCATAATATATTTGTCACAATTACTATAAAATAAGTTGAGTCTAAACTACCAGTCAAGGATAGAGCTACCTAAATCAGAGAGACATAGTCTAATGCTTCAGGGACTCCCGCAAGGAAGTTTGGTCTTTGTTTCAACTGCGCAGGTCTTAGTCATCTGCCTGGGGTCCTCTATGAGGTAGGATCATGGTATTACGAGGAAGTTATACTAGTAAACTAGGCAAAGTATGTTATATGGAGATGAAACATAGATACCAAAAGAATATCCGGAGAGAACAGAAAGCAGAGGCGCTGAGAATGGGGTGGGGCTGGTTCAGATTACACAGGCCCAAGCTTTTCTGAGGAGACCCGTATCAGCCATGGTGAAGTAGAACATCGCCTCTGTCGATGGCACAAAACAGTTGAGCGAACATTAGTATCGATGGTGAATAAGCAGAGCGGGATGTGGCCATGGTCTCACATCATCATTTGGGATCTCCGGTTTTCTCAGCAACCCTAACTCAAAGTACAGTAAAAAGCCAAGGTAGGACCAGGAGAACTCTAGTAGTGAACCTTGTACTCTGGCATTTTCTTGGGTAAAACGGAGGCTTTTATAGACTGGCCAGATTGATTTCAGAGCAATGCCGACATGAGTGGTCACATGAATAAATTCCCTGTGATGCCGCTCTATAGCGTCGAGTCGAATGCCCTGCTGTGGACTGGACAGCGATGTCTGACTGTACTATATACTTAAATATGTTCTCTAGTAGAACTCCATTGTATTTTACTGGATGTCAATGCTGCTAAATACTAAAGTCAGCATTGTAATTGATTAAATCAATGCAAAGTAAAGGAAGTGAACATTGTCAAAATGTGTTTGAGTCTGGTTCCATTTGTTTATATTATTTTTGGACAATCTCAGGAGTAAATTTACTAAAGTGAGAGTTTTTAGAAGTGAGTTTCAAAAGTGATGTTGCCCATAGCAACTAATCAGATTCTACTTAACATTTAACTAGCACCTTCTAGAATATAATAGCTAGAATCTGATTGGTTGCTATGGGCAACATCACTTTTGAAACTCACTTCTAAAAACTCTCACTTTAGTAAATTTACCCCTCAGTGTCAAAAACTACCACAAAATAATGGAGGTGTATCTATATTTCTTTTTCATAATTCCAAAACTGCATGGGGCTCATTTAGATATGGATATACACTTGTTGCTCTCCTTTCATTATGCATTGCCATAGTGTCATGTGCACCAAAAATCCAGACACACAAGTCAACATATACATTTTTACGTATTGTTGACTTGCAGAACATGGTATGCCAGTATGAGCATTCATAGGTAGTGTACAGTAAGGGCATTGTGCCATAGCTACAACAGACTGAGGACCTGATGCATCTGCCTTTTTAGAGGCCAATCCCGTGATGTTGCTGGTGTTTTGGATTGCATATAAATCCCTCCCTGTCATGTTCCTTCTACTTCCTATTCCGCTGAAGCAGCTCTGCCTTTGTGGGAGGGCTGAAAGCACTGCACTTCAGGGATGGGCAGAGTGATTCACAGAACTGAGTTCAGCCACATGGCTCAACTCAGTGGAGTGTCTCGAGACAGTGTCTTTAGAGCTGTAGGAAGCAGGGGTGCTGGCGACTCAGAGTGAGTCGCTGATAGCTCCGCACCCCGCAGCCCAGCACTGCAGATCATGCTTCTGCACTGACTCTCCTGAGTCAGTGCACACCCCAGGGCCCTGGCAGTAGCAGCACAACTCCGAGTGAGTCGCTGACAGCTCTGCCCCCTACACTACTGATCCGACCTGATCATACTTCTGCACTGACTCAGTGCAGAAGTATGATCAGGTCGGATTAGCAGTGTAGGGGGCGGTGCTGCCACTGACTCAGGTTCCCACTGACAGAGAGGCTAGAGAGGTGGGTGACTCTCGACACACCAATCGCTGAGTGACTGGAATCATTTGAACATCTGAATGATTCGAGTCATTGTGTTGAAACACTCACTCAGTAGCCATCTCTACTGCACTTGTACACCTGACATACTGTACATCTGACACAAATGATGCTATTTGTGAGCTGAACCCTTCCTCATATGTACACACTACCTATTTGCTATTGCCTGGCACATAGAAAGCACAAAGATAAAGAGTGGGGAATTGGCAATAAACACATTTTGTTTCTTTGCTTGCATCAAGTAACTTCCTTTCTTTAGATATCTTTGCTGTTCGTTTATTTGGATGTAAGGGGAGAAAAGAGAATGTAAAACAAAGCAAGGTCCTTAGTCCTGGGCATTTATAAAATGTATTATTCAGGCATGCACTTACTTCCTTTATCCCAAACCCACACTAAAACACCACTCCACCCTGGTGCGGAACTTCCGGCAGTGCAGCCGGTGCAGAGCACAGGAACCCCTGGGTACTATGGGGCTCGTGGCTGCCGGCTGCCCTGACCAGCATTGATATTTTCCTGGGCCAGTTCCTCTAAATACTGTAGTTCAGCACAGGAAAAACCTCACTGCTGGTTTGGTTGGTTGGCCCTACTGCTGAGGTACCTACAGCATGACCTGCCCCTTACCTTAGGAAGGAGGGGCTGACTCCCAGGCCTCCCTGCCTGTCTGTCTCTGCTGTGCTTTTTTACATGAAAAAGATTGGTGGGCGCCCGCTTAAATGGTTAATAGGCGAGTGGGGAGCCCGACCCAGCTGACCCCCTCTACCCTGGTCCCTACCCAGCCTCCTCCACCACTCACTGCAGCAGTGGCCCATGTGTCAAGCTGGAAAAGAGCAGCCAAAACAAGAAGGAACTGCTCTGAAGCAGTTCCTCAATTATGGACATCCTGAAGCCTCCACTGGCAACCAGGCAAATGGCACAGAACAGCGGAGGAGCAAGGTAAGTGAAAGTGGAGGGGTCACAACTACAATAAATATATATATATATGGGGGTGGCCAGTGAGCACAACTTAAGTATATATAAGGGGTGCCAAGTGGCACAATGGATTAATATATGTAAGGGGAGGGTAGGTAGTTCATTAAAGAGCACATTAATTAAACATAAAAGGGGACAGGTGGCACACATTAATAAAGCACCCTCTGCCTCTACCTGCACCCTACTGTCTCCTTAGTCACCCTCTACCTCCCTGTCGACCTCTCTGACACTCTCTTCCTCTTCTTGCCACCCTCTGTCTCTCCTTGCCACCCTCTGCCTTTCCTTGAAACCCCCTACCTCTTCTTGTCATCCTCTGCTCCACTGACACCCCCTGCCTCTCCCTGTCACCCACTCTCTACCCCTGTCACCCTATGCCTCCCTGTCATCATCTGTCTCAGCTTGCCACCCTCTGCCTCAGCTTGCCACCTTCTGCCTTTCCATCACCCACTGCCTCCTCATCACCTTCTGCCTCCCACTGTCTACCCTGACACATCTGCCTATCCATGCCACCCACTGCCTCTTCCCTTCACCCACTTCTCCTTGCAGGGTGGAGGAGGGTGGGGGGAATCATATTTTTACAACAGGGTCTACCACTCACAGGTTCCACCACTGACTCAGCCTTAGATTCCCGACTGTGACTGGGCCTCTAGAAAGTGGTTAGTGGTAAAGGCTGCCCTGGAGAAGCCCTGTTTGTGCAATATCAGAAAGTGAAAACTATGCTTCCTTCATTAAACAGGTACATGACAAATAGAACATTCCCTTAGCAATGTCCATAGGACAGAAGAGTGGTAATAGGTTGTGCCCATCTTAATCAACTTTACTGTTTGTAAGTTGTACAGATGTTGTATGAATTATCAGAAGTCATCTTATAATCACACTAAGCTCTACCTTATGTGTATAACAGGTACAATGTTGCCTATCTGCGATGCTAGCTAAGGGCTTGATTCATCATGGACGGATCGCAATTGCAACAGCGTACGCAGATCGGCCATTTGCTAAAACCACAACTTAACATAAATGCATAAAAAGAAATATTGAGGTAAAAATAATAAATCCTAATTCAACATATAGGGCTCAATCCAATTAGATGTGAGTTCCCACACAACGTGAATAAGTGCAGCTTACTTACGGTACCTCTTGACTTGTGGAATTTTGTTCGCAGACCCATAGGGCTGCGTACAAAAATGTGCAAGTCCAGGGTGAGATTGGGCTGCGAGGGGGGCATATTATGGTGCTGTTCTAGTTTGCAGAGGCATCTCCAGACAGAGGAGGATAGACTTGGACCAGGCCATGTGCTTAGTGGATCATATAGTTGCATGTGTGCAAAACCAAATCATTATTGTGCCTTACATGTAAAAGAACTCCAGAGTAATCATAATTATATGGCAGAGATATGCAGTAATTAAATTCGATGATACTCGATGTTACCGATGTATACGCAAGACTGCGAGGTATTACGGAAGTGAGAAAGCGGTAGTGGGCTTCTCTATGCTGGCTAAGCGGTTGCAAACATTAGCATATTTTCGCAGCAGAACTGCATGCGTAATCGCAGCTGTGGTCGCAATAGCAATCCGTAATGAATCAGGCCCTATATTCAGTTGGCTATATAATGAAGTATATTTAGGAAATCAATGTAATATCCATCCATCTATCTATCTATCTATCTATCTATCTATCTATCTATCTATCTATCTATCTATCTATTAACGATTCTACCTTAGAACCTCTATACACTCCTTCCTATACCTTCTAATATCCTGCCTATACCTTCTAATATCCTGCCTATACCTTCTAAGGATGACGCTAATATGCATACGCAATCATACAGTAAATAAAGACTTCAGACCTGGAATCTGTGGTTCAAAAGCACAAGTATTATTCAAGTAAAAGTACAGTCAGTTACACGCTATTGATCCAGATACAATTAGGTGCAAAGGAATTATACAGACCCAAGTACAGTATACATACACAGCGCTTCCGGACCAGATGTTAGGCATCAGCAAGAAACCCCTCATCAATCAGCATTCAGCACGAAGACTAAAAACCCAGTGTTGAAGCACACATATTTATACCCCCCAGAAATAGACAACACAATAGAGAAGTTTGTTGCTGATGCCATCGGTTCCCAAGGGGGATGCACCTGTTACAGAGCATTTAACAGGCTGATTCAAATAGACCCAACCCAGCCTCTAACAACTGGGGGTCTCTGGATTCCCGCCTCATATACTATACATTTTGTTGCTTGAAGTCTCTGCGGTCCATAAGTGGAGAATGCATGATGCGATCTCCATGCCGATGATACCGGAATACTGTGGAAAGAGTACACATCAGTACAAAACCAAACACGGCTTACTTAGCATGTATAAAACCTTAGTTACCAAATAATCTTTATTTCACAACATTTATACTAAATGAACAAACTTAAATCTTATACCTTAAAGATTATGGAACCTTGTATATGGATATGTAATGTGTGAGTATGCGGGGTTTGATATAAAGACGCTAGTTAACTTGGAGCAGATGTGTGCGCATAAAGCTAATGAACAGCGTTTTCATATAGTATCTTATGCATTCGCTAATATGCGACTAGTTAACAGCGCAATTGTGCGTATTAATGTGTACATGAGGAATGGTGAAAGATGCAATCGCATGGTGCTAATAGTAATATCGCCATATGTATTTAAATGTGAATTTATCTAAAATGGCACTTGGGCGGCCATTCGCAAAATGGCATCTTGCGATCTCATGTCCAAGATGCCGTCTTGCGGCCAGTCGCAAGATGGCATTGCAGCGATTCAATTTTAAACTGATCTTGTCTCAGCCAATAATCCAGCTTCGACAGGCCACCCTTTGATAGCGAACAACATGCTATCACAATCTGATTTTAATATATAATTTAGGCTTACATCTATATACTATTTAGTGTTATTATGGGATGGCACAAGGTGGTTCTTAATCCCTCAATAATGTGTCTCTGGGTGGGGACATAAAACTATTATTATACGCACACCGTGGATCTTGGAAGATCATGTGAAAGGTGTGGGAATGAACCAGTCTTATAAAAGCAGTCTTGAAGGGGAATTGAGACTTTACATTATCTGAAGTGTTTTAAAAATAACATTTCAATAATACATTCTATGCATGTCTAAATATAATACATTCAATTATGGTATTTCCTAGTTCAGGGTTGTAATGCAGTTCTATATTTACCTTGGTATTCATATTGTCATTAATGACCACCATCATAGTTTCATTCTTGCATTTTACTCTATTTTTACATTTTCCACACTTCAACACACCGGACGCATATGCCAATTATTATGATGACAAACAGTATAAAGATCAAGAATTTGCCTATGCTGGCGATCACTTCCTGAACCCATTCCCCTAGACCTGAGAACCATTTCACTGGGTTCAGCCATGAAACCCATCCTTCTATCTTTTCCCCTACTTCAGCCACTGAAGCGTTATGGTTCTTATGAAACTCCCATTTTAGCTGCAGAGTTTCATCCATCTTCCGGTCTATCACCTCCTTGGGGTCACTGGTATAATTGGTGACATAGGTGCAACATTTTACTCCAAATTGGGTGTCTAATGTTACGCAATACCCTCCAGTAACAGCAGTTAAATAATTCAACACTAGCCTGTGTTGCACCAGTTCTTTCTTGTATGCTTGCAATTCTCTCCCTGTATATCTGAATGTGTCATCGTACATCTCGGTGATATTATCTATCAATTTAGCAAGTTCCTGAATATATCTAAAATTTAATGTATCCCGATCAATCCTGGTGGGATCCAGTGCTACTAAAACTTGAAAGCCAGTTGTCTCACTAATTAACTGAGTGGCTTTATGCACGTCACCAGGTATCATATTTCTTTTGCCTCTGTGTTCATATTGTGTGTGAAGATATGGTGACGGTGTGTTTTTATGTATACCAAGTATTTCAACATGTGTGAGGGTCATAACTTCTGGGACTACTCTTCCCAGGTAACACAAACCTTCGGAACTCGGGGAGAGCCACCTATACGCTTTTCTTCCACATATAAAATATACATTATCAGGGAGAACATAAGGAATGGTATGCATCATTATCATTAAGCACATTTCCCTTGCAAACAATCCTATTTCTGGGTCTTCCATCTGGTATATGCAAGTTTCTGGCTGTATTATTTTAGCACAATAACCATCTGGCACCTTACCAATAATTTCTTTGGTGGAACTCAATGTATACCGATACCTAAAATGTTTCCCACCAGATTTAATTGAGCGTAACAGATCATGGTTTATGGACTCATTATCAGCTCTTTATGAGAAGGTCATCATCTGGTTATTCCCCATCACTTCCCAACTCCTGGGGTTGGTTATGTTTAAACACAAAAGTGATCTATCTACTTGGAATTGATAGAGTTTGAAAGGAGGTGGTTTGGATGAGAGGAATTTTCCATCCAATGTTTTCCCTTTTTGTAATTCTAAAATTTCCGTGATATTCAGCGGAAATGGCACCAACCCTACATTATGCTGTCCCTGTGGCACATGTGAACACACCCAGCAATCAGTTTGATTTAACACTTTGCCTACCATGCTATGATAATCCTCTAAAGGATACCCACCCCAGTATGGGTTATATTTAGGTTGGCACCATTGGATACAGTTCTCATCAACTAGGGACCCACAAAGCTTACAAATACAGGAATCTTCAGACGATAAACCTCCACACTGTCGCCGAGTATCTGGAATGACAGCTCTCTTAACAATAACAGTACTAAGATTGGTCAGACACTCCCCTGATTGACATTGCATTACTCCTGACTCCACTCCATCAGCACTGCCATCAGCTCCCATTTCCTCAATCGGTTTCCCATCACAGAAACCGGATATTCCCGAACCGACCAGGATGGTGAACACTCTAAAAGAGAATATGAAAATGAACACAGCAGGCCCGTCCATTGTCACAACAAGACCTGCAAATTTCTCTTAGTTCAGGTATCTCACTATGACCTTTTCAATCCTCCCGGAACAAGCTCGCGAGCGACAGGTCCACGCTATCAGCCTTGTCTCCGACTTGTTTCTCCACCGGTTGATTGACCTTTTTGCAGTGAGTGGAATGGACCCAGGTATCTCTCTCAGCCACCTTCAAAGATGTAGTACTTTTCAGCAGCACCTGGTACGGGCCTTCCCACTGATCAGTCAAACAACCTGAACGCAAGAAATTTCTGATCATAACATATTCTCCTGGTTCAACATCATGACAGTTCGTTTCAGGCATATCATGGGACAACAATTTCAGTTTCTGCTGCTGTTGCTTTAACTGCTTACTCATTGATATAAGATACTTTACAGTTACCTCATTGTTACCCTTCAAGTCTTCCTGTGGACTTATAATCAAATGAGGTTGTCTACCAAACAGTATTTCAAATGGGGACAGATTTAGAGGGGGTCTAGGAGTGGTCCTTATGCTATGTAGGACCAAAGGTAACGCTTCTGGCCATCCTAGTCCAGTCTCTGCCATAATTTTACTTAACTTATTTTTAATAGTCCCGTTCATCCTTTCTACCTTGGCACTGGCTTGCTGTCGTTAGGGGGTATGAAGTCGGCTATTAATACCCATCAGCTTACACATATTTTGAAAAACATCACCTGTGAAATGAGTACCCCTGTCACTCTCGATGATTTTAGGGATACCGTACCTGCATACAAATTCCTGAACTATTTTCTTGGCAGAAAACGCAGCAGTATTAGTGGCCACTGGATAGGCCTCAACCCAATTAGGAAATACATCAGTGCACACTAATACATACCTAAGATTCCTGCAGAGTGGTAATTGGATGAAATCAATTTGTATCACCTGGAAAGGTCCATCGGTCGGTGGAATGTGTGATGGTTCGGTAGGGATCGCTTTCCCTATGTTCTTCCTCAAGCAGGTCAGACAGGACATTGCTATCTTTTCTGCTTGTGAAGAAAAACCTGGTGCACACCAGTATGCTCTCACCAACTTGCACATTCCTTGTTTTCCCAGATGAGTCAGACAGTGTGCTGCCTCAGCCAGGCTGGGGTAATATGCCTTGGGGGCTACTGGTTTACCTTGTCCATCCTTCCAGAGCCCGGAGGACTCTTGCCCACATTCCTTGGACTTCCAAATGGATTTTTCCTGAATTTAACACAAATTTTGCATCTCAATTAATTTCAGCATATCAATTTTTTGAAAATACATAATTTTTTACGCCATAGAGCCCCAAAATTGTGCACCACCCCGAACGCGTACCTCGAGTCAGTGTAAATGGCAGCAGATTTGCTTGCTGCCAGTTCACATGCTCTAGCTAGTGCTACTAACTCTGCCACCTGGGCTGAGTGAGGAGGACCAAGAGGTTTAGCTTCTATGATGTCTGTGTCATTTACAACAGCATAACCTGTACATAATTCACCTGTGTCTGTTTGTCTATGACAACTCCCATCCGTATAAAAAGTCACATCCACATTCTCTAAAGGTGTGTCATGTATGTCAGGTCTAGCAGTAAAGGTCTGATTCAGATATTTCATACAATCGTGCGTATCATTATGTCCGCTGAACTCACCTCCCACCAGCAACTCGCCTCCTTCCAACCTTTGTACATCATGTTGTACATATGGTAAATACGTTGCTGGATTCAGCGTGCTGCAACGTTTAACAGTGATGTTTGCGGGTGCGATTAGAGCTAGTTCCCATTTGGTAAACCTAGCCAAAGAGATGTGTCTGGTTTGAGCTGAGTTCAACAGAGCAGATACAGCATGGGGAGTGTAGACAATCATATCATGACCCAGTACTACGTCCTCACTTTTACTCACCAATAGAGCGGTAGCTGCTACACTTCTCAAACAAGTGGGGAGTGATCTTGCTACAGTGTACAATTGGGCACTGTAGTATGCTACGGGCCTACTGGCATCACCATGTTTTTGTGTAAGGACACCTGCAGCACAACCATCGGCTTCTGTACAATAGAAATCAAAAGGTTTTTCATAATCAGGTATTCCCAATGCAGGAGCTTTTGTCAGACTATCCTTAAGATTAAGGAAAGCCTGCTCTGATTCCTCTGTGTGTATGACACGATCGGGCTTTGAGGAAGAGACTAATTCCTGTAAAGGCGAGGCCAAAATAGAAAAACCGGGGATCCACATTCTACAGTATCCACACATTCCCAAGAAGGTACAAATTTGCTGTTGATTCTGCGGCAGTGTCATGTTCTGTATGGCCTGGATTCTATCATTTGTAAGATGTCGTAACCCCTGGGTTAGGCAGAGTCCCAAATATTTTACTCTGGATTGGCACGGCTGTAGTTTGTCCTTAGCCACCTTGTGTCCTGTATGCGAGAGGTGAAGTAACAAAAGTTTAGTATCATTCAAACATGACATAAACGAGTCAGAACATAGCAATAAATCATCTACATATTGAATTAGAACAGATCCATTGACAGGTTGAAAAGATTGTAAACAGTCGTGCAATGCCTGGGAGAAGATACTGGGGCTGTCTATGAAACCTTGGGGTAACCGTGTCCATGTATATTGTACACCTCTGTATGTAAATGTGAATAGATACTGACAGTCAAGGTGGAGAGGCACAGAGAAGAAAGCAGAACAGAGGTCAATGACAGTGAAATGGGTTGCATTTGGTGGGATCTGCATCAGAATGACAGCTGGATTTGGCACTACAGGGAATTGGCTCTCTACCACCTTATTAACACCTCTAAGGTCTTGTACCAGCCTATAACCCCTCCCACCACTCTTCTTCACTGGAAAGATGGGACTGTGGGCTACACTAGCTGTACGAACTAAAATTCCCTGTTGCAATAATCGCTCAATTATTGGAAAAACCCCTAACTCTACCTCCTGTTTTAGTGGGTACTGGGGAATTTTTGGAGCTTGCCTACCGCTTTTTAAATGTACTATTACAGGGCTTACGTTTGCCATTAATCCAGTGTCCTGTCAATCCTTAGTCCAAAGAGAATCTGGAATTTGGGACAAGATTTCATCTACCTTAGATGGATTTTCATTTAAACTTGTACAGTGATACATTATCCAACATATCCCGCACCTCGTGTGCAACTCTCTCTGGGATATCTAAAAATACACCATCAGGGGTGCAATATATAACACATCCCATTTTACATAACAAGTCTCTACCCAGCAGGTTAATAGGAGTTGCAGCAGCCAGAAGGAAAGAATACCTGGTATGCAACGGCCCAATAGTAACCTCTGTGGACTTTGTTAAAGGATAATGTTCCACTTTACCTGTTACACCCATTGTTGGTACTGCCTCGTTGGTCACCTGTAAATTAACAGGAGATTTTATCACTGACCTGGTCGCCCCTGTGTCTACAAGAAAAGGATATTCAGTACCAGCTACAAATACCATCATGACCGGTTCTTCCCTAGTGCTTCCCGTTAACCTGACTATCTGTAGACTACAGGTATGACCTGACCCCTAGCGTTGGCTACCATTCTCCAATAAAGCATTTACGGCCACAATTGGAGCTGGTGCCTGCTGGACATTTGCTGGTCTCTGTGCATATCCCTTATGAGGATATCCAGGTCTTCCCTGATTTGGGGTTCCTATTCTTTTTACTGTACAGTTTCTACTTAAGTGTCCTGTTTGTTTACAATTAAAACATGTTCGTGGATTGGGTGAAGGCATGTGTTGTTGTGAGGTTTGAGCAGAGGGTAAAGGTGGTGGATATGGGTAAGGATAGGGAGGGTAAGGGAATTGTGGGGGATATGAAGTTTGGGACCTGTGGTTGTATAGGGTTAGTGGAATAGAGCTGTGTTTGCAGTTGCGTGGGGTTAGTGAGGGCATGTAACTGTTGAGATGTAAGTGTGTGTGCAGGTGTGAGTGTGTCTGTTGGCTGTGATGTTACCATCATTCCTTCCAGAGCTGGGATAGTGACAGCCATTAGTTTTTCACTCTGGGCCTCTCTCTTCTTTGAGATGTTTTTATCATGTTCTATGGCAGATTCTATGAGGGTATCTATTGTGAGTCCCCTCCAGCCAGGCTGTGAGGTCTGAACCCGGGTCTTTAAACTCTCTTTCAGAACATCCATGAGTACCGTGACTATAATTCCCCTGTGGTGAGTGGTATCTTTAATATCTTCTATCCCAGTGTACTGGGTGATAGCCTGCAGAGCCCGGTCGCAATAATCTTCTGCAGATTCACTCTCCTTTTGCTTAATTGTGAAAATTTTGTTCCAGTTAATTACTACTGGAAAATATATACCCAATTGAGTTACAATGCGGGAAATGTTACCTTGGTTTACTTGGTCTGTTAAGGGAACGTCACTAACCAATACACAATCCGTGATGAATTTTGTCACGTCGGTATTGCGTGGTAGACAGGCCTTTAACACCACACGCCAATCTTTATTAGTTGGCTCATGTGAACTACCCAAATTTCTCAAAAATCTTTGACATTTGGCTAGTTCCTTTTTGGGATCGGGGAAATCATTTCTGATGGAATTTAGTTCTGCTCTTGTCCAAGGACAATGCATTACCACTGCCCCGTTCGCATCTGCATTTCCATTCGGAACAGTTATCGTCCGAATGGGATGCAGACCGGTAGCGCTGCTACCTTTGACCTTGTTACCTGGCTGGGGGTTTAATCTGTTGCTGCTACGTATGGTATTAACAACTTCCTCTACGGGTGCAGAGGGTGTTAACACTTCCCTTGCTGTTACCGATTTAGATGGCGGCACCACTCGTGATTGTGGTGATGCAGCATCTATCATTTGCACAGCATGCGAAATGGCAGACATTATGATAGGCTCATCATCCACATCATAAACATTTTCTTTATGGTTGCTTAAGAGAGGGTACAAATTGCTTGTTACATTTTTATGGGTATTTTTGGTAACTGTACTTGCACCTCCATCCACATAAGGTGAGGGAGGTGAGCATGAACTGCTGGCAATACTCTACACAACGATACATTGCTGCATGTGCACGCTATTTTGCGGCCCGCCCGCAGTGCAATTTAGCGTTGCAGATGTATTCTCTGGCAATGCGCTCACAACGCTAGTTTGCGTCGCTTGCGCATTTTTAAGCCACGCATCCCTTTCATGCTGCCACAACTTTAATCATTCATAATATTTGACCTTTTTCTCTCGGGAGCGCATCAGAATTATGTGATCCCGGACATTATCTAGTACATTTTTATCAAAACTACCAATTCTGGGAACGGTCTAACACTCTTCATCGTCATTTTAAACCATACATCACAATACCTTATCGCATAAGTACCGTACTTAGTATGCATAATACGATGGGCCAATCCAATCGGCGCTTCCATTAGCAGCACATAATTGTCTAACATCTCTACTGTTTGCGCGGCTCCCATTCTGAGACAAATCCTACACTTTTCAATAAAGATTTAAACTGGTGAAAGACAATCAAGATACTTTCACTTACCTGTGGACGATTTAAATCGGCAGCGCCCACACACCTGGATAAGATTTGAAAAAGGCAACTTCCACACCTGTATAACATTTAGTAAGGCAACTTCCACACCTATGAAAGTTTATGTCGGCTACTTCCATGCACCTCTCTACAACAAAGACAACATGTACACCTGCTACTGTGTATAGAACGGTAAAGCTGCTTACCGAGCGACTAGCACTTAGCCCTTAAAGGTCATATGGTACCTTTAACTGTAGGGAACAAGTTACCCCTACCAACAAATACTCACTATTACACACTTTTTCCTGCGCAGAAAAATACACGTTAACCCAGATATTGATAACAATTGAAAAATGTAAACCTCAATGGCTTTGTTTAAACACGTGGCAGCACAACCGGAAGTACGTATACGCTATTGTGTGACCAGTCGCAAACACAATAATGCGACTACCACACAACCGTATGACAACTTTTTAGCTGTGTACACAAAAGTGCATCTTTGCTGTGCACAAAACTGCAACTCAGCCGCATACTCAATACTGCGGCACCCCTTTAAACGTTAGGTTCTATCAACAAAGGAAAACAAACTTTTTCCTCTCTTGTCCCTGGATTCTAGTCAGTTTCCTTGGCTCACATGAAAATGGATAGCGATCTTTCAGCACGAAGTGGTTGCAGGTAAACCCTGCATATGCCCACTCCACCCTTTGCTGAAATATCGATAACCGTATGTGCCGTGTGAGTGGGTAAGTGACTTCACTATGAGCCCCCAACTAACGATTCTACCTTAGAACCTCTATACACTCCTTCCTATACCTTCTAATATCCTGCCTATACCTTCTAGTATCCTGCCTATACCTTCTAAGGATGACACTAATTTGCATATGCAGTCATACAGTAAATAAAGACTTCAGACCTGGAATCTGTGGTTCCAAAGCACAAGTATTATTCAAGTAAAAATACAGTCAGTTACACGCTATTGATCCAGACACAATTAGGCGCAAAGGAATTATACAGAACCTAGTACAGTATACATACACAGCGCTTTCGGACCAGATGTTAGGCATCAGCAAGAAACCCCTCATCAATCAGCATTCAGTACGAAGACTAAAAACCCAGTGTTGAAGCACACATATTTATACCCCCCAGAAATAGACAACACAATAGAGAAGTTTGTTGCTGATGCCATTGGTTCCCAAGGGGGATGCATCTGTTACAGTGCATTTAACAGGCTGATTCAAATAGACCCAACCCAGCCTCTATCAACTGGGGGTCTCTGGATTCCCACCTCATGCAACATCCTAACAGTTGTTCTTATAATATACATTTTGTTGCTTGAAGTCTCTGCGGTCCATAAGTGGAGAATGCATGATGCGATCTCCACGCCGATGATACCGGAATACTGTGGAAAGAGTACGCATCAGTACAAAACCAAACACGGCTTACTTAGCATGTATAAAACCTTAGTTACCAAATAATCTTTATTTCACAGCATTTATACTAAATTAACAAACTTAAATCTTATACCTTAAAGCTTATGGAACCTTGTATGTGGATATGTAATGTATGAGTATGCAGGGTTTGATACAAAGACGCTAGTTAACTTGGAGCAGATGCGTGCGCATAAAGCTAATAAACAGTGTTTTCATATAGGATCTTATGCATTCGCTAATATGCGACTAGTTAACAGCGCAATTGTGCGTATTAATATGTATATGAGGAATGGTGAAAGATGCAATCGCATGGTGCTAATAGTAATATCCCCATATGTACTTAAATGTGAATTTATCTAAAATGGGCGGCCATTCGCAAAATGGCGTCTTGCAATCTCATTTCCAAGATGCGTCTTGCGGCCAGTCACAAGACGGCGTCGCTGCGATTCAATTTTAAACTGATCTTGTCTCAGCCAATAATCCATCTATCTATCTATCTATCTATCTATCTATCTATCTATCTATCTATCTATCTACAGTATCTATCGAATCTATCTACAGTATATATCGTATCTATCTATCTATGTATCTATGTATCTACAGTATCTATCTATCTAGCTATCTATTTATCTAGAGTATCTATCGTATCTATCTATCTACAGTATCTATCGTATCTATCTATCTATGTATCTATGTATCTACAGTATCTATCTGTCTATCTATCTATCTATCTATCTATCTATCTACAGTATCTATCGTATCTATCTATCTATGTATCTACAGTATCTATGGTATCTATCTATCTATCTATCTAAAGTATCAATCTATCGCTATCATATCATAAGGTTTACACCAATTTCCTCATACCATCCATACTATAGATGGATGACGCCTTAGTTAGGCTATAAAATATTAATAAATAACACTATAGATCATCTTTCACCTTATTTGTTAATACTTATCATATACACTATGCATTTTATGTGGAGATCAATGGAAAATTAATTGCATGGTTGCTGTGGGAGAGGGAGTAAAATTGATTACCAGGAATAGGGAAAGTGTAAATGAACTAAAGGGCAGTGAGAAAATGTGAGAGGGAGGGAGGATAGAAAATGAAATACAGCTTGGGTTTTGTGCAGCAGTGCAAAACTAAATCCCATTATATGGTGCAAGATTATTGAAATGTGGTAGAAAGGGGAACATTTTTAGGTGTATTCCCTGCTGTGCAGAGATCTGCATGACTGTTTCTATTTTGTACTTTGAACTCTCTGAGCAGGTCTGGAGAGGCCCCCTCCCCACTGCTTGCTTTCTGAGCGCCATTACCATGTACCTGCACTCGCTGTTCTGCTGCGTCTGTCAAACTGTATGACAGGCAGGCTGAGGCAGCAAGCGCAGCAACGTCATGGGCAGGCCTGGCAGGCATAGGCGAAACTAAGGGGTGGTCCGGGTGTGGGTGGACCTGACCCATTAGCCAGATTGCCACTCTGCCTTAATTTAGAAGTCATTTATGTATGCGCCCGCCCGGTCAGGAACGGATTTACTTGTCTGGCATTGCTCGGAGCAAGCTCGTCTAACTACCTCTCCCTCTCCGCCTCCCCTGCCTTATAAGCAATAGTAAAGTAAACCGATAGTTTACACACGCGACTTATGTGATGACATCATGCCACAGTATGTGATGACGTCATGCCATACGCTCACAGGTGCTCTCTGTGTGTGGTGTGCCCAAGAAGAAGAGCTATGGAGGAGTTGCGCATCACAACGCAGGAAGAAGAACCCTAACAATGAGAAAGAGAGAGAGGGTGACAGCTGGCAGCTGCCTGTCACTGACAGAGGTGAGGGGTCCAGTCAGCTAGCTTTAACATTGTAAGAGACATGTCAAGAGGACATATTTGTAGGAGGGCGGAAAGTTATATTTTGCAGGGGGGTGTTGAACACCCTAGCTCAGGCCCTGACTCTGAGCTTGTGATTACTGGGTATCAACCTATATCTATAGTGGTACGCATGTTGTCTGTGCAAGTTGCCATCCTAGATGAACTTTGCTCAATATAAAACAAAGAAGTCTGAATGTTACCTATCTGCAAATCACATGATCACAGTCCCTTCCTGTGAAGGTTTGCCATTCACTTCACAGTCAGCTGGTGATATGCAGGAGATTCGATCACTTTGCCAGAAGCTAGGAGACACTCCCCCTTGGTCATGTGTCTCACAAAACTTCCGGGAGAGAGGGCAAGTATGCTCTTGCAAAAACCACAACTTAACATAAATGCATAAAGAGAAATATTGAGGTAAAAATAATACATTATAATTCAACATATAGGGCTCAATCCAATTAGGTGCGAGTTCCCTCACAGTGTGAATAAGTGCGGCTTACTTACGGTACCCTGGACTTGTGGAATTTTGCTCGCAGACCCATAGGGCTGCATACAAAAATGTGCGAGTTCAGGGTGAGATTGGGCCACGAGGGGGGCAAATTATGGTGCAGTTCCAGTTCTAGTTTGTGGAGGCATCTCCTGACAGTGGTGGATAGACTTGGACCAGGCCATGTGCTTAGTGGATCATATAGTTGCATGTGTGAAAGACCAAATCATTATTGTGCCTTACATGTAAATGAACTCCAGAGTAATCATAGTTATATGGCAGAGATATACAGTACTTAAATTCTTCAGATTATAATGAATGGATCGTTAAGCTTGGGCCTATTTTTAAGAACCCAGAGGTCAAACACCCACCGCTCATTTTCAGGATGACTATTGCTGGCAAATTTGTGTTCCAAAGTTCAAGTTTAAACAAAGACTTTAAAATAGACCATAAAATGTTGTATGATCGATTTTAAATGTTTTTTTTCTATAGTATACAATTCAGCTAATGTAGCTAATTCAGCATTGCACGCAAGTGCAATGCTGAACGCAGATTCCTGATTACCTTGCTTGAGCTGGACCCATTCTGTCAATGTGATCGCTCGCAGCCCTTCTATGTCTCTGCCTGATTGACAGACAGAGACATTTAAGGGGTGGTGCTTTCCGGGAGTGGAAAGGCCAGCGGCTGCATCCACTGTCGATATCAAATAATTGGTTATGATCACCATGCAAATTATTATCTGAACGATTTAGTCATCTATGGTCTGATGACGAATTGCTTGAACGCTGCTGTGTCTGCGCATTTCCGATGTGCACAAATACAAGGTTTAGTGTGGAAAACAGGTTTGGTGTGTATGTCTGTGGGTGTTTGCATATGTTTTGAGAGACTCCGCATGCTAATACAGTATGCCTGTAACAAATTAATTAAAATGTACACAGAGACTATTATGCTCAAAAAAAGTGGTCTAAATGTAAAGTTACGAATTACTGTCATGGACCTAAAAGTCATTGGCAGTAGTGTGCCTATTGTCTCAGTGCTGTTTTGGTTCATAGGAACTGACATCTACATCCTAATCAAGTGAAGAATAGCCTGTCCCAGGCTACGAGACTATGTGGCATCTACAAGCCGCTGTGGGTCTCTCTCCCCCCTGTTTAGAAATAAAACTTCCATTTACACCTTAGAATTGGTCCAGGCAATGCTTGGATGTTAAAATATGTTAGAAATGAATAATATATATTAATCCATCACAAATACCCTAAATTACATAACACACACATAGACTTACATGCATACACACATTAAATAAAACATATAAATATACAAGATGCACAGCGCACAGTTGCGATGTTTATCAACCCAAAAAACACATAAACGCACCACACATATTAGCAAAACTACGCAATATTCTCACACTTACACATACCAAAACTTATAAAAAGGTTCCTCCACATTAAAAGGTTAATATTAGAGGTTTTATACATTTTCAAGTCTATTGTGAAAAACATATATTTGGTATCTAAGGTTTAGTACATGATAAGCAGACCATGGCCCTCATTCAGAGCCGGACGCTCTGAGCAGAGCGCACGCTCTGAATGAGGGCCGTCCTCCATAAAAATGGAGCATCCTCCTGGACGCTCGTATAGCTGTGGGTCACCACCCACAGCACATACGAGCGTGCAGGATGATGGTCGCGATGGTCTTGACCATCGCGACCATCGCCAGTGCGACCAGAAGCCTGTGGTCGGGTTTTTCGACCACAAGCCCTGGAGTGATTTTGGCTCTATCAGAGCCAAAATCACTCCCACTGACATCACTAGTGATGTCAGTGGGGCCGGCTTCTGACGGTAGGCGTTCCCTTGGGAATGCCTCCATCTGGGAGTCATGCCCCCGGCATGCCCACCAAAGGGGGCGTGCTGTCAATCAACATCGAAAGCACGCCCCCTTTGATCAGACACAATGAGCGAGGAAAGTCCTTAGCTCGTCGCATCTGGCGCATGCGCACGACGGAGCTCCCTCCGTCGTGCGCATGCGCAGTGCACACTATCGACCGACTTGCGAGCGGACAGCCGCTTGCGAGTGGGTCTGAATGAGGCCCCATGTTTGGTACCATTCTAAAACTGTTTATTTGCAGGTTTCCGGTTCTATCAGCAAGGAGATCGCAGCAGGCATTCGCAAGATATGAATTATAGGTTAGAATGTATCTCTGTATGTAGTTTTCTTTATTAGTTCTTCAGGAGGGAAACCTACACAAAGAAGCAGTTGGAAAGCTGATCCATAGCTCTGATGACACCATATGAACTAACCAATGAACAGAATGACAAGGAGCAAGAACCAATGAAATCATGCCAGCTCGTCTCTATTGTTGTATATGTGATCTGTGTGGTATATAGGCTATGGCTCTGTGAACTGTAAGGCAGTCATATTCCCTTACAAGATGACTGCAGGCTTCAGGATTGATGGCTGAGTACTGGATTCCAGAGCACTAGCGTTTATATCGGTTTGTACCTTCTGTATTTACTTGCTTCTTTGCGCTAATTGTTTTAGTTTAGAGCGCGTATTATCCTTTATGTGAATAATATTACTTTTGTGTTTTGGAACCACAGTTGGGCTGGAAAGCAATTATTTATTGTGCGACAGGTTACGTAAAATAGCTACATTTTGGGTATAAAGGTTTATTAGGAATCCATACATGGGGTGAAATCACGCTACCAATTTACACGGTAACATCTGGTTATCGGTCTCTCACCAAAAGGGTGGATGGCACCATAAGCAGGAAAAAACACTTTGCCTTCGAATACCTGCTACTACTTTGTTGCTGAGAGACCGCTATCCATTATTGTGTGAGTTCAAGGAGTGCTGATTAGAATCCAGGGACAAGGAAGGAAAAAGTTTGTTTTCCTTTGTTGATAAAGGTTAGTGTTAAAAGAGGAAGTCGCACAATAGCGTATACATGTTTGCTGTATTGCTGCCACGTGTTTAAACAAAGCTGTTGAGATTGCATTGTGATATTGATAGCGTGATAGCATTGTTTTAAATATCTTAGTCGGTTCTGCCATATCTGGGAAAACGTTTATTTTTCTACGCAGAAAAAGGTGTGTAACAGTGAACGTGTGTTGGTAGGGGTAACATGTTCCCTAGCTAGGGGTATCATAGGACACTTAAGGGCTAGGCGCTTGGTGTCGGCCTAGTAGTTCGGTAGTAGGTACCGGAGTCTATACACACAGCAGGTGTAGTTGTTGTTGTTGTTTGTGTTAGGTATCGGTTCTCAGTGTGATCGCAGCATCCAGTGATCAGTTAGGGTTATTGGGCAATGTGATTGAACCGCACGGTTGTGGCATATCGTGATTGTGAACTGAGTTGCGGTGGACGAAATCACTGAAAAGGGTAAGTGTTATTGGAATGCTTAAATTCTAGCAGTGCAAAGTACTCAAAAAGGGCTTTGGTGTGTGGAAGCAACCTGGTTATTCTTCCATAGGTGTGTGGGCGCGGCCTGTTAAATCGGCTACAGGTAAGTGAAAGTAGCCTTGACATTCTTTCATCGATTTAAATCTCTATTAAAAAGTTTAGTGTTTTACGTTCCCAAGATGGGAGCCAAGCAAACGGTAGAGATGTTAGATGATGTGCTGCTCTTGGAAGAGCTGATTGGTTCGGCACGGCATACAATGCATACTAAGTACGGTACATATGCAACTGCGTACTGTGATGTATGGGTTAAGATGACGAGAACGAATGTGAAACCTTTTACCAAAATTGGCAGCTTTGATAAGGAGATTCTGAACAATCTCACAGACAGTATATGTTTAGTGAAGTCTCTGAAGAAAAGGGTAAAGTTTAATGATTGTTTCAAGTTGTGGCAGCACGAGGGGAACATGTGTTTAAGGTAGCATTCTATGCAAGATGGCGCAAGCATACTTCTTTCGCCCTATACGATGGAAGTTAATGGTACAAGCCGATAATTAAAATAATAATTAAAAAAGTAACAAGTAATATTTTTTTCTCCCGTGTTAAGGCACTTTAAGGTAAAGTTTCTAAGGAAGAATATAAACCCACTATAAAATCAGCCATGACTGAAATTGGTGAGATTAATGTAAAAATGGTTTAAAGGAAAAATGTGTGTTGTTAAGCAAAATAATTTATCATTGCTACAAAAGAGCAATTATTAACATTTTAGATACTTAAGTGGTTTTATCAGTGTGCATTTATATGCTAATAAGAACAGGGTTTTTTTTCCCTTAGAAGACTAGATAGTAGATTCTTTTGTAGTGTTTATAAGAGATTTACTTTGATCTAGTATTAACAAAAATTGGGATTCTAAATTACCATAGATAGAATGTTAACTTAAATTATTAGGTGACCGTCTCAATAAGAATATCACTCCAGCGTTGAATTCTCATAGTACTCATTATAAACTTACGTATGTTCATTATTTTATGATTATACAAGATAATAGTTTCCTTCCAAAAAGGAGTGTTTTTACAGGACTGGAGTCACACGAAAAAAAACTGGCTCTATTGTTGAAGAAATGGTAATTCCTGGTTATTCAAAAAGTATCTTGTATTAACCCTGTTTGTAGGTGCCTATATCATAACTGTAATAACACTCTTCCACTTGGTACAACAGACCTCTTTATACCTTCATGGCTGCATTGCCATGGGGCATTACCATTCCATTCAAATCAATGCAAACCCATGCGCATCCATACACCAATAAATATTTTCCAAAATTTATCTATAGACTAACAGTCAGGCCGGAAGTGCAGATGAATAAATTACAGTCCCTTAAACATGTACATACAGTATTTATCCCCCATACATACATGCATGTACACTTCTCACACATTCATTCACGGTATATCACTACATTTATTCTGTTTAGGTCACCTGGCAGCATATCTACAGTGAAAATTGGGCATTAAAGTCACACATGTACAATGTTTGTTTTAAAGTACTGGGGAATTCATAAGTAATAGCAGCCAATGCAGAAATGACTAATATATATTTGAAGCAAATTAATGTAGCTGGAAATTCCTTTTTTTTAGTGATGATAAAATGATTTCGTTCTATATATTAGAATGTGATATATATTTAGGGATTGTTCCGATGTGGGGTGTTCTGGGGATGTCACGGACATTATAGTTGGCAAGTTTTGGAATGTTTGTTGTGAGTGGCCATGGTGTGTGCCAGAGATGGAGTGCGGCACTGGTGTGAGTTGTGATTTGTATGGGCTTGCACTTAGTCTTGGAGGATAGGGATCTGTGTGATGTGTGGAGTTTCTGGGCACACACATGGTTTTCTTGGTTTTCTGTGTATGTGATTGTATGTGCTCATCTGTGTGGAGTTTGTATGTACTTCTGAGGGTTTCCTTGTAAATACAGAAGTTTGTAGATTTGTTTTAGGTTAGGCAATTCAGTTCTGAGGATGATTTGACGGTTTGCTGAATATGCATAGTATATTGTTTAAAGATGATCAGGTTACTGGATGTATTTTTTTTCTTTCCCAAGGAAATAAGTGAGGTTATGGGCCCTGTGACGGCTGACAGGTTTGGTTTGTGGGAGGCTTTGATTGCTATACACATGTGGTGCAACGGGGATGACCTGGTGTCTGGGGTCTGTGGTGATGCAGGATATCTGAGATGCAGCGGTGAAAGCACTTATTGTTATGTAGGATACTCTGTTGTTTCAGTTCTAACCCTTACTTCCTATAGAGGCATGTCTTTCCTAGTTTGCATACACTCATAATATTATACAGTTAAGTCAAGGATAGACTGTTGTCAGTAATTGATAATATGAACCTGATTTAAGTATAAAATAGCTATAAGATCCTTAAGAATATCTGAAATATCACGGGTCTCGTAATTTTTTAACGTGATGAATATTGCGGTAATTAGCAATTATTATTTTTTATTATTGGAGGCATTCTATTGTTATACACATTTTTGAACAGGTTCAGATACTTTATGTTTTTTTATATCAAGAGTGTGTGATATCTGGATAAAAGGCTCAGTCAAAGGGTGGAGTCGCGTGGGTCGCTCCTATGGATTCCTGGTTGGGACGCATCATGTGTAACAGCTTGGACTCTCTGTCTAGTTACAATGGTAGAAGGCATAACTTATAGATAACAGATTCTTGAGAATATCTGAGGAAGTTACAGGGTTTGTGTATTTAACTTGGCTGGATTTGTGGTGATTAACATTTATTTTTTTCTCGTTGAAGGTATTCTGTTATTTAAATATGTCTTTAAAAGATGACTTGCAGGTTACTTGCTTTGGCGACGCAGTAGGAACTATGAGCAGACCATGCGCAATGGTTGCCTGGTAACACCGGAAGTAGCGATTTTGGCGGGGTCAGAAAACCAGGTCTGTAAGATGAGTTCACCAGTCCTGAAAGGTTTGAGGACATATTCATGCAACAGGAAGAGGGATATCACACAGATTACTAACACAGTCAATGTACATCATAACGTCACACTAAAATGTGAATTTTTCCCTAGTTTAACCAACTTGCAAAAGGAGGTATATGTGTTTAACCCATTTGTTCAGTTCTGTAACAAATACAGGTGACACCGGTGTGAAGCTTAAAATCAGGTGATGTATGCTGGTGGGCAGAATGGAGTTGGAAAAGACTGAACGGCAGGTCAGCAAAGTCTGTAAACAAGTTCCCTGGAACATCGGAATAAAGGTCAAAGTGTATTTAGAATTTCCTAGATTAGGGATAATTGGTTGGAGAATTTCATAAAAATGGAGAAAGGAAAAGGCATTGCAGGATCTTGACTGCCACCTAGTAGAGAAAACGAAGTAAAGTTGAATCTGTAAACACTCGTCAATGTCAATAAGTTGTGTTTTTTTGGAAACTCCAATATGGAGCCGACAAAATTTAAAATTATCACAGAGGGGGGGGTGATACTGACGCTCGAAGAATCTGTTTTTCGTCCATGTAGGCAAATCAAGTCAACAGCAGGATATCTGAAGACCGCAGACGGATCGGGTGGATGACATCAGATTGGGTAGGAAAGATGGAGACATTCTAAGAGGACTGATATCTCAAGTTTCCTATTCTAGATGCTGACAAGGCCCAGCTGCAGACAGATGATATTCTTGGTAGATGACGAAGATAACCGGATGAGACAAAGATTGAAATAATTGGGATCATCCAGAAGCGTGCCCTCACCCCATTGGGCGAAGATAACATAATAAGAACAATCATAAGTTTTTTTTCTATTTTTAGAACTGTGAAAAATTACATTGTTATGATTCTCTCCCAATTGAATTTTCTCTTGTACCACCTGTATGATCATACATTAACACATACCCTAATATAGTGAAGGATTGCATTACAACCCCGACATTGAATGTGCCTACAGATAATAATATGTGAACAGGCAAAGTCATGTATATTAATAATTATTGTAAATGTTCCTTTAAACATCCTAGATAATGTAGTCTCATTTCCCCAGACTTCCTTTATAGGTTCGATGAGATCCAACATCCTACCCATGGTCCTGTATAGATCCGTTGAGTGCATATAAGGGTTGTTTTACCCTCTTGAAATGCATTTTCCATGGTCCAGTGACCTTCTTGTGTCACACCGTTTAGAACATTGAATAATACATTATTATGCATGACTGGAAAGGTTAAGATCAGAATATGATAGCGTCTTGTTTGCTATCAAAGGGTGGACTGTCAAAATCAAATAATTGGTTATGATCATCATGCAAATTCTTATCTGAACGATTTAGTCATCTATGGTCTGATGACGAATTGCTTGGACGCTGCTCTGTGTCAGTACATTTCTGATGCGCACAAATACAAGGTTTAGTGTGGAAAACAGGTTTGGTGTGTATGTCTGTGGGTGTTTGCATATGTTTTGAGAGACTCCGCATGCTAATACAGTATGCCTGTAATAAATTAATTAAAATGTACACAGAGAGTAGTATGCTCAAAAGAAGTGGTCTAAATGTAAAGTTACGAATTACTGTCATGGACCTAAAAGTGATTGGCAGTTGTGTGCCTATTGTCCGGCGCTGTTTTGGTTCATAGGAACTGACATCTACATCCTAATTAAGTGAAGAATAGCCTGTCCCAGGCTACAAGACTATGTGACACCTACAAGCAGCTGTGGGTCTCTCTCCCCCCCTGTTTAGAAATAAAACTTCAATTTACACCTTAGAATTGGTCCAGGCAATGCTTGGATGTTAAAATATGTTAGAAATGGATAATATATATTAATCCAGAACAAATACCCTAAATTACATAACACACACATAGACTTACATGCATACACACATTAAATAAAACATAAATATACAAGACGCACAGCGCACAGTTGCGATGTTTATCAAACCACAAAACACATAAACGCACCACACATATTAGCGAAACTACGCAATATTCTCACACTTACACATACCAAAACTTATAAAAAGGTTCCTCCACATTAAAAGGTTAATATTAGAGGTTTTATACGTTATCAAGTCTATTGTGAATAAGTGAATATGTGATAAGCAGACCATGTTTGGTACCATTCTAAAACTCTGTTTATTTGCAGGTTTCCGGTTCTATCGGCAAGGAGATCGCAACAGGCATTTGCAAGATATGAATTATAGGTTAGAATGTATCTCTGTATGTAGTTTTATTTATTAGTTCTTCAGGAGGGAAACCTACACAAAGAAGCAGTTGGAAAGCTGATCCATAGCTCTGATGACACCATATGAACTAACCAATGAACAGAATGACAAGGAGCAAGAACCAATGAAATCATGCCAGCTCATCTCTATTGTTGTATATGTGATCTGTGTGATATATAGGCTATGGCTCTGTGAACTGTAAGGCAGTCATATTCCCTTACAAGATGACTGCAGGCTTCAGGATTGATGGCTGAGTACTGGATTCCAGAGCGCTAGCATTTATATCAGTTTGTACCTTCTGTATTTACTTGCTTCTTTGCGCTAATTGTTTTAGATCAGAGCGCGTATTATCCTTTATGTGAATAATATTACTTTTGTGTTTTGGAACCACAGTTGGGCTGGCAAGCAATTATTTATTGTGCGACTGGTTACGCTAAAATAGCGACATTTTGGGTATAAAGGTTTATTAGGAATCCATACCACAGACGCAGTTTCCTGGCCTAGCAAAATGGACAGTCTGTGTAAGCTGAGGCTTACTCAGCTGGATGGGGGGCTGGCACCGTCCACCACCACGACCAATGATCGCAATGGTTATCCCAGCCTGCGGCCACGGTCATACACCTCCTGCGACCATGGTCATATACCTCATTTGCATGTTTGCAGGGATGGAATTGCAAAGCTGTCTGCATGCAGCTTTGCAATTCTGTACCAAGCTGAATCACCCCCCATGTTCGAAGTGGCTCAAACATGTTCGAACCTGTTTTCCCTGCTTGAATTTAAGTATATTTTTTAGTTTATGTACAGTTTGAGAATTTGTAGAAAGTTTTCTTACTTTAGAAAAAACTGAACCAGTTCAATAACTGTTTTAAATTAAATTCAGACATCTCTATACATATTATATTGATAGAGTAAAATTTATATTTTCCAAGTAAAATGTAATTAGAAAAAAAAGTTGCAAAACATTGTTAATTTCTCTCAGTTTTCTGCATCCAAGCACTTTTTTAAGTTTTAAGCATAACTTAAATGAACGGAAATTAGTGTTTGGAGAGTCCACCACATGGGCTGAAGTACCTCTGACATTGAAATGTTTATTTTGTGCTAGGCATATTTTAATACATGCTAATATGCAGAAAAACAAGATTTTAGTTCAGATGAACTAATGCCCAAGTGTAGGTTTAAATCTCACCTGTGTTTAACGGGTTTTGGCTATGATACAGCTGTTCATGATTACTGAAGATTGAATGCATGTACACTGACAATCAAAACAGATATACTGTATAGTTTATTGATATTTTGTTATATAAATGCCTTTAGGGATAATATTTAACAAAGTAAAGGTGTTAAAAAATTAGGTAACTATACACTTTATATCTTGGACTAACAGAATTAATGATGAATATTTGAACCAAGTCCTAAATTTTCAGAACTTGCAGGTCAGCATCCAATAATTAACAATTACAGATGACCAGTAACCAATTTATTACTCCAAAAACAATCCATAAAGATGGAATAACCAGGGCAAGTGTTTAGGGGTGACTGCGTCTCCCTTTATTCCAACAGAATAATAGCACCACTTGCCTGAGCCAACTTTTTGCATGACACACAATGAGGCATATTCAATTTGCTGCAAGGTTTTGGCCGCAAAAAATCACATGGACTTCGCAACCAATTTTGGAAAATCACAAGTACCAGCATTACCTGTATTCCTCTTGTAAAGGAAATGTTAAAATAAAGACGGTACACACACACCTTTAAAAGTAAAATTTTATTACATACACTCACACTATACTCACCTTGTCCTTCGGTTCTCTTGTCCAGTAGAATCCCGCTGTTTGGTTTAAAAAAATATATATTCACCTTACCCTTGGCGCAGGTCAGTATTCTTCTCCAGTAGCATCCCGGGCATTTAAAAAAGCAAACCGGCATCCCGAGCCATAACGTACACAGAAGAGATGTATGTGTATACAGATAGAGCTCTTCTCCGCAAGTGACAGGAGCCACAAGTTTTCCTGCACTTGTAGGGCCACCAGTCAATCTGCGGCCACTACTATAGTAATTGGTTGCTGATTGGCCACCAGCCAATCAGCAGCCAGGCCACTGATTGGCTAACAGACATACAAACCATGCTAAAATAAGCAACATGAAGCAGATCTATTATTTTGTGTATGTTGTGTTCGATTTTACAGGTGATTTTATGTTCAATTTTGAAATGGACATCCAAAACCAATCACAAAATCAATAGTCAAATCCGAACTATGTCAAATTCGATTTTGAAATATAGCTCAAAATTGAATTTTTGTAAATGTGAGATTTTGACAGTGATATCTACATTCAATTTGATCCGATTTCAGGTGTTAAATCTAATACAAAACCGAACTTTTGTTAATATACCACTGCGCGTCTGAGGTTGGGTAAATGTCAGCACACCCTTCCCCACTATCTCATATTTGGGACCCTTCTTTCCCTCAGGCAGGGTCCAAGGCATGGCAGCTGACTGGAAATTAGCTGACTTAAACACTTTTCACTATATCCTAGGGGACTTTGCTCTCACCTCATACACGGAAATCCAAGAATAGCACTTCTTCCTGTGATATTGGGTGCATACTACTTTCTTTCACATTTCAATTAAGACATCGAGCGCATACTCTTGCCCCTCATGTCTATACATCCACATATGGGTCCTTATATTTTGCACTGTCATTTTTCTATGTGTAAACTTCTATGTCTTTATATATAGATACTCTCTTCATTTGTCAGTGCATGTTCACCTGCTCTGCTATATATTATGCTCTATACTTATTTATTTTTATATATATGTTTTTTAATATGTATTCATCTTATATACATTTTATGTATATGTACAATATTACCCTTATTTTTATGTGTTTTGGAATACAGCATGCATAAAATACTGTATATGCATGCTATTATTATAGATACCAGCAAGTCAGTTTGTGCTTGCTCTATAGCAACACAGGTATTAATGAAATTTACACTAATTGTGGAAACAATTTCCCTATATAAGGCTATCATAATACTCCACCCACATTATGCCTTCTGAGGAAACTGGGCGTTGTGTTACCCAAAGAAACGCATCAAGGCTGAACACTTTATCGGTTCTGGATCCAGCATAAAGCTATTCTTCATTGCCGCATTTTTCGCTATCTATAGGGATCTCTTCTATTACCGTAGGGTTGTTACCATCTGTCACGGTCATCCCATTCATCAACGCCGCACTTCAATATTTGGAATAATACAGCACACAGCTGTCCTAGCGACCACGTGGACAGGTCTCGCTGCTCGGGTCTTGCTGCTAGGACTAGCCCGGCACCAGGGCTGTCTTAACAGCAGTGTGGGCCCTGGGCAAAGCAATGGACTGGGGACCCTACCCACCCATTCATGGAAAAAAATGTACAGTAAATGGTCAATAAAATGAAACCTTTAGATTTAGTAGTACTTTCAACAAAATCAGTTCAAATATAAAAAAAAATAAATGTTAAATATGACTAGGGAAGTGCAGGCTTGGATAGGTTCGAGTTTGCACGCCGAGTTCAGATTTTTCCCTAAAAAAAAACGGAACTCAAAGTCCAGGAATGATGATGTTTGTCCATGCAAGATGACGTTTTGCCTCTTTCTGAGTTCCCTTTTTTTGGAGGGAAAAATCTGAACTCGGCGTGCAAACTCGAACCTATCCGAGCCTGCACATCCCTAAATATGACACAGCCACCATATAGTACACAATGGAGCCTGCTGGCTGCCCACATTGGTGCCATCTATTCTTTCTAGCCTGGTATTCATTGCACTTTTTTTTTTTGTTTTAGTGGGAGTGGAGAATGTAACATCCATTTCCAAATCCAAACCTTAACAAAGGACGCAATGCCCATTGCCCAGTTAGACCCTGTTGTGGAAAACAGGACAAGGCTCTTACCTGCCAGGTCACCCGGTCCGGACGCAGTGGCTCGCCTGGCAGAGGAGAGGAGTCTCCTGTCCTGACTCCTGAGGAGGCTGAGAGGGAGCCAGCAGCAGCAGGCCTGGGCGGAGCTGCTGCTGCTTGTGCATCAACGCAGCCAGTTAGCCGTCATCTCTCATAGAGACTCTGTCTGACTGGCGCATGCGGATATAGCGGATAGGGGGAGGGGGGTGTTCGTCACCAGGGGGGAGGACTGGCGAATCGGAACACAGTGGTGCTTTAAAAAAAAAAATTGGCCGCGGCTGCAGGGTGGCTGGCAGGCCCCTTGATGCTTCGGGCCCTTGGGCAACTGCCCAACAAGCCCAATGGAAGAGACGGCCCTGCTCGGCACGCTGTCATCCTCTGTGGCGTGGGGACCAAAGGACTACAGGAGGATACATTCGGGTCTCTGACTACTTTGTGTGAGTACCACCTTTGGTCCGCATTAGGATTACCTTGGCATGCCGTGACATTATATAGCTTGGAGATTAAATGATTGCAGGAGGACATATCCGGGTCTCTGATTATATTGTGTGAGTACCACCTCCGGTCTATAGACATTTTTACAAGCAACCTTGTGACATATACATACGTACAACATGAAACTTGAACTTATGTCTTTTTAAAAAAAACAGTCTGGCTTTAAGTGAATGACTACATTCTTTCCATAGTGTAGCCTGAATTGCTACACTATTGCTCACTTTATACATTGTATATTTATGCGATTTGCTGGTCCATTATCCTGATATTTATTGAATGACTGTTATTTCATTTATTTGTGTCTTTGCAATTGCTTTATATATTGGTATTAAATATTCAATTTATAAACTCATCCAATAGTATTAGTCTTTAGCGCTCAACTTCTTTTCTATATTTGTATTTTTAGTGGTTTTGCAAAAACCACTTTGTGAGCTGCAGACTATACTATGTAGTTTGTTAGATCAGTTTGAACTTTTTACTATATCTTAGGGTACTTTGCTCTCTCCTCATCCATGGTAATCCAAGAATAGCACTTCTTCATCAGAGATAAATTCCACCAATATACACTTTGTTGACATTAGCATTTAGGGAGCCCGGGCCAGAAAACTCTCTCCTACGGAATGGACGTCCACTTATTCACCTAATGCTAAATTATATATTTTCTTTCTATATCACACAATTCTGGCTCTGGATTTGACACCATTAGAACACCATGAATAAGCCTGGGAAGCAGATGTTTTCATATCTTTTGCAAAGAAGACACCTGGGATGAACTCTGCACCAGAATAGCCAAGTGTTCTACCAGTGTAGTGTTTAAAGGAAATCATATGATGCTACTCTTGATCCTGGACAGGCTTCATTGCATTTACCCCCAAACCTCATATCAATATTTGTGACTATGATAGCAGAGAGGGTGCTGCCTCCCTTACCCTTCTCCCTCTTTGCCCTTGACTTCAATACCTGCTTCACATCCAAGATTGACAGAATCCGCAAGGACATCTTCCTCCTTTCTCCTCCTATCCATTCTCCTCCCCTTCTTCCCTTCTCACCGTGTCCTTTTTCTACTCCCACACTAGTGATAATGTACATGTCTTCCGCTTATCACCACCCCCCCCCTTCCATTTGTCCCCTGGACTCCACTCCCTCCAATTTTCTTTGCTGCCTCTCTCCTGTAGCCTGCTCCAATCTTGCATATTTTTTAGACCTGTCTTTCTTTTCCAGCACTGTCCCTTTGTCTCCAAGCATGCCCTTGTCTCATCATCCTTAAGGAACCCTCCCTTGACACTGACTCTCTCTTTAAAACTGCCCTATACTGTATGTCTCCTTGGTAGAAACAATGGCTCATGATTACTGAGTCCTAGTCAGTTGTCTAGTGACTGTTATACTCTTTACTATGTACTGCCACTGTTATGGCTGAGCACTGAGGGCCTGATTCAGACCCGCTCGCGAGTGCAGGACGCTCGCAAGCGGGTCGATGGTGCCCTACTGCGCATGCGCACGATGGAGGGAGCTCCGTCGTGCGCATGCGCGAGACCCGGCTAGCGACGGGGTAGCCGTCGCTCCGGGTCTCGCACCAAAGGGGGCATGCTGTCGATGTTGATTGACAGCACGCCCCCTTTGATGGGCGTGCCGGGGGCATGGCTGCCAGATGGAGGCGTTCCCATGGGAACGCCTACCGTCTGAATCCGGCCTCACTGACATCAGTAGTGATGTCAGTGGGAGTGATTTTGGCTCTGATAGAGCCAAAATCACTCCAGGGCTTGCGGCAGCGAGACCCTACCGCAGGGTCTCCGTCGCAAGCCCGATGGTCGTGATGGTCTTGACCATCGCGACCATCATCATGGACGCTCGCTATACCTCCAAGAGGCCGCTCCATTTTCATGTAGGAGGGCCCTGATTCAGAGCGAGCGCTCTGGTCAGAGCATCCGGCTCTGAATCAGGCCCTGATTCTCATCACAAACTGATGTGTGGACAATTTCTCATTAGGTCACTGTATTATAAAGAGCCTGTCTTCTCATGGTTCATATATTACCTCACTAACATTTATTTTGCTGTCTCTACCTTACATTCCACATCAAAGCTTGGCATCAGCCTCACCCCTCTGCTACCAGCTTCACTGGCTCCCCATCTCAATTAGAGTCCAGTTCAAACTACTGACACCACAATAAGACATTCATCATTTTCTGCTCCAGGCCCATTGCTACAATTAGGCAGCTTTAGGCAGCTGCCTAAGGGCATCAGGACATGAAGGGGCGGCCCACTGAGCCTCTCTTTTGGAAAAATGAAGGTTGTCACTGACAACCTTCATAATGCTTACTGTTGGTGACAGCCACTGTCACAGCTGTACCAGCTATTATTTATTCATACCTGTTGAAGCCTGCTCCTCTGGCCGTACGTGTATTCAGCTGGCTGCAGTAGGCACGCAGCAGTGTGGACACCCATCCCCTCTCCTCTCCTCTCACACAGCCAAGTGTGCAAGCTTCGCCTCCCATGCTGCACGGGAGGAAAAATGAGGAGCTGCAGGAGCCAGGCAGGTAAGGGAACTTGATAATAGTGTGTGATTGAGATTAATGGGCACTGTAGGGAGGGTTGAGCTGTTTAATGGGTGTTGAGGAGGAATGTATTAATTGGTGCTGGGAAGGGGGGTTAATTGGAGGATAAGGGGGTTAATGGCTGCTGAGAGCGAATGTATTAATAGGTGCCTGGTGGGGGAGAGGTTAATGGGTGCTGAGAGGAGGGATAATGGGTGCTGAGAATGGATGATGGGTGATAGGTGCTGACAGTGTGAGTGAATGTGTCAATGGGTGCTGTGAGCATAAATTGATGAATGGATTCAAGGGGAATTGGTTAATGAGTTCTGAGTGTGTGAAATGGTTAATGGGTGCTGGATGGTTAATAGGTTTCTGACAAGCTGGACTTATGTATTAATGGGTGCTGTGAGGGTGAATTGATAAATGTATTTTTAGAGAGGAGCGGGTTAATGAGTGCTAAGTGGGGGGTGTGATTTGGTAAATGGGGTATATGGGTGTGAAGGTGAATAGGCATACTGGGTGCCCTGGTTCTGCAACAAAGTGCAATGCAGTACATTTAAAGACAGGATGTGCATATGAAAAATTACTCACATATATATAGACTTTGGTAAACACATAAGTGTAGTTTTTTGTGAATAGATTGAAAGTGTCTATTGAGGAATTAGGGGCGGTAATGTAATGCTTTGCCTAGGGCGTCTACAAACCTCGCATGTATTTCATTTGGCTCTGCGGAATGGAGCTAGTGATATAGTGCTCAAAGGAGGGATACACTTTTGTATATGAGGCCCCAGGATATCTACAGACATAATAGGGTATCATATACTAAAGTATAATAGCATGTAATGTCGGTGTACACATGACCATGGACATTCTCTTTGAGCACTGCTACAGAACTTTTTATTTAAGTAACACCACAGAACTACTTAAACACTACTTAAACAATCAGTCCTCTATATATGTAATGGATGAATTGAGTTTTTCACATAACAATCTGCACCATGGAAGGCACTTACTGAGGCCCAGTTACTCTACTTCATCCACCATTATCCATCCACTTTCCACCAACTCCTTCCTGAATCTCAGTGCAGCTTGGGCAGTACATGCACTGCAGCCCCCAGCACTCAGTAATTATGTATGCTGAATTCCTCCAATCAGGGCTCGTCAAACACTTCTGACGCTCAACCTTATTTCAGTGTCAGTCCCAGATGTATCAAAGCATGGCAATTGCCTGATGAACCAGTCTGGAGGCCTGGCAGTGCAGCTCCACCTTCTACTGCTCTACTGGTAGACTTTTTCTAATTCTCAGGCACGATGTGACATCACGCAACCACATACTGTACCAGGGGAGCTGCTCAAAGATGAGGTATAATGTGAGGTCAGTCTTCCATGACTCTTGGCATGCCTCCATGACTGGAGGTCACACTCCCTTTGACAGTGAATGGTGGGACCAATTATTGGCCCCGGTCTAACCCTGCATCAAAGTTACCTTATTAAACTGAATGTGTTACAAAAAAGTCTTGTATGAGTTACAACAAGTTTAGATTCTACTTACATTTTTGACCTTATGCTAAGAACAGCGAGAGACCATTTCTAGTTGGTTGCCTATCTGTACATTAGTCGGACTTGACAATCTTAAATTATTATCTTCAGGAAAGCTTTACAGAGGTGTTATATCATAATTAAACCTTGGCACAATCCTTCCTATACCTTCTAAGTCCTGCCTATACCTTCTAGAATTTACGCTATTTGCGTACGCAGTCATACAGTAAAATAATAGCCTTCAGACTTTGAAATGTGTTTCCATCTCACAAATGTTATTATTCAAATATAAAAACAGTAGGTTACATGCTGTGGTCTAAAGACAATTTAGCGCAAAGAAATTATACAGACCCAAGTTACAGTTATTACATATGCATAAAAATGTGATTAAACTTCAAACAATGAGAGAGAGAGAGAAAGAGAGAGAGCGCACATGTCCAAGATGGCTGATGAAGGTGTGTGTGTGGGGGGGTTGTTAGGGCCCATGTCCTATTGTTCAAACCGCATGGTCTCCGAACATAAACTCCATTTTGAATGTAAGAAAACTCACATAATGTTGTAACTCTGAAAATCCTATATCCATTAATGATTATACTTATAATAACTATAATAAACCTATCTGACCAAACTACAAACTTATTACATACAATCTATATAAGCTATGAACAGGATAACACAAACTAGTTACAGATATCATATAGGCTAACCACTGTACTGTTTATTTAGCCATATTCCAGGTGTACTTAGTCCCATCTTGGCAGTCTTCTGGGGAGAAGTCTGCTATCCTTCATATCTCTCTGCAAGTGTGTGTCTGCCTGCGTCTGTGTCTGGTGTGTCCTTGCAAGCATGTGTCCACAGTGTGAATGCTATCCTGTGTCTCTGTGAAAAAGCTATTTTCCCAGCATTCAACCTCACCTGTGGGATCTTGCCCATAAAAGGACATTTCAAGCCCTATTGTGTTGTGTAGGGTCTTAGGCAGGAAGTCGCCTATATGTGTGAACTGCTAAAGCTCCTAGCTAGGGTAAACAAATGCTAATTAGGTTGTAGTTTCAGTTAGCCATTTCTATGTAAACTTGTTCTGGGACCTGACCCTCTGTACAAAATGCAAACAGGCAAACACAATCTCATTGGAGTAGCATTCAACAGTTTCTTGGTAATCTGTTACAGGACATTTAACAGGTTGATTCAAATGGACACAGGTCGGCCTCCAACAGCCCTTTTTCCGGCTGCATGCAAATCTAAACTGCTAACATTACAAAGTACATTTTAGTATTTTTAACTCTCTAAAGTCCATAAGTTACGAACGCATGTTGCAATCTTCTCACCGATGACACCGGAAAGCTGTTGAGACAGAGTAGATCAGTACAACACCAAACACGGTTTACATATCATATAATAAACCTTAGATATTAAATAATCTTTATTTCACAACGTTAATAATAAATGAATAAACCTTGAATATTACACTTTGAAGCTATGAAATCTTTTATGTGAGTGTGCAGTGTGTAAGTGTTAGGGGTTTGGAAAAAGACGGTAGTTAGATTTATGTAGTGAGGACTTTTAACTTGGGGAAGATGCGTACACATGCAGCTAATAAACAGCATTTGCATGCAGGATATTATGCATTCGCTAATGTGCGTATCTTTAATGTGTGTATGGGGTATGGTGAAATATGCGATCACATGATGCTAATAATAGCATCGCTGTATGTACTTAATTGTGAGTTTCTCAAAAATGGCACTGGACGGCCATTCGCAAAATGGCGTCATGCAGATTCTTATTTTTAAGGTGGAGTCTGGTTGCCATTCGCAAGATGGCGTCGCTCCAAGCTAATTTTACACCGATTCTGTCTCAGCCACTAAACCAGCTTCGACAGAGGGGTCTGTTTGCTTGATTAGGGATTTTCTTTCCCTAATAAGGTACTGTACCTTAGTCTATGTCGGATTAAGAAAAAAAATCAAGAAAGATAAGTGTAGTAGTCTCTACACTACAGAAAATATTGGAGGACATAAAAATTTAATAGAATGGAAAAATAAATAAAAAGTAGTGAGGGCCTAATATTGTAAAATATAAGAGAGCACATATTATGATTTTAAAATATAAAGCGGCACACATTGTGATTTATTTATTTATATATATATATATAGATAAACAGGCACACTTTATCTCCCCCTTCTCCCGAGTAGACACCAACCGTGGTACTGCAATGGGGCCAATGCTACTTATCCATAGGTGTGAGGGCCAATAAAATTGCAAAAACTTTGAGCATTATATTACATTTTTTCCCTTAGACTACCCTCTGCACTGGCTGCACTACGTCTGGGCTTGTGATATTATTTTTTAATATTCTGCATATATTAACTTGGTCCCCAGGATCTAGTGCTTCCTCCAGGCTGAATTGGAAATCAATGAACTAAACAGGGATGGGGGAATGGATAGCTTTACACAAATATAGTATATAATATCCACTGTTGCTGAAATAATGGGCTAGTGTTAAATGCCCTATACATTGTAGTGGTGGTGTTCTATAAAGTGAGGTATTGGGTAAAACAAAGGATAAAAGGAAGAACTGTTGTGATCACTCTTAATATATCAAATTGGATCTCTAAAACATAACTTTTATTGGTAAAGATATCATACACTAAAAGGACTTACATCAGACACCAAAAAAATAAAGGGAGAAATAAAGTGCTAGTGCTAAGAAAGGGTAGGGAAGTGATATAGGAAAATATTCTTAATCTTGAAGAAACTATTTCAAGTGAATACATTTATTACACAAAATAAATATAAAAATAACTAAAAGACACCAAGTCTAAACATCTAGGCAAATTGTCCACCAGATATTATTAGGTTTTATAGAATTATGCTTAGTATAGAAATAGTCAGGGCAACCAGGTCTACCTCTGCTACATTCTGCTGCACCCCATTATACCTTCAGGCATTGAATGAAGAGTGAGAGATTCGCAGAGAGCAGGTTACCCATAAAAAACAGAGCAATCAGTACATTGAATCAGTTTTCACTTCTGCTTTCATATGTTTTACTTTAGGCATTGAACATATAATGAGAGCGTTACTCTGCTGATACGATGACCTGATTTTCATAGGTGAAACGCACGTAGACTCTATGGGGCATATCCAATTAGCTGCGGGGTTTCACCTACAAAAACAAAATGAAAGACAAATCTTTACTGCGCTAGGCACTGTTAATATATTGAAATTTGAATATCTATATCAGGTTTTCTGTCTGTTTAATAAACAGGAGGCATATTGTAAAATAAAAGCTGATATTTAATACATACAAATGAATCCACATATAAACAGCAAAAATTGCAAGCATGTACACATGAATAAAAATCAGTCATATAAAAAACTGCAGAGATCGAATAACTCTCTTGCTGTAGTGCATTAATATGAGAGTATAACTTAATATCATATCACTGAGGTTCCACAGCACAACGTTCTGATGCTGCCACTGATTGCAACAGTGTGGTTTTAAAAGTAGCAATTAGTTTCCAATGATCAGACAGCTAAATTCCGCTGTTTATTAGGTATTCACTACTGGCGTCCCAGTGTGAAGTATAGTCATGCTGGAAAATTGAAGGTGGAAAGGGGGAAAGAATTGTTAATACCTCAACCCCTGGATGGCTGTATCCACACCGATGCCGTCCTGGCTCAGCCTGTCCGCTTTCTATGAAGCCGCGGCTGGATGGATCTAGCTGCCATGCAGCGGAAGACCAGGGCTGCCTGTGGAGCGGTGGCTGTAAATCGGCTGGCGGTGAACTCCGGGGATACAGCCGAAGGCCAGGGCTGCCTGTGGAGCGGTTGCTGTGTATCAGCTGGCGGTGAACTCCGGGGATGAATCGCCACCTTCTAGAGATCCTCCAATGTGCAAAGCGGCAGGTGGTATCATGCTGTGAAACAACCTCAGGTGCCTGGGTGATGACGTCAATGCGTTTCGTCCCGTAAAGACCGGGACTTTCTCAAGACTGTGTGCTGTAGCCAGTGGCACTTCCTTAAATCTCTCCAGGCATTAACCATAATTACTTAATTGATTAAAAACACCAGATGATCATCTATCTTTTAGTCGGAAACTTACTCCATATATCAGGATAAGAACCTAATAGTAATACATAAAGAGCTGAAAATATACATTTATTCATCTGCATAATGTAATCATAATAAAAAATAACAAAATAAATAAATAAATATAAGTACAGTTGCAATACAAATCAAAATTTACAAAGAAGCCTCCTGTTTATATTAATTTATTAACATCGCTAATGTACTATATTAGTAAAGCGGCTATTACATATCTTTATTTTTTATTTTTTATTTTTCAATCTATAACTACATAGCCAGCACTTTACTATAAGAGTCGATATTTCAGATCATAGATGTATTATTTAATGTCAGTATACTTTTCTGGGATATAAATGGTCTATTTAAAATTTAGATCACAAAAACCCTCTTGTCTAAATTATATAACTGTATTTCATTAAACAATGAAAAATACACATGTTACTTCTCAAAAGATCATAATGTATATAACAATACTGATGGGAACTTAAAATTAAATAGAAATATATGTGTAGGAACATACGAATGCACATATATACACATATGTACACATATTTACTCACATATAAACACACACATAATACCACAATAATAAAAAATAGAAACAGATTGAAAAGTATAAAAATGATACTTAAGAATAATAAAGTACCACCATGCACTACCCAAAGGGAATTGAAAAGGAATATATATACATGTGTATGCATAAACCTAACACATGTACATACATACACATAATATATGGACTGACCTATGTCAAATTATAAAATTAGGATATCTCATCCCTCATAAATGGGTGCCTCAATGTATAAGAAAGGGATAGTGACATAATAAAGATAATATTAAATACAATCTTAATAAGGAATCCCATTGCCTAACAATTGAAATTATAGGAAGAGGTACTTGATAAAGGCGGCGACAGACGTCCCTTGCCACAACAATCCTTCTTCTAACAATCGCAGAATGGCAATGGGTTGCTGGTCTAACTCAACTGATTAGATAAGGTTCAATGTCAATCAAATGAGACATGATCTAATGCTTCATTTAATCCTGCAGGGTAAAGAGTATCCAACTTGAAAATCCAAGCTGACTCTTTTATACACAATTGGTGGAACCTATTTCCCCCACTTGTGGTGACTCTGATCTGCTCTACTCCCACAGCTGTCAGACTCGATGGATCACTTTTATGACAATGCAAGAAGTGACGTGAAACATTATGCGTAGCTAATTATTAATAATATTGCGTCTGTGTTCCCTAAATCTACATTTAAGTGATCTCGTAGTCCTGCCTACATACTGCAGGGAACACGAACACTGTAAAACATATACACAATATGTGGAATCACAGTTGATATACTGTTTAATCGGGAATGTATCTCCATTCACATTTGATGTGATACTAGTCGCACAATTTAATGTGTGTTTACACGTCAAACACGCTCTTTTATTGCATCTATAGTTGCCTGACAGTCCAGATGCTAGCCATGTATTAGTCCTCTGATTACTTTTGAGTGATCTGAGTTCGTTTGGAGCCAACAAATTCTTCAAATTGGAATTCTTTTTAAAAATGACTCTAGGTTTATTTGTTAAGCAGATTCTCAGAACACAATCCTCATTTAATATAGACAGGTTATTATAAATAATTTTCTTGATATTCCCTGATTTGCAGTTGAATTTTGATACATACAATAGTCTTTCTTCCTCCCATCCAACCCCTTTTTTAAAATCAGATATAGTTTTGTTATAAAAAATATTTATAGCGGGGCTCTTTTGTTCTAATGGGAAAAAACTAGATTTACATTTGAATTTAGGCATATTCAACTCGTTAATATGAGCATTAGTGTCAAATACCAATACTTCTGTTGAATTTTCACTGAATAGTTGTTCTAAACTTGATATTAGCTTCCTTATCCTCATCATTCAAAATTATTGGAGAAAGATTTTCAGAGGTCTTATTGAGGGTTTTAGACGCAAAATATCGTTTCCTACAAAGATCTCTGGTTAATTTGTTTAGTTCAAGGAATAATTCAAATAAATTAGGGCTTTTCGTAGGTGCAAAACTTAAACCTCTCTGTAATACCCTTTTCTCATTCTCGGTTAAATCTTGAGTAGAGAGGTTGAAGATTCCCTTTTCATCTATTTGTATCTTGTTCTCCTTATTTATTTTTCCTCTTCCTCTTCTACCTCTTTTTCTCTGCATCTGTGTATATGTTTTACAGTGTTCGTGTTCCCTGCAGTATGTAGGCAGGACTACGAGATCACTTAAATGTAGATTTAGGGAACACAGATGCAATATTATTAATAAATTATCTACGCATAGTGTTTCACGTCACTTCTTGCACTGTCATAAATGTGATCCATCGAGTCTGACAGCTGTGGGAGTAGAGCAGATCAGAGTCACCACAAGAGGGGGAAATAGGTTCCACCAATTGTGTATGAAAGAGTCAGCTTGGATTTTCAAGTTGGATACCCTTTACCCTGCAGGATTAAATGAAGCATTAGATCATGTCTCATTTGATTGACATTGAACCTTATCTAATCAGTTGAGTTAGACCAGCAACCCATTGCCATTCTGCGATTGTTAAAGGAGGGATTGTTGTGGCAAGGGACATCTGTCGTCGCCTCTATCAAGTACCTCTTCCTATAATTTCAATTGTTAGGCAATGGGATTCCTTATTAAGATTGTATTTTAATATTATCTTTATTATGTCACTATCCCTTTCTTATACATTGAGGCACCCATTTATGAGGGATGAGATATCCTAATTTTATAATTTGACATAGGTCAGTCCATATATTATGTGTATGTATGTACATGTGTTAGGTTTATGCATACACATGTATATATGTTCCTTTTCAATTCCCTTTGGGTAGTGCATGGTGGTACTTTATTATTCTTAAGTATCATTTTTATACTTTTCAATCTGTTTCTATTTTTTATTATTGTGGTATTATGTGTGTGTATATATGTGTGTATATATGTGTACATATGTGTATATATGTGCATTCATATGTTTCTACACATATATTTCTATTTAATTTTAAGTTCCCATCAGTATTGTTATATACATTATGATCTTTTGAGAAGTAACATGTGTACTTTTCGTTGTTTAACGAAATACAGTTATATAATTTAGACAAGAGGGTTTTTGTGATCTAAATTTTAAATAGACCATTTATATCCCAGAAAAGTATACTGACATTAAATAATACATCTATGATCTGAAATATCGACTCTTATAGTAAAGTGCTGGCTATGTAGTTATAGATTAAAAAATAAAAAATTAAAAATAAAGATATGTAATAGCCACTTTCCTAATATAGTACATTAGCGATGTTAATAAATTAATATAAACAGGAGGCTTCTTTGTAAATTTTGATTTGTATTGCAACTGTACTTATATTTATTTATTTATTTTGTTATTTTTTTATTATGATTATATTATGCAGATGAATAAATGTATATTTTCAGCTCTTTATGTATTACTATTAGGTTCTTATCCTGATATATGGAGTAAGTTACCGACTAAAAGATATATGATCATCTGGTGTTTTTAATCAATTAAGTAATTATGGTTAATGCCTGGAGAGATTTAAGGAAGTGCCACTGGCTACGGCACACAGTCTTGAGAAAGTCCCGGTTTTTACGGGACGAAACGCATTGACGTCATCACCCAGGCACCTGAGGTTGTTTCACAGCACGATACCACCTGCCGCTTTGCACATTGGAGGATCTCTAGAAGGTGACGATTCATCCCCGGAGTTCACTGCCAGCTGATACACAGCAACCGCTCCACAGGCAGCCCTGGTCTTCGGCTGTATCCCCGGAGTTCACCGCCAGCCGATTTACAGCCACCGCTCCACAGGCAGCCCTGGTCTTCTGCTGCACGGCAGCTAGATCCATCCAGCCGCGGCTTCATAGATAGCGGACAGGCTGAGCCCGGACGGGCATCGGTGTGGATACAGCCATCCAGGGGTTGAGGTATTAACAATTCTTTCCCCCTTTCCACCTTCAATTTTCCAGCGTGACTATACTTCACACTGGGACGCCAGTAGTGAATACCTAATAAACAGCGGAATTTAGCTGTCTGATCATTGGAAACTAATTGCTACTTTTAAAACCACACTGTTGCAATCAGTGGCAGTATCAGAACGTTGTGCTGTGGAACCTCAGTGATATGATATTAAGTTATACTCTCATATTAATGCACTACAGCAAGAGAGTTATTCGATCTCTGCAGTTTTTTATATGACTGATTTTTATTCATGTGTACATGCTTGCAATTTTTGCTGTTTATATGTGGATTCATTTGTATGTATTAAATATCAGCTTTTATTTTACAATATGCCTCCTGTTTATTAAACAGACAGCAAACCTGATATAGATATTCAAATTTCAATATATTAACAGTGCCTAGCGCAGTCTTTCATTTTGTTTTTGCTGTAGAGATTCTTGTCTCTGGGTTTCTGACCAAACCCTCATTACTTACAGCTGGCACGTATTATACTATTCCTTTTGATATTGAGCGCCGGGATATTTGCAGTTTTGATTGCAAGTAGTTTCTTTCCGGGGTTCACCTGTGGCTAATTTTCGGGCAAAAGTCCCGCGACGCGGGGATTAGCTATTCAATTAATTAGCTTTTTCCCCCCGCATCATTAAAACAGGATTTCCGTGCGAGAACACACTGATTCCACGAGAACTGCGGAATCAGTGTGTTATACCCGCTCACGTGAGGCCGAATAGGGTGACCTCACGCAGATTTTATCTCGCACCTACATGAGGTGCAAGGTAAAGTCCGACAGAGGGGACTCCCGCGCAGGGTCTCGGGGACACCCACGCGTGGAATCCCTGCTAATTGAATACCGACCTGCACGATATTTAGCTGCTGGGCTAATTAGATAAACCCCTATGGGTGTCCCGTGACTGTACAGTACGGGACAACCCTATACCAAGTCTGTATATTTCCATCATTTAAGTTTTTTATATATATTATTGTGTAGTAAATGTATCCACTTGAAATATTACAATTTATTGACTATTGAAGCTGTTAGAAAGGATGTTATAATCAAATATACAGTAGTAGATTGCAAAGTAAGTAGTCTGTATCACATTTGTCTTGATTAGGTGCACAGGCTCAGCAGTAAAATGTGCCTGGAAATGATTGAACTTGATTCTTACCAATACTAATTATACATGCATGATTATATAATACACATATAAATAACTGTGTGAAAAACTTTATTAGAAATTAAAAACTATGTTAGTTTTCTCACATGCTAATTCTCCAAAACTGCTTAGATGCTCCTTGATTTAACTAGCAAATTACCATTCTGTTGACTCAGAAACATCAGCAGAATTTATCAATATCTATCTATCTATCTATCTATCTATCTATCTATCTATCTATCTATCTATCTATATGTCTGTCTGTCTATCTATACACATATATTGTCATTGTGGCTCAGGAAGAACACTAGTTTATTGTGTGAGGAGCTTGCTTAAGTACAAATTGCAGAACATTTCTTCTGCTGATGACATGGATTGCAGAACATGTCTCCTGCTGATGACGTGGCGGCATATCATTTAGCCTATAAAAGAACTGCCCAGAGAGTTGGATGGGTGATAGAGGTACGGACAGAGAAACTGAAACCACACTTGACTAGAGAGTCTCAGCATGATTTTGTGGATTTGTCTGAAGGACAGGACTCTCATTATAAGCAGGTGAAGGCTGGATATTGGCCTGCATTGGTGTGAGGGGACAATGAGAGGTGAGCGCTTCTATGACTGGTGTTTTGTCAAAGATAAGGCCATTTGTTCACAGTTGGCTGAGCTTTGCAAAGTGGTAAAAAGCTGGTTATGGCCAGATCCCAATTGACATGTCCAAATGGTAGAGCAATTAATCATTTTGTCTGTGGGCTTCAGCAGAATTTAAAGAAACGGCTGCTACAAACAGACCCTCAGGCATACTGTATGTGAAACTTGCTCTGGTGATAAACAGTGTAATGGCACTGCAAAACATGTCTGAAACTCCAGCAGTAACTTCCAAGCCTATAACCTAGCAAAACTTTGTAGACCCGCCGGTGAATAGGATATCTTCAGCCAATTGTCTTGTATGTGAGGAGTCTGGGCATTTCCACAGCATACTGTATACTGCTATCTTGCTCGCTAAGGTCCTGTGTACTCCAATATCTGCACATGATCCCTTCCATGGGGAGTCCATTGTTATTCTGTGTGACAGTCCTGCTTAAACAACATGCAGTTTTGCTGTTGGTTGACTTTTGAAGTCAACTGACATTGGTGTCCAGTTAACTGGTTTCTAAAGGAATAACAATAAGACCACCTAAAGTAAAGGTGCTGTGCATTCATGACACCACAGAAGAATATGAAAGAGCTCGACTGCTGCTCACTCTAAAAGGAAAAACAGTTACCATAGCGGCTACCATAGCCCTAAATTTGCCCTATCCCCTGATATTAGGAAGGTACTTTCCTCTGTTCCAGGAGGTGATCGATGATCGTGACCAATTAGATATGTCAGCAACTGACCTACTGGCCGAAAGTCTTAAAGGAGCCTTTCCAAGTCTTAATGGATACAAGAGGTGCAATAAGAAAATTGACATTTGAGGAAACTGGCTAAAGGGCCATGAAAACTACTTGCCCTAAGTCTTGTCCAAAGAGGCTGCTGTCAGTATAGTCCTAGGCCAGTCACACTGTCAGTGAGACTTCTGTGCCACCTGATGTACTTGAGGACTGGCCCCCAATTTCAAATCTCTTTTCATTACAAGGCTTGGCTAGGGATCATCTTAATTATACAATTATACATTAGATAATGAATTTAAGTATGAGGTAGAAATTAATGGTGTAATTAAGACTATCAAACCAGCAGCAGGTGCACAGAAGAAACGTGATTAATGGTAGGAAAACCCAAAATACCCATAGAAATGCTGCAGTTTGTCACAACAGTGAAATTAATCATTTTAAAGTAAAAATAACTAGAACAACTATGAAAAGGAGATGTGACAGACAGATATAGTGTCCGCACTGATCAGGACCCTGCACCTAGAGTGAACACTACAGATATAACCTCTGTAAAAGAGAAGCTTTCTGGATATTTAAAGTGAGAACATTAATACTGGTAGAGCCTTAATGATGCTGTGATAGTAAACAATATCTGAATTCTTGCTTGTTATTAGTGCAGAAAAGTGTTATTCTGATATTGATAAAATTGAGAATATTCAGTCATTTTCATGTATGTTTATTAACATTAGAGCTGTAGGATTTTGCACATATGCACTGTATGGCTTCCGCTCAAACCATATATGCTACATATGTAGAGTTAAATATGATATTTGCATTCTTTTTAATATACACCTACAGGTATAAACCGTGTTTTAATGTTTCAATTCTTATTTTTATTTATATTAGACATACAGTATACTGAATTTCATAGATTAAATAAAAATATACCTCATATTATTTACTACTATGTAATAGTAACTATTATTTAACAAATATGTTGTTTTCTTTACCATAGTTACAGTAAAATGCTGAGCAAAGGAAATGAAGTGAATTTATGTGTATACTTGATACCATGGTGACTGGCGTAAGCTATTGATTCAGCTGAGTCTAGCAATACTGGTTAAATAAGAACCATATAAATAAATTAATCAGGGACTACACTTCTGCTGTTGAAACCTCCATTATTAGTGGTCAGTGAAATGTTTTAGAGCAAGTGGTTTGAATGCTGTTACATTATTTGACACAGCCATGTTTTTACTGTTGACCGAAGGGCGCAGACCGAATAGAAAAGCATGCGAATGCTAGAATAAGCATGAGAGGACATAAGCACCCTGTTTTTTATTGTGCTAATACTGGTTAAAACTAGGGGTGAGCGGGTTCGGATTTCTGAAATCCGAACCCCCCCGAACCCCCCCGGTCCGAGTCCGATCCGAATCAGGCTCGACTTTTCCCGCCTGACTCGGATCTGAAATCGAGGCAAAACGTCATCATCCCGCCTTCCGAGTCTCGCGGGTTTTGGATCCTATATAAGGTACCCGCGTCGGCGCCATTTTCTCACTCGGCTGTGGACAGTGAAGAGGGAGGGTGGGAGTTAGGGCTGTGTAGTGTAGTGTAGTGTAGTGCTGCTGTTGTCCACTACTTCAAAGTCCATAGGGGCTGGCTGTGTTGTGCTGTGCTGCTGTTGTTAATAGGGGCTGTGTCCACTACTTCAAAGTCCATAGGGGCTGGCTGGACTGTGTTGTGCAGTCAGTTCTCCATAGGGGCTGTGTCCACTCCAAAGTCCTGTGCAGTGTCCCAGTCCTAAAGGGGTGCTGTAGTGTTGTCCAGGGGGTGCTCTGTCCATCAGGGGTGCTCCCCCCAAGTGCTAAAAAAATAATATATTTTCTGTGTTTGTGAATTGTGTGCGCAGTAGCCGCACGTGCATCAACAAAGTAGTGCCAAGCGTGCGCCTGTGTCATAAGTAAAGGGCCAGCTGGCTTGACCGTTAAGGGTGCTGTAACCCCCGAAAGTACACTCCAGTCCAAACCAAAAAAAAAATTATTTTCTGTGTTTGTGAATTGTGTGCGCAGTAGCCGCACGTGCATCAACAAAGTAGTGCCAAGCGTGCGCCTGTGTCATAAGTAAAGGGCCAGCTGGCTTGACCGTTAAGGGTGCTGTAACCCCCGAAAGTACACTCCAGTCCAAACCAAAAAAAAAATTATTTTCTGTGTTTGTGAATTGTGTGCGCAGTAGCCGCACGTGCATCAACAAAGATGTGCCAAGCGTGCGCCTGTGTCATAAGTAAAGGGCCGACTGGCTTGACCGTTAAGGGTGCTGTAACCCCCGAAAGTACACTCCAGTCCAAACCAAAAAAAAAATTATTTTCTGTGTTTGTGAATTGTGTGCGCAGTAGCCGCACGTGCATCAACAAAGTAGTGCCAAGCGTGCGCCTGTGTCATAAGTAAAGGGCCAGCTGGCTTGACCGTTAAGGGTGCTGTAACCCCCGAAAGTACACTCCAGTCCAAACCAAAAAAAAAATTATTTTCTGTGTTTGTGAATTGTGTGCGCAGTAGCCGCACGTGCATCAACAAAGTAGTGCCAAGCGTGCGCCTGTGTCATAAGTAAAGGGCCGGCTGGCTTGACCGTTAAAGGGTGCTGTAACCCCCAAAGTACACTCCAGTCCAAACCAAAAAAAAAATTATTTTCTGTGTTTGTGAATTGTGTGCGCAGTAGCCGCATGTGCATCAACAAAGTAGTGCCAAGCATGCGCCTGTGTCATAAGTAAAGGGCCGGCTGGCTTGACCGTTAAAGGGTGCTGTAACCCCCAAAGTACACTCCAGTCCAAACCAAAAAAAAAATTATTTTCTGTGTTTGTGAATTGTGTGCGCAGTAGCCGCACGTGCATCAACAAAGTAGTGCCAAGCGTGCGCCTGTGTCATAAGTAAAGGGCCGGCTGGCTAGACCGTTAAAGGGTGCTGTAACCCCCGAAAGTACTCTCCAGTCCAAACCAAAAAAAAAATTATTTTCTGTGTTTGTGAATTGTGTGCGCAGTAGCCGCACGTGCATCAACAAAGTAGTGCCAAGCGTGCGCCTGTGTCATAAGTAAAGGGCCGGCAGGCTTGACCGTTAAAGGGTTCTGTAACCCCCAAAGTACACTCCAGTCCAAACCAAAAAAAAAATTATTTTCTGTGTTTGTGAATTGTGTGCGCAGTAGCCGCACGTGCATCAACAAAGTAGTGCCAAGCGTGCGCCTGTGTCATAAGTAAAGGGCCGGCAGGCTTGACCGTTAAAGGGTTCTGTAACCCCCAAAGTACACTCCAAACCAAAAAAATATATATTTTCTGTGTTTGTGACTTGTGTGCACTGTGGCTGCACGTGCATCAACAAAGGAGCAGCGCCAAGCGTGCGCCTGTGTCCCATAAGTAAAGAGCTGGCTGGCTCATTTCTTAAAGGGTGGTGTAACCCACAAAGTGCACTATTCTCCAGCAAAAATAAAAAAATATTTTCTGTGTTTGTGTGCGCTTTAGCCGCACGTATATATATCAATATAACATAAATGGAGGACCAAACTTTCTCCGATAAAAATAAAATAGGGAAAGATCAAGAACTACTTCTTCCTAGTGCTGTTGCTGCTGCTGGGAGTTGTTCATCATCCCAGAGAGGAAGTAGGAACATCACTACTTTTACTAAACAATTGACCCTCCAACAGTCCCTAGCGATGAGGATGAAGTACGACAGCAGTCATCCTGAAGCAAAACGTATAACTGAGGCCTTGACTGCTATGTTGGTGTTAGACGTGCGTCCGGTATCCGACATTAGTGCAGTGGGATTTAGACAATTGATGGAGGTAGTGTGTCCTCGGTTCCAAATCCCGTCTAGATTCCACCTGCATCCTCAAAGCAGCAGCGCCAAGCGTGCGTCTGTCTGTTAAAGGGTGGTGACACCCTCAAAGTGTGCTACACAAACAATTAAAATATTGTTCTTTTTTTTTCGGTCTTTGTGAATTGTGTGGGCTGTAGCCGCACCTGCATCCTTAAAGCAGCAGCGACAAGCGTGCGTCTGTCTGTTAAAGGGTGGTGACACTCTCAAAGTGCTCCAAAAAATAAAAAACTATTTTTTTAATGTGTTTGTGACTTGTGTGTGATGTAGCCGCACTTGCATCCTCAAAGCAGCAGCGACAAGCGTGCGTCTGTCTGTTAAAGGGTGGTGACACCCTCAAAGTGTGCTACACAAACAATAAAAATATTCTTCTTCTTTTTTCTGTCTTTGTGAATTGTGTGGGCTGTAGCCGCACCTGCATCCTTAAAGCAGCAGCGACAAGCGTGCGTCTGTCTGTTAAAGGGTGGTGACACCCTCAAAGTGTGCTACACAAACAATTAAAATATTGTTCTTTTTTCTGTCTTTGTGAATTGTGTGGGCTGTAGCCGCACCTGCATCCTTAAAGCAGCAACGACAAGCGTGCGTCTGTCTGTTAAAGGGTGGTGACACCCTCAAAGTGTGCTACACAAACAATTAAAATATTGTTCTTTTTTTTTGGTCTTTGTGAAATGTGTGGGCTGTAGCCGCACCTGCATCCTTAAAGCAGCAGCGACAAGCGTGCGTCTGTCTGTTAAAGGGTGGTGACACCCTCAAAGTGTGCTACACAAACAATAAAAATATTCTTCTTCTTTTTTCTGTCTATGTGAATTGTGTGGGCTGTAGCCGCACCTGCATCCTTAAAGCAGCAGCAACAAGCGTGCGTCTGTCTGTTAAAGGGTGGTGACACCCTCAAAGTGTGCTACACAAACAATTAAAATATTGTTCTTTTTTTTTCGGTCTTTGTGAAATGTGTGGGCTGTAGCCGCACCTGCATCCTTAAAGCAGCAGCGACAAGCGTGCGTCTGTCTGTTAAAGGGTGGTGACACCCTCAAAGTGTGCTACACAAACAATTAAAATATTGTTCTTTTTTTTTTGGTCTTTGTGAAATGTGTGGGCTGTAGCCGCACCTGCATCCTTAAAGCAGCAGCGACAAGCGTGCGTCTGTCTGTTAAAGGGTGGTGACACCCTCAAAGTGTGCTACACAAACAATAAAAATATTCTTCTTCTTTTTTCTGTCTATGTGAATTGTGTGGGCTGTAGCCGCACCTGCATCCTTAAAGCAGCAGCGACAAGCGTGCGTCTGTCTGTTAAAGGGTGGTGACACCCTCAAAGTGTGCTACACAAACAATAAAAATATTCTTCTTCTTTTTTCTGTCTATGTGAATTGTGTGGGCTGTAGCCGCACCTGCATCCTTAAAGCAGCAGCGACAAGCGTGCGTCTGTCTGTTAAAGGGTGGTGACACCCTCAAAGTGTGCTACACAAACAATTAAAATATTGTTCTTTTTTCTGTCTTTGTGAATTGTGTGGGCTGTAGCCGCACCTGCATCCTTAAAGCAGCAGCGACAAGCGTGCGTCTGTCTGTTAAAGGGTGGTGTAACTCTCAAAGTGCTCCAAAAAATAAAAAACTATTTTTTTAATGTGTTTGTGACTTTTGTGCGATGTAGCCGCACCTGCATCCTTAAAGCAGCAGCGACAAGCGTGCGTCTGTCTGTTAAAGGGTGGTGACACCCTCAAAGTGTGCTACACAAACAATTAAAATATTGTTCTTTTTTTTGCGGTCTTTGTGAATTGTGTGGGCTGTAGCCGCACCTGCATCCTTAAAGCAGCAGCGACAAGCGTGCGTCTGTCTGTTAAAGGGTGGTGACACCCTCAAAGTGTGCTACACAAACAATTAAAATATTGTTCTTTTTTTTGCGGTCTTTGTGAAATGTGTGGGCTGTAGCCGCACCTGCATCCTTAAAGCAGCAGCGACAAGCGTGCGTCTGTCTGTTAAAGGGTGGTGACACCCTCAAAGTGTGCTACACAAACAATAAAAATATTCTTCTTCTTTTTTCTGTCTTTGTGAATTGTGTGGGCTGTAGCCGCACTTGCATCCTCAAAGCAGCGCGACAAGCGTGCGTCTGTCTGTTAAAGGGTGGTGTAACCCTCAAAGTGTGCTCCACAAACAATAAAAATATTCTTTCTTTTTTTCTGTCTTTGTGAATTGTGTGGGCTGTAGCCGCACTTGAATCCTCAAAGCAGCAGCGACAAGCGTGCGTCTGTCTGTTAAAGGATTACATCGGTGACAGCATCCAAGTAGGCATGTCAGACAGTCCGTACCTGTACTGGCAGGAAAAAGAAGCAATTCGGAGGTCCCTGTACAAACTGGCTCTATTTTACCTGAGTTGCCCCCCCTCCAGTGTGTACTCCGAAAGAGTGTTTAGTGCAGCCGGGAACCTTGTCAGCGAAAGGCGTAGGAGGTTGCTTCCACAAAATGTGGAGAAGATGATGTTCATAAAATGAATTATCAACTCTTCCAGGGAGACCAGCCTCCAGAACGTACAGAGGGACCTGTGGTTCCAGCAGGGACGAATTAATACTCTGTGAGGATGAGGATGTACACACTGAAGAGGGTGAGGAATCGGTGGATGAGGAGGATGAGGATGACATCTTGCCTCCGTAGAGCCAGTTTGTGCAGGGACAGATAAATTGCCAGCTTGTTTTGTGGGGGCCCAAACGAACCAATCATTTCAGCCACAGTTGTGTGGCAGACCCTGGCGCTGAAATGATTGGTTTGTTAAAGTGTGCATGTCCTGTTTATACAACATAAGGGTGGGTGGGAGGGCCCAAGGACAATTCCATCTTGCACCTCTTTTTTTTCTTTGCATTATGTACAGTTTGGGGCCTAGTTTTTCAATGCCATCCTGTCTGCCACTGCAGTTTCACGCCTAGATGGGTCACGTGTTTGTGCCGCCCACTCGTGTCGCTTAGCATAGTCATCCAGCTACCTCGGTGCAACCTTTTGGACATAAAAACACTATTGTGAGGTTTGAGGTATTCAGAATAGACTGGAAATGAGTGGAAATTAAGGTTATTGAGGTTAATAATAGCATAGGAGCAGAAAAACCTACAAATTCTGTGATTTTAGCTGTTTTTATGCTTTTTTTCAAAAAAATACAGATCCAAAACACAAAACCCAGAACCCAAAACACGGAAGGGTGGTTTTGGCAAAACCAATCCAGATCCAAAACACGAAGAAAGATCCAGATCCAAAACCAAAACACAAAACACGAAAAGTGGCCGGTGCACACCCCTAGTTAAAACTGGTTTGGGGGGTTGCAGTCTCGTTATAGGTTAGGTTAGTGGGTCAATCAGTAGTGTCAGCCTATCAGAGACCTGTTTGGGCGTGCTCTGTTTATGAATATTAGGGCGCTGGGAGGAGTCAGCTTTCTCTTTTCCAGTTGTGATCTCCTCTGGATAAGTACCTCAGTACCTCAGTGTCATAATATTTATCAGTTATTCTTGCCACTGTTTTGTTTACCTTCCTTTGCTATCATATATATTCTGCCTCTCCTGTATTGCATCTCCTCTATCTTTCATCCCTCCTCTGTCTCCCCCCCCACACGCTCCTCAACTCCCTCTGCCTGCTTTCTGCCTTTCCATCTCTTGATACCCCTACTCCTGTGCCCCATCCGCCAAGCCGCGCCCGCGCCGCAATGCCCCCCCCCCAGTGGCTGGCAGATGCAGCCAGGCCGCTTGCGTTAGCCGCTGCCTCACCTTACACGCGCGGTGCGCGCACTGCGCCCATGCGTGTGTCATCGCGGATGCCGGGGGTGCCCGCTCCCAGTGCGGGTAACGGCATCCTTGCGCCCTCACCATCGGGCCTGCAGGCGTGGCTGGCCCGAGGTGGGGGGCTCTCCCCGAGCCCATCCCAGGCATCAGGGGTTGGCGGCGGTGGCCATTTTAGGTGCGCAGGACTTGCAGAGCCCTGCGTTAATGGCCGCCGGCCGACAGTACCCGGCTGGCAGCGCCGGGATGGGGGGATTTGTGCCCTCACCGCCGGGCCCACAGGACTGGCTGTGCCGCCGGGAGGGCCCTTTCCCCCATGTTCTCAACACAGCAGGGGCTGGCGGCGGGAGGGTCATCGCGGTGGCCGCGGCTCCCGTCTTTGGCCCTGCCCACATTACAGCGGCGGCCATTTTAGATAGGCAGGGCCGGCAGAGCCCAGAGTTAATGGCCGCTGGCTGTCGGGATGTGGGGAGGGCGGGATCGCTGACCCCAGTACCCGGCCCCGCATGCTTTAGTCCACAGGCGCCTGCAGAGCCACAGTATTTGTGCAGCCCTTTTTCCGCGACCTCCACTGCTTTAGGGGAAGGGAGGACAGAGCGCAACACCCCTAGCAGAGCGCAAACCCCCTCGGGTATTGTGCTTTTTTCCAGCCCGGCGGGGCTGCAGGCGTCTCCTATTAGGCGTTGTGCTGCGGCGGATGGACGTGGTGGTGTCTCCGCTCGCAGCACCCCCATAAATCAGCAGTATGTGTTACCTCTCGCTGCGCCATTGCCGCAGGCTCCCAGCGTCGCGTTTTATGGCCCGGCACGGCATAATTTGCCTTTGCACAGCCCGGCATTGGGGGCACAGTGGTCCCCTTATTTTGCTCAGGGCCTAGCGCAGCAGGTGCTTCCAACCATCCCGCCAGCATTTACGCAGCAAGGTTTCGACCCTATGCTGGGCAGCATTTTTATTCTGCCCCTTCATGGTTCCGCTTGCAGCATCCGGTTTCACACCAGGCGCCGGACTATGTTGTAAGGCGGGAGCCAATCCAGCAGCACCCTCTGCCGGCGGCCCCTCCTCCGGTTAGGCCACCCACCCCCCCATGCTCAAACCACACGCAGGCGAGGTCTTTCGCGTTAGCTGTGGTCCCAACCCAAGCCCCTGCAGCGGCCGCTGTTGCGCACAACATCGTGTCTAACGCTGTCATTCCAAGTCCACAGGGTTCATCTACCTCGGCCGTCATTGCTGGTGATGCTGTGCCTACAGAGGATGCCCAGCCGTCGTCAACCCCGAACGTGATGGGCCGAACGGGCAACGCAAGTCAGGAGGCGGTTTCCGCCGTGGTGTCAGCTACTCCGTCGACTTCAGGAGCAGGTGAGATACCATTGCACCACAGCCACATTGATTTGTCACACTCGGAGGATTCCTCCGACTCCTCCAGTTCAGCTGATAAACCGCGTAAGCTAATGCGCTATTTCGTTCAGCAGTTGAAAGGGAAGCGTAAAAGCCCGAATAGAACGTGTAGTTCTGCAAGCAGCTCGGTTCCGGATGCGACGGGTGACGCAGTACACTGCTCTAACACTGCCATTTTAAGAGGCGTTAGGTCGAAAGTGAGGGAGCATATTAGAAAGGGCAAATACGTAGACATGTTTGCCATTACGCATGATGCCAAAAAAGCGTTGGATACAGCTAAATCTGGGGGGGCAGCAGCGGAGGAGGCGCGGCGCAGCTACGCCAATTGGCTTTGCGGGATGTATATTTTTGCGGCTTGCTATACCAAAACTAGGCCTGTCGAGTTTCTGAACATCCTGAAGTATTTACACCTCGTGCACAGTATTCAGTTGTCCGCTAGGCACAATGTGTGGCGGCAGTATGACGAGGCTTTCCGTAAAAAGCAGGATGGCCAGAAAATTCTTAGCTTCGGCTTTAAGGACGTGGAGGTCTGGCTTGAGGTCACTCAGCAGAACAAACCCACCACGGAAGCACCAGTGGGCCGCAAGCAGCCCTTTGTTGCCCGTCCAGGTTTTAACACGTCAGGAAAGGGAAAGTGCTTTGCCTTTAATAACGGGCAATGTAACAGAGGAGCCAGCTGCCATTTTAAGCACATCTGTCTGTCGTGTGGAAGCAATCACGCAGTTAAAGAATGCAAGCGCACAGGCGGGCAGACAGCGGGGCAGGGCGAGCAGCGAAATGCTAAATAGAGCCCTTTCACCAATACAGTTAGATGTGTTGGAACGATGGTTGGGCCGCTATCCGTTTAGGACGGAAGCAGCCTTTTTGTTGCAAGGTTTTCGGGAGGGTTTTCGTTTACCAATAGTTAGGTCAGTTGCGGCGTTAGCAAAAAGGAACCTTAAATCGGCTAGGGATTATCCTGATATTGTGAGGGCCAAAGTAATGGCGGAGGTGGACTTGGGCCGCATGGCTGGCCCTTTCTCATCTCCTCCTTTAGTGGATTTGTGCATTGCTCCCTTGGGAGTTGTTCCCAAGAAGGAGGTAGGTAAATTTCGGTTGATCCAGCACCTGTCCTACCCGGAGGGAGGATCAGTTAATGACGCTTTGGACCCAAAGGACTGCAGCGTCACTTACCAATCTTTTGAGGACGCCCTCCGGATAGTGCAGGGGTTTGGTAGGGGAGCGCTATTGGCAAAAATAGATATAGAGTCGGCTTTCAGGTTACTTCCATTGCACCCCGACTCTTTTAGATTCAAGGGTTTTAAGTTCGAGGGTTCATATTTCGTGGACAAATGTTTGCCGATGGGTTGTTCCATTTCCTGTGCCTTTTTCGAATGCTTTAGCTCATTCCTGCAATGGTGCATTCGAGCAGGTTCGGGAAAAACTGGGATAGCCCATTACTTAGATGATTTTTTATTAGTTGGTCCAGCTGATAGCGTTGTCTGCGGAGAGCTGCTTTTATCGGTGCAGGCTCTTTTTCGCGTTATGGGCGTGCCCATTGCGGCGAAAAAGACAGAGGGGCCTACCACAGTTTTGTCCTATTTAGGTATCGAGATTGATACCATGATGGGTTTATGTCGGTTGCCCCAGGATAAAGTCACTAAGATGCGCGAGTACTTAGGGCTCTGCCTCTCTGCAAAGAAAATTTAATTGAGGCAGTTGCAGTCATTACTCGGCCTACTTAATTTCTCTTGCCGAGTGATCCCTATGGGTAGGATCTTCTGCCGTCGGTTGGAGAGGGCCACGGCGGGCGTTAAAAAGGCACACAATTTAATTTGTGTGACCAGGGAGCTTAAGGAGGATGTACGTTTGTGGTGTGCCTTTTTACGGGATTTCAATGGTGTGAGGATTTGGTTACCCAAATTGGTGGCCAACTCCGAGCTCCAGCTTTATACTGATGCGTCCGGAGCTTGCGGTTTTGGGGCCTTTTTCGAGGGGCAGTGGTGCGCTGAGCCATGGCCAAAAAGCTGGCAGGATGCCGGTTGGACATCTAATATGCTCCTTTTGGAGCTTTTCCCGATTCTGGTGGCAGTGGAGATTTGGGCTGCGCAGCTTAGCAATCGGAGCATAAGTTTCTGGTGCGATAACTTGGGGGTAGTCCAGGCCATTAACAATCAGAGGTCAGTCTGCCCTCAGGCTCTCAGTTTACTGAGGCATCTGATACTTTTGTGTCTCCAGGGGAACATCGATTTCAGGGCGCGGCACGTCACGGGCGTTGATAACGAGATAGCGGATGCTTTATCTCGTTTTCAATGGACTAGGTTTAGGTTATTGGCGCCTGCAGCTAGTGTTAATGGCTTACCTTGTCCCGCTCATGTCTGGCAGATCATCGGGCCGGCATCGATGGACTCGCATTGAGAGCTTTGGCACCAAGCACCTTAAAGTTGTATACGGCAGCGTGGGATTCGTGGCTGGCTTTCTTAGCCGAAGTAGATCGGGGTAAGAATATTGAGGATAGCATGTTGCAATTTGTTTGGATGTGGCATGAGCGGGGCCGGTCTAGGGCCGCAATGTCCGGCGCCTTAGCCGGCATCTCATATTTTTCGCACTTGCGGGGATTGTTAGATCCAACTAAGTCGGTCCTTCTGACCAAGGCTTTGAAAGGATGGGCTAGAGAACAGGCAGGGCCAGGCGATTCTCGGAGGCCGGTTGACACCGGTTTGTTGAGAAATCTACTGGTGGCAGTAGCGGGAGTAGCCTTAGGACAGTATGAGGCATTTTTGTTTCAATTAGCTTTTGTTTTGGCTTTGTTCGGAGCGCTGCGGGTAGGCGAGTTAGCGGCCGCTAGCAAGAGGGCAACAGGCTCGGGGATTCTGTTGAATAACGTGATGGTTAAGTCGGATTTGATCTTGCTAAAAATTCAAAGATCAAAGACCGACCAATTAGGTAGGGGGCATTGGCTGTCGATCCCTGCGCATCCGGACCCGAGCATATGTCCAGTAAGCATAGCTAGGCGCTACAACTTGCAGCGGCCGCAAGGCGGCTTGCAATGGCTTGTTCATGAGGACCTTTCGCCACTGACGCGTTTTCAGTTTGCTGCAATTTTTAAGTGATGTTTGGTGGCGCTGGATTTGCCGGTTGAACTTTACGGCACACACTCGTTTAGGATTGGCGTGGCTACTTGTGCGGCAGCAGCGGGCTCTTCCAGCGACGCAATCAAACGGTTGGGTCGTTGGAGGTCTTCCGGCTTTGGATAGGGTGAGAAGGAAATTGAATGCTGCAGTGTCTCGTCATGTAGAGGGTTTGGGAGGGCGTGTCATTAAACACCCCCATATACGTTTCGAGGAGGTTGATTTTTACAGGGAAGATGGAGTGCATTTGGCAGGGGAAGGTTTGGCATTGTTTGTTTTGGCTCTTTTGTCAGGCATTGCTAGAAGTTAGTGGTCCTGTTAGCTGGTGGCGGTTCGTTGTCTAGGGACACCGTTTGGCGGAAAGCAGTGCTCCTCGGCGGCTCAATTTAGTGCAGCTGAACTTGGCTATCATCCCCCCTTTGAGAGAGGCGAGTCGGTTGCTGCCTTAGGGGAGAACCAGGTCTCCATCTTATGGAGAGATCAGCACTGTGCTAGATTAAGGGGGGATGGTACTACTCAAGGCAGCTCACATTGGGTGGTGGATTATCCACCTCCTTCTTAGTAATACTCTTAGATGGGCTGTAGCCGAGGTAGCACTGCTTTTTCGCCACCATGCTCGATCATTACAATATTAATTCATAATCTGATTTCAATAAATTTGGCTGCGACCTCTTTTTTGCAAATCTATATCGTTGTCAGTGTCTTTATTTTAGTGGATAAGTTTAATTTAAGTATGGTAAAATAATAAAACTATGGGTGACTTAAAGCACGCGAATGCTAGAATAAGCATGAGAGGACATAAGCACCCTGTTTTTTATTGTGCTAATACTGGTTAAAACTGGTTTGGGGGGTTGCAGTCTCGTTATAGGTTAGGTTAGTGGGTCAATCAGTAGTGTCAGCCTATCAGAGACCTGTTTGGGTGGGCTCTGTTTATGAATATTAGGGCACTGGGAGGAGTCAGCTTTCTCTTTTCCAGTTGTGATTCCACCCACCCACCCTAGGTTTATTGAATCGGCTTGGGCCGATGTGGTTCGTTGGAATGTTGTTATATATGTTTTACTTCCAACAGGGGAGGCGCAGCTGGCGGAAAGCAGTGCTCCTCGGCGGCTCAATTTAGTGCAGCTGAACTTGGCTAGCATCCCCCCTTTGAGAGAGGCGAGTCGGTTGCTGCCTTAGGGGAGGACCAGGTCTCCATCTTATGGAGGGATCAGCACTGTGCTAGATTAAGGGGGGATGGTACTACTCAAGGCAGCTCACATCGGGTGGTGGATTATCCACCTCCTTCTTAGTAATACTCTAAGATGGGCTGTAGCCGAGGTAGCACTGCTTTTTCGCCACCATGCTCGATCATTACAATTTTAATTCATAATCTGATTTCAATAAATTTGGCTGCGACCTCTTTTTTGCAAATCTATATTGTTGTCAGTGTCTTTATTTTAGTGGATAAGTTTAATTTAAGTATGGTAAAATAATAAAACTATGGGTGACTTACAGTTAAGAATCATCTGTGAACTGTTAATGTGGTAAAGATACATTGTGACTTATTCCACTAACTTTGTACAGGGACTTATATTTGCGATGATTGCATATTCACAATTAGAGTGGCTGTTCTTATTGCTATAACTAGCATGTGTATTACTCTGTGACAAGTGGAAATCTTTAGACTGTTAGATTTGCTCGAGCATGCTTTATTAAAACTTACTAATGAGCACGATTTTTGCCTAAAGTGCTTTGGGACATTTTCTATTTTGGTCAACCCACTTGTTTGCTTTGTGCTGACATCAATCAATTAAGTTGCTTTAAAAATTGTTAACACTTGCATGTGGTTATGTTTTGATAGTATGCTGTCAGTATATTGATAATGACTATATAGACAGTCATTGTGTCGACAGCAGAATGTCGAATTTTACCATGTAGAAATATTTAAAAAGTTGACATTGTACATGTTGACACCTGCTCCATGTCAGCATGGTGAAAATGTTGACACAAATTTTAGAATTAGTGTTAAGGTTAGCATTAGGGATCATGGGGTCCATGTACTAAGAATACGCATACCATAGTGATTAAGCTGCTCCTGCTTCGCCTGTTATCAGTGTGAAGCAGAAGGCAGCTACTGTGACTTGTACTAAAAAATGTCCTGCTGAAGAGGGTGAATGAAAAAGCTACCCCTCAGCGGGAGACAGCCAGCAGAGCAGAGACTCACCCTCTCTTCCGTAGTTCTGCAGCAGTGAGACTTTTTTTGTCCAACTTTATTGACAATCAGACAAAAGTGACAGATATCTATTCCTGTTTCTTCACTTGAGAAGGCAGATAATGACAGCAAGAGGAGGAAAACCCAGGGCTGGAAAAGACAGCTGGCACTAAGTGATCTCTCCACTTAGTAACAGCTGGCTCACATAGAGGGGCAGAACGGAAACAAAGACAGACATAGAGGGGCAGAACGGAAACAAAGACAGACATAGAGGGGCAGAACGGAAACAAAGACAGACATAGAGGGGCAGAACTAAAAACAAAGACAGACATAGAGGGGCAGAACGGAAACAAAGACAGACATAGAGGGGCAGAACGGAAACAAAGACAGACATAGAGGGGCAGAACGGAAACAAAGACAGACATAGAGGGGCAGAACGAAAACAAAGACAGACATAGAGGGTCAGAACGGAAACAAAGACAGACATAGAGGGGCAGAATGGAAACAAAGACAGACATAGAAGGGCAGAACGGAAACAAAGACAGACATAGAGGGGCAGAACGGAAACAAAGACAGACATAGAGGGGCAGAACAAAAACAAAGACAGACATAGAGGGGCAGAACGAAAACAAAGACAGACATAGAGGGGCAGAACGGAAACAAAGACAGACATAGAGGGGCAGAACGGAAACAAAGGCAGACATAGAGGGGCAGAACGGAAACAAAAACAGACATAGAGGGGCAGAACAGAAACAAAGACGGACATAGAGGGGCAGAACGGAAACAAAGACAGACATAGAGGGGCAGAACGGAAACAAAGACAGACATAGAGGGCAGAACGGAAACAAAGACAGACATAGAGGGGCAGAACGGAAACAAAGACAGACATATAGGGGCAGAACGAAATGGGAGCTCCTCTCTCTATTCCGCTCTTCAGCGCCTGCAAGTTGAAGTGGCAGCAACCGCTAGTTCCGCTGTGTGAGTCTGACAGGTCAGGTCAAACTTTTGTAGGGCGGCATGGGCAATGCATATGTGTTTTATTTTTGTTCCTGTGAGGGCTATTACGTTTTTTACGTGTAACTTCTAGTTAGGGTTAACATCACCAGGGCCACTTACTTGTGTTGCCCCCAGGCTGAAAGTTGCCAGCCAGCCCCTGGTACCAAACTTTTTTTTTGACAAGTGGAACACAAAATGCTTTTATTGTTCAAGCTGATGCTTCACTAAAATTTACCAATTAAGCAAAAGTATCTCTATGTAATGTTTGTGGGACATCTGTGAACTTGGATCAACCCATATGTCTTACTCTTTGACTTATCAATTAACACAAATTTGCTTATAATAAACAGTTGAAAAATTGCAATTAAGGCAATATTCTCTGTCTGAGAACTGAACTCCCCTCCATCATTACAGTATGTATGTATTGTTTCAACATTGTTTTAACAGATGCCAGTAATACTCAAGGATTTAGAACAGACATGTGGCCACAGGGAACATATATATATTTATGTATTTAGATTAATATTAATATATTTAATCAATCTGTAGATTTCTGTTTCAGACTGCAATGATTTTAATGAATGTGTTGAGAGATATTAAGTCCATTGGCTCCTGTATCATGTGACATTAAACCTGCTGATGACCAGAGCTGAATTAAGACTTTGGAGGCCCAGGATACTTAAGACGGGTGGGAAGGGGGGGCACTGTACGGTCAAGAGCACATAGTGAGTGTCATTGTGCAAGAGAGAGAATATCCCAATGACCGCCATACAGCACATGCAGCACCCCAGTTACTGTCATAAAGAGCAACTCATTGACTGCCAAATAGCACAGAGAGGGTCCCAGTGACACCACCATACAGTACACATAGCATCACAGTGACCCCCATACAGTACCCAAGATATCTTACTTACCACCATTCATTAAGTATACTATCCCAGCGACCACTACGGTACGCACAGTGCCCTAGTTGCCTCTATACAGTAAGCATACCATTCCAGTGATCACCATACAGTACGGTGATATGTTGTGTGGGTCTGATTCAAAATGTACATTCATCTGATGATGAGTGTACATCTCCTATTTTTAGGGGTCTGCGCCTGTGCAAGACCCATTCTGCGCATGTGCAGACTGGGTCCTGCGATCTTGCTCACAGACACCCCCCGAGCGGCAGCATGATTGACATGCTGTGGCATTTGGAGGGCGTGTCTGGTCACTGTTCCTGGAAACTGAGGAGAGTTGCGGCCAGGGTCTGCATCAACAGATGCAGATTCCTGGCTTCTTACATGATCAGCACCCGGTCAGGCTTCAGCTCCCGCAGCCTGACCAAAGGCGCAACCCACGATGGTTATGATAGTAATCCCAGCCTGCGACATGATGTCTGCCTAATAATGTGGTGCTCTCCAGGTTTGAGTCTCAACAGCTGGTCTGGAAGTTACCCAGTCTCCCCTTTTGGTGTGCAGCTGGATTGTGGGTAACCTCAGCTATTAGTTCTAATGCATCCCTGAACTGAGCATTGACAGACAGCAGCCTTCACTTTCTGACAAGACTCATCAGCGTATACAAGCTCTAAAGCAGTGACAGTGTTGAGAAGGGAGGAACAGAAAAGTGCTCCTTGGAACTCTGCAACTGAGGATGTCTGGGCAAGTGACAAGTTTGACAGAGCATTCACTCCCCTGATTCTCCCTGTGGTCAGCAGTGCCTCTGACCGTGCACTTCCACCCTGCCACCCCCACTATGCAAATATACCACTGCTTATTGAGGATCAGGATGTGTAGCATAGTTGGAGGCTGTCTCTGGTGGGAAGAGGAGGGTAAGGTGACAGGCTTGTATACAAGGTGTTTTATTAACAAAAAAATGACTGCTACGGGTGGCAGACAAAGGCTGGACTCTGCCAGGGGGAGGGCCCTGGGGTAAGTGACCGCCCTTACTTAATCGGGCTTTGCTGCTTTCTGCATGTAAAATATTTTGGTCTCTTACTTCCTTTGCTAGCAGCTTTTTATCATGGCCTTCTAAAACTTGATATCATTCAGGCCATTAACCTGCTGTTTTTGACATGTCATGAATTTAGGTAGAGAAATCAGTGGCTTATATATTTGTTGCACAGCCCTGAACTTTTAAACAGCAATGGCAAGTTCCTCAAAGGTTTGCAGGTCACTTTTCAAGACCCACCTATGAAACTTTCAGTCCAGACCTCAGTGAAATGATCTATTGCTAGATTCTCTATGATTCCCAATAACAAATTGGATTCAAATAAGACAGCTGTGGGCTAACCAGTTTCTTCCTTTCAAAGTGCTAATCATGAAATTGTTGGGCTCACCCGATGGCCTCGACTTTAAAGCGAGCTAAAATCTCTTGCTTTAAGTCAATGGTACTGTACACAAACTTTATGAATTCACGGTGTACTAGAGTATCAGCATTTTTTTCATGGCCCCCCTAAGCCAAAAGTTTCTTATTGAGAAATTCAGCAAAAAATATTAAATTAAGTAAATTGTGCTTACATGGTATCCTTAGGTTCATTTATGAGGTGGTGGAGAGGGTAGTGTTTCTCTTTGTCCATACCACTCTTTTTGCCTTTCATCTGGACTATAAATAATTTTATTTGTCCTGGACCACCAACCTGCGGCACCTCTGCAAGTTGTCTGCGGTACCCGCAGGTGCTAGGAACCACTGTTTTAAGTGTTCATAATCCATTCCTTGTATTTCTTCTAAATCTTTTAGGTCTTTTGAGCTTCACTGCACGGATAAGGTTCCAAAATCTCAGCCCAATTCCCCAGTGGTCATTTAGCACATTTTGCGGCCCTTACGAATGCTATCAATGTGCCTCAATATTGGCCTCCTGCAATATTTTTTTCCAGTATGCTGCTGGAGATCCAGCCACTCTTACGGGAGTGCGGTGGGTTACCTAAAAAATCAGGAGCCTCCTGCAACTTCCTGGAGAGTAGGCAAAGTATTACCTGTACCTGCTGTGTAACATTGACTGCCAAAATGACTTTTAGCATACCCTCCATTTTATGTGTTTGGTCAGGTGGGAAGCGGAATCTAGATTCCCTAAACATCCCACAATGACACTACTTATGACAGAGACACCTCCAAGATGACACTGATAATGTATTTCTGACACAGAAACTTGTTGATTTATTGTCAGTATGTCAAACAATCTTTGCACACATCCAATGTCCCTTGGAAATCCCTTGCACTTAACTAACACAGATCATCTCTTTATTAGATTGGCCTGCTTGTCCAGCATTGATTGCCTGCCCTTGGCTGTAGGAGGGTAATAGTCCCGGACCAGGAAGGTGCCAAGGGAGTGGGGCAGGTACTGGTATTCATTTAATGAATTATAATGTTTAAAATATAAAGTATACATTAATCTATATAACAAGCGAGAAAGTGTGTGCGTGTGTGTGTCTGTCTATTTGTCCTTTATACCTAGCTACACTAAATTTGGCATAGTGTTTCAGTTTGACCAGAATTATAAAAACTATTTGGTAATAAAAATTCAGAGATATTTGTTGCATGCATTTGCAAATACGTGGTAAGCCTCCAGGCCAACTTCACGGCTTCTCTGATAACTGGTGGTCCCTACACTGCATGATGACAGTACCCACTCTGGTCCATGTAATTTTCTATTGTAAGGCCTCATTATAAAGGCACATACAGAAACACATCCAAATTGAGAGCCAGCTTACCTGAGAGTCAACCCTGGGACCTCCAATTAGCACTACAAGAACCAGCATGCTCTCCAAATGCTGGTTCCATCTATGCCTCTTAAAACAGCAAACATAAAAAAGTGGAAGCTGCTCAAATCAATTTGGCAATCCTCTTCAGGTGCATGAAAGGGAGGGGTCATACTAAACAAAAAAACAGAAATGGGGGGTATCATGAGGACATCTGGGGGACAACCCCTTTTCTGTTTTTAACATCACCCCTCTCTTTCATGCACCTGAAGAGTATTGCCAAACTGATTTGAACAGCTTCTACTTTGTTATAGTTACTAATTTCCTCCAAGCACATTTTCATATGCCATTGTCATATGCCATGGTCTGCTCCAAAGCTTTGCAATGGTACAGGACTTTGCATAAAAACTGTCAAATCCCATGTCATTGAAGCCTCTATCATAACAGGATGTGGTACAGGAGAGGATGTGTTCATTCCTCGCATCCCACTCGTACCAACAGACATGCAATTTGAATTCAAGAGATTACAATTTCCAATCAGACTCTCTTTTGCAATTACCATCAATAAGGCCCAAGGTCAATCTTTGAAGGTAGCAGGTATTGACCTGCAAACTCCTTGCTTTTCCCATGGGCAGTTGTATGTGGCATGTTCAAGAGTGGGGGCTTCCAACAGTCTTTTCGTTCTAGCTCCTAATGGAAAAACAAACAACATTGTTTACACCTCAGTGTTGAGATAACAGTGTCTAAATACTCTATATAAATGGAGAGATATGTCCTTTTCAGAGCTAATTAGCAAACAGTCGGGTACTTTTCAGGATCAAATGAATGGGGATATCGACGAGGACAATGTAAAAAATTAAGGCTGTAGATGTACTTCAAGGTCAATCTTCAACCTGGGCATCCCAGCTAATGATTGATATGTAGCATGTAATTGGATCATTTACATGGGTATTTATATTTGTATTTTATCATAAAAAAATATACAGATTATTAAACAAAACTTTTTTTTCAAAAATGTTTTTATTGAAATCACAATAAGCTCATTACAGTAGACATCAAATATACTTTACACTCATTCTGGTAAGTGCATCTTAAATATGGTATACAGTGAACACAAGAGCAGATAAAATGAAAGCACAGTTACAGAAGTGCAACATGACAATGTAACATATAGTGGAAAGGAGAAATAACCACACCATGTTGTTCTGCTTGCCAACATGGTGACATCTATATTATTATATCGTATTTCGGACAGCAAGGATAAATGAAAATGCAAAAAGAGCAGCTGCTATATGTTGTCCTTTTTGTTTTGTGTCTCAATGTAAACAATATTAATGTTGCACTTAAGTAGCGATTTCAAGTAGAGAAAAAGGGGAATAGAAATAAAGGATGAGTTAAGAATCAATGAAGGAGTAGAAAATGAAAGGGGGAGAGTTGAGGAGAGACTAGGGGGTAAATTGACTAAAAATCGAGTTTGGGAGAGTTTGCTTTTTTTTTTTAACTCGATTAGCTACGCCGAAACTCAGGTGATTTGAGGCTCCTGAGACTCTCATATTTACCAAGAAGTCATTTTAGTTGAGAGTGAGATGGCCGATGGTGAAGCAGAATGAGATTTCTCCCCCGAGTAGCAGGTTTTGCAGGAGATTACTCACTCGAGATTGCAGTCTTCTCTCTGCAAAACTCTCCCGAGCAAGCAGCCTGCACATATCAATGAGATATGTGTAAGCTGCTTGTGTTGTAGCTGTAAAAAAAACAGGTTAAATGTTTGTTAAAAAATGACATAGGGTTCCCCCCCTAAAGCTTAACCAGCCCAGGACTTGCCAGCCATTCCTGGTTTCTAAAATTATGGGGATCAAAATGTGTAGGGTTCCACCGTAAATTAGAAACCAACACCAGGCTGCAGGGCAAGTCCTGATTTTAAATATAGGGGTAAAAAATTGCATAGGATACCCCCTATATTTAAAACCAGCACAGGACCCAAAACAGCCGGGTTGTAATGCCACAGCCTGGAGACTCTAATACCAGGTCTCCGTGACCAAAGCATTATCAGCCAAAGCTGGTCAGGCCAAGCCGGGGTTCTCAGGGGAGGTGGGGACCCCGAAAAGAGGGGTCCCCCCTCTCCCTTAACCCCAGGCTTGGACTGAAGCCGGGGGCTCTTCCCTGCACCCCTGGAGCATTGGGTATGGGGGTAATAATGTAAAGAATAGAATTAAACTATTGTATTTTACAGTGGGACTACAGATGCCAGCATGCCTGCCCTTTGGCACTTGTGGAACTACAAGTGCCAACAAGCGGCCAGCACCCATACCTGCACTGTAAAATAAATAGTTAAAGAAAGACAAAACACTCACACATACCTGCTGCCAGATGTTTCTGTCCTCTTCTCCAGTAGAATCCTTAATGAATGGCCCTGCAAAAAAGATTGCATACTCACCTATATCCTGGTGCTGGTCTACGTGGCATCCCCGGAACTTGGCAAAACAAAATGACTTACCCGAGCCACGGACCCAGTATCTGTATGTGTGTTGCCACACATACAGATACCTTGCGAAATCCAGCTGACGGGACATCACAAGGTTTCCCATGTCCCTCCAGCCAATCAGCGGCAACTAACTGTAGAGCAGTCACTGATGGCTCCGGCTACTGACACGTGGGAACTGTCAGTAGCTGGAGCTCGATTCTTAGTAAATTTACCACTAAGAGTGAATCACATATGCCCGGGCCAAGACCCCTCACCATTTAGCAAGTAAAAACAATTGGGGTATCTTAGAGTAGCATTCTAGTTTTGTCCCATATTGTTGATTTAAAACAATATTGTATTTGCTTTTTAAGATCATCGTGTAAAGTATCAATAACATTTTCCCAAATTAAAAAGAAGTGTTCAGTCTATCTTGTGAAAGGAGGATTCAACCCAGTCCATTTTAAAGACAAAAAATAGCTTCTCTTTAAAAATAGAGAGAGAAGGCGGAGTGGGCCGAATCCACTGCTGAAGAATAAATTTTTTGGCTACAGCCAAAAGAATTAACAACTCTGTACAACCAAAGGACACTTTAGTATTTACCATAAAGTTAGCGTACACACTAGATGATAACTTTGACGATATTGTGCGTGATGAACGATAACGATATCGTTATCATTCATTGCGCCTAATATCGTCCAGTGTGTATGCGGTAAATGATGAACGATGCACGCTCCCATGGACGATAAAAGATATCTTGTGTTGAATGTGCATGCAGCCCAATTTGCCCAATATTGTAGACTATATTGTTCATTTTGTTCATTATGTAATATGAAATGAACGATAAACGATCAAGGATATTTGTCGTCATTTTGAAGTTAAAGCCACTCCCAGGACACTCCCCATCCTCTGTTTTTTGCCTTCTACTGCGGAGCTGACAGCAACACATTTGTGGAAGAGTGCAATTTATCTACTAATAGCAGCGATAAGTACCCTGTCCACCAATGTTAACACACTGCCCACCAATGTTTACACACTGTCCACCAATGTTCCCACTGACCATCAATTTTCCCACTGGCCACCAATGTAAATAAAAGGATGACATGTGACCACTGGCCGCTAATGTATAAAGGTTCATAATAAACACACACTGTCCACCAATGTGCCTACTGACCATCAAGTATGTCAATAGCCACCAATGTAAAAAGGATGCCATGTGACCACTGGCCACCAATGTAATAAACAGAGGCAACCCTTGTTCACGCTGCCCACAAATGTGTAGACACATTATCCACCACCTCCGTGATCAAGCTAATAGAGAAACGCGCGTCGGGGAGTTACGAGTGCCCGTGGCTGTACGGCACGAGGCATCGGCATGACTTACTAGTACCCAATGGACTCTGTCTCCACTCACCTCCTAGGACGATGGGTATCCGGAGGTAACGGTTTGTGAGCGGCAGTCCCGCGCGGTGAGACTATTGTCATAGCACAGCATAGACTTCACTTGCTGTACTCACCAGCGCATGATTCATACACAATTATTTACACTATATCTGTGCATTTGTATCAGTAACAGTGCAGCTTTAACTGATTACCTTATACGGTTTATACTTATTCATTTGCACCTCACCTGATCATTTGCATAAATAACAGCATGGATTATACCTGCTGTGAATAGCATAGACTATACTTGTTTTGCTGTTAAACTTATACCTGATTTTGGGCATTGTATCTGATTATCTGCATAAAAGCCCTTGATCTTTATTGAATAACTGTTCGTCTCTGTCAGGCATTTATTTGCAGCAGTAATAGTATAGATTTTATTTACTTTGTTATATGATCTATACCTGTTCATTTTCATTTGCATTTTTTCCTGACTATATGTGTCGGTAACTGTATTAATTATACCTGCTGCAAACAGTTTAGACTACACTTATTGTGTTTTATGTGCCAATAATTTATATCTGACCTCAGGCATTATATCTGGTTGGTTGTATAAGTGACTAACACATTTAAGTCACCTATTTAGTTTACAGTCTGTGTCTATAAGAACAGCAATTTTGGATTCTCTATCAGTAATTGAATAAATGGTTCCTTTTGTGGAAATTACCTATTCACGGTATCTACATATACTTTTGATATGTGTGGATATAAAAATTTTTTTTAAAGCCCTATGCACTTTCATTTAATCATTTATATTCATAACTGTTATAATTTCACACCTTAAGGATCTTTTGCTATCTTTCCAATGGTTATATTGCATATCTCTTGAAAAATAAGTGATGTCACACTTGTAATAGGCCTACTTATTAACCGACTATTCACATAAGGCTCCTTTAACCATAGAATTTTTGTATTTGTATTTTCACTTGTGATTTATGGTCTCTTCTTACTATCTGTTCTATTGCTCTATTAAACTGCGGACGATCTCATTAGAGTAGTTCTCTCATTGGGTGTCCAATGCGATAAGTATGACACCCAAAAGCAGAAACGAAATGTGAGTAAAGCCCCCGATTAACTGTTGTTTCTAGGGGCAACCTGCTCTCCAGTAATCTCTCACTCTTCACAGATAGCTATTTGCAGAGGTGAAGAGAAGTAGAATGAGGAGTAGCAGTCCTATGCTCTGACCTTTTCTATTTTATTCCACACTTAGACATGTTTTGAACCATTTATTAATGGGTACTAATAGACTATTAGTAGTCATCTAGTATTAAACTGATTGATTGTCATATATTAGATCTCATATTTTTCGCTAACAAGGAGGATATTACACTTGCTGCTTTATTTTTCAAAAAACAAGATAATATTTGTCTTAATGCAAGTGTCTTTTATTTGTTACATGTTGTAAGTAACTTTGTATGTAAGTAATTAAGATAATATTTGTCTTAATGCAAGTGTCTTTTATTTGTTACATGTTGTAAGTAACTTTGTATGTAAGTAATTAAGTGTCTATTGGGTCTTATTTAGTCGCTTAGTTATGCGACCTTTTATTTTTAAGAATAATCATTAAAAGTAATTTTTTAGAGGCGTGAATGGACCTATTCCAATTTCCCTTCTGTATTTGATCAAGAGTGCTCACCAAACAGAGTTTCTTCTTTCTTTTCGTTATATCATATTGCATATTACTCTAGTGAGCACCGCCACCTTTTCAATTACTCTTTTCTACGTACATATATATGATTAATCTGTAATGTACTAGACTATACTTATTGTGGCTATATCAACTATTGAATATTGTACCATAAAATAGCCTGTGCGACGTATCTCCCTCCACCTTTTCCCTTTCGTATATACATTGCCTTACCGAGGTCACTCGGTTTCATTATACAGTCAGCACGGCGACTTTATTTTATTTTATTTTCTATAAGCATTAGAGTTTTGATCGTACTAGTACCCCTAATAGACACGGTTTTACCTCAATTTGTTTACATAATTTCTATATATCATGTCCACTTTCAATTTAAAAGAACAGCTGACCTCTAAAAGGAGGACGCCTGAGGACTTTGACAGCATTTTTTCGTCTCTTGGAACAGATGATAACACTAATGTGAATTGGGAAGATGATTTTTCACAGCTGAAATATTTTTTACATAAACAACTAAGGGTTAATTGGGATCTTACCACCCTAGAAAACTATCAGAAATATAAACTTTCTCCATGGGGCCTGAGACCAAAAATTTTTCCTTCCTTTAATTTAATAACAGATAGTCTCCGCAAGGAATGGGAATCATGTCTCTTGAAATGTGCACAAGATCTCATAACGGTCCTTATCAAACATAATCATTTGGTGTTGGAAGAGGTGGGACAGGAAATAGAGAAATTAGGGAAAAAACTCATACCTTGGGAACAAGATCTACAGTTCCAAAAATGTTTTGACCAGCACAAAAAGGATCTGGAGAGTTTTGAGAAGACTATTATAGAAAGGAAACCAACCAAATTTGCTAGGGATAAGAAGGATTTTTCATCAGGCCAAACCTTCAAATGGAATCAAAAAATTAAATCCACCTATCAGAGGAATGCCAACTACAACTACTCCTCATCTGAAGCAGAATCCTCGGGCACAGAGGATTATACTGATCTTAGGAGAGATTCTAGCTCTAATTCTCCAAACTCCACGGTCTCTTTTTTAGAGGATTTGGGAGACCCAAGAGGCAGATATCGAATAGGAGGACCACGAGGAGGAGGAGTAAGAAGAGGAAGAGGTACCCCAAAATGGGATCCACCATTACCATCCCGGCAATCAACCAGGATCAACAGACGGAGATAGGCATACCCAAAGAGGAAGAATTAAAAATAATGAATCTATCTGATGAAATCCTCTCACCGGCTCAGATCTCTTTGCTGAAGAAAGGGCTCTCTTTTTCTCCTACGACTAACTTCCATCGCTTTTCCTGGGAAAAGGATTTACACTTATTTGGGAGGAAGCTTCTCCTTAAAAAAATTTTCATTAACCAACAGAAGAATAGGGAGATGATTAACCCGCCCAATCCACAGATGGGAGCATTATCTGCATCATTGAGTTTTGAATCCAATCTATCCGGTTTGGAGAATACACAAGATATGGAAATATTGAATATATTGGATGAACTGGCAGAAGAATCTGATCTAACATCTGTAACACAGAAAGTCAGACCAACATGTAAAAAGAAGTCAACCTTTTTTCCCCCGGAGAATACTTGTGCACAAGTTCAAGTCTTTATGGAGTTGGTGTCTCGAGATTTAGATGAACTATTGAAGCAAAAACAATCCACAGCATTTCATAAGTGTAACATCACAGAATCCGAAAAAGAGGCATTAAAGATTATGATGGATTGGAAACACATTGTCATTAAACCATCTGATAAGGGTGGCAATGTGGTTTTGTGGCCTCAGGAAATGTATACTAAAGAGGTCTTCAGACAACTAAATGATTCCACCTGCTATACCAGACTACTACTTAACCTTACAGAAAACTTCCATTTTCTTTATAATGGAATGATACAGGCAGCCTTCCGCGATGGTATAATAACTAAAGGGGATTTTGAGTTTTTACAGGTCAAATTTCCAAGAATACCTACATTTTATGCACTCCCCAAAGTGCATAAAAATGTTAAGAACCCACCTGGTAGACCTATAGTGTCAGGCATAGGTAGCCTGACTGAGCAGGGCAGTAAATTCGTTGACATACATTTAAGAGATTATGTGCTCACTCTACCTTCCTACCTTAAAGATACCAGAGATGTGCTACAGAAGATACAGGGTGTCAATCTGGAAGACAACTATTTACTTGCTTCCATAGATGTAGAGTCACTTTATACCTCTATAAGACATCAGGATGGCCTAAATGCAGTCAAATATTTCTTGGAAATGGATCAAAGAAGGGAATTCAATGATTATTTGATTAAGTTGTTGTCCTTCATTCTTCATAGGAATTATTTCACATTCCAAGATAAATTTTACCTGCAGACCAGAGGAACGGCTATGGGTTCCACTTGCGCTCCCACCTATGCAAACCTGTTCTTAGGGTGGTGGGAGCGGGAGGTGGTCTTCTCTGAAATTAATGACCCATATACCCAGCACATTGTACAATGGCTGAGGTATATTGATGACATCTTTGTAATATGGGGAGGAGGAGAACATAAGTTCAAGGAATTTATGGAGGCTCTTAACATCAATGACCTGAACCTGAGATTTACCTGGGTTATCAGTGAAAAACTAATCCCTTTTCTGGATTTGGAAATAACTAAAGGAACAGATGGGGAAGTATCTACCAATCTTTTCAGAAAACCAACAGCTACTAACAGCTTGTTACATCAAAGAAGCTGTCATTTCCCACCCACTATTTCTAATCTCCCAAGGGGTGAATTTCTTCGCCTAAGACGTAACTGCTCCAATTCGGAAGAATTTACCAAGCAATGTGAAGCCCTCTCTTTGAGGTTGATAAATAGAGGCTACAGTAATCGGTCGATAAAGAAAGCTAGATACCAGGTATCTAAAATCAACAGAGACACCCTCATTTTTCCCAAACCTAAAATACGGGATAGAGCTGAACAGAATGAACTTAGGTTTGTTGGTGATTATTGCAAGGAATGGAAAGAACTACAAGGCATTATCCAACAACATTGGCCAGTACTTCTATTAGATGGTGATTTAAGGACATATCTACCAAGATATGTCTCTATGAGTTGGAGGAGGGCAAGAAATTTAGGAGACCTCCTCACTCATAGTCACTTTGAACAGTTCCCCAAGAAGAAACCCAAGGTGGTCGGTACTTACCCTTGTGGTATTTGCAAAGCCTGTGGACATCTTATACCAATCACAGAGATTTTGGATAGATATGGCAATAACGTGCATATACGGTATTTTTTCAATTGCAATACCACTGGAATTATCTATTGTCTTCTTTGTGAATGTGGATATAGGTATGTGGGTATTACAACACGAGCTTTAAAATCGCGTCTACTGGAACATTTAGGCAACATAAGGAATGCCCGAACTGATACCAACAGAATGAAAAAAATCACCTCTGTAGCTAGACACTTTCTGCAAAAACATGATAGCAACCCTAATAGACTCAAAATCTTCGGTTTGGAAAAAGTTAAGATGGGAATTAGAGGGGGTGATCTCAATGCGAATCTCCTAAAAAAAGAAACAGAATGGATCTTCAAATTGGATACACTAACACCTAGAGGATTAAATTAATACAATAGTTACTTTCCTTTTCTTTAATGAGAGATTGTTATCATTTTTTATGTATACCTTCCTAGTTTGATACCCTAGTACTTATATGTTTATTTTGTGTGTTATCTGAAATTAGGAGATCTTAAATCTGTCTCCAATACTATTGATTTTCCCCTTTTCCGTATGTTTGTCGCTGTTTCCTCCCCTTTCTTTTGACTTCCTTCAATAAATTGATAAATACACTTGTCTTCATATATTCAAAAAAAATTTAATCTTATTCTATGTACCTACAGGTTTACACCATAATTTACTATCATACACATCACTACACCCCTCTTTTTAGTTCACATATTTATTTTATTAACAGTTCACTTCTAGTATAATATTTCAGTGATCTTTAATATATTGGCTCTATTATTTGTTTATTTGGCACCTTTTTTCACCTTATTATATTTTTCTACCATTAATATTTATATTACACCTATTCACATAATTTTTACGGTCACTTCATCACATTCAGTGAGCACACAATTCCCTTATATTCATACACATACTCACATATTAATCATCAATTGTGTCACCTATTACACTTGGTAGTTGAATCCCTGGTGTATTCACCTTTGTTTATTATCCTTTCATTACATATTAATATTATGGTCCATACCGCTTATAGTCTCAGTTTATTTCTATGGTCCAGTGGTGTCACAACATCAGTGTCATTAGAAATGTATTATTTTTTGACCCAATTTTTGAGGATAGGAGAAAGGGCATACTAACATATCAATTTTGGGGACTTTTGAGAATTGTGTATTTTTGAGTATGTATGTACTTGTATGCATATATACATATGAGCAATAATCTTTATAAGTGATAGAAATTATGAGATGTTTGAATATGATTTTTGAATTTATTACATATCGAGTTCCAATGTATATTAAACAGCTATTATACTTATTTCTTTTTTTGAATGACTGTGGTCTAATATTAGATTAATGTTACTTGAGTGCAGGATGGCAGTACCCAGTTTATTACACTATATATATATTTTTATATCATATTACAATCCAATATTTATTTATTTATTATGTGGATTGATGTGTTCACATTCTCACTACATATCAATAATATTTACTTATTTATTTATTTATCTGTTTATCTATTTTTCCTCTTCTGTTTCATTTTACATATCTTCTAAGATTATGAATGTTTTAAAGATATATATTTTTATATATATTTTTATTTATTTATTTTCCCAGCACTAGGTACTAAATTAATTGATTTTGGACGTACCTATAATGAAATAATAAGATTACATGTTCCTCAGTTATCCATTTGTTAGAACTATTGATCCTCTGAACAGTGATCAAAGGGTTAAGTCAGCCATGCTATCTAATGTATTCAGACTATTTAATTGATGGCAACATCTATTGGCTGCCCAGACTGTCTATCAGGTTTTGAACTGAGCCCATTGGTCAGCTCTCACACACAGGACTATATGACTCAGGGAATTCCCTTCCTGGATCACCTCCGTGATCAAGCTAATAGCAAAACGCGCGTCGGGGAGTTACGAGTGCCCGTGGCTGTACGGCACGAGGCATCAGCATGACTTACTAGTACCCAACGGACTCTGTCTCCACTCACCTCCTAGGACGATGGGTATCCGGAGGTAACGGTTTGTGAGCGGCAGTCCCGCGCGGTGAGACTATTGTCATAGCACAGCATAGACTTCACTTGCTGTACTCACCAGCGCATGATTCATACACAATTATTTACACTATATCTGTGCTTTTGTATCAGTAACAGTGCAGCTTTAACTGATTACCTTATACGGTTTATATTTATTCATTTGCACCTCACCTGATCATTTGCATAAATAACAGCATGGATTATACCTGCTGTGAATAGCATAGACTATACTTGTTTTGCTGTTAAACTTATACCTGATTTTGGGCATTGTATCTGATTATCTGCATAAAAGCCCTTGATCTTTATTGAATAAATGTTCGTCTCTGTCAGGCATTTATTTGCAGCAGTAATAGTATAGATTTTATTTACTTTGTTATATGATCTATACCTGTTCATTTTCATTTGCATTTTTTCCTGACTATATGTGTCGGTAACTGTATTAATTATACCTGCTGCAAACAGTTTAGACTACACTTATCGTGTTTTATGTGCCAATAATTTATATCTGACCTCAGGCATTATATCTGGTTGGTTGTATAAGTGACTAACACATTTAAGTCACCTATTTAGTTTACAGTCTGTATCTATAAGAACAGCAATTTTGGATTCTCTATCAGTAATTGAATAAATGGTTCCTTTTGTGGAAATTACCTATTCACGGTATCTACATATACTTTTGATATGTGTGGATATAAATTTTTTTTTAAAGCCCTATGCACTTTCATTTAATCATTTATATTCATAACTGTTATAATTTCACACCTTAAGGATCTTTTGCTATCTTTCCAATGGTTATATTGCATATCTCTTGAAAAATAAGTGATGTCACACTTGTAATAGGCCTACTTATTAACCGACTATTCACATAAGGCTCCTTTAACCATAGAATTTTTGTATTTGTATTTTCACTTGTGATTTATGGTCTCTTCTTACTATCTGTTCTATTGCTCTATTAAACTGCGGACGATCTCATTAGAGTAGTTCTCTCATTGGGTGTCCAATGCGATAAGTATGACATCCAAAAGCAGAAACGAAATGTGAGTAAAGCCCCCGATTAACTGTTGTTTCTAGGGGCAACCTGCTCTCCAGTAATCTCTCACTCTTCACAGATAGCTATTTGCAGAGGTGAAGAGAAGTAGAATGAGGAGTAGCAGTCCTATGCTCTGACCTTTTCTATTTTATTCCACACTTAGACATGTTTTGAACCATTTATTAATGGGTACTAATAGACTATTAGTAGTCATCTAGTATTAAACTGATTGATTGTCATATATTAGATCTCATATTTTTCGCTAACAAGGAGGATATTACACTTGCTGCTTTATTTTTCAAAAAACAAGATAATATTTGTCTTAATGCAAGTGTCTTTTATTTGTTACATGTTGTAAGTAACTTTGTATGTAAGTAATTAAGATAATATTTGTCTTAATGCAAGTGTCTTTTATTTGTGACATGTTGTAAGTAACTTTGTATGTAAGTAATTAAGTGTCTATTGGGTCTTATTTAGTCGCTTAGTTATGCGACCTTTTATTTTTAAGAATAATCATTAAAAGTTATTTTTTAGAGGCGTGATTGGACCTATTCCAATTTCCCTTCTGTATTTGATCAAGAGTGCTCACCAAACAGAGTTTCTTCTTTCTTTTTCGATATATCACATTATCCACCACTGCAGACCACTGTAAAAAAGACTGCTGACCACCAATGCAAAAAATACTGTCAGACAAAGGTCACACTGTACACCAAGGTTTACACACCGTCTAGCAATATTTGCAGGGTCCAACAGATTTATAACTAGGATGCTGCATAAATAATGTGAACGCATGCCCCCCCAATAGTAATAAACACCGTCCACCAATGTTTGCACAACCCTGTAAATGGGATGCCATTGTGACCGCATGCCCCCCCAATAGTGATAAACACTGTCCACCAATGTTTGCACAACCCTGTGTATAGAATGCCAATGTGACCGCGTACCCCCCCAATAGTAGTAAACAATGTCCACCAATGTTTGACAGACCCTCTGGATGTGTATATAGAATGCCAATGTGTCCGATGTGGTCCAAATGCCATTGTCCATCATTTAATACTTGTTTCAGTATGTTCTTATTAATTATTTAATTTAATTATCTAGTTTAAATCATATATGTTATGAATCCCTAAATAGTTATGTAGTGTTTCTAAATTTAGTAATAAATAAATGATATAAATTTGTTAATGTATAATGCTGCATACCCCTGTCCTTTTTGATTATTCCGCTGTTCTATTAATACATATATGTACATATTAATCCTTTTTTTCTGTTTGTTAATAATTTAGTATATAAAAAAATGTATATAATGTATTTGAATAAGTTTGAATATAGTTTTAATATTTAAATAATATTCATTTTTATTATCCATTTTTGTTTTTCAGAAATGGGCGGTTAAAAAAAAAGGGAATTGTGGACAGGATTCATTGACCAGGCCAATGAGTGCCTCTGGTGAGTGAAAAGCAAGGACTATTCAAACCGTGACAAGAAGAAGTGAGCACTTGAACAGTTGGTGATGTACACTATAGGCCATGAAAGTGATGTGGACATTGGCTGGGTCAAGAGGAAGATCCAGAATCTGAGAAATGTATTCTTGAAAGAACATAAGAAATATGAAGATGCAAAACGTTCTGGAGCAGGTGCAGATGAAGTCCAGAAGCCAAAGTTGTGGTACTAAGACCTAATCACATTTTACCTGGAGAAGGAGCCAAATACGGCGCTCGATGCAACCAGAGTCTTGGTTGAGGAATCGGAGAATCAGGATCTGGTAAGTAGTCCCAATTTTCAAACACTTTTTTATTTATTTTACAGGTTTTTGCTTTTTTCTCCCATGAATAAGATTAGATTAATCAGCTTTTTTGTTGAATTTTTCAATCAATCAGCCACATAACATGTTTTATTTATGTTTTTTAATTAATGCTATAAAATAGCTGATTAAATAACATTTTCAACCACACCACTGGGTCAATACTCCAGTCTTTTGAGTTGAGTAGATTTTTCCTTTGTTTTAAAAATATTAGTTTAATGCATTTTTAAATTTTTATAATTATACCTGTAAACTAAACAACATTCTTTTCCCAGTATGTCTCTCGGGACGTGGATCTCGACCCTCCGATCATCAAGCCCACAGAAGTGGAAGAACCTGATATAGAGAGCCGCCCACAGCCCCTGCCAAGAAGCGAAGCACGGCATCCAAGGCTTCCACTTCTAGACTGTTGAGGAGAGAAACATTTTGTACAACACGCAGAGGAGGTTATTCAGAAGCCCCTGGATCCAAACACTATTTTTGGGGGTAAATTTACTAAGATTCGAGTTTGGTCAAGTTAGCAGTCTCTGGAGAGGTTAGCATTTTTTTCCACTTGCAAATTTACTAATGACATACTTGGGAGAGAAATCTCCTTTGCTACGGGAAAATACTGGAGAGTTAGCAAACTCTCTTCACTTCACCATTGGCTAAACTCGAGTAACTTTTCACTAGAGAAGATAGGATTCGGGAATTTACCAAGATGAGAGTTTATAAACTCTCATGAGAGCGGACAACACTCCTGTAAAAATTAATTAAATCAATTCACCTGCCTTTGACCTGCGAGTTTGGCAGAAACATACACAGATCAGTGTGATCCATGTATGTTTCTAATTAGCACAGTGGTGTGAATAGGTAGCATGCAGTTTCTACAGATTATAATGCGGCATGGCTATGTTCTGTGAGTGTACTGGTATGTGCATGCAAAATGCTATGTTACATTGTCAACGGGTGTGACACTGTAACATAGTACTTTGCATGCAGATACACCTGCAATTCACACAGAACATACTGTAGGCATGCTAATTATAATCTGCAGAAACTGCATGTGCTAACTATTCACATCACTGTGCTAATAAGACACATTTGATGGTAAAAATGTGCACGACAAGATGCTCTGCGCTACCGGCTCACGTCGCGGCAATAACATTTGGGGGCAATTACTGTGAGGCAGCAGTATATACTATTTTGGCAACAGCACATATCATTTGGGGGCATTACTGTAAGGCAGCATCATAATCTATATAGGAAGCTGCGCTTAACATTTGGGGGGCATACAGTGTGAGCCAGGAGCATATAACATATTGAAATATTTTATAAAGTTATTACCTTAATGTACTGCCGCTTCAGGACGTTGAAAATGGCTTGGCAGGTCTCCAGGATGATGAAACCCAAAGCTTGTGGTTAGATCATGGTCCCAAACATGAGGTCTTGCAGGGACCTGCCAGTCGCCAGGAATCTCAGGGTATCCACCAGCCTCTCCTCCGCAGGTATGGCCATCTGCATCTTGGTATCGTGCCTCTGGATGTACAGTATGGCGTCACCAGACTCATCACTTCCTAGAAGGTAGCGTCTTTCATTAGCAGAAAATTCCGGTAGTCGTCCGGATTATTCTCGCGAATTTCTATCGGTTAATAGCACAACTCCGCAATAGGCGACTCAATAGCGATTGAGATCCATTACGAGAGAAAAGTAGTCAGTTTGTTAAGGCAAGCCAAAAACAAACCAAAGCAAATTAGCAATGCAACAGCGTTCAGCATGTATAAACCAGGCTTGCCTACCCTCCCAATTTGGTTGGGAGCCTCCTGAATATTGGGTGCCGCTCCCGATCTCCCGGAAAGGCAGGCAAGCTTCCCGGCTGCCGCCTGACCCCCCCAACTACTACAAGATCACAGGTGCTCACTGGTCTGTCATTAGGGAGACTTGTTCTGGTTGGGCCCTGTTTCTGTTAAATTCCAGCCAGCCCTTCACTTCATGCCGGTGATAGAGTTTCATTTTTTCCGGTTTGTGACTGTGCCTCCTGTATGCCAGTAGAGTTCCAGTGTTTCAGCCTCTCCATTGTTCCAGTCATAATAAATTACCTCGGCTGCTGTGTTCCATCCACGATCTGCATTCCACCTGCTGTGTGCTGCTCGAGTCATCCAGGCAGCACAGCGTGCATCTCTGCGCTCAGCCGCGTGTTTCATCCTAGCGGTACAGAGTGCACCCCCGGGCGCAAGTTAGCGTCCTGCGGCTTGCGTCAACCCGGCGGCATTAGCCGCACTTTAGCATCCTCAGAGCACTATTCTGCACATCCTCGCCAGTGTCAACCTGGCGAGATTGGCCACACTCCAGCATCCTCAGAACATTATTCAGTATACCAACGCCAGTGTCAACATGGCAACATTGGTTGCACTTTAACATTCCAAGGGCGCATTCCAGTATTGTTAAACCACTGTCAAACGGTGACATTGGCCGCACTCATGTCCTTGTTGCGCAATTCAGCGCGCCTGCACCAGTGTCAACCCATCAACACATCACCTCTTTGTATTCATCCCATCAGAGACTTACCAGCCCTCAAGGCTGCTTCCACAGCCCAAAGGCTGCGCCTTACCTCTGGCCCGCAGGCCATAGGCAAACACAGGGGGGGTTTCCGGTTGCCTATAAACCCCCCTCTCCAGGCCACGCCATGGATACAATAGAAAAAGTAATAATATAAACTTACTAATGCTGCATGGTTTTCTCAGTATCACAAATGAAATAATCAGCACCACCTGTGGATCGTTTAACATGTGCCAGCCTATGATAAATACACCTGTGCACCAACTAGGAGATCTGGAAAACATGCCCTGTTAGGGGTGCACTGCTATAGACCATCGATAGAGTCAAATATTAATACTGCATCATAATACACTATCTAGTGTGTAAGGAGACCAATATGTACATATATGTCCAGGGCAGTGCTAGGTTCTTTTGCTGCTCCCCCAGACTCCCGGACTTGCTCCCATGATCTGGAATGGTGCCCAAACAACTTAAATAAAAACACTCAGCTTAGGCAGGATGGCCCTATTGCTGCATTTAATGGCTTATTGTGATTGCTGGCCCTGTATATGCCGGAATTATGATACTCAATACACTTTATATGATATATATTAAGGCTGGATGTGCAAATTATGCCCTTTTCATGGACTGGTCACACTCGCTCTAAAATCAAGCATTTGGAAACCCCCCTCTAGAAAAACCTGTGTTTGCCACTGCAGGCCGCAACTAGCCAAGGCCGAACATCCCTCAAGGCTGCTTCCACAGCCTGCATCTCACTTCCAGCCCTCAGGCCGTAACTAGCCAAGGCCGACCAGCCCTCAAGGCTGCTTCCACAGCCCAAAGGCTGCATCTCACCTCAGGCCGCAACTAGCCAAGGCCGACCATCCCTCAAGGCTGCTTCCACAGCCCAAAGGCTGCATCTCACCTCAGGCCGCAACTAGCCAAGGCAGACCAGCCCTCAAGGCTGCTGCACAGCTCAAAGGCCGCCTCATCTTCACGGCCTTTAGGCCCATCCTGCCAAGACGTTGTCCAGCTCCCAAAGCTGAAGCACGGCCGCATCCTGCCAAGAATCACCTGCCCTCAAGGTGATAATCAATTTACATCCTCAGAGTCACCCCCGTGGCATAACACTCAGCCAAAAAATGTTAATAACACTACAATCCCATAGACAATGGTATAAGGATGCTCCCGGGTGCACACACTTTGGATATGCCGAAGAGTTTGCCATGCCAACCAGGTGGCAATGATTAGGGGAGAGATAGCTTCTATAAAATATCCTTGAACACATCTCTCTATAAATAGTAACATAATGGTACGGATAGAGTATTGGAGAGTGCGCAGGATATCTGTCTCTGTTAAATTCAGAAAGTGTGTCTGCCTGCATTGAATGTTCCTGTAAAATAAGGAATTCTCAAGATACAGTAAAAAATAGCTATAGGTTTTCAGAATAACCAGCAGACTGAAAAGAATCTTCCAATTGGTTGTCCCTATCCAGGGGGGAAAGGAAAGATATCACTTTACTAGTGAAATGCTGTGGCTGGAGAAAGGCTAAGGGCCCCATTTACAAACGAAATATAACCCCTTTAGCGCTCGCTAAAGGGGTTATACCATCTTGCTGTATTTAGTAAACAGCGGTAATCTAAGATTACCGCTGTTTGTACAGCATCGCTCTCACCATCTAAAAGATGGCCAGAGCGATGCGGGCCCCATTGCCGGCAATGGAGACCTGGCGGTGCCTTTCCGGCTTCAACGAAGCTTTCCAGGCACTGCTGGGTCTCCCTGTCATGCGCAGACGGACCGTCGCGCATGCGCATGACCCTGGAGCCCCGTCGCTGGCAGCATTAGGCTGCCAGCAGCCCAGCAGAGAACCTCGTCGAGGACGAGGATTCCGCTGGACTTCGCGGGACCTCGCCGGAGGGGTAAGTATTACTAAATACCAGTGGAATTTTTGTTTGTATCACAGTGATACTAAACGAAAATTCTCGGTGGTATTTCCCTTCGTTTGTAAATGGGGCCCTAAATCACAAGTCTGGAGAAAATCATATGTGCAAATATTAGGCATTAAAAAAATGTCTAACATTGTAATCCCTCAGAGTCCCACATTCTAAATGGGTGTGCCGCAGAGCCATGCTGAAAATTATTGTTACCTAACAAAGGAACAGAGCCGGCCCTAGCCAATTTGGTGCCCTAGGCAAAATTTTGACTGGTGTGCCCCCTAGCAGATCATCCCACCAGCAATCTAAGGGCTCGATCCAATTAGATGTGATGTACTCGTGTGTGCGAGTCATCGCAATGGTGGCTGTGCTTGACGGCCGCCCATATTCGCCTGAAAGTGCTCACTACCCCAAAGGGCAGCGAGCAAATTCAGGCAAATTCAGTGGCGAGTCGGGCTGCGAAGGGCGCGATGTGCCATGCCACTGTAACGGCACATCGCACTTAATTGGATCGAGCCCTAAGTGTTTATACGCGGATGTAGTTATATTGCCGTTGGATGGGATGCCGCCGGCCGTCCAGATACGTATAAGTATGTTAGTTTCCCCAGGATGGGGGGCGGGGTTTAGGCACTCCCAGGTGGAGATTAGGGATAGGCACCCCCCGGGGACGATAAGGGTTAGGCTACGAGGAGGGGGGTTAGGGTTAGGCACCCCTGGGGGGAGGTTATGGTTAGGCACCACTAAGAGAGGCTTAGGGGGGGGCAGAGGGGGAGGGCTGGGGTACTTACTTCCCCTGTCGGTATTTTCAGCGATTGGGCTTCGGCCTATTCAGCCGCCGGCAAATCATACTGATCATATATATATATATATATATATATATATTTGTGTGTGTGTATATATATATATAATGTATATGTACATATATATATTTTACACACACATATATGTATATATATATATATATATATATATATATACACACTATATACATATACAGTATACATATATACACACACATGTATATTTTATACACAACACATACATACACATCATATAAAAAAAAAAAAATATATATATATATATATATATATATATATATATAGTACACATAGAACCCAGTGCCTTTAAATGTAATTAGTAAAAAAATGAATAAACTATCTGTCTTAACTTTCCTGGCTGAAAGACTGCATGTTCCTCTCATGTCATCCACCTCCATGCTTAGGGTCCAGGCTGCAGCTGTGCCCAGGGCCGTTTCTAGGGCCGGGCGACCCATGCAATCGCACGGGGCGCGCCTCCTCCGACCCCTGCTGTAGAAAGCCTGTGAACTGCCGGGCGCCTGCTGAGATTCAGTTACCAGCGGGCGCCCGGCAGGGCAGGGCAGAGCAGAGCAGCAGCCGGAGACGGAAGCTCCGGCTTCCGGCTCCCCCAGTGTGCACTATGGGAAAGACGTCATGACTCATGACGTCTTTCCCATAGTGCAGAGGAGCAGCCAAGCGGAGCGGACGCCGGAGCGGGGCTTATGGTAAGCATTAGTGTTTGTTTTTTTTTGTGTGTGCACGCGGCTTTTACTAGGGACAATACTTGGAGGGGGGGCATGTCTGCTGGGGGAGGCACTACTACTGGGGGCACCCGGGCACTACTACTGGGGACATTACTCTGGGGGCACTTCTGCTGGGGGAAACACTACCACTGGGGGCACCTGGGCACTACTACTGGGGACATTACTCTGGGGGCACTTCTTCTGGGGGAAACACTACCACTGGTGGCACCTGGGCACTACTACTGGGGACATCACTGTTGGGGACATTACTAATGTGGAGATGACTACAGGGGGCACAAGATTATAGGGGGCACTACTAATGGGGTCATGGCATAGGGGGCACTACTACTGGGTGCACTGCACTACCACTGTGGGCACTGCATAAGGGGCATAAATACAGGGGGCACGTGTGGTTTTAAAACATAGTTTGTGGTTCTGGCTTTTCCAATATATTTTATGTGGAAGTGGTTTGTTGCAGTGTAATCCCTAAGTGGCCTTTTCAGTGTATTTTATGTGGACCTGGCTTATTACAGTGTATTTTATGTGGATCTGGCTTGTATCTTCAATGTGCTGGGCTCGACCCCCAACCTTACTAAAAACGGGTGTGATACAAGGTCATACTTCTGCAAATGTCACACCAAAGGCATGCACACACAAGTGCGACGTGGGTTTGTGACAGCTAGGCCACACCCCAATTTTTGACTGCGCGCCGAAGGCGCGCGCATGATGTCTGTCTTTCTTTTAACTACATATATTTTTCAGCGCTTTGCCTCTGACAGGTTAGCCACCCCTGGGCTCAGTAGTCACAGCAGCTGACATTCTGTGGTCTTTCAAGACAACGCTCCCTTACTGTGGTACCACACCCCCCATGATTAGACCACGCCCACAATATTACTGCTTCTTGAGGGAAGGGGGGGCGCATTTTGACTGCTCGCACTGGGAGCCTCAGACCCTAGAAACTGCCCTGGCTGTGCCCTCCCTTCCTCCTGCCTCCTCCTTCCCTGCAGCCTGCCAGTCACTGAGACGCAGGCTGCAACTTCCCAAGTCATTGGACAGCTGAGCCGTCGCTCAGCTGCCCAGCACTTCTCTGCGGCGCCGGCCGCTGTCACTGCTGTCAGCGGCAGCGAGGTGCGCGTGCACAGTGCCGGAGATCGGATCAATAAAGTGATCCGATCTGTGGCAGGGGCTCAATCAGAGATGAGGGCACGGGGATACTTACCCCCTGCGCTCCCACCTTAAACCAGCTCTGGGGGCAGCGTCACGGAGGGGGGGGCAGCAGCATAGCCCTGGAATGCCCCTAGGCATTCCAGTCACCCCAAGGCATTTGCTTAGAATGCCTATGCCTAGGGCCGGCTCTGCAAAGGGAGATGTAAAGAAAATGAGGCGTGGAGTGAAAATTTGCTGCGTGCAGAAGGCCTGATTCAGACCCGCTCGCTAGATGCGGCCGCTTGCTCCGAGCGTATGCAAATTCAGCTAAGTGACGTCAAGGCAGGCGATTACACGGCAAGGCATAAGCGCGCCCACTATATCTTGGCGTGCGATCACTTTGTGTTTACAGACGCCCACCAGCCTGTCTTTAGCCGCCCACTAGCAAATGACTTCTCCAGGAAGTATATACAACCATCGGTACATCGGGTTCCATCAGATGTGACCGCAGCACTTGCGGTTGACTGTACCCTACCTCAAGCACTGCGAGCACTTCAGCATATAATTCAACCAGGTGACGTCTACTATGACGCTGCCTGTTAATTAGTTACGCCTCTGAAACGGCGTTGAAATACTCAGGCATGCCGGCGTTCGCATCTCCACTCCCCCGTTGCTACTGCCCTGCACTTGTTACCCACAAACCCACAAACTGCCTCTTCTGTCACCCATTCCACTGGGCTGTCTTTGCTGCACTTCCCGATCGCTCGGACTAGTTCGCACACACGCACTGCAATGCATACACATGCGCAATTGCATGACATCGGCCACGTACGAGCTACCGGCCGCTTGCGAGAGGGTCTGAATCAGGCCCAGAGTGCCATGTTGCCCACGTCGACATCAGGAGGGGGTTATCAAGCAGGGGAAGGAGAATGTCACACTTGGGCATGTGTAGAAAGCTAACCAGATTCAGAGAAGAAAGAAATTGTTAATCTAAAGTATAATTTGCGTAAACGTCTCTACACAAAATCCATTAATATATCTACAATTTGCTGCGGTTATAAAGAAGAATGTTAGGGAATTTAATTTCCCCCTCCTCCCTAGTGCGCTGGAGAATTTTCAAACTCAATTTTGTTTTTTTATTATTCTAAATAAATTTTTGGAATGCAGTTATTGTCTTTTTTTTATCTGTCAAAGTAAGAAGTGGGAGTGCTTGCAAGCAATAGATACACTAACTTTGGAATAAGAAAACAGTTGGATCATTCATCAAATATGTAAATGAGGTGGAAAATCACCATTATGATAAATCCGGCAAGATAAAACAATAATTGTAATATTGGAAAATGATCATCTGAATAGGAATGACACTGAGGACCGGATGTAATTGGGTGCGAGTGTTCTGGCAAAAACCAACTTGCACCTTCTCACGTTTTTTGAGGATGCGAGCTGGTGTCGGGACTCGCAAATGTAATAACCTGCAAACTTTTGAGTTCGAGGCTATTACACTATGCGAATGTGTGAGTGTATTTCCTATGTAAACTCACACCTTTTAATGCGACTAGCATTAAAAGGTGCGAGTTAGAGAGAAGTCTCCACATTTCAGTGAGTCTCTGGGAGAACGGTATAGGTGAGTATTTTGTTTTTGTAACAGGTGTCGTGGATTTCTACTTAGACAAGTAGAAAATGGTGCTGGTTATGCTTCTGGGGGGAGGGGCACATCATTTTTTTTATAAATTAAACTGTTTTTTTTTTCAAAACACTAGTAATATTAATTAACATGTGCCAGGAAAGTACCAATGGTAACATATATCCTGGCCAATCCAATTATCTGTTAGTGTAGTGATGTTCAGGATAACCAGATAACAATAACAATGTGTGGTAATTGGCAGTACTTAGGAGAACTTCAAGTACTTCAAGTGTGGTAATTGGCAGTACTTAGGAAAACATGATAATCAGTATATATAATACAGTACTATCCACATTCAGGTAAATTAGTTAAATGCTCCTGATATGAGAGTCATTTGTCAATCACAGTTTGAATACATTGTATTGCATAATTCGGATAAAAAATTCAACATGGGGTATAATACAGAGTCTATGAACACACATGGAGTCCCACGTGGGAAAGATGTGTGAGTTATTACGTGTGAGATATTATATCTTGGATTATCACTTATATTTTGGCTTAATGACATGATATATCAATATCTATTTTCTAAAATCTGTGCGGAGTCAAAAAACCATTCCTCCCCAGGACAAAATCATCATCAGGCTCTGATCACCTTAGTAAAATAGAGTTTATTATGGTTAGCATTACTGCCACACAGCACTGAAGTTGTGGGTTCGATTCCCACTACGGACATAACTGTGTGGAGTTTGTATATTCTCCCTGTGCTTTCGTGGGTTTCCTCCAGATACTCCGGTTTCCTCCCACACTCCAAAAATATAGTGGTAGGTTAATTGGGTCTCAACAAAAATTAACCCTAGTGTGTGTATGTATGTGAGCATGTGGTAGGGAATATAGATTGTAAGCTCCACTGGGGCAGGGACTGATGTGAATGGACAAATATTCTCTGTAAAGCGCTGCGGATTATGTGTGCTCTGTATAAATAACTGGTAATAAATAAATGATAACACTATGCACAGTTATTTAGTAGAATACATGGCATGTTTGCCGACATTCTGGCTGCCCCCTCTGGGAAGAAGCAGCCAGGTCGGCATAGCAGGGGGGCGTGGCCGGCATAGGGGGCACAGCCGGACATATTACCCACCATTTGTGGGCGGAGCATGGGCATGGCCACGCAGTCGCATTATTTTGGCCCTGCTACACAATGTAGAGATTACCAGCATTGTGACGCAGGGGTCGGGGTCATGATATTGTTACCGCGTGGGGTCCAGAGGGTCCGGCGGCCACCGGGAGGCATGCCTGCCTTTCTGGGGGGCCGGGAGCGGCACCCAATTTTCGAGAGGCTCCCTGCTGAATCGGAAGGGTAGACAAGTATGATATAGGGACAACTTCTATCTTTAGTGTAGGAGAAAAATGGCCATATTCTTGTAGTGCACTTTTTCCTGAAAATTTGTTGTGCTTCCTGAGGTAGATAGAGGTTGATAAAGTGACTCACGCCATGTTCCAGCCCATCTTATGACCGTTCCATGCTGGTTTATTTTACCTACACATGTTTTCGACACACATACTGTACTCCACACTGATTCTGGCCAGTAATATACAAATTATTAGTAAAACATACCTGTTACTGCTTGTTTTTCTGCAAACATGTCATGGCAGTAGAAACATGTCCCCTGGGATGTGTTTGGAATTGGATAAGCACGCCTCGCCTGTCCATGACCATGACCCCCACCCATGACAATGCCTTCTCTCGTCATGGACACTCTCCTTTCATCCATGATCATGTCCCCTCCCACCTTTTATGCATGATTGCACACACCCAGATGTAACTGCAGGTTCGAGATCAGCATGTTTACACTGTTTTATGTTGTTTTAAAGAGAGAGAAGGAGAGAGTGAAGTTGGAGAAAGTGTCAGAGAGTGAAAAAGAGACGGTAGATTAATAGGTGGTATATATAACTAACACTTGTCCAGTGGAGTAGCTAATGGGGGTGCAAAGAGAGCAATCACTCATCCTGCTAAGGAAATCTTGATAACGGCTGGCCACCACCCAGATGATGCACATTACTTGTCTTCCCCTCTCTTTGTAGAGGCTATGCAGCCTAATGCTGTGATGTAGTAAATGGGGATCACCTTAATGCTGTATGTGTACCGTATGACAGTCACTGCATTGCTGTGTGTACTGTATGGTGGTCACTGGAGGCTCTGTTATCCTAGGGTGCTCACTGTGTTCTGCTTGTGTTGTTTTTATCTTGTAGTGCATATGGGTGTTTGGGGGGGGGGTATTAATTTAATGTCAAAGGTACTTATTAATGTCATTTGGATGCAAATAATGTATTTAGATATTTGGATTTTGAGACACCTGGGCCTGGGGCGCCTATTTTTCCAACTTTGCTACCCACCATGTCACTGCTCCTATGAATTGCCATTGTTTTTGCAGTACCTGGAGGTAATCAAATATCTTCTATCTAATGGCTTCTTTTATTTAAACTTTCTCTGCACTATTTCAGGTTCTGTTACATATGCATACTGTATAATGTATAGCTTTCTCCACACACAGACTAAACTACATTGCAAGTCACTTAAGGAAAGGGTGTGTCCACTGAAAATAGGGCATGCCAACATGACACACCACCCATGTCTTGTCACTCTGGGAACATTACTTTACCTATATGGTGGTACGTGGTATGTGGAACCTCAGAAGAAATGTATCCTCCCTGTGAAAATGGCATCTTCAGTTGGTATTCAACTTTCATGTAGGTCACATTGTCCGGAAAATTACTGTTTGTGTAGGAATATTAACAAGGTCATCATCATACAACAGCGGTTCAACCAGACTCATGTCCCTGTGTAACTTCTCAGCCACACCATGACCTCCCCCTGCATCTCTCAGCCATACCATCTCCCCCTGCATCTTTCAGCCACACCATCATCTCCCCTTGTGTTGTCTCTCAGCACACCATTACCTCCTCTCCGCGTTCTCTCAGCACACCATCATCTTCCTCGATGTCGTATCTCAGCACACCATCATCTCCCCCTGCATCTCTCAGCCACACCATCATCTCCCCCTGCATTGCCTCTCAGCACACCATTACCTCCCCACTGCATTGTCTCTCAGCACACGATCATCTCCCCCTGCATTGTCTCTCAGCACACCATTACCTCCCCACTGCGTTGTCTCTCAGCACACCATCATCTCCCCACTGCATTGTCTCTCAGCACACGATCATCTCCCCCTGCATTGTCTCTCAGCACACCATTACCTCCCCACTGCATTGTCTTTCAGCACACCATCATCGGAGGTAATACGACAAGTTTTAAACAAACTTGCTGGGTCTTCAATCAGCTCCAGTTCAGCATCTGTGGCACATTCAGCTGACAGGCACGGGAGACAGAAAGACTGCTGGTCCAGCGTATCCCAGCTTCAGCTGCCGCTTGAGTGATTGCAGAGACCAATTCTACTATCCAGTGGGGTAAATATTCGGGACACTCCTGGCATATCGCAACACTTAAAAGTATAGTAATTTTTGCGCACTGTGGATCACATGGGAAACTGTACTATGCTTTCAATAGCATCACACATTTCTCGATCCACACATGATCTGATCTTTGTAAAGAATCAGTGGAATCATTACACATCTCTAAATTCCGTTCTTATTATCTAATTCTTATTAATATCCAATCTTAAGATATTGTTACCGTATGGCTATTTCTAAATTCGTGAGTATATAGACTAGACTAATGATGGCAGACATAATGCCACTAAAACTATCTTTATTAATCAGCCAAAGTAAATAAAATTGACATAAATGGTTAGTGATAATAATTAATCTACTAAAGCATTGATGATAAAAAATAATGCTAAGCATGTTAAAACAGAAAACTCGATTAATAAATAGAGGCAAATTGTACAGATATGAATACCAGAATAAGATTTAGAAGTAAAATTGTAGGAATAAATCAGGTTGTAGAAGGACATACTGGAAAGAATAGGTGTAGAGGAGAAAACATGGGTTAAATAAGGGGATAATCATGGATGTGGATGGTGGGGGCGGACAGCTCCTAAAATCCACTGTCTAGAACCCTCAGATTTAACAAATGGAATTAAGTTCAACAGCTTCATTTAGACCTTCAGGAAAAATAGTATTCAGTCTGAACATCCAATAAAGTTCCTGTTGGCAAAGACGTGAATATCTGTCACCACCCCTATCAGTTCCAGGAATGTGTTTGATCCCTAGAATATGTAAGGATGAGGGATTACCTTGTTGTTTGTCTAAGAAGTGTCTTGGAACACTATGATTTAACACCTTGTTGGTGATGCTACGCCTGTGTTCCAAGAACCTCTTTTTTAGGGGGTGTGTGGTTCTACCTAAATAGAAACAGGGGCAACTGCATGACAGTAGGTAAATAACGAATTTGGGCCCTGATTCAGAGCCGGACGCTCTGACCAGAGCGCTCGCTCTGAATCAGGGCCCACCTCCATTAATATGGAGCGTCCTCCTGGACGCTCGTATAGCTGTGGGTCACCACCCACAGCATATACGAGCGTGCAGGATGATGGTCGCGATGGTCTTGACCATCGCGACCATCGAAACTGCGAGCAAAAGCCTGCGGTTGAGTTTTTCAACCGCAAGGCCAGGAGTGATTTTGGCTCTATCAGAGCCAAAATCACTCCCACTGACATCACTAGTGATGTCAGTGGGGACGGCTTCAGACGGTAGGCGTTCCCTTGGGAACGCCTCCGTCTGGCAGGCACGCCCCCGACACGCCCACCAAAGGGGGCGTGCTGTCAGTCAACATCGACAGCACGCCCCCTTTGATGAGACACTCCGAGCGAAGCAAAGTCCTTCGCTCGTCGGGTCTCGCGCATGCGCACGACAGAGCTCCCTCCGTCGTGCGCATTCGCAGTGCGGACCATCGACCCACTTGCGAGCGGACAGCCGCTCGCGAGTGGATCTGAATGAGGGCCCTGGTCTCACAATTTATGAATTGTTTTATTTAAATCTCTGTATCTGTATTATAAATCTTAAAACTCTTTTTACCATTTAGTACGTGGCCATAAGTAATACATTGTTGTTTTCCACATTTGAAAAAGCCTTTTGGAGGAGGTGGTAACCATGTTTTTTGGTTACAAATTTTGGTGTTTTATACGTTTGTATGTGACTTGATGCTAGGATGTTTCTCAAGTTGATATTCTTTTTGTAAATGATGGTTGGTTCAAGTGGAATACAGTTGCGTAGCAGTGGATCACATGTAAGTATAGAATAATTTTTTCTTATGATATTTTTTATCTCCCTAGAACAGTTGTTAAATTTGGATATAAAAAGTAATGACTCATCATCAGGGTGTTTTTGTTTTTCAACTTTTTTGGATTTCATGGATATAAGTTTGAGTTGATCTAAACCATTAATTTCTTTAAGTGCATTCTTTAAAATATTTATTTTATACAGATTTTTATATATTCATGGTTTTCTTCTATGTGAGACCTACAGTATGTTTTATTACATGTTATATGATTAAATCCATATTTTATACATCTACCATTGTACTAGATTTGACAAACAGAGTGATTGAATAAGAGCATGTCTGTATAGGAGAGATGGCGTTCATTTGACTGAGGAGGGGGTTTAGATTTTTGTTGAGGATCTGTTCCAGGTTGTTTCTTCAGTGTTCTAGTTGTGGTTTGGTGGCGGTGCATTGGTTCTGTAACCAGACCCTCACGTTGGCGGGAAAGAACGGCAGGTCGCCACTTACGGTGCAAGTCTCTTTCAGTTTGTGGTATTATAGTCTTTGGGTGCGCTCACCCTCTTTGACTTGTTAAGTTCGCTGCATCACCCTGTCGGGGATAGCGTCATCACCCATCCGGATGGGTATTCATGTTAGAGGGTTGAGTGGATACCTTTTTGTTGACAAGTTGTTTAGTTACCGGTTGCTCTGCACCTTGGGCGGTGTCAGCTTGGTATGCATGTCTGTGTGCTACATGGCTGGAGTCAGCTGAATGTTGCCGTCCTTTCTTTGCCACCATATCTTCAATCAGTTTAGATTAATTTAATACTAATTAGATAATTTTAATAAATTCTAACTAATTATTCTGCCAAATCTCATGTCTCTGAGTCTTTATTTCATATAATTTATTAAGAAGGTGTTTTATCGCATGGTATTACACAGGGCACCCCTCTGACGATTCAAAGTTTAATATATTCATACATTCTTCATTATATCACTATTGTTTATGTTTATGTTTCTTACTGTGTTATTGCGCTATTTTTAATTTTTTCTAGACAGTTCCCTCTTTCCCCCCTCACCCATTATCAATGTGCCACCATCCCCTGCTTGGTCCGTGCAGTGCAGACACCGGCAAGGCTGAACTGCACATATGGTGGCTCTGTGCAGCACAAGCCACCTCACCTCTGTACACTGACCTTTGTATGTCGTAGTGCCCTGCAACTACCACTTCAGCAACCGCTGGCAGGGAGGGGACTGAGGGCCTGATTTAGCTTTGGGAATAGAGTAAGATATAGTAAGCATCTGTACATCTTGGCAGTGGCGGGCTGGGCCGGGGGGCAGGGTGCCATCTGCCCCCCGGGCCGGTACAATTCTGGTGTGTCATGGCCGGCATGCAGAGGATGCGATGCTACGGCTCCCGAGCTGCTGCCCAGAGAGAGAGAGCCGATTCAAGTTACAGGGGCTAACACAAAATGGCTGCCCCCATATCAGGCTACAAAAAGATGGCCGCTGTTGACCAATGGGGAGCCAGGTTTCCCTACCCACAATTCCAAGAGGCTGGAGAATGAAAAAGGGGGCGTGGCCTATCGGGGGAGTGGGAAGAGCCTACAGAGGAGCTGCAGAGATGAGGAGTGCCTGCTTCCTGTCTTCTACACACATACCAGGTAAGTGAAGGGTGTTACAGTGGCATAAACTTTGTGTTGTTTTGTTATTTAAAATATGTGTGTGCTGACTAAGTGTGACTGTATGTGTGTGTGCTGACTGTGACTGTGTGCTGACTAAGTGTGACTGTGTGCATGCTAAGTGTGACTGTATGTGTGCTGACTAAGTGTGACTGTATGTGTGTGTGTGTCTGCTGACTAAGTGTTACTGTGTGTGTGCGTGTGCTGACTAAGGGTCTCATTCAGACCGGCTCGCAAGCGCTTGAGCGCTCGCAAGTGGGTCAATGTTGTGCCCTGTGCACGTGCAGCGGCCGCACTGCGCGCAAGCCCCGAAGTGAGAGATTCTCGCTCCGGGGCTCGCTACAAACGGGGCGGCTGTCGATGGTGATCGACAGCTCGCCCTATTTGTTAGGCGAGCCAGGGGGGTGGCTGGCCAAACGGAGGCGTTCCCATGCGAACGCCTGCCATTTGGGGGCGGCCCCACTGACATCACGAGTGATGTCAGTGGAGAGCTTCCAGCTCTGTTAGCGCCAAAAGCTCTCTGGGGCTTGCGGCAGACGAGACCCTACCTCAAGGGTCTCGTCGCAAGCCCCAATGGTCGCGATGGTCTCGACCATCGCAACCATCTCCTGGTCACTTGCTAAAGCTGTGGGTAGCAACCCACAGCTTAGCAAGCGGCCAAGAGGCCGCCGAAAAAAAAAATGCGGTCGCCCTCATTCAGAGCGACTGCTCGCATTTTGTGAGCGGCTCTGAATGAGGTCCTAAGTGTGACTGTGTGTATGTGTGTGTTGACTAAGTGTGACTGTATGTGTGTGTGTTGACTAAGTGTGACTGTATGTGTGTGTGCTGACTAAGTGTGACTGTATGTATGTGTGCTGACTAAGGGCCTGATTCAGACCCACTTGCGAGCGGCTGTCCGCTCGCAAGTGGGTCGATGGTGTGCACTGCGCATGCGCACAATGGAGGGAGCTCCGTCGTGCGCATGCGCGAGACGCGACGAGCGAAGGACTTTCCTTCGCTCGTTGTGTCTGATCAAAGGGGGCGTGCTGTCAATGTTGATTGACAGCACGCCCCCTTTGGTGGGCGTGCCAGGGGCGTGCCTCCCAGACGGGGGCGTTCTAAAGGGAACGCCTACCGTCAGAAGCCGGCCCCACTGACATCACTAGTGATGTCAGTGGGAGTGATTTTGGCTCTGATAGAGCCAAAATCACTCCTGGCCTTGCGGTTGAGAAACTCAACCGCAGGCTCCGGCTCGCAGTGGCGATGGTCGCGATGGTCAAGACCATCGCGACCATCAACCTGCACGCTCGTATAGGCTGTGGGTGGTGACCCACAGCTATACGAGCGTCCAGGATGACGCTCCATTTTTATGGAGGATGGCCCTCATTCAGAGCGAGCGCTCTGCTCAGAGCGTCCGGCTCTGAATGAGGGCCTAAGTGTGACTGTATGTGTGTGTGCTGACTAAGTGTGACTGTGTGCTGACTAAGTGTGACTGTGTGCTGATCAAGTGTGACTGTGTGTGTGCTAAGTGTGACTGTGTGTGTTGAGTGTGTGCGATTGTGTGTGTATGTATATATATAATCTGTGCGTGGACATTTTGAAGTGGGGGTATGGAAATATCAGAGGTCTTTACTTAGGCAGTCCCAAATCCTGAGCTCCCTGATATTTCCATACCCCCACGTCCTCTTAAACACCGCACACATTCCCTCACAGTCACAGCACACCACACACAATAGCTCATAGCATACTTCACACCACAGCACACTGCCCACCTCACCCTGCTCTGCTCTGGTAAACGTGGTCGCTGCGCTCCCTTCCTTGGGCCCTTCCCCAATCTTTCTCCTTGGTGGTACTGGCATTTTGAATTCAGCGCCGGCTGTGAGCAAATGACAGCTCGCGGACTGTCAGCCAATTGGACGGCCACTTGGCCGCCGGTCCGTTAACCGTGATTGGTTCGTGGCCGGAGCCAAATTTAAACATACAGCTGCTTGGTGACCAGCGCTGAGACATTGATAGTCCCAGCCCCGGCCTCCCCTGATTGGCTGCTGCTCCGCGAGCCTTGATTGATTTGTTGCAGGAGATAAATTTAAACAAGCAGAGAGCAGCCGCTTGTTGTCCGGCACTGGGACAGTCCCAGTGCCTGACGGGTGCCGAAGTGAAGGGACGGCATGACATACCATTTCATACCCGCATACTTCAAGCAATGTGTATGTGTGTGTGTATATATATATATAATTTTTTTTTTTCTTGTCAGAAGGTGAAAAACAAGCACCTTATAGTGTAATATGTTCAATGTCATTGAAGTAAATAAAGGTAATTATGATATGTACCATATAGGTTCAAAAAATCAGGCATGTAGTAGTTTACTGTGGTACACACCCCCAACATTACTGTCATGCCCGTTTTTAAAATTGCACTCGCTGGTAGAAAAGCAGGGCCACTTGCTCTGGTTTGCCCCCCAGGCTGACAGTTGCCAGCCAGCCCCTGCATCTTGGTAAAACCATGCTGCACTGCAGGTGGGGCACATTTAAAATGTGCAGAGAGATTTAGTTTTGGAAGGGAGGTGTCCAAACTGATATTTACATTTCAGTGTAAAAATAAAGTTTTCCAGCATTTGTGGCCGACATGCATAAGTAACCAGTATTTACCCTACATGCCAAAAAATTTATGTATTTGCACCCCTTGCATTGCAACATGGTTTGACCAGGTTCACATTTACCTGTTCTATCTTACTCTATTTCCAAAGCTGAATCAGGCCCTTACAGCATACTTGCCTCTGGGGAGGAGAAGCAGGTGGGAGGTGCTGGGGTCGGGGCCGGACGGGTCGCATCATTAAGCCAACTAAGAAAATTTTTGTGAACAGAGCATATTTAAATATTGTGCGGGGCCAAAATGACGCGATTCTCATAGATTCGCGTCATTAGGTCACCACCCCTGCTTGCGGACCCGCCGATCCATGAGAAAATTCTCCATATTCTGCCCACTTCACTAGGATGTGGGCAAAATGTGGGAGAAGTGCCTACCCTTCCGGTGGGAGCGGGGTGTTACCCGAAAAATTGCGAGCCTCCCGTGACTTCCGGGATGGTAGGCATGTATGCCTTAGAACGGAGGCTGCTGCTCGGCAAATCAGTGAGCGTCCCGGAAGAGACTGTGCAGAGAGCGGCTGCTGACATTATGTGTCCTGGCCTAACCTGTTCCCACAGAGATTTCCTTAGAGGTCCATACAGCAGCTAATGGGCTGCGGATCACTTTGGTGGTCCCCCTGTGAGAAACGGAGGACTGTGGCACCTAAACGCCGGCTGGCCCAGCGAGAACTGTCCTGTGTTCCTTGTATTACCATAAACACCCTGTCAATAATCATAAATAACAATCATGGGCATTTTAAGAGAGGAGGGGGTCCGTGTTCAGACTCAGTGCGGGCCCCCTACTCTGTCCGGCGGTCCCGCGGTGCAGTAGTTTCTGGCTTAGTGCTAGAATGTACCGCACATGCGTGGGTCTCCGGGAAAATGGCACCCGCACTGTTTTCCTGGGGACAGCAGTGCTGCGCAAGCTTGTGTCACCGGGAAAATGTCCGCCACCATTTTCCCACTGATTTTTGTTGCTCTGCAGCACCACCTCGGTGCTGCAGAGCAGCACTATGGACATGTAAGTATAAGACTATGGACCTGATTCAGACCCGCTCGCTAGGGCGCGATTGCTTGCTCCATGCGATTTTTTCACATCTGCGCATGCGTATAATTCGCAGTACGCGTGCGCAAGCCACTCGTTGCGACCTGATTTTGGTTGCTCGTAAGCCACTATCAGGTCGCTACTTTGAGTGACAGATAGTGCCGTTTGTGGGTGGTAACAGGGGAAGGTGCTTGTAAATGGGGGGAGTGAATGTGCGAATGCAGGCGTGTCTGGCTACCAAAACAGCGTTTAAAGGGCGTGCATAATTAGCAAAGTAGCGTCATTGTACACGTCACCTGCATGTATTTCAGCCAGCACTGATTGCAAACCCAAAGGGCTGCGAGCAGCTCCGATGGCTCACGATGGTCCCGATTAATCCTTCATTTCCCAGAGATGACATGTGTTGCGAGTGGCAAGAGGGCATCTACAGACATTTGCAAGCGCACTTTGCCGTAGCTCGCTAAAACATAGTGGGCGTACTTATGCGACGCAGTGTGAGTGCTTAGTTTAAATATCCGGACCCTTTTTGCCAGCAAGCGATCGCATCTTCGAGCGACTCTGAATCAGGTCCTATGTGTGCAGGGTGTGTGGTGTGGTCCCCCCTGGACTCAGGGACCCGTGTACACCGTACAGCTTGCATCCATTATAGATATGCCCCATATAACAATATTCTAGTTTTTCCTCCTAATTTACAATTTTTAGATTTTCCTCCTAATTTACAATTTTTAGACTTTAGACCATCATCTGATGCTGTGAACAAATTTAAAAATGGATTTTATCAATAACACAGTGTACTCCTGTCAAAAATACATTTCCTTTTCAAAATGCAACAAAAGCACTTTAACAATTACTATATGCAATAATGCTTTCAATTATTCTGATTCAATGCACAAAGATTTCAAACAAGAAAAAAAGTGTTTAAAACAAGAAAGTAATATGTAAATAACTCATCCACCATTTTATGGTCTTCTTATTTTACATAAAAGACTCACTGGGCCTGATTCAGCATTGCAAAACACAGATTCCAGATTAACGGAAAACTGCGTGTGCGCAGCCCCTGTGATTGACAGGCAGAGGTATTTACGGGGTGGTGCGAGGGCGTGGACGGCCAGTGGTCCCGGAAACCAGGCATGACGCCCCCGTTTTCCGGGAGTGGCAAGTCCCGGATCTGCATCCACGTTCTATATTTGCAAAGAGAGATTTGCAAAGCTGCTTGTGTTCAAACTCCCCTTTTAATTTACTGAAAAACGAAATACCAGCAAGCCGCTTCACAACTGACACCTTAGACTTACCATTGGTATAATGCACACAAATAAAAGCCATCATAGCTTGCTTTCAGACGCGGAACTGGGAACATTCGTTCCTGGCTACTCTATATGAACCAGGTGTAGCTGATGCAATTGCCTTCAATGCTATGTTGTCTTGGCAATCTGCCAAATATATAAAGGACCCATTGTATTGTCATTCAGAGCTAACTGCTTAATTTTAACCCAATTGTAGCATGATAGAGCGTCCCTCCATTTAATTCTTTACACCTGGGACATGCCTGGCCTTAAAAGTAATATTAAACTGCAAACAGCACAACACTAACTGACAAATTATTCAAACCATTAGTAATGAAGAAGAGCATTAGCCGTTAATTGTGTGCATCATGCCAAGATTATCACACTCCTGTTGCACAACCATTCCCCCCACAATTCCAGAGCCATCATAATGGGAATGAGCTCCAGCAACAGAAGATTCTTGGTGTCACCATCTTCAATCCAATAATGTGGCCATGGACAAGCACACCACTCTTCACGAAACCTTTTGAGGCACCAGCGTCAATAAACAATTGCAGGCTCCTATTGGACCCCGCTGGGTTATTCCAAAATCAGACTCCATTAAAATTCATTAAAAAATAGTCCCAAACCTCCTGCGACCTTATTCATTCAACAGGTAAATTAAATAATGAGCCTGAGAAAAGCCCACAGAGCCTCGTTCCAGCTTTCTGCATAAATATTGCCCATGTGGATGACTTGACAGGCAAAACTCAGCAGACCAAGAAGGGACTGCAACTGCTTAAGTGATTTTACACACACTTTTGAAAACTGACACCATGGTGCGCAAGCTGGACACTTTTTCAGCTGGCAACCTGCAGAAACCCAACTTGGTATCAATTTAATTTCCCAGATAAGACAGATGACAGCTCTATCTTATCTTGGGCCACTGGAACTCTAAAGTGATGAAACAAAGCAATTGCTGAAGATAGCAGATTGGCACATCTTGGGGAACTGGCCGGACCGACCAATAAAAAAATCATCTCTATACTGCACAATACCAGCCTTGCCTGTTCCCTGAATGATGTATCAATGTAAAAACGTACTGAAGTGCTCAGAAAATTACATAATATCAATAAACTTTAAACTATCAGGGTGCAAAGAGAGGAGCCAAAATGCTGACTCAATGTCTATTTTAGGGCAGTACAGATGGTGTAATAGTTAGCATTACTGTCTCACAGCACTGAGGTTGTGGGTTCGATTCTCACTATGGTCCTAACTGTGTAGAGTTTGTATATTCTCCATGTGCTTGCCTGGGTTTCCTCCAGATTCTCCGGTTACCTTCAGCACTCCAAAAATATGCTAGTAGGTTAATTGGTTCCCAACAAAAATTAACCCTAGTGTGTGTGTATATATGGTAGAGAATATAGATTATAAACTCCACTGATGTAAAATGGACAAACATTTTCTTTAGCACTTTGGAATATGTGTGTGCTATATAAATAACTGGTAATAAATATATAAAACAATATTTTACACATTAATAAACCGGCCCATGCATTTTCATTAAGCGTAGTGCTTTTTCAAATGCCTGATGTGCCACCCAGCACAACTTCTCCGGAATGGCTGAATTAACTAACTTTTTTCAGGATATGAAAGGTGCTGAATTAAACTAAACCTGCCTGTCACCTTTTTAAGAATAACACTAACCAGAACAACAACCAAATCTGGTAAAGGTAGAAGGGAATGCTCACTCTTCCCAACTTAACTTCCTTCCTAACTTTATCTAAGACCACTTCAGGTAACTCAAAGGCTGATTTCAAATTCCTAGTGTTACGGACACAAATTTCCCAACAATGGCAACCTAAAACCATCCCTAAACACTGTAATCAAACAATCTACCACCTCTCTGTCAAGATACCAGGAGAGCCATTTTAACATGTTCTTCAAATTAACTGTTGATATGGTTTTACTTAGGGTGCCCTCTATGCCTGGCACAGTCTTTGCCTGAGAGTGTTGTCATCGATCTCCCAACCCACAATGGGCATAGGAGTTTCAAATTCTACAAGAGGAACCCCTCTATTGAATGATTAAATCCCGACGCCGGAAGGCCAGCAGATGAAGGTCCCGACTAGAGTAAATAAGTACCCTAACCCTCCCCTTTCCCCCCCTAACCCTCCCTTAGTGGTGCCTATCCCTAACCTCCCTCCCCTAGTGCCTAACCCTAACCTCCCCCCAGGGGTGCCTAAACCTAACCCTCCCTCCCCACACCCTTAACTTAACCCTCCCGGGGGGTGTCTAAATTCAGGTCTTCCAAAATAAATGCTGCTACACCTCAAACCCCTTGCTAATTAGCACCACTCCTGGATGCCTGTGATCCTTTTGGTTGATCCTCTGCACTTCTCTGATGCCTGTGACATGGCAGTTAGGAGCTGATTGGCTGGTACTTTACCTCTGTTCACTTTATCTCCATCCAAAGCTTAGTAAATAGACCCCTATGAGTGGGGCAAGAGGGCAACTAGCAGGCCTTATTATTAGGGGTGTGCACCGGCCACTTTTCGTGTTTTGTGTTTTGGTTTTGGATCTGGATCTTTCTTCGTGTTTTGGATCTGGATTGGTTTTGCCAAAACCACCCTTCCGTGTTTTGGGTTCTGGGTTTTGTGTTTTGGATCTGTATTTTTTTGAAAAAAAGCATAAAAACAGCTAAAATCACAGAATTTGTAGGTTTTTCTGCTCCTATGCTATTATTAACCTCAATAACCTTAATTTCCACTCATTTCCAGTCTATTCTGAATACCTCACACCTCACAATAGTGTTTTTATGTCCAAAAGCTTGCACCGAGGTAGCTGGATGACTATGCTAAGCGACACGAGTGGGCGGCACAAACACGTGACCCATCTAGGCGTGAAACTGCAGTGGCAGAAAGGATGGCATTGAAAAACTAGGCCCCAAACTGTACATAATGCAAAGAAAAAAAAGAGGTGCAAGATGGAATTGTCCTTGGGCCCTCCCACCCACCCTTATGTTGTATAAACAGGACATGCACACTTTAACAAACCAATCATTTCAGCGCCAGGGTCTGCCACACAACTGTGGCTGAAATGATTGGTTCGTTTGGGCCCCCACAAAATAAGCTGGCAATTAATCTGTCCCTGCACAAACTGGCTCTACGGAGGCAAGAAGTCGTCCTCATCCTCCTCATCCACAGATTCCTCACCCTCTTCAGTGTTATGTACATCCTCATCCTCACAGAGTATTAATTCGTCCCTGCTGGAACCACAGGTCCCTCTGTACGTTCTGGAGGCTGGTCTCCCTGGAAGAGTTGATCATTCATTTTATGAACATCATCTTCTCCACATTTTGTGGAAGCAACCTCCTACGCCTTTCGCTAACAAGGTTCCCGGCTGCACTAAACACTCTTTCGGAGTACACACTGGAGGGGGGGCAACTCAGGTAAAATAGAGCCAGTTTGTACAGGGACCTCCAAATTGCTTCTTTTTCCTGCCAGTACAGGTACGGACTGTCTGACATGCCTACTTGGATGCTGTCACCGATGTAATCCTTTAACAGACAGACGCACGCTTGTCGCTGCTGCTTTGAGGATTCAAGTGCGGCTACAGCCCACACAATTCACAAAGACAGAAAAAAAAAAAGAATATTTTTATTGTTTGTGGAGCACACTTTGAGGGTGTCACCACCCTTTAACAGACAGACGCACGCTTGTCGCTGCTGCTTTGAGGATGCAAGTGTGGCTACATCGCATACAAGTCACAAACACATTAAAAAATTTTTTTTGATTTTTTGGAGCACTTTGAGAGTTACAACACCCTTTAACAGACAGACCCACGCTTGTCGCTGCTGCTTTGAGGATGCAAGTGCGGCTACAGCCCACACAATTCACAAAGACAGAAAAAAAAAGAACAATATTTTAATTGTTTGTGTAGCACACTTTGAGGGTGTCACCACCCTTTAACAGACAGACGCACGCTTGTCGCTGCTGCTTTAAGGATGCAGGTGCGGCTACAGCCCACACATTTCACAAAGACCGAAAAAAAAAGAACAATATTTTAATTGTTTGTGTAGCACACTGTGAGGGTGTCACCACCCTTTAACAGACAGACGCACGCTTGTCGCTGCTGCTTTAAGGATGCAGGTGCGGCTACAGCCCACACAATTCACAAAGACAGAAAAAAGAATATTTTTATTGTTTGTGTAGCACACTTTGAGGGTGTCACCACCCTTTAACAGACAGACGCACGCTTGTCGCTGCTGCTTTGAGGATGCAAGTGTGGCTACATCGCACACAAGTCACAAACACATTAAAAAAAAATTTTTGATTTTTTGGAGCACTTTGAGAGTTACAACACCCTTTAACAGACAGACGCACGCTTGTCGCTGCTGCTTTGAGGATGCAAGTGCGGCTACAGCCCACACAATTCACAAAGACAGAAAAAAAAAGAACAATATTTTAATTGTTTGTGTAGCACACTTTGAGGGTGTCACCACCCTTTAACAGACAGACGCACGCTTGTCGCTGCTGCTTTAAGGATGCAGGTGCGGCTACAGCCCACACATTTCACAAAGACCGAAAAAAAAAGAACAATATTTTAATTGTTTGTGTAGCACACTGTGAGGGTGTCACCACCCTTTAACAGACAGACGCACGCTTGTCGCTGCTGCTTTAAGGATGCAGGTGCGGCTACAGCCCACACAATTCACAAAGACAGAAAAAAGAATATTTTTATTGTTTGTGTAGCACACTTTGAGGGTGTCACCACCCTTTAACAGACAGACGCACGCTTGTCGCTGCTGCTTTGAGGATGCAAGTGTGGCTACATCGCACACAAGTCACAAACACATTAAAACATTTTTTTTGATTTTTTGGAGCACTTTGAGAGTTACAACACCCTTTAACAGACAGACGCACGCTTGTCGCTGCTGCTTTGAGGATGCAAGTGCGGCTACAGCCCACACAATTCACAAAGACAGAAAAAAAAAGAACAATATTTTAATTGTTTGTGTAGCACACTTTGAGGGTGTCACCACCCTTTAACAGACAGACGCACGCTTGTCGCTGCTGCTTTAAGGATGCAGGTGCGGCTACAGCCCACACATTTCACAAAGACAGAAAAAAAAAGAACAATATTTTAATTGTTTGTGTAGCACACTTTGAGGGTGTCACCACCCTTTAACAGACAGACGCACGCTTGTCGCTGCTGCTTTGAGGATGCAGGTGGAATCTAGACGGGATTTGGAACCGAGGACACACTACCTCCATCAATTGTCTAAATCCCACTGCACTAATGTCGGATACCGGACGCACGTCTAACACCAACATAGCAGTCAAGGCCTCAGTTATACGTTTTGCTTCAGGATGACTGCTGTCGTACTTCATCCTCATCGCTAGGGACTGTTGGAGGGTCAATTATTTAGTAAAAGTAGTGATGTTCCTACTTCCTCTCTGGGATGATGAACAACTCCCAGCAGCAGCAACAGCACTAGTAGGAAGTGGTTCTTGATCTTTCCCTATTTTATTTTTATCAGAGAAAGTTTGGTCCTCCATTTATGTTATATTGATATATATACGTGCGGCTAAAGCGCACACAAACACAGAAAATATTTTTTTATTTTTGCTGGAGAGTAGTGCACTTTGTGGGTTACACCACCCTTTAAGAAATGAGCCAGCCGGCTCTTTACTTATGGGACACAGGCGCACGCTTGGCGCTGCTCCTTTGTTGATGCACGTGCAGCCACAGTGCACACAAGTCACAAACACAGAAAATATATATTTTTTTGGTTTGGAGTGTACTTTGGGGGTTACAGAACCCTTTAACGGTCAAGCCAGCCGGCCCTTTACTTATGACACAGGCGCACGCTTGGCACTACTTTGTTGATGCACGTGCGGCTACTGCGCACACAATTCACAAACATAGAAAATAATTTTTTTTTTGGTTTGGACTGGAGTGTACTTTCGGGGGTTACAGCACCCTTTAACGGTCAAGCCAGCCGGCCCTTTACTTATGACACAGGCGCACACTTGGCACTACTTTGTTGATGCACGTGCGGCTACTGCGCACACAATTCACAAACACAGAAAATAATTTTTTTTTTGGTTTGGACTGGAGTGTACTTTCGGGGGTTACAGCACCCTTTAACGGTCAAGCCAGCCGGCCCTTTACTTATGACACAGGCGCACACTTGGCACTACTTTGTTGATGCACGTGCGGCTACTGCGCACACAATTCACAAACACAGAAAATAATTTTTTTTCGGTTTGGACTGGAGTGTACTTTGGGGGTTACAGCACCCTTTAACGGTCAAGCCAGCCGGCCCTTTACTTATGACACAGGCGCACGCTTGGCACTACTTTGTTGATGCACGTGCGGCTACTGCGCACACAATTCACAAACACAGAAAATAATTTTTTTTTTGGTTTGGACTGGAGTGTACTTTCGGGGGTTACAGCACCCTTTAACGGTCAAGCCAGCCGGCCCTTTACTTATGACACAGGCGCACGCTTGGCACTACTTTGTTGATGCACGTGCGGCTACTGCGCACACAATTCACAAACACAGAAAATAAATTTTTTTTTGGTTTGGACTGGAGTGTACTTTGGGGGTTACAGCACCCTTTAACGGTCAAGCCAGCTGGCCCTTTACTTATGACACAGGCGCACGCTTGGCACTACTTTGTTGATGCACATGCGGCTACTGCGCACACAATTCACAAACACAGAAAATAATTTTTTTTTTGGTTTGGACTGGAGTGTACTTTGGGGGTTACAGCACCCTTTAACGGTCAAGCCAGCCGGCCCTTTACTTATGACACAGGCGCACGCTTGGCACTACTTTGTTGATGCACGTGCGGCTACTGCGCACACAATTCACAAACACAGAAAATATTTTTTTTTTTGGTTTGGACTGGAGTGTACTTTCGGGGGTTACAGCACCCTTAACGGTCAAGCCAGCCGGCCCTTTACTTATGACACAGGCGCACGCTTGGCACTACTTTGTTGATGCACGTGCGGCTACTGCGCACACAATTCACAAACACAGAAAATAATTTTTTTTTTGGTTTGGACTGGAGTGTACTTTCGGGGGTTACAGCACCCTTAACGGTCAAGCCAGCCGGCCCTTTACTTATGACACAGGCGCACGCTTGGCACTACTTTGTTGATGCACGTGCGGCTACTGCGCACACAATTCACAAACACAGAAAATATTTTTTTTTTTGGTTTGGACTGGAGTGTACTTTCGGGGGTTACAGCACCCTTAACGGTCAAGCCAGCCGGCCCTTTACTTATGACACAGGCGCACGCTTGGCACTACTTTGTTGATGCACGTGCGGCTACTGCGCACACAATTCACAAACACAGAAAATATTTTTTTTTTGGTTTGGACTGGAGTGTACTTTTGGGGGTTACAGCACCCTTTAACGGTCAAGCCAGCCGGCCCTTTACTTATGACACAGGCGCACGCTTGGCACTACTTTGTTGATGCACGTGCGGCTACTGCGCACACAATTCACAAACACAGAAAATATATTATTTTTTTAGCACTTGGGGGGAGCACCCCTGTTGGACAGAGCACCCCCTGGACAACACTACAGCACCTCTTTAGGACTGGGACACTGCACAGGACTTTGGAGTGGACACAGCCCCTATGGAGAACTGACTGCACAACACAGTCCAGCCAGCCCCTATGGACTTTGAAGTAGTGGACACAGCCCCTATTAACAACAGCAGCACAGCACAACACAGCCAGCCCCTATGGACTTTGAAGTAGTGGACAACAGCAGCACTACACTACACTACACAGCCCTAACTCCCACCCTCCCTCTTCACTGTCCACAGCCGAGTGAGAAAATGGCGCCGACGTGGGTACCTTATATAGGATCCAAAACCCGCGAGACTCGGAAGGCGGGATGATGACGTTTTGCCTCGATTTCAGATCCGAATCAGGCGGGAAAAGTCAAGCCTGATTCGGATCGGACTCGGATCGGGGGGGCTCGGGGGGGTTCGGATTTCAGAAATCCGAACCCGCTCACCCCTACTTATTATATGGCCCAGCTGTAACTGTGCCGTCGGCACCGGCATTTCTGCTCGCCCCTCCTGAGGAAGCAAGCAGAAAGGTGTGAAAAATCAATGGTTTGGGCACCCAAAAGGCAGTTTTGGTGCACCAACCAGGACTTCAGATGGAGTAAGCTGCTATACATGATAATTAATTGTCGCCCAAAACAATTGAATTGCTACATTGGTCGCCCATTAATTATTGCGGTGCCCAACACAATTGAAGATTCCAAGATACAGAATCCTCTCAGTCCAATTCTTATATAACCTCCTCAACCTTAACCAAGACAAACACCACTCCGTGCAACCCTATTGGCTAATGTAACATCCATAACTACCCAGCAACTTACAATTAACCCTAACACTGCAAGCTAATCTCAGGACAATTAATGATGAAAATCCTTGGCGTTTAATTCCCCTCATGTCTATGGTATGTTTGTCACAATGGAGTTGATATAAAATCGAAAAGACTAAGTACAACACTGCGTGGTGGGATGCATGGTGCGGCTCACTTGTACCGGTCCTCTGTCTTTTGCCTTTTTTCCCATTCACACATTACTGGTGCATGCAATGCCAGCAGCACTGTCCAGGGTATAAGGCCCCCGGAATCATTTGGTCTGGCCCTCAGACCTTTTTTCTGCAAGCCTCATCTGGCTGCAGGGTGCCTAGAATGGCACCCTGCAGCCTGAATCTATGCAGCAGTGCCATCTGGGCCATCTTTAGGATGCTTCAGACGGTCACACCACTGCCAATACAGCTTTCAGGAGCATCCTCAGGATGCTACAGGCATTGCTACAATCACCTGCGATTGTGGCCCGCCCCTGTGTGACATCACATGGAGGGGTCGTGGCCTGCATCGGGCACGTGAATAATGTTATATATATCAAAATGGCCCTCGGCAGTAAAAAGGTTCCCCACCCCTGGTCTAGATGGTTAAATCAAAATGACTGAGGTACTAATTAACCCACCTGTGCTCAAGCATAGAAATCCTTAAAATATGGACTGCAATGGTGGAATTTGGGAACCTTTGGGTTATGCTATAAAAAGTTAGAAAGAATTGCTGATTATAAATATATATATATATACATGTGTATATATATATATATATATCTACTATATAAAAGCAAAAAAAATTGTCCTTCTGTCTTTCTATACAAATCCACAGTTTACAAGCCACGATCGTGAAATTTTACATACTGTACGAGCGTATTAAAACACGGCGGAGGGAACTAAAAAAATTGAAATTAAACTAATTTCTGTTAATTTTTAATTAATGAAAAACCACCATTTTTGCATAGCATTCGCCCTCTACAGGTCAGGTACGGAATTACAAAAGGATTTAGCTTATCTACTATTTTTTCTTTTCTATCTTCTCTACTAAATCAAAATTAATTACTGTTAATTTGTATTTAATTATAAACCAACATTTTTGCATAACATTCAACCCTCTACAGGTCAGGTATGGAAATAGAAAAGGATTTAGCTTATCTATTATTTTTTCTTTTCTATCTTTTCTACTATATAAAAGCGAAAATGTGTCCTTCTGTACTTCTGTTTTTCTATACAAATCCATAGTTTACAAGCAAACATCGTGACATTTTCCATACGAGTGTATTAAAACACAGCGGAGGCAACTAAAAAAAATTTAAATGGAAATTAATTACTGTTCATTTTTAGTTAATTATAAAACACAATTTTTGCTGGACACTCATTATGGGGCCTCACGGCATATGGGTAGTGCCTCGGAGCAAGCATTTTGTGTTGTCATGTTTTGTCATGATCTTAGTGTTTATTATCGAAGAGAACTTTAACAGGCTTTGCCAGCATTCTCAGCTCTCTAACTATACCAAATTATGCAACAACATTCACTTCTTTCTTCCAACTGTGTCAAAATGATGACTTTGCAAGGACCTTGCTGCACTGTGAGCTGCCAAAATATTACTCATGGAATGCTTCTCCAAAAGTTTTTCTGCGTAGAAAGCAGGGAGTCGCTGTAAATGGTCATCCTGGTATCAGAGCAAAAGAAGCTCTTGACCGTGTTTACACTGTACATCATACAAATTTTGAATGCTTCTATCTCCGAAGTTTGCTTTACACCGTTACAGGTCCTACTTCTTTCGAAGACCTTAGGACTGTTGATGGGGAAGTTTGTCACAGTTTTCGTGAGGCCTGCCTAAGGAGAGGTTGGTTGGAGGATGATGTGTAAACAAACATTCTGATAAATCCTGGGCAACGCCAGATACTCCAGCTAATATATATATATATATATATATATATATATATATATATATATAAAAATTGTGACAGGGACAGCATGCTTTCACATGAGTTTAATGTGGAGCATCAGGTTTGTACAGAGATGGAGCAGTTAACAGCATGGTAATGACATCCAGTCCAGGTTTTCCTGGGATCAGCTGTAAGCCACAAAGCAAGGCTAATTAGCAGCACCTGTTATCTGGCTTTAAGTTGTGTCAGTACAAATCCAAAATGCTTCCGATGGTGAATCAGTCGCCCGGACGATAGGCTGGGGGTGTGGGATTACGATAGGAAATCATATGGATGTGTTGCCAACTTGCTTATGAACTGAAAACTGCCATGCTGTGAAGTATTTGCTGTCCGAAGCTTACCTGATGCTGTTTACCTGCCTGAAAATAGAAGAACTGCTTGAACCTTTTAATCCAGCATATATGATTCTTTTCACCTTTGGCGCCCAAACAGGGACACATTGCTGAATGCTGCTACATGGCAAACGGAACCTAAAGTACAGTTAAGTAAGCTGGCAGTTTTCACAGCTTGTGCAAAATAGTTTTTTTATGCATGTGGCTTGAAGCCAGATATATTGTTTGTATGTTTATCTATGGTGAAGCGGCCATTGCGATAAAACTGTATGCAACTGTACTGTAACTTGCTCTAGTTTAAACTGGCACACCAAAGAGAGTTTATAAGGCCTCCTAAGATTGTCCATTATGGGATAAAGCAGTGTGGAATGGAGGAGCTTTTGAAAAGTTTTGCTGAACTAGCAGCAGGGTAGCAAGCATAGGTGCAAGGACAGCAAACTTTGATTCAGGGTCAACAGACTCAAATTCAGTTATTACATGTGGAATTAACTGAAATGAGGAAAAGTGGGCATGAGCGAGAGATGATACAGAAGCTTACCCCATCTGATGACGTTGAAGCTTTTCTGTGCACCTTTGAGTGTACTGCTGTACTTTTAAAATGGCCCAAGGAGGAGTGGGCTGCCAAACTTGCTCCGTGAATGGTACCTGACTCTTGGGAAAGTGAGTAAAGCCAAGCAGAGGTTCCAGCTGGTGCCTAATCCTAGAACCCAAGTCTTAGTTGTTAAATCAAACAACCCACCTCCCGCTGTGTGTTTTGATTGCGGCCCAAAGCAGGGTGAGCCGATGGACTGCAGTGCTCAAAAAACAAGTCGACCTGTGGACCCAGCGGAAACCACCTTGTTTAGTTTGATGGTGCGAGTGGAAGGCTGGGAGATCTGGACCTTAGTGGATACTGGCAATGAATTAACTGGAGCTCGACTGGATAACAGGAGACAATGTCAGAACCGGAAACATGAATACTCTATCACTGGCATCGGAGCAGCATTCGCACCTAGAAGAAATAGATGCAGAAGCCAATCCAGAGTATTCCCGGAATGATGGACAGGAGATAGGATGAGTCTAGTGAATGCTCGCCCGGCGTTCGTCTTGCACTGCATTCGCAGTGCGGCGGCTTGTGACAGCAGCACCATTATCAATTGTTTGGTTGTACGGGTTAGCACTAGGTGAAAAAATGCCATATGGGCGTATGTGGTGGCTTCTGTGAATGCAGAGGGTCCAGTTAGGTGTACCATGGACATTTGTAAAAAGCGACCCTCAGACATCAAAAGGAGAGTGAAGCAGAAGATGTCTGATGAGGCCAAATCAGCTACTGGTACAGGTGGTGGCTCCCCCTATATTGCCACCTACCTGGAATATGAAGAGCCAATGAAGGCATTGATTCTGCCTGAAGTTGTGCATAGGACATATGTGCGTGACACAGATCGTCCTAGGCAGCCTGGAAATTATTTTTATTTCATGTAGTATTCAATTAGTTTCGCACCCGCGATACTTTTTCGCATGCCGTACTTTTCAACGACATTGCATGTTCTGGCCGCGAAAACTTTCCATGCACACCCCAGCTATTCGCCGTATTAAATTCCAAAACACGTGAAAACGAAACCCGGGGAATGTGAACCAGGCGAAAAGAGCTGTCAGAATTGGGCAAATCAGCCTGACACCCCAAAAAATATGCACTAACACTGGGGATCAATGTACATGCCCCCGAATAGCCCTAATCAAGCTGTTTGGGGTACTTAAGTTGGGGACAATTTCTTCTAATTAGCATCTTTACACAAGTGGTGAAGAATAGCATTAAGCAGTATTTATTGGTGAAAATAAGTAGTCCTGTCAAATTTTGGGTACCTGAAAATGGGTGCAAGCATGGTTTAAACTTTAAAGTCGCTAAAGTTACGATTTTTAAATCATACAAAATGCACCTTAAGCAAGCGCCTGCAATCAAAATAACACCTCCCCCATACTTGCAGACCCCACAAAAGTCTAATTCTGTTTGTACCTCCACTTTGTACTTTTTCACCCCCATTTTCAAAGTGCTTTTTTGTGGTGTTCCAAAAAGGTGTTTTTTTACACAGTTATCCTTTGGGGGGCTGTACCAAGGGTGCTGAGTTGTTTCCCCACCTTTGCACCCCAAAATAGTAATTTAGCAATTTTTTTCTCCACCTATTAAGAAGCGTATCTTTTTCGCCTATTACATTGCATTGCATTTTCGTGTACGCAAAAAGTGTTTCTATTTGAATACGGAGATGTTTCCGCATGGCGAAAAGTCGCAATCGGCGATACTTTTTCAAGGATTCCAACTTTTCTCGGCTAATTGAATACAGCCCAAATACGGAGGTAAGTTTCCGACAGGCGAAAAGGCGTGATCCACTATACTTTGCCCCGGATCTCGGCTTTCGAGCCTAATATGTTCTAAATGGACATGTAGATTATTTATGATTAATTTATTAAACAATGTTACAAATACTTTAGCCTGAAGTTGCTTCTGCATGACTTATGTTTTTCTTTAAATTATGCATGCCAACACATTCCTGATTTAGCAAATATAATTTTAACATACATTTTAATTGATTATTTTATAAATATAACTACTTCTTAATGTGATTATAGTATTTCACCTTGTTTTTTGTGGTTCAAGTATTTCTTATTATTATTTAAAAGGTGAATTCATTTTTTCAAAACATCTAATTACAGCCAAAAAAACTACCAAACAGAGGCGTGCACGTCCACTAGCAAATGAGCCTGATGATGAAAGACCTGGTAATTTTCTTTAAAAATGGAAATGGTGTAACCCAGTAAACATATTGCATCATGTAACAGGTGTATTTTCCCTTAAAAATACAGGTACATCTTCGGAATGTCCAAATCACCCACGGACATCAAGAAGATCCCCAGCAAGGGCCCCGCAGTCAGTGGTTGAAGCTGTAGTGACTGAGCCACTCCACTCCCAGCAGCCTCTTGGTGAGTATGTTTTTTTTGTGTTTAAAATAGCAGTATTGGTAATCAGATACACACACACAACCAATCGCCTTGCTATTTTTCAACAAACATGATCAAAAGGCTTTTGGCCAAGCAATTACATTGTGCAAATAATGTAAAGCTATGTGTCTAAATGTATGCATTGAGAAATGTTGTTAAATAGTTAAAACATTTCTTTAAAGAGCCTGCTGTAATTTTTCAAGGACACTTTGAGTCAGTTTTAATGCAATGCCACAATTGTAATTATAGTTTGAATATACAAAACAAACACATGGATCAGCCATAATCAACACACATCAACCTAAATGAAAATCTGCGACCTTACAGTATTACATTTTACCGATACTACATCTTGCCTAATTAAACTTATTATTTTGACTTCTTAATGTTTTTTTTGGATTATAACAAATACTTTAATACCCCAAAAATATTTTAAAGACTGTAAATTCACAAATGTCATTTCCATGTGTTTTTAATTTTTTGGCACTATTAGGTCACTCTTCAATGTTAACAGAATAAAAATGAATATTTAAAAGTTCAAATTAAAAACTTACAAATTTTTTACCCTTTAGAGGCCGAAACGGATAACCTGCCTGCAACTCATTCTCCAGACATCCAGGAGGATCCAATTAGTGAAAAGACATTTAACTTAGCTTTGGAACCTGTGTCACATGTTCCTAATACTCCTCCAAATGTGCCAACACCCCCACCACAAGAAATGACTAACCTTTCGGACCTTCCTCAAAGTCGTGAGGATCAGTTTTGGGCCACATGGTCCCAACATCAGAGCCAACAAATAGATTGGTATGCAGCCGGGAAGCCGGCTGACTTAATCGTGACAGCCGGCTTCCCGACTGCTTAATCCCGGGGAGAGTTAAATGACAGGCGTCTAAACCTAGACGCCTGTCATTTTGCTGACGCCGGGAGACCAGCGCCCGGCATCCCGATCAAAGTGAAGCCGGGTGCCGAGCGCGGACAGCCGCGGGGGGGGGTAGAGGGTTAGGTTTAGGGCTCCCAGGGAGGACTTAGTGTTAGGCACCCCCCGGGAGGTTAGGGTTAGGCTAGGGGGAGGGAGGGAGGGTTAGGGTTAGGCACCCCCTGGGGGGATTTAGGGTTAGGCACCCCCCGGGGGACTTAGGTTTAGGCGGCGGGGAAGGGGGATTAGGTTTAGGCACTTAGAGGGGGGATTAAGGTTAGGCACTGGGGGAAGGTTAGGGTTAGGCACCCCTAAGGGAGGGTTAAGAGGTAGAATAGGTTAGTGAATACTTACTTGGGGACGATCGGGATTTTCATCCTTTTCGGCCTGCCGCTGTTGGGATTTTAACCACCGGCATGGGGTCATACCGATTAGATTAGATTGCCTACAAACACAAATCACATTGCTGCTCAAACCAAAAGCACACAACTTGTCAACAGAAATGTTAGCACATTATCAACTGAGATAACCCGGCTGGGTAACACACTTGATTTAATGAGGGGGGACAACCTTAGGTTCCATGACTCATTTATTAAGCTTTTGGAAGACAACCAACGCTTCCATCAGGCATACCTAAATAAGATGAAAACCAAAACAACCAACCAACAGACCCTCATTGCTCATTATCAAGGCCAAATTGCTGCAGTAAGTGATTTAAATTCTACAATTTCACAACTAGGTAACCAAATCCTGAGACCCCTCCCTGACACATCATCCAGTACATCAGCTGGCACGGCCCCTAAAAACATACCTGTTGTAACTCCTGTAAGGCGTGCACTGCGTAGACGAGCAGACCAAGCGTCCCATCCACCATCTTCCAAATCCTCTAGGGGTCGGCAGTGATGTTTTTTGGAGGTAAAACAAACATTACAATTTTGTAAAAAGTAAAAACTTAATTTCTTGCTTTTTATACCCATACTTCTGAAAACCTTCATTAATGCAGTTGAACAGCTGATTGGGCTGTGTTACATTGTTTACCTTGGTATGTTTAAAATATCATTAATGTACCATTTATGTTTGGCTATTTTGCATTCTATTTTTTTTTTAATGGTTTAAAAAACATGTACAACATGTTTATTTTGATAATGCTTTACAAAATCTGACCAAACATTGCAGTGTACCCTGAGTTTGTATGTTTAATCTATATGTTTACACAGACTTCCTTGATTGTCTCTTCTTTAAAAGTGTCAGTAAAGTTGTTGTTCCAAGCAAAATGAAGATGTCCTTTACTTACTGTTGATTGAAGAAGATGTTTGTTTTTGTTTTTTAAATTTAGTTTCTAAAACTAAGGGGCATATTCAATTAGGACTTTTCGCCGACATCACTGGTTTTCCATGCAAAAAAAATATCGAGCTCATCCCCGCTTATCCCCGTATTCAATTAGGAATCAGCGAAAACAGGACCCGGCGAAATGCAAACAGACGAAAAGTGTTGTCAGATTTAGGGAAATCAGCTTGACACCCCCCAAAAGTTGCACTGACATTGGGGATCACTATAGATACCCCCGAATAGGCCTGCTGAAGGTATTTGGGATACTTAAATGTTCTCAATAGCTGATAATTAGAGTATTTGCAGAAGTGGTGAAGAACAGCATTTAGCAGGTTTTTTTAGCAGCAAATAAGTAGTCCCAGAAAATTTGGGGTACACGGAAATGGGTGCAAGCATATTTTAAAGTTGCTAAAGTGAAGTTTTAAAAACATAAAAAATCCACCTGCTGCAACCACCTGCAATCTTAAAAACACCTGGGGCATACTTGGGGGGCGCCCTGGAGTCTATTTCGCTACTTTTTAAGTTTGTCCCCCAACTTTGGACTTTTTCATCCCCAAAGTAAAAGTACTTCTTTGGGGTGATCTAAAGTGTTTTTTAAACTTTTTTTTGACGCAGAAAACGGCTTTTCGCACCTAATTGATTACGGCCCTAAATATTAATGTTTAAATTGCATAAAAAACTATCATTTTTCAAAAAACAAACACATAGAGATGTGTATCATAGCAAACAAGATTTAGATCAATGTAATTGCTTTGCATTGTACAAATTTACATCCTAAAAAGTTAGGTGAAAATATGTAGCTTTATTCTTTAATTTACAATTATATTAAAAAAAACAATAACTCAGCTTTATGCAAAGCATAACAATACACATAAATAAATTAAATTTAACTGACACCTAAAGTGTTGGTGGATAACGTTCTGCCTTATGTGTCTCCTGAGTCTGTACTACAATTGTCGCCTGCAACAAACAAATCCACTACCTGCTCACTGTCTATTACATAATCATGTGTTTGTTGGTGACGCAAACACAGATAATGTAATAGACAGCAGCTGAGCACAATGTCCCATTTTATTATTGGTTTGTAAAGCCAAATGGCCACAGAACTGTCAAGACAGCGGAACCTAGTTTTTAGTAGTCCTAAAAACCTTTCAATCAATGCTCTAGTGCCCTTATGTGCTCAATTATATTTGGCCTCTGCAGGGGATTCTGGAAGCAACAGCCATACCCAGAGTGCCCTTAAAATGATCAACACAAAAACTTTTTATAGTCCTTTTTGTTGGTTTTAGTTAAAAAATAGTGTATTGTGTGATTCAAAATAACACTACAAACATCTCACCCAGTAGCCATCCCTCCACCATTTCTCTGGCCAAAAATTTGACATGAAGGGCTGACTGACTGAGGATAACAGTCATGACATGCACTAGGGTAACCCACCACAACACTCATTGCTTTCATGCTTGCATCACAAACCACCTGCACATTAGTCGAATGCTGGTGGCCATTAAGATATACATGGCCACACACCCTAGGTGGTCTCAGCCCAATGTGTGTGCAGTCAATTGCACCCAGCACATATGACATGGCTGCAACGCACCAAAAGGATACCCTGACTGCATGCCACTGTGACTCCTGGCTAGGGAAACAGATAACGTCAACAACCAAAGTCTGCAATTATCACAAAACCAGTGTCAGGTAGCGAGAAAAGGTGGACTATGAGATACCTTGGCCTACCAGTGACAGACCGAAAATTGTAATTAGCCAGAAAGTGCAATACAGTCAGGAGTTTATGCAGCCCTGAAATAGAGCGTGAGTGTGCAGTCTCAGGGTATAGATCTAGGTTGCCAAGGTCATACAGATGTAATATTATTACAATTGATCATGAACATCAGCATGACCTCAGCATCGACCAATGCATTATGGTTCAAATGGCCTATAAAAAACCAAGGCCTGCGCAACCTCTGCGGAACCTGCAAAACCTGCTAACCTTGTTCAGTTTCTTGCTCCTGGGTTCTTTCAGCCTGGCAGTAGAGTCTCAGAAACCAAACAGCACCCGGCATCCAAGCCATGCTCCAGAATTCAGCCATGATGTATTCAGAGGATGGTATGCAGCTGGTTCATCCACTTTTGTAACCATAAGAATTGTGTGCAGAGTTTTCTCAAGTAGTTACACATGCGGAACACGATGGACGAAAGCTGTTTTTTTATATTAAAAATGGATTAACCAATCCTCCACGGGGTTCAGTCCCTTCGAACTCCTCTATGGGAGGCAACCTAGAGGGATTTTAGATGTGTTAAAGGAGGGGTGGGGGCAACAGTCATGCCAAGATCCTAATATCGTTCAGTTTATGTCCCAATTGTATGGCCGGTTAAGGCAGATTGCGGCACTACTGAACGAATATATGGACAGAGCTCAACAGCGTCATAAATGCAATTACGACATTGCCACAGTTTACCGGTCTTTCAAACTGGGAGACAAGGTACTTGTGCTTGTGCCTACTACTGAAAGAAAATTGTATGCTCAATGGGAAGGCCCTTATGAGATCATAGAGGTGGTGGAACCTGTAAACTACAGGGTACGACAGGAGGGTAGAAGGAAGGAGGTACAAATTTACCATGTAAACCTATTAAAAACTTGGAAAGAAAGTGCCAGTCAGCTCTCTTTAGTGGCAAAGAAAACCCCAGACTGTCAGGTACCCATTGAGGTCACTCTCAGTCTTAGCCAAAAACAGGAAGTGGTGAGCTTAGTAGCATGAAACAGAGATGTATTCTCTGCTATTCTGGGAAAGACCCAAATCATACAGCATGATATTGTTACTCCTGATAATCAAGCAGAGACCCATACCTGAGGCAAAACGGGTAAAACAAGAGGTGGAGGAGATTCTGCACTTAGGGGTCATAGATGAGTCAAATAGTGAATGGAATAATCCCATTTTCTCTTTTACTAATCCTTCAGGAGCTTTAAGATTCTGTAATGACTTTTGCAAGTTAAATAAAGTCTCTCAGTTTGATTCCTACCCTATGCCACGGATTGATCAGCTGGTGGAGATTCTAGCAAAAAGACAGTGTCTCACCACTCTTGATTTGACAAAAGGGTATTGGCAGATTCCTTTGACTGAAGTAGCTAAAGCAAAAACAGCCTTCTCTACATCAGAGGGCTTGTTCCAGTAAAAAATTCTGCCTTTTGGGTTGCATGGAACCCCGGCAACTTTCCAGAGGACTATGAATAAGTTATTTTTGGCCCCACAGGGAGTATGCAGCTGCATATTTAGATGACATAGTCAATTTTAGCTCTGACTGATAGTCACACCTTCCAAGGGTAGAGGCAGTGTTACAGTCTTTATGGGCACATAAGTTTACCACTAACCCTGAGAAATGTGCCATTGGAATGGTGGAGGCAAAATACTTGGGATATGCCGTAGGCAGAGGGCAGGTTAAACCTCAGCCCAGTAAAGAGGAAGCAGTCCTCACCTGACCTAAACCCAAATGTAAATCACAACTCAGAACATTCCTTGGTCTGGTGAGTTATTACTGCAGATTCATATACGATTTTGCCACTTGGAATCCAAACTTCAGAGCATGAACAGGTTGCAAATGATTTTTTTCTGATGTTGTGACAAATTAGGCACGGTAAGGCAATAAATAGCTCATCTGTATCTTATATCCATAGACCCACTCTCCAGTGGAATGCATCCAGGCTAGCCGTCACCAGTGCAGAGACAATGGTACTAACATACCTGGGTCATAACTAGCAGATTGTGAAGTCAACACAGAGGCCCTCACCAGGTATTCCTCAGCTCACTCTAATAGGCCAGTCTAGCTTGGCCGGTGCACAGGGAAGCAGAAATGGGACAGGGAAAGAGCCAGATACAATGCATTCTTATCTTTCTGATTGTATACTGCTGGAAAATCCAGGGCCACCAACATGTTAATGGTAGGCATTTCTTTCTTCACCAAAATAAAAGACAGACTACAAATTCACAGTGAGGGTGGTGACAATGATTCACAGCTGTAGACTCTCTATATCATAGAGGGAGCAGCAAGGAAATTTAGAGCACTGGCACAGTGTCTTTCTTTAACACTATTGGCATTAGTGAGCCATTGGTATCACTTAAAACTACTAAAATATCAGGTATGCTCCTAAAGAATGTCATCCCTGAAGAGACTTCCATCAGTTGTGAGATGCAAGACAGCCTAGAAGAATAATGATGCTTGGTTCTCACTATATTAATGCATAGACTCTAGTATATGCCCAGTTAACCTTGTTAATGGATTTGCAGACAGCAAGGTGAAAGAATTATATTTTTTGTAATACATGCAGACTCAACCCCATGTCAAAATTCTAATTTACTGTATCATTGTTTTTAATTGATGCATCCAAGCAGGAAGGATCCCTGCAAGAATCTCATTTTATATTGTATAGGCTACACCAGCGGCAGAAGCTGGCTGCGGGGAGACAGACATTAAGAACTTAGGTAGACAGCAATCCATCAGATACTGTGAAGGATGGTATGGGGATAGTCTATATGTGGGAAAGTAGCGGCAACACAAATGCAGGAATCAATCCAAAAGATGCACCTATTCCTGGAAATTAACTGTTGTGAGGTTATAATCAAGAGTTTGTCTAAATCAAAAGTGCCGAAAAAGTATGTTGGTCACGCCATAAACGGTTGTGCAATGGTGTACAATGTGACACTGCTGGCATTACTGCAGAGCTGCATGATAAGAAGAGCTGGTCCTTTTGTGATGTCAAGGCGAGTGCTTACCAGGCCACGCATAGTAGGGTGGGCATAGTGGCTCTCCTATCTTTAAATAGATGTTGGGGATGATGTAATGTTGCCCCCAAATCTATATGTGGTTACAGATCTGTGTCAGCAGTACTTATTTTGTCACAATTCACATTATTCAAAATTAAATAAAGCTTTGACTTTTTCACCACAACCAAGTCTCTTTGGAGTTGGTGATCACATTGTTTGGGTAATTCCTAATTGACAACATCTTATATATACATTTCATTGGTCTGTTTGTTCGATTATGCATTCGGACACCCCTGCACCAATTCGGATGAAACCAACGCGAGGTGGTGTAGTTGGATCCTGGGCAGGTTTTAGGGGGTTGGTGTACGCTGAGCAGAACTTTGACTCGAGGGGCCTGTTTTGAGCCTTCCACTGGATGGATTTGGATGAAAACTTCACAGAGTGCTAACATTGGATCCCAGAAGACATACTAGGGGGTTGAGGTCCCGGCTGGACCTCCTGTTGGTGTACGCTGGGCAGAACTTTGAACCGGGGAGCCTGTTGTGGGCCTTCCACTGGATGGATTTGGATGAAAACCTCACAGAGGGAAGGCAATTGGTCTGGGATGTCTAACTTAATAACCTGAAGATTTAAACCTGGGCAATGCCGGGTACTTCAGCTAGTAAGTAATATATACCTAAAGTATACACACTAGTTTCTCCTCATTTACTGCACATTTCCTTACTATTCTGCAATCACATTACCCAGTATGTATTTGGTGTATTGTTTCAAGGTTTGTTTGTGTTTATAATACAGGTTGAGTCTCCCATATCCAAATATTCCGAAATACGGAATCATTTTGGCATGACTGAGATAATGAAACCTTTGAATTTTGATGGTTCAATGTACACAAACTTTGTCTAAGGCTGTGTGTATATAAGTTGTATATGAAACATAAATTCATTTCATTTCTGTACACAAACTTTGATTGAGTCACAAAATTATTGAAAATGTATAAAATGACCTGCAGGCTGTGTGTACAAGGTGTATATAACACATCAATGCATTCTGTGTATATATTGGGATCCCATTCCCAAGATATTTCATTATGATATGCAAATATTCTAAAATATGGAATATTCCCTTATCCAAAATACCCCTGGTCCCAAGCATTTTGGATATGGGAGACTCAACCTGTACTGTATTAGTATGGTAGGTGCTACTGATATTACAGAGGTCAATTATAGACTGTGTTTATTTAGAAACAAACAAAAAGTTAAACTATATTAATACTAATTCTAGAATATTTTCATCAAGTTTGTTTTATTTTTTTAAGCATTGTATATATACAAAATACTAACATTCTACATAGGCCACTGGAGCGGCTAGAAAGCTATTTGTGCAACATTTCCATGACTGAGTAATGTATATTTTGCCCAGGGCAATAAACACCTATTAGTTTGTATGTATGAAAGACAAAACATCCCTAGGAGTTGGATAGCCTAAGACTGGCATATTGAAATAAGAAAATAATTATATATGTGACACTTTTACTATACATTTCTATGGCAAATACTTATAATAAAACAATTGAAAGATCTATGGGGGTCACTCAGACCCGGTCGTTAGCGCCGATGCGCTCGGACCGGGTCGATGGCCCCCCACAGAGCATGCGCACGACGGCGCTGGCGCCGTCGTGCACATGCGTGAGACCCGCTACGACCGACAGCGCCGGTTGTAGCGGGTCTCGATCCAAAGGGGGCGAGCTGTAAATGTTGATTGACAGCTCGCCCCGTTTGGAAGGCGGGCCGGGGGGGTGGCAGCCCAAACTGGGGCATTCCCATGGGGACGCTTACCGTTTGGGGGCGGCCCCACTGACATCACTAGTGATGTCAGTGGAGAGCTTCCGGCTCAGACAGAGCCGAAAGCTCTCCGGGGCTTACGACAAGGGAGACCCTACCCTAGGGTCTCGTCGCAAGCCCCGATGGTCGCGATGGTCTTGACCATCGCGACCATCACCTTAGGCGGTCGTAAGGCTGTGGGTGTTAACCCACAGCCTTACCACCACAAAGGAGGACGTCTTGAAAATTCAAGACGTCCTCCCCTCATTCAGACCGACCGCACGCTCTGTGCGACCGGCTCTGAATGAGGTTCTATATGTGGCTATACAGAAAAGGTGCAAATATGTCTCATTGTCCAAGTATTGACAATGATACTCTTATTTTCTAACATTAGTCACTTTTAACTCTCCTGGGGTTCAGAGCTTTGTAACATTTCTGCTATTTTGCTTTAATAAGAATTTGCAATACATGAGAACAGGTTTTATTATCTATTTATTTAGAATTATAACATAGTTTATTTGCAATTTGTGTCAACAAATGTGTAGAATATACTGTAATTAATTAATAAATCTTTACAGTATTAATAGGTGTAAATGTTTTGCCAAACCAATTAACTGTCTGTATTGTATCAGAGAATAAATGACATGCTTTTGTACATTGCTGAGGTTAATTGCACTGTACAGCCTAGCATTAATGTTTGTAAAACAGATGTGCATGTATAGATGTGGTGTAAACAAAACAGTCCCATCAAAGGAGTTAATGAAAATACACCAACAGTGGAAGATAGATTTATAAGCTTCTTCACCCGTTCTAGTCCTGTATCTCCTCCTGGGAAATTAGGGGGCTCACAATGACCTCTGTTTTTCCTATACATTTTGTAGGTGTAAAAAGCATTTGTCAGGTTTGGTTTAAAAGATGCAAGAAGCTGGAATTGGTTTCTGGATGTCCAGTGGGTTTCATATGCAGGGACAGTGCTCTCCAGATAATTGTGGATCACAGCAAGAAATTCTCTCACAAGGAACAGTCACTCAGGCGAATAAAGCAATATATAAGTTTCAAAATACAGTATATAGACTGAAGTTTGTTAATATCTGCATCAGTCATACATATATTTTACGCACTTTACTTTAATTTTTTTCCAGTATTGATGTAATATAGTGTAATTGTAATCCAGTAATTTTCCATTATGTATGAAGTTATATGCCAATATCTCCCTTGTTGCAGAGATCCATGATGATGTTCTCCTATATCCATCTGCAGATTGGTGATGAGTGAACTCATTGGAATAAATGTGAACAGATTTTTGTTGTCGATAATTGAATATTATGGAAACATTGACTGTCACGAAGGAGAAGAACAGACTGTTTAACTGCGGCCTCCCGTTTTAAAATGAATGAAAATCCAGATTAACCTTTTCATGTGCCGTAATGTATCACAAAGTTCTGAAGGCTTTTTATAGACTGCCCGCAATATCCTTAATTACTTTAAATGCATCATCAGCTGCCATCGCCATAGTAACCTGCAGGGCTTACTGGTTAAACTTTCAGCATGATATTTTAGTGAATACCCATTAACCTCATCTGGGCTGAGTTCCCTGAGATATGACAGTGCATTGTATCCCAAGTCATATAGTAATATCCTCACGAGTAAAGGGTCTGGAACGAGTTACACGCAGAATGTTGCTGTTTTCTGAAAACATTTCCTGTTTTTATCACAATGTTAAAAAAGGTTTGGTTGTCTTAAAAAAATGTATATATATTATATATATCAAAATGAGATGCAGAGAATAACAATATGCAGTAATATTCAGTGCACAGAACATCCGGTATGGAAAGCAGAGGTGGATATTCTGTGTTTTTTGGGGTCATGCTTGCTCGCTGTGCAAACACCACAACGCAGAATGGTAAAGGATCCTGAATGTACATCTGCATTTGGTGCATGTGTGCAAGGTGTTAGGCAGAGGCTGTCAGAGGGAAAGATAGGGTGGGAGGGAGAGGACAGAGGGAGGTGCATTAATTTCACTGACTGCTGCTTCTGCTCCTTGAAACACACACACACACATACAAGCATCATACAACAGCATCCACGGCCCTCATCCAAAGGTAACCCTTCATAGGAAGCATTCTCTCGTCAATCTGGGAAATCACTATTACAGAAGAGACCATTTATGGCAGTGTGCAATACAACAATGAGTTATAATAGGGGTATGATAAACTCTGCCCTGTTTTTCTAGTGCAAGATGCTTTCATCTCCAGAGGTCTATTAAATCAAAGAAACCATGATTTTGCTGCTGTATATAATTTCCAAATGGAGAAGGGTCTATTGGCTCCTTGGATCGGTTTAAGGAAGATATAAGGTGAAGGTGGTAATACCTGTGGTGTTTATTTATTGCTATTATTTATTTATTTTTTACCACGATGGGGAAGTTTGACGGAGGAGAGGAAAAAATGTGGGACTCACTGGACTTATTGGGCTGCTGCTCAGGCTGATAAGAGGATGTATAACAGAAGTGGATGCAGCGTACACAAGGAAACCTTTGATCATGTAGACCAGAAGTGTCAGCCTAGGTAAGTCCACACCATTCACATCTATTGTTCTCAGTTGTCGTACTGCTCACCGAGGGGCCTGAGACGAACACACAATAATTCTTATTCCGAAGCAGGTTAAATAAACACACTGCACTGTTTATGTGTAACATGCTCAGATATTTACTACATGTGCCAGAATAACGCTGTAAGGTTCAGGATTCACCATTTAGCAAACCAAGACATCATGCACCATAAACCATGGTGTTCTCAGACAGCTTAAATATTAATACCCTTCAGAATGGAAAAGCCAGAGTTAAGGCAATTAAAGGAACCTGAGGTTTAATCCACACAGTCATTCACTGAATTATATCTACTGCATTGCTGAAATCTTGAAATATTAGTTTAGGCTTTGTCTGACCCAGTTTTCACTGCTCGCGAATGTTTTTATATACTCTCATACAAGGAGCTGTTACCGAATCTGTGCATTGTTCCAGTGTGATCCTTGACCTCTCTTATGTCAGGTTTATTACACAAAACTCACTTATATTACACCAATGCATATAGTCACAGTTTTACACTGCAAGATACAACACATTGCCAGAAGGATGTATGTAACTGACAGCCGATGTTTACAAAAGCACATTTTCAGGGATTTCTCTGTTGCTCTGTAACTATGTTCTGCATAGTGTCCTATATCCTATGATTTGATTGCAAGCCTAGAGGGTTCTTTGACCTATGAAATATTGATTTAATGATGATATCTAAAATAAATTCTGTGATTCTAGAAGCCTAGAGGAGAATTTAATTTGAATTTTTGTTTATTAACAAGCATGATTCACTTACATATCGCTAGACAAGTTTGGAACCATACCATAGATGACCGCTTATTTTATTTTCATGCTCTGTACGCCTGCCTTCTCTGATAAGGGGATGCTAGCAGCAGATTTAGGGCCCAGTGCTGCACCAAATGTTATCCTACTACCTCATACATTTCTTCTGAGATGCACAGAAACAGTTTCGAACACAAGTATATCTTCCGTAACGCTCAAATTTGCAACAGGTATAACCTTTTCTCTTAGTGTGCTCTCTAAATCCTACAGTATACTAGCAATCAGGTCTGCAGCTGTTCAATATTTCTCTGGAGCATTCCTCAGAAGTGGCCATATTATATAGCTTAGTACAGTATGCACCCTGGAAGCTTCCAAACGTAGCAAATATTGTGCCTCATATCTATGCACACAGACACAACATACAATATAGAGCAAATCCTGTTGGTTGCATAATATTAAATCATTGCAGAAGCTGCTCAAGCCATCATTTTTTCCCCTTGTATATGCTTTTAAGAATTGACTTAAGAAACACTAGTATTGTGAATAATTATAACAAAATGTAAATTAAAATGTTTATTATAAACTGGTAGTGTCCAATAGAGACACCTGTAAAAGTCAAAGTACAAACATGCAAGCTTAGCAATGCATTACCCAGGACTCAGAAATACGGAAAGTTATTACAGAACACCTTTAATGTCGTTTGCATAGCCTCTTCATTGGCAGAAGCCATAGCGGTGCTGTGCTTTATCAGGTGGTTTGGGGGTATATACACTTTCAGCTGGCTACTTAAAATCACACGACTTTGTACTTACAGACTACTCTTATTTACATTATTCTTTGTTTAAACTTTTTTTTTACTTAACCTACTTATCCTGTTATGCTTCTTTTTTTTTTTTGTGCAACCAGTAATTTTAGGAAGTAACAACATTTGTGTAGACTCTTCTAATGAACTGATATAATTTCTTTTTGTAGCTCATCATTCCCTGTTCCCATTTTTTATAAAAGGCCCATGGGAAATTGGAGCAATTTAATAGATTTAAAGGCATTATAACCAAACAAATTTTATTTTTAATTGTGCCTAATACTAAGGAAAGCAAATGCTCAATTTAGTTTTATGTTACGTCTCTGAAAACATCATGAGGACATTATGGGAGTACTGCCTGTTGCTTTTTTGTCTGCTTTTTGGCAACACTTTTGAACCTGACCAAGTTTCTAGTTATCAGATATCACAGCATCAGTTATGTCAGATCCCGCCCCCACCACTAAGCCACACCCTCATGTTATTATGTTTTGAAAGAATTGGCACCCATGCATAAGACTGACAAGTGAGCTTTATGATGACAGTACAATTATTTGACAGAAGCAAAACAATGGGACTCAAGATCATCCCATGCTCTACCAGAAGGCTTAGTAACACTTCTATAGAAGGTAGGTTAAGGCATCCATTGTTAATATAGAAAATTTAACAATTAGGGTTAATTTGCCTGAAACATGTACAGAAACACATTCATTGCACATTCTGGCTGTAGAAACCATCAACATTCTTACATTTAAAAAATAAAAAGTCTACTGTATGTTATTTTTTACATCTAAGATTTTAAAAAAATAAAAGGAAGTGCACAATTTATTGCAAGTGCTAAGGTCCCATGCTCATCTCTCTAGTGTGCTTCTAATTCATTGTGTGCTGTATATAATTGAATACCTCTTTCTCCCGAGACATCTGCATCACAAACAATAATAATCATGTCCTGGTTCTTGAAGTTTTTAATTTGCAAAATCTTACAGTTGCTGTCATTCTATTGAAGTCATTGATCATCCATTCTCCTCGTCTGATGTCTGTCTGCACAATGTCCAGTACCAAGGCAGGATTATTTTTCATTGCATGTGGCGGCCATGCCCTCTTAGTGGGGCATCAGAAAAAAAAACATTTCATTTATTACACTGATTTGCATAGGTATAGGAGGAACTAATCAAAAAGAAGCAGTAAGCAGCAACGTGTATTTGTGGTTTCGTATGAATTGAGTTTTGAAATGTTATGTAAAATAAAAACTGCATCGATAGCACTGTACAGGTTAAATGTACACAATTCCAGTATTTTCAAACCTGACCTCACAGATGTACAAATAAATAGCAGTTCACCATCTAGAAGATAATAGCTAGACTCTGATTCTATGGGCAACATCTCCATTTCTAAAAATTCTCCCTTTAGTAAATATACTCCCTAGTCTCTACTGCCAGGAGTCTACAAAGCCAAGGAATCTAGACGTTGCTTGGCCAAGGATCTTCTACGTCAAAGCTTGAAAATTACAAGTATACAGAATTTTCAACCTTAACTTTGTTTTCAACACAACAAAATCAGACCTGTGTCAGGAGCAAAAACATTACCCAGTACTTCCAGTATATACCTGCTGGTTTCCAATTTTTTCCTAAGTGGCCATGCTTCTGGGCCATGAGAGGCCTCCTACTAGCTTGTGTCCTTGACATTTGAGCTATAACACAAAGACCACTAAGGTTTTCTCTGCGCAGTGCAAGGAGACAAAAAACAGCCTTTGTTATGTTTAACTCTGGCAAATTCAATGTGTCCGGATAAAGCGTTCCAACCAGTTAGTCTGACACTGACTTAGTAGGAGTGATACTGGTGTAAAGGTGTGTGTGTGTGTGTTTGCTCTCACTTATATAATTCTATTTATTATAGTCACAGCATCAGGAGAGCACAGCATACTGCTAACATCTACCCTGGTACTGCATGCAGCATCACTTATATGATCAGAAAAGAGATTGCCATTCATCAGATCTTGTGACAGTTCTTTTTTTATCCATATATTTAGTTAAATCATACTAATCTGGCAAATAGATTCCCAGCAACGTATATATTTACTATTGTCAGTGGAAAATTATGTTGTTTCAAATTGGAGTCTGGGATCTAGGGGCTAATATCTTTCCATTTGCAATCTATGCAAGTGTAAGTTTGACAAATGATAAAGTGACTTTTGTGTGGTGGGCCAGGGGCAAACGCAGGATTTTTATGGTTGGGGGGAGGTTCTGCATTTTATATATATGTGTGTAATATGTGCAGGCATGTATGTATATATATATTTATATATATATATATATATATACACACACACATACATAAATATATACATACACACAAATATATAGATATACATACACACATACATGTACATACATAGATATACACACACATGTCACACATACATTACACACACTGACCTTGCAGCAGCTGGACTGTAGATCATTCTGATGACGACGGGACCTGGCAGGCTGGCAGCATGTCATTAGGCTCTACCCCTAGCGGCAAAATTCCGCAATACACGGGTCAGTCGGGAGGGGATGGGGCCAAATGACTTGATTCTAATGGGGTCCTCCCTATTGACCCATGAATTGCGGCATTTTGCCGCAAGGGGGCGGAAATTACAAATTGGTGCCTGCTCCGAGTCTGTTAGGGGGGTTTCTGGGTACTCAGAAACCCCCCTGTATGCGCTAGTGATGGGCTATAAGCAAAATAATGTTTTTGCAGCTAATATACAGTACATCCTGCTATGTACATCAATATATTTTTTGGTGCTTTAATAATTATGTAAACTCATAATAGTCTAGGTTAATTCTTCTTCTTCTTATCTTTTTATCACTACTATTGATATAAGAATTGTGAATTTCAGTCGATGATTGGTCCTGAAAAATGCTTTAAGCATTGCCCAGTGCTCTTGGTAATTGTAATCCACAAGAGTTTATTGTCCCTTAACTTATACAGGTGTGCAGTAATCAATATGAAGTACAGCAGTACAAATATCTGTATGACTAATAATGAATATATTATCATTTTAAAGGGGCAAAGTCAGTCTTGAATGTTTACTTTTTGAGAGATGTGCACGGATCCCCGTGATTTGGTTTTGGCAAAACCACCCTCAAATGTTATGGTTTTGGCAACACCACCCTCAAGTTTTTTGGTTTGGATTCAGATTTGATTTCACATTTCTTTAAAATGTATAAAAACCGCTAAATTCAAGTAATTTGGACCCATTTACATGCAATCCAAAACCTGACATTCTCACCCGAATGGACTCTGTTATACTCGGAAGCCCAAAAGTGATCAGAGTCGAGACTCGAATTGACTTGGAACCCCAAAATTTGGGTGTGTTTGGTTTTCAGGAAAACCGAACCGCAGATCTCTCTTTTATATTTATACAGTCTACAGGATTGCCCATTTTCTTTATTTATTAACTTAATACATTTTACTTATTTTGCGTAAAATACAGCAAAAGTGTCCTTTATATCAGATCAGTGGCTTGGTTTTTTTGATGACAGGAGAGGGGGTTACTGCACCACTCAATAAGAAGACATAAGTAGTCTGCTGGCAGCTAGGATATATAGTATTGTTAATCATTTACACTTACCAACCACCCGTCGGATACAAGAGGAGCATTAAATAATAATTTCCAGTATAGAACATCCAGTGTTTTCAATATCTCTGCAATCCATAGTGTTCCAATTGATTTGGGACATAGGGCCTGATTCAGAGCCCTCCTCCATGAAAATGGAGCGGCTTCCTGGCCGCTCGCATAGCTGTGGGTGACCACCCACAGCATATGCGAGTGTCCATGATGATGGTCGCGATGGTTTTGACCATCGCGACCATCGGGCTTGCGACGGAGACCCTGCGGTAGGGTCTCGCTGCCGCAAGCCCTGGAGTGATTTTGGCTCTATCAGAGCCAAAATCACTCCCACTGACATCACTAGTGATGTCAAAGGGGCCGGCTTCAGACGGTAGGCGTTCCCATGGGAACGCCTCCATCTGGCAGGCATGCCCCCGGCACGCCCACCAAAGGGGGCATGCTGTCAATCAACATCGACAGCACGCCCCCTTTGGTGCGATACCCGGAGCGATGGAGAGCCCGTCGCTCGCCGGGTCTCGCGCATGCGCTCGACAGAGCTCCCTCCGTTGTGCGCATGCGCAGTGGGGGAACATTGACCCGCTTGCGAGCGTCCTGCGCTCGCGAGTGGGTCTGAATGACCCCCATAGAGACAGCGTGAGACCACATTGTTTTAATGTAGTAATATCACTTTTTTGTAGTCTAGTCTAGTCGGTTATAGAATGTCATACCTAGTATAGCTTCTTCATTTCTTGATCTGCCATAATCCATTGGGAGATAGAAAAACTCAAAACACAATTTCAGAGGAGAGACCATTTTTCAGTGAGTTTCTGGCAGTCTGCAAAACCGCTGCATTTAATTTTTTTAATTCTTAAAATGTTTAGAAATTGGGACAACAATTTGCAATGCTTCGAATTTCAAAACAGTTTTCCAGGGGTTTGCTATCTGTACGCTCTTTCCTACATCAGTGTCAGTGGTTTGCAAATAGTTCAAAGAAATTACATTTCTCTCTTTATCTGTGCGAATTAGAGATGAGCGGTTCGGATTCTGTGGAATCCGAACCGCTCCGAACATCGGGGATCCGAGTCCACCCGAACCCTGTTCGGGTGTTCCCCGCCTGACTCGTATCCCCGTTCGAGGCTGAACGGCGGCCTCCTGATGTCGGATTCTCGCGAGAGAATCCGACATCAGGGCCCCACTAGTGTAGGGCAGACCGCAGAAGCAAACACTCAGCTGCCAGCCAGTGTGTGTAAGGGGGCGCTACTGGGGGCACCACTGCTAGTGGGGCACACTACTGGGGGCACTGCTACTGGGGGCACTACTACTGGGGGCATGCTAATGGGGGCCTGCTACTGGGGGCACTGCTAATGGGGGCACTGCTAATGGGGGCATACTACTGTTGGCACTACTAATGGGGGGGGAATACTACTGGGGGCATACTACTAATGGGGGCTTACTACTGGGGGCACTGCTAATTGGGGGTTACAACTGGGGGCACTGCTAATGGAGGCATACTAGGGCACTACTAATGGGGGCATACTACTGGGGGGGCATATTACTAATGGGGGCACTGCTACTGGGGGGCATACTACTGGGGGCACTGGTATTGGGGGCACTAATACTGGGGGCATACTACTGGGGGCACTGCATAAGGGGCCCTACTACTAAGGGGACTGCATAGGGGACACCACTACTGGGGGAATTGTGTAAGGGACACCACTGCTGGGGGCATTGTGTAAGGAACACTATTGCTGTGGGCATTGTATAAGTGGCACTACTACTTTGGGCATTGTATAAGGAGCATTACTACTGTGGGATTTGTGTATAAGGGTCACTACTGTGAGCATTGTGTAAAAGGGTCAATACTTTGGGCTTCGTATAAAAGGGTCACTACTGTGGGCATTGTGTAAAAGGGGCACTACTGTGTGTCGTAACATAAATAATAGACACTACTTTATGGTGTAATGTGAATCAGGGTCACTATGTGCGGTGTAATGTGAATAAGATTGTGCACTGTGACTCCTTGGGCCGTAGCCCACTGTGTATACAAGTACTGTGACTCTGCTGGCCGTACCTTACTGGGTGGGTGCACTACTTTTCATTTCTGCCACTGTTGTGTGGCAATGTTTCATAGATGTGCTTTAAACTGTGGTGTCTGTGTCACTTCGTCGCTGCTTTGTCGCTTAGTAACCAGTTAGCTCACTGCAACCTTTGGCCAATAATGGTGAAAACAATACTATAAGCTATGAGGTTGTCTAAATTGACTGGAAATTAATGTTATTGAGGTTAATAATACTCTAGGAAGAAGAAAAAAAAACAATTTATGTGATTTTAGCTTTTTTTGTCAATTTTTATAAAAAATCCAAATCCAAAGCCAGTCACCGCAGTTTGGCAAATCCAAAACCGGACGACAAATTAGAACCAAATCCGGCAAAAATGGTCCAGCGCACATCCCTAGTGTGAATACTATTTTGCCCCTTTTCCCAATAGAATGTAAACGATGTTGTGCAGTGTGTTAATAATACAGTAATGATCTGTTTATCAAATAGCCCTGAAAACTCTTATTTTGTAAATTGGAGATATTTAGCTATTTATTTTGGGCTTCCTTGCACAAATTAAAAAAAAAATTTAAAAGAAAATTAAAAACAAAAAAATATTTAATTACATATTTCTGTTTTGCCACAACAGTTGTTGCCACCCTGAAGTGGCAATAGCTTTGAAAAACAGCTTGAGCTACAGGTACCACTGCTGTCCTTACTAATATGTGCTACACAGCTACCTGGCAATTGCCATTGCAGTCTATGGGGCTTAATAAGTAGGGAGTATATAGTCCAGTGAAAAATTATATTTTTGACAGATTTAGGGGTCTTCTTTATTAAAGAAATTGACCCCTTAGATTCTCAAAGTTGGAGATTATGCAATACACAGTGGCTGGAGCTCTATGAGCTTAGCAATGAACAATACAGTATTAAAAGCATACAGTATTTTATATATACTACATGTACAGAACATTAATCAAGGTGAAGTTCATCCAAAAGAATGCTAAAATAAACCCTTGAAATTTTTGCTGGTAATGAAGAAATCGATATCTATCTTGGAAGATCTCAGCCATCCAAGCCATGCGATATTTGAAAGCCTACCGTCAAACAGGAGTTTTAGAGCTGTTTGTTTACGCACAAAACGGATGCACAATAGTTTCTTCCCTAGTGCTGTGCGCTTTGTTAAATGATCAAAAATGTTCTTGTTTGAATTGCCTGCTCTATTATCTGGTATATTAACAAGTTTTTTTTGCTGACATCACTTGTTGTTTGTTAATGACTATAAAGTTATTATTATTGGTACAAATATAACTATATAAATTAAAAAAAAGTTCAGCCATTAAGTTTGTGCCAGTCCCTTCCTCATATTGATCAGCTACAAAAAAAATGTTGCATTACTTCCCCATTTACTGTACCTGCTTTGTCTAGTTTCCATCCATCCTCCCTGTCGGCGGCTATTGTAAGTAGGATAACATCTCTTTAAATTAATGTGTCATAGCATTTAACAATCACACACAGTTACATGACATGTGAAAATAAATACTGAAAGTAATCTGCTCCAACAGAGAAAAGAATTACATTTTTCGTTTACTAGAATGGTTGACTATTATAGAAAGATTCTATGGGCTCTTACTATAACAATAATGAAAGAATTGTACAACATCAAGCTTTTTTTGCCTCTCCCCGTTAATACCCCTCTTCTCAGTATAACTCTCTTTGTACACACTGCGCTGCTTAACGTGATGATGCTTCGTAACCATACAGCTACAAAAGTGAAGATTATTGATTGAAACACATAAGTACACTACATGTACAGTAAAGTACTGTATTAAATTACCAAATGGTATGTGTTAACAGAATTGCATAAATATAAGCATAGAGTCAATAATACATATCAAGGATATGATTTATGTAGGAATTTTATCCACTAGGAATCTAGAAGCTGAAATTGTGCACTTTGGTAAAACCATGGATCAAATTAAAAATGTTTGCTCCTAACGCTATGGGCTCTATTTATTAACATTATTTTTACTAAAATAATGTGAAAAAGGATGTTTTCACACCCTTTTCACATTATTTTAGTATCACCTAGTTATTACAGGGCAATTGGAGTAGAATTCGTAAAATTCTACTCCAACCCCTAAGTATCACTTATTTTTAGTACGCAGATCGCATTTACAATAATTGTAATGGGAAATGTTATCTGACCAAAGTTACTAAAAATAAAATGTGAAAAAATACCGGGGAAAGCCCTGTGATAATAACGCCACCTGGAGGTGGCGTCATCCAGGGTCTCCCCCGGTTACCGGACTCCTGCTCCTCTATATCGGGCAGAGCAGAGCCCGGAGCCGGCCCCTGTGATCAGCTGTGTGGTCTAAACAGACCACACGCTGATTCACTGTAAAAAAAAGGTAAAAAAATGTTTTAAAAAAAATAAACTTACCTGAGTCCAGGGACCGGAGTTCGGGGCTCTGGTGATGTCCTCCCTCCGGTCAGCTGGTCTCTCATGGTGCACCTGACAGGGTCCCAGTGCAATATGGGATGTCACCTGACCGGAGCAACAGAGGACATCAACGGAGGCCTGATAACTGCAGGTAAGTGTAATTAAAGGAGGGGGGGTCACGGGGGTGGGGCTTAGCGATGGGGGCAGGGCTTGGGGACAGGGGGGTAGCAGCGGCAGCCGGTCGGCGCATGCGTGGGGCACTTGTCACGGTATTTTTTGCGAAAATACCGTGATAAGGCTCTGGAGGGGATTCGCAGGGACAGAGCTTTATCGCAAGCTCTGTCCCTGCAAGGGTTTTGTAGTAAATCCCTGTGATATTGCCTGAATTCGCAATGCGAATTCAGCCGGTAATATCACACTATAATCTGCATTACAAATGCGGATTGTAGTAAATAGAGCCCTATATGAGGAGCTAAGTTCAAGACATATCCTGGAAATCAAATGTATGAATGAAAATGGCAATAACAGTTCAGTGGCATACTATATAGTTCTTTTATAACCAGGTCCCTCAGAGTATCATGAGAATTCAGTAAAAATCAGCTGCTGTCGGGGATTAATACATTTTGATGCAGTCACCTGACCAAAGCAGCTTGCAATAATTTAAAAACCATGTGATGACTTTAGGTCATTTACAGTATAAATGCCTCTTATCTTACAATAGTGTACATTAAATACATGGGCAGCATGGTAGCAGAGGTGTTAGCACTGCCGTCCCACAGCGCTGGGACCAGGAGTTGTATGTGCATGTGCTTGTGTGTTAGGGAATTTAGACTATGGGCCTGATTCAGACCCGCTCGCAAGCGCACAGCGCTCGCAAGCGGGTCGATGTTTGTCCCCTCCGCATGCGCGAGCTCCAGTCGCTCCGGGGCTCGCTACAAGATGGGGCGGCTGTCGATGTTGATTGACAGCTTGCCCCGTTTTGTAGGCGGGTGGGGGGGTGGTTGAGCAAACGCAGGCGTTCCCAAAGGATAGTGATGTCAGTAGTGGACTTCCTGCTCTATTAGAGCAGGGAGTCCACTCGAGCTTGCGGTAGCTGAGACCCTACCACAGGGTCTCCTCGCAAGCCCGATGGTCGCGATAGTTGTGACCATCTCCAGGCCGCTCGCAAAAGCTGTGGGTGGTCACCCACACCTTAGCGAGTGGCCTGAAGATAAAAAAAAAATCCCTGCCCTGATTCAGAGCGAGCGCTCGCCAGCAGCGAGCGGCTCTGAATCAGGCCCTATATGTTTCAGTGGGACAGAGGCTGATGTGGATGACAAATATTATCTGTACTGTCACAGAAAACAAACAATACCTTATGCGCTTAGAAAAGGGTGCAGCTAATTCCACTATTGGGTTACCACAACAACCCTAATAGTATATAGAATAAAACACACGTGGAAAAAGCGCTCCCACTTCGGGATATATTCTCACCAACAGCACTTAATTTATAGTCCTAAACAGTATAACGTCCCAAACTTCTTATCATTTTCAGTGATGAATAGCTGCTTATACTCTCCCTGCAACCCATGTTTCACTAAATCCACAGTCTAAAAATTTCCAAAATCGGAAACAATTGTTTTATCTTCGCTGGAAATCGTTTTTTTTTCTGAAGGCAACATAGTTACTATATTTGCTCTATATTCACATCCTATTGCTACAAGCAGATAGCGATAGTGCTACCTTTTTACCATAAAAGGACACAAATTATAATATTTCTCAAAAGGAGCTACAGTTGGATTAATTTTTTCTGCGGACACATATTTTTCATTCTATTCATTTTCTGTCCATTTTTATATATATTTTTTCTCCTTGCATACACACTTCTTTTTGTTTATGGTATAGTATACTCATGTGATATTGCTGGTCATTTATTATTATTAATTTTTTCATTCTATATTCTTCTTTTCTTTTTATTGTCTATTTTTTACATGATAATATTTATATATGTTTATGCAATATTGTTTTTAATTGATGTATTAATAAGTAAAGTTATCTTTATATTGAATAGCGCCTTACACCTTTTTCTGTTTGATTTTTCTGTTTCTTGGGGGGTTATCCAGTAGTCCCCCGTCTGTGATAGGCAAGCTGTCATTAAAGTATTGTCAATCAGTATTACATAATAGATCTGTCTAAATAGTAGGTCTAGCGCCTGGTTTTGTGTTTTTTGATAGCTCTAGGAAGAGTCCTGGTGGTTCCGAACTTCTTCCATCTATGGATGATGGAGGCCACTGTGCTCATTGGGACCTTCAAAGCAGCAGATATTTTTCTGTACCCTTCCCCAGATTTGTGCCTCGAGACAATCCTGTTTCGGAGGTTTACATACAATTCCTTGGACTTCATGCTTGGTTTGTGCTCTGACATGCACTGTCAAGTATGGGACCTTATATAGACAGGTGTATGGCTTTCAAAATCATGTCCAATCAACTGAATTTACCACAGGTGGACTCCAATTAAGCTGTAGGAACATCTCAAGGATGATCAGTGGAAACAAGATTCACCTGAGCTCAATTTTGAGCTTCATAGCTAAGGTCGTCAATACTTATGCACATGTGATTTCTTAGATTTTTTTATTAAATTTGCAAATATCTCCAAAGAAAACTTTTTACACGTTGTCATTATGGGGTATTGTGTATAGAATTTTGAGGACAAAAATGTATTTATTCCATTTTGGAATAAGGCTGTAACATAACAAAATGTGGAAAAAGTGAATACTTTCCGGATGCACTGTACATCCCATTGACTAGTCTTATATGAAGAATGTATAACAGGTCAGCAGTTTCTGAAAGTGCTGTATATAAACTTATAAAGTCAATGTCTAGCACTAATAGCACAAATACTTGGTTGGCACTTTTGCAACTTTCAGGACACTTACTTTCTCTAAAACTTTGTAATATTAAGAAGGACAGCCAATATGCCACATTAAGAAACCTCATCCATCACTGAAGGATTGTATTCCTGTTTGCAAGTACAATACATAGAGGTTCAAGATCGGAAATGCTGAACCAACCAATAAAGCAGAGAAAAAAGAAAAGTTCTATCCTTCATTTTATGACCTTGACAATGTTCAAAAGCTGCCATATGACATCACATGGGCAACATCTGGGTCATTCCATGAAATATAGGACACAAAAAAATGTATCACAGCAGATGCCAAGACACTTTCAACTTCATTTCTTTCTTTCAGATGATGTAGTTAACGTTGGTGACTGGTTCTGTTGAATATGATGGAAAGAGTTACCAAGGTGAGATCAAAGACATTAGAGATGGCAAATACTTAGTAGGCACAATGAAGCAAGCTGGCAGCAACTGGAAATGGCCATCATCACCACATTAAATATTTTAAACATCTTCACAGTTAATAAGGAAGATAAACAGGTCTATATTGATTAATTCACGTGGATTCTACAGGTTTGAATAATTTGTGTCAGAGGCCTTTGACTGGGCATATAAATGTAACATGAGTCACATTCGTATGTAACATGAGTCACATGTCAAATTTGATTTTAAGTATAGTTTGGTTAACATTCATTTTTTTGTTTAGGGTCTTATTTTAAAACAATCATATTGTAAAAATAATTAAGAGAGCAGTTTTAAATAAATATATAAGTCCCCTCAGTTCCTATGTCCATTTTGTTGTAACATGAGTCACGCATATAAACAATAAAATTTACTACTAAGAGTTTACATTTTTTTTTCTGATTCTAAGCATTAATAATGACTGCCTACCCCATATATTGTCATATTTGTAAAAGTTTCCAATTTCAGCTTCCTTTTGTGTGTGTTGCATTAAACTTCTAAAAATTAACATGAAATGTAAAGTGAGTCATGTGGAATGACCCATCTGATGATAGACCTGTCACCTTTCAGGAGGTATAGTATGAATATAGAAGAAAACAGCAAAATAGCTTAGTAGACATTGCTGAAGGATTTGCCTTTACATGCAAAGATAGTTTCCTACATTGTCAGTACCAATGACTAAGATTTCACTTAATTTCCTAACAAAGACCATTCCTCTGATTTTGTACATACAGATGTGGAGCATCAGCAAGAACAGGAGCATTGTATTGTAAATGCAGATAATGTACTTGGAAAACATGATTGCCAGCTTGACAAGCAGCATGGTGGACAATGCAGTCAGAAACACTTTTTTATTTGTTTGTTGAATTCTTGCAAGTGATAAACAAAGAGGATTATTTCCTACCAAAACATCCACTGTGCCTCTCGAGCATTGACTAGTGGGGCCCACCCAGTTATATTGTGGCTGATCGTGCCACAAATGTGCGCATGCATCTCGCCATGTGATTCCCCTCGCCTGCATAAGCTACGGTACGCTATGACGTGCACTGTGATCGCACCATGCATTCCTATGGAGGCGCGTTTGTGTAAGCAGTACGCATATCTGCTCATGGACGCGCGTCTCTCGTTATAGCTGGGCATATCTGCATGTCAACAATCATAAAAACATGGCCAATCCAGTCTGTCCTTTAGGGTTAGGGTATTTGGGTTACGGGTTAGAGTAGGGGTGGGCAATAAGACTAAATGGACATAGTCTAACTGAAATGTATTGGTTGTATTTCAGGTGTCTGGTTTTGTCTAGTCATCCTAGCATCCCCATACATTCTACCATGGCCAATTCAACCTGCTATACAATGGACTTCTCTCTTCCTACCAACTTATTTTACATTTGCAGGTATTGTGCTTGCATTAGTAGGGATAAAAAAACAAAACAGAAAAACTAAACATACAATAAAACAATCTACTAATTAATCCAGTTAACAAAGTTCATGCAACTTACAAATAAGGCATAAGCCGACTACGATGAACACGGTAGTGGTCACTGGCTGGATGTCAGTACGTATGTATGGTAGTTGTCACTGGCTGGATATCAATACGTATGCATGGTAGTGGTCACAGGTTGAATATCAGTACGTATGCATGGTACCGGTAGCTGTCACTGGCTGGAAATCAGTATGTATGCATGGTAGTGGTCACTGGCTGGATTTCAGTACGTATGCATGGTAGTGGTCACTGGCTGGATTTCAGTACGTATGCATGGTAGTGGTCACTGGCTGGATGTCAGTACGTATGCATGGTAGTGGTCACTGGCTGGATGTCAGTATGTATGCATGGTAGTGGTCACTGGTTGGATGTCAGTACGTATGCATGGTAGCCATCACTGGCTGGATGTCAGTACGTATGCATGGCAGCTATCACTGGCTGGATGTCAGTACGTATGCATGGTAGCTGTCACTGGCTGGATGTCAGTACGTATGCATGGTAGCTGTCACTGGCTGGATGTCAGTATGTATGCATGGTAGTGGTCACTGGCTGGATTTCAGTACATATGCATGGTAGTGGTCACTGGCTGGATTTCAGTACATATGTATGGTAGCTGTCACTGGCTGGATTTCAGTACGTATGTATGGTAGCTGTCACTGGCTGGATTTCAGTACGTATGCATGGTAGCTGTCACTGGCTGGATGTCAGTATGTATGCATGGTAGTATGCATGGTAGTGGTCACTGGCTGGATTTCAGTACATATGCATGGTAGCTGTCACTGGCTGGATTTCAGTATGTATGCATGGTAGTGGTCACTGGCTGGATTTCAGTATGTATTCATGGTAGGTATCACTGGTTGGCTTTCAGTATGTATGCATGGTAGCTGTCACTGGCTGGATGTCAGTACATATACATGGTATTTGTCACTGACTGGATGTCAGTACACATGCATGGTAATTATCTTTGGCTGGATGTCAGTACGTATGCATGGTAGTGGTCATTGGCTGGATTTCAGCATGTCTGCATGGTAGTGGTCACTGGATGGATGTCAGTACACATGCATGGTAATTATCTTTGGCTGGATGTCAGTACGTATGCATGGTAATTATCTTTGGCTGGATTTCAGTACGTATGCATGGTAGTTGTCACTAGTTGAACATCAGTGATGTGGTCAAAATGCCGACAATGTGGCTTTTCGCTGATAGTTTATAATAAAAAGTAGCCAAAATCCAATATGTTTGAAATCCTCAATTCCCTGATCCGACCCAAAAATTATCGGAATCAGCGAGTCAGGGATTTCAAACATGTTGGATTTTGCTGATACTTTAGTTGGAGAAATAGAGATTGGTGGAATCAGATCATGGAAATGGACAATTGATATATGGGCCCCTTAAGTATCAGTGCACTTGACATATGAACCAGGAATCAGGATTGATCAGCTACCAGCTGCAGTTATAATCGCCTTGGCAAGCCAGATATGACCAACTTACTACTGGGGACCTACTAATTAACTTCCCTCTGTGAATCCATGATAGTGAATTTTTAACAACATGATACTTTGATCTAGTGGTAAGAGGGTACTGCCAGTGAGCTTAAGACAGGCAATCTTCAAGGAAATACAATCCTGTCTCACATGTCTACTCATCTTGACCAAAAAGATAAAAGATACATGGAATAGAATGCTAAGGATCCCTGGAGTGGTTATGAAAGATATGTGCAGCATACTGAACAGTTCATGAAATTGACACCGCTGTTCATTCTTTTGTTTCACTGCTCTATAATATATTAGTACAGTGTTCCTAATATTTTAATGAAATATACAATATGTAAGTTGATCAGTGTGTTGTACTTTTTAAAAGTACTGTTCAGGATATAGCTTATGCTTGTCCCAATGGAGAGCTGAACGCAAATTGTCAGTAATGCTCCAGCATTGCGGGCACCAAAATAAATGTATATATTTGATTATATGCAGAGTTTGCATCATTGTGAGCTGACCAGCACGATCCGTATGCTTGGTTTTACAGCCGTCATCATCATTTATGCCCTCTTGTCTCAGCCCTATCCTTGGTGCAAAAGAGAAGTCTGAGAGAAGGTGTATTTACATTTCCATCCAACTCTGTGTAGCCTGCAGTTCGATCAACACAGCCTCAGCGAACATTGCCTACATGAGAATTCCTCCTTTACAGACCAGTTAGGCCCATTCAGTGATAAGTACAGATGTGACTGCAATCTCTGACTTTGCATTGACCATACTTGTGTTCCACTGGTTCTGGAACATACACAGTGGAAAAACACTCATTATGCCCTGCAAGGTGTCATACATTCAAATTAGCCCTTACTGCACAGTGTTACAGTATGCTTGTATTTATGACATTTTGTGAATGAAAACAACAAGTTTTCTTTATTTGGAAAACATCATTCAGTAATATGCAGTATTTTACATGTACTGTGTATGTTTCTTTTAAGACTCCTGTTGTTTCAATAAACCGTTATATTGTAAAATGCCAACAATTTAAATGGTAGAGACACTGTACAGTACTGCACAGTACATTACATAGCTTACTCCCTGAAGAAAGGGCATGCACAGCATAGGGCAGGAAGGTATGCAATCGGGAAGCCGACAGCCTAAATACCGGCAGCCGGCTTCCCGACTGTCATATCCCGGCAAGGGTGAAATGCCGGGCATCTAGATGTAGACGCCCGGTATTTCCCTGACGCCGGGAGACCGGCGCTCGGCATCCCGATCGTAGTGATGCCGGGCGCCGCGAGCGGACAACCGCAGGGGGGAGGGTTAGGTTTAGGGCTCCCGGGGGGGACTTAGGATTAGGCACCCCCCCGGGAGGGTTAGGTTTAGGCTAGGGGGAGGGAGGGTTAGGGTTAGGCACCCCCCTGGGGGACTTAGGTTTAGGCAGTGGGGAAGGGGGTGGTTAGGGTTAGGCACTTAGTGGGGGGATTAGGGTTAGGCACTTGGGGGGGAGGTTAGGGTTAGGCACCCCTAAGGAGGGTTATGGTTAGGGGGGGTTCGGTTAGGTTAGACAATACTTACCTATCCACGATCGGGATTTCATACCAATTCCGGGCAGGAAGATCTTGAAGTTGTAACTGAACAATTATTTTATTTGTTACAATTTTTTATAGAAGCCACTCATACATTTTATAGCACCCAAGTTTTCTTCCAAGTAAACGAAAACATTTTATTTGTTCTACTGTAGAAGCACATTAGAGTCAGTATTTATTTTGACATGTAACCCCTGGGCATACAGGACTTCAGCTTGTGATGCAGTAACTTTATGTTCGCTTACTTTCAATGTGATTCCACATAGGTCGGGTTACAACAGGAGGTGGATGTCTGTTTCACCCTTCAGGGGTCGACCCAGAGTGACTCCCTCTCTGTCTCACCCACCATGCCAAGTAACACTTCAAAGGCTAAGGGCAAAAAAATAAAACAGTGCCTGAATTTATTTTAGAATAGGTGGGATCAGCGCAACAGTAACTAAATGGTGACTATAATGGTCTTACATATGTATATGCTAAGTGTTACATACCTCAAGATACATCTGAAGCTGGGCATCCATTATACAATTTTCTGTCAGATATCTGTCCAATCTGGCTGGTTGGAATGAAAACCTGGTAATGTATGGGAGCAAATGACACTGAAAAAAGGACAAAAAAAAATGTTCAAATTGGCTCAATTTGTGTGTTTTTTTAACCAATTTGTCTGAACAACCATTTTTGGCTATTTTCCAGTGTTTGTGAGCAAATGGACGATTGTCATTTGCTCCCATACATTACCAGGTTTTCATTCCAACCAGCCAGATTGGACAGATATCTGATAGAAAATTGCATAGTGGATGGCCAGCTTGAGACTCAAATTTAGTGTAGGAATGTGGCTTCAGAGGTTTAATAATAATAATAAATATGAGTCACATTATCAATATAAAATATAATTAAATAAAATCACCCCAATCCAATGGGAATCCTCCTTCCTGTAGTAGCTCAAATTGAGATCACAAATAGGAAATCTGAATCAACAGCTGTAACTTCACATAATATAAGTGTAACATTAATTAATGCATTTCTAGCTGGAAGGGTCAATACATAGACAGTCTGTCTGAAGGGGAGGCAATCGGGAAGCCGACTGCCTAAATACCAGCAGCCGGCTTCCCGACTGCCATTTCCCGGCAAGGGTGAAATGCCAGGCGTCTAGATGTAGACGCCCGCGTTTCCCCGACGCTCGGGATGCCGGGCGCCGCGAGCGGACAGCCGCGGGGGGAGGGTTAGGTTTAGGGCTCCCGGGGGGGACTTAGGGTTAGGCACCCCCCTGGGAGGCTTAGGGTTAGGCTAGGGGGAGCGAGGGTTAGGGTTAGGCACCCCCGGGGGAGACTTAAGGTTAGGCACCCCCCCCCGGGAATTAGGTTTAGGCAGCGGGGAAGGGGGTGGTTAGGGCTAGGCACTTGGGGGGGAAGTTAGGGTTAGGCACCCCTATGGAGGGTTATGGTTAGGGGGGTTAGGTTAGTAAATACTTACCTATCCACGATCGGGATTTCCAGCGCTGTCGGGCTTCCGCTGCGTCGCACTCTGTGCTGATGACATCATGAATGGCATGAATGCATACAGTACTATATGTTGGAAAAGTTGGAACGTATATCAAATAGGGGTGTGCACCGGCCACTTTTCATGTTTTGGTTTTGGATCTGGATCTTTCTTTGTGTTTTGGATCTGGATTTGTTTTGCCAAAACTACCCTTCCGTGTTTTGGGTTCTGGGTTTTGTGTTTTGGATTTTTTTTTTTAAAAAGTATAAAAACAGCTAAAATCACAGAATTTGTGGGTTTTTCTGCTCTTATGCTATTATTAACCTCAATAACCTTAATTTCCACTCAGTCTATTCTGAACACCTCACACCTCACAATAGTGTTTTTATGTCCAAAAGGTTGCACCGAGGTAGCTGGATGACTATGCTAAGCGACACGAGTGGGCTGCACAAACACGTGGCCCATCTAGGAGTGACACTGCAGTGGCAGACAGGAGGGCAGTTTGAAAAACTAGGCCCCAAACAGTACATAAAGCAAAGAAAAAAAAGAGGTGCAAGATGGAATTGTCCATGGGCCCTACCACCCACCCTTATGTTGTATAAACAGGACATGCACACTTTAACAAACCAATCATTTCAGCGCCAGGGTCTGCCACACGACTGTGGCTGAAATGATTGGTTTGTTTGGGCCCCCACAAAACAAGCTGGCAATTAATCTGTCCCTGCACAAACTGGCTCTTCGGAGTCAAGATGTCGTCCTCATCCTCCTCATCCACCGATTCCTCACCCTCTTCAGTGTTGTGTACATCCTCATCCTCACAGAGTATTAATTCATCCCTGCTGGAATCCACCACCACAGGTCCCTCTGTACGTTCTGGAGGCTGGTCTCCCTGGAAGAGTTGATAATTCATTTTTATGAACATCATCTTCTCCACATTTTGTGGAAGCAATCTCCTACGCCTTTCGCTGACAAGGTTCCCGGTTGCACTAAACACTCTTTTGGAGTACACACTGGAGGGGGGGCAACTCAGGTAAAATAGTGCCAGTTTGTACAGGGTCCTCCAAATTGCCTCTTTTTCCTGCCAGTACAGGTACGGACTGTCTGACATGCCTACTTGGATGCTGTCACCTATGTAATCCTCCACCATTCTGTCAATGGTGACAGTATCATATGCAGTGATTGTAGACATGTCAGAAATTGTTGCCAGGTCCTTCAGTCCGGACCATATGTCCAAACTTGGTCCTGCCTGCCCTGCATCACCACCAGCGGGTTGCAAAGGATACCTAAGTTGTTTCCTGGCAGCCCCAGTTGCAGGAGAAAATGAAGAAGGAGCTGTTGACATGTCACATTCCGCTTCAGCTGACAGTGTTTTCACCAGCAGGTCTTTGCACCTCTGCAGGCTTGTGTCGGCCGGAAAGAGAGACACCACATAGGCTTTAAACCTAGGATCGAGCACGGTGGCCAAAATATAGTGGTCTGATTTCAACAGATTGACCACCCTGGAATCCTGGCAAAGCGAATGAAGGGCTTCATCCACAAGTCCCACATGCCAAGCGGAATTGCTCCATCTCAGCTCCTCCTTCACTTTCTCCAGCTGCTTCTGCAAAAGCCTGATGAGGGGAATGACCTGACTCAATCTTGCAGTTTCTGAACTGACTTCACGTGTGGCAAGTTCCAAGGGCTGGAGAACCTTGCACAACACGGAAATCATTCTCCACTGCGCTTGAGTCAGGTGCATACCCCCTCCTTTGCCTATGTCATAGGTGGATGTATAGGCTTGAATGGCCTTTTGCTGCTCCTCCATCCTCTGAAGCATATAAAGGGTTGAGTTCCACCGTGTCACAACCTCTTGCTTCAGGTGATGGCGGGGCAGGTATAAGAGTGTTTGCTGGCGCTCCAGTCTTCGGCACGCAGTTGCTGAATTGCGAAAGTGGGCAGAAATTTTTCGGGCCATCCAAAGCGTCTCCTGCATGCCCCTGTCGCTTTTCTAAAATTCTGCATCACCAAATTTATTGTGGGAGCAAAACATAGGACGTGCTGGAATTTGCCCAGATGTAATGCCCGCACAATATTGGTGGCCTTGTCAGATATCACAAATCCCCAGGAGAGTCTAAGTGGAGTAAGCCATTGGGCGATGATTTCTCTCAGTTTCTCTAAGAGGTTGTCGGCGGTGTGCCTCTTACTGTAACTGGTGATATACAGCATAGACTGCCTTGGAACGAGCTGGCATTTCTGAGATGCTGCTACTGGTGACGCTGCTGTTGTTGCTGCTTAAGGTGATACATCTACCCAGTGTGCTGTCACAGTCATATAGTCCTTGGTCTGCCATGTTCCCCTTGTCCACATATCCGTGGTTAAGTGGACATTGGGTACAACTGCATTTTTCAGGACACTGAGGACACTTTTTCTGACGTTTCTGTACAGTCTCGGTATCGCCTGCCTTGTGAAGTGGAATCTAGACGAGATTTGGAACTGGGGACACACTACCTCCATCAATTGTCTAAATCCCACTGCACTAATGGTGGATACCGGGTGCATGTCTAACACCAACATAGCAGTCAAGGCCTCAGTTATCCGTTTTGCTTCAGGATGACTGCTGTCGTACTTCATCCTCCTCGCTAAGGACTGTTGGGTTGTCAATTGTTTAGTAAAAGTAGTGGTGTTCCTACTTCCTCTCTGGGATGATGAACGACTCCCAGCAGCAACAGCAGCAGCATAAGCAGTAGGCATAGCAATGCAGGATCCTCCGGAGGAATCCCGGATAAGAGAGTCAGTCATGCCAGTGACATGGCCTGCAGGACTACTTCCGATCCTGACTAAGGAGGAAATTGAAGAGGAGGGAGTTGACGGTGTGGTTTGCAGTCACTTGGATACAACAGGACAAAGGTATTTAGCTGTCCCTGGACTGCTTACGGTCTTAGCCAAAGTTTCTGAACTTGACAGTAACTTTTTATGAACGCGCTGCAGGTGACATATAAGGGAGGATGTTCCTAGGTGGTTAATGTCCCTACCCCTACTTATTTCACCTTTGCATATGATACATATGGCAAGACAGTTGTTGTCCAGATTTGGATAGAAATATTGCCAGACCAACGAGGTGGAATGTTCGGTCTTCTGCCCAGGCATGACCGTGATGGGCTTTTTCATCCCACGGACAACAACTGTCTCCCCCGGAGCCTGATTTAAACAAACCACATCACCATCAGAATCCTCCTAGCCAACTTCCTCCTCAGCACCAGCTACACCAGTATCCTCATCCTGTTGTACTTCAACAGTGACATCTTCAATTTGCATATCAGCAAGTGGACTGTCAGTGATCCTTTCAGCACTTGCAGAGGGCATGCAAATGGTGGAAAGAACCATCTCTTCCAATCCAGTGCTGGGAAGGCCAGGCATTGCAACCACCACCACACTTGGGGATTTGTGATATCTCCTTAGAACACATAGAATGCACAGTTCTTCGCTGTGCTTTTGCCAGCTTAACTCGTTTGATTTTTGTAGCGGGAGGAGGGCTTCCATCATCATGTGAAGCTGAACCACTAGTCATGAACACAGGGATAGACCTTAGCCGTTCCTTGCCACTCTGTGTCGTAAATGGCATATTGGCAAGTTTACATTTCTCCTCAGATGATTTAAATGTTTTTGTTAAGGTCATTTTCCTGAACTTTGTCATTTGGGATTTTCTATGCCCTCTACTATGACATTGGGCATCGACCTTGGCAGACGACGTTGATGGCATTTTATCGTCTATGTCATGACTAGTGGCAACAGCTTCAGCACTAGGAGGAAGTGGTTCTTGATCTTTCCCTATTTTATTTTTTTGAGGACAAAGTTTGGTCCTCCATTTATGTTATATTGATTAAGGCGCACACAAACACAGAAAAGAAGAATAAAAAAAATTTTTTGGAGTGCACTTTGGGGGTTACAGCACCCTTTATCTGGCAAGCCAGCCGGCCCTTAATTCATGACACAGGCGCATACTTGGCACTGCTCCTTTGTTGATGGACGTGTGGCTACATCGCACACTGGGCCTGATTCAGACCCGCTCGCGAGCGATGAGCGCTCACAAGCAGGTTGATGGTGGCCCAGTGTGCATGCGCACGATGGAGCCGGGCAAACTGTCACTCTGTTTGAGCCGAAAGCACTCCATGGCTTGCAGCAACGAGACCCTACCACAAGGGTCTCATCGCAAGCCCAATGGTTGAGATGGTCTTGACCATCATGACCATCTTCCTGGCCACTTGCTATAGCTGTGGGTGGTCATCCACAGCTATATGAGCGGCCAGGAGGCCGCTCTAAAAATCAAGAAGGATGGCCCTGATTCAGAGCGAGCGCTCTGTCAGAGTGCCCGGCTCTGAATCAGGGCCACAATTCACAACACAGAAAATAATAAGTTTAAATTTTTTTTGAGTGCACTTTGGGGGCTTACACCACCCTTTAAGAGATGAGCCAGCTGGCCCTTTACTTATGGGACACAGGTCGGACGCTTGCCGCTGCTCCTTTGTTGATGCACGTGCAACCACAGTGCACACAACTCACAAACACAAAAAATATTTTTTTATTTTTGTTGGAGTGCACTTTGCAGGTTTACACCACCCTTTAAGAGATGAGCCAGCCGGCCCTTTACTTATGGGACACAGGCGCACGCTTGCCACTGCTCCTTTGTTGATGCACGTGCAACCACAGTGCACACAATTCACAAACACAGAAAATTATTTTTTATTTTTGTTGGAGTGCACTTTGGGGGTTACATCACCCTTTAAGAGATGATCCAGCCCGCCCTTGATTTATGACACAGGCGCACACTTGGCGCTACTTTGTTGATGCACGTGCGGCTACTGCGCACACAATTCACAAACACAAAAAAAATATATATTTTTTTAGAGTGCACTTTGGGGGTTACAGCACCCTTTAACAGTCAAGCCAGCCGGCCCTTTACTTATGACACAGGCGCACGCTTGGCGCTACTTTGTTGATGCACGTGCGGCTACTGTGCACACAATTCACAAACACACAAAAAAAATTTTTTTTGGAGTGCACTTTGGGGGTTACAGCACCCTTTAACGGACAAGCCAGCCGGCCCTTTACTTATGACACAGGCGCACGCTTAGCGCTACTTTGTTGATGCACGTGTGGCTACTGCTAACACAATTCACAAACACAAAAAAAAAATGTTTTATTTATTTTGGAGTGCACTTTGGGGGTTACAGCACCCTTTAACGGACAAGCCATCCAGCCCTTTACTTATGACACAGGCGCACACTTAGCGCTACTTTGTTGATGCATGTGTGGCTACTGCGCACACAATTCACAAACACGAAAAAAAAATGTTTTATTTATTTTGGAGTGCACTTTGGGGGTTACAGCACCCTTTAACAGACAAGCCAGCCAGCCCTTCACTTATGACACAGGCGTACGCTTAGCGCTACTTTGTTGATGCACGTGCGGCTACTGCGCACACAATTCACAAACAGGGAAAAAAATGTTTTTATTTATCTTGGAGTGCACTTTGGGGGTTACAGCACCCTATAACGGACAAGCCAGCCCTTGATTTATGACACAGGTGCACACTTGGCACTGCTCCTTTTTTGATGCACGCGCAGCCACAGTGCACACAATTCACAAACACAGAAAATAATTTTTTATTTTGTTTGGAGTGCACTTTGGGGGTTACAGCACCCATTAACGGTCAAGCCAGCCGGCCCTTTACTTATGACACAGGCGCACGCTTGGCGCTACTTTGTTGATGCACGTGCGGCTACTGCGCACACAATTCACAACACAAAAAAATGTTAAAAAATTTTGGAGTGCACTTTGGGGGTTACAGCACCCTTTATCGGACAAGCCAGCCGGCCCTTGATTTATGACACAGGCGCACGCTTGGTGCTACTTTGTTGATGCACGTGCGGCTACTGCGCACACAATTCACAAACACACAAAAAAATTACTTTTGGAGTGCACTTTGGGGGTTACAGCACCCTTTAACGGACAAGCCAGCTGGCCCTTGATTTATGACACAGATGCAGGCTTGGCGCTACTTTGTTGATGCACGTGCAGCTACTGCGCACACAATTCACAAACACAGAATTATTATTATTTTTTTTTTTTTGAGTGCACTTTGGGGGAGCACCCCTGATGGACAAATCACCCCCTGGACAACACTACAGCACCCCTTTAGGACTACAGCCTTTATGGGACACTGCACAACACAGTCCAGCCAGCCCCTATAGACTTTGGAGTGGACATAGCCCCTATGGACAATTGACTGCACAACACAGCCCAGCCAGCCACTGTGACAGCAGCACAACACAGCCCAGCCAGCCGCTATGGACAACAGCAGCACAACACAGCCCAGTCAGCCCCTATGAACTGAGTGGTCACAGCCCCTATGGACAACAGCAGCACAACACAGCCCAGCCAGCCCTAGCTCCCACCCTCCCTCTTCACTGTCCACAGCCAGAGTGAGAAATGGCGCCGACGCGGGGACCTTTTATAGAATCCAAAACCCGCGAGATCCGGAAGGCGGCATGATGACATTTTGGATCGATTTCAGTTCCGAGTCAGGCGGGAAAACCCGAGCCGGACTCAGTTCCCGGCTCGGATCGGGCGGGTTCAGGGGGGTTCGGATTTCAGAAATCCGAACTCGCTCATCCCTAATATCAATCCTTAATTACCATACAATCTAGCGCTGCAATATCAGCACAGAAAATCCATCTACTATAACTACTGTAGTACTGTGTCATTTTGCAATATAAACAGTTTTCCAAACAGTCAGTTGTAGCATTGCTTGGCAAAACCTTAAAGATTTTGGCACATCGTAGTATACTTATTTAAGTCAATATCATAACATGCAAATAACTGTTAGTTTAATGCTTGCTGTATCTGCTTATTTAAGAAGTAATGTGACTTTTGCTGTTATTGTCTTGTACATGAACTATGATGTTTACTAGATATATTGTTATATTTTTATGGCAACCTATTTATAATATACTTGTACATTACAGTGTACAGTGTGATTTCAGACTCGATTAGAATTTAGCATCCTCTTTACATGCGGTGCAGTGAGCATTATTTATTCCTATGGTCACTGTACCCATCACACTGTGACACTGGTGTAGGGATTGTGCACTTTAATAGGTGGTCACTGGTCTTGGGATCATGCACTTCACAATTGGCACTAGTTTAGAGATCATGCACTTCACAAGTGGTCACTGGTCAAGGGACAATGAACTTCACATGTGGCACCAACCTAACGATCATGCACTTATTTATTATTATTATTATTATTATTATCCTTTATTTATATGGCGCCACAAAGGTTTTGCAGCACCTTACATAGTACATAAATGAGCACACAAGAAAAACAGTTAATAGTAATACAAGACAATGTAGGACAAGGACATGGTTTATAGAGGAGCTGCATAACACAAGCAGGCAGGACATAAGTAACCAGGTGTTAGGTACCGTTGTGGGGAGTTAGGAGTAAATTATACTATAAGTAGGGAAAGGAGAAGCACGTGAGGGACAAGGGCCCTGCTCGTGAGAGCTTATAAGTGATACTGGTTTACGCATAATGAACTTCACTAATGGAACTGGTTTAGACATCATTACTTCACTAGTCGTAAAAGTCAGCCCAATACATTTACACACACAAGTTTTTTCACCACCAATTTTATATTTTGTTTTTTTTGGGACAAATTCTAAACGTTTAATGTAATTTAAGAGATAATAATGTGGAAGTAGTCAGCATTGGTGTAGAGAGGGGAAAAGGCTTACTAATTATCCAGGCCTGAGCCAACTGTGGAGGAAGAGAAATGCCCCCTCCCTGCACATAGCTTTTCTCATTTATTTTTTCAGAGCGGGCCTGGCAATGCCCTCTAGATTTGGCCATGCATCCGGGAATTACCCAGGCCCACTGAATCATATAAAGGTATTCTCATATGTTTTTATTATAAATATTTGTAAATTTCCTTTTATGAATTATTACTAGTAGGATGAGATAGACAGGGAAAGTGACAATAGAGAAATTTATACACAAAGCAATTTTACAGCCATGCTTTATTTCATTAAATTATGTTATGCATATAACTGTTAATTACTTTAACAAGTAAAGTTTTAGTGCAAATGGGTGGCAGGGCCGCAATTAGGGGTGTGCTAACAGTGCCGTTACACAGGGCGGAGGGCCCTGGAGACTGCACCATTGTTGCCCCATGTCACCTGCATGTGGCTTGCAGAGTACCTGGAACAGCTCCCTGCAGCCAGCAGTGCGACTGCATATGGAAGGGACTCTCTTGGGAGGCAACATGCAGCTTTAAGCTGGCCACACATCTAAAGATTATCTGTCCAACCAGCCAACTAGTTGATTGGTTGGAATGAAAATCTGGTAACATATGGGAGTAACTGATTATCAGCAATTTGCTCCTAAATGCCAGAAAACAGATGAAAATGGTCGTCAGACAAGTTTGTTAAATGTTTGATCTAAACAATTTGTTCAAACAACAGATTTTGGCCATTTTCCGGCGTTTGGGAGCAAATTGCTGATTGTCATTTGCTTTCATACATTACCAGATTTTCATTCCAACCAATCAACTAGTTGGCTGGTTGGACAGATAATCTTTAGATGTGTGGCCAGCTTTAGGATGCTGTGGGCAGTTCTCTACTTCTCAGGGACTGCACAGGGAGTACTGACGCCCTGTTACGGCACTGATAGGTTTAGAAAATGAGGACTGATTGATCAATCAATTAGAACTTTGGGAAACTTTTTTTATGTTAAAATCATTTTTGATTCTTAAAATTATTAAAGTTACATTACTTAAACCTGTAATGCTTATTGTTTTAACAATGGTAAAAAAAATGTGTATTTGCATTGCGGTCTCATGAAATGTAATCTTACTATAAACTGTGTAGGCTGGATGGTCATTCACTTTTTTAAATCAATTGAATTGTATTTCAGTTATTATTAATTCTTCTCGACGGCTTGAACGATTGGCCTGATTAGTTCATTTGTATTTCAGACGATTCTATTTTGAAAATGTGTTTCCCTTCAGATCAACCAAATAATGTAACCAGTAGTGGAAACTGTATTTACCAGGCTGGGGGGGGGGATGCTAATTAGCAGTTTGCAGTTCAATTAGTTAAACTGCTTGTAATAATTGGGTCTGGTGAGAAGATGTGTTGAATGTGTCTTAGCACAGTGTCATCTTTCGTTCTGCCTGTTAGTTGCGGCTTCCTGTAATAGGTTAATTTGCTCGCAAAATGACTCACGCCTTAACAGCCAACCAAACAAAGAACAGTAATAAACACTAAGAGGATCAAAACACAAAAGTCTTCCAACATCATCAAACTCCTAGAAATACACCATCTACGAAGCATTGGGTTGTAATACCTGGCACTTTTGATCGTGTTTATACCCAATATTTTAATGGGCAATGTTTTTACTTTGAAGAGACGGCTAGTAAAATAATTGCCCTTTGAGATGTTCTGTGAAATTCTAATGTTAATTCAAATAAATTGGTACATTAAGTTTTAATACAGTTATCTATATAATAATCTACTATGGTCTGCCCCATCTCCAAAATGCATGCGCGGTGGGAGTGCGAAGCCCCTCCAACTACTGGAGTGACGGGACAGACCCTAGGTAGCCAGAGAGAGGGAAGACCTGTTGGGAACAAGTTAGTGTGCAGGCGCAGGAGGAAGGGGGTGGGACAGAGCGGGGATGGATCAGAACAGAGCAGCGGACATGGGGGGACAGGGTGTAATGAGCAAGAGACGGGACATGGCCCAGCAGCGAGCAGGTGACGCCGAGCGTCTTTTCGTGCCACTTTTTCCCTAAACATTCGGCTGTGATACTGTAATGTAGCATTTTGCATGCAGATCAGCATAAGCTGCCTATGTTGCCTGTGCATCCTGTCAGCATTACTTTGCAAATAAGATGCATTTTAAGGGAAAAGACCCTCAGTGCTACCGAGTCATGCCACGAGAAGGGCTGTCTAACACACAGATGTATGTAGACACATACAGTATGTATATTAATAATTTAAAGTAAAAGCAGTACTTGTTATGAAGATAACTTTTATCTATGACGTGTATGATGTCATAAATAATGTGTAACTTAAATAGATTAAGTTAACAACACAGAGCAATCCAGCCAACAAATTTGTTTCTGTATTTTTTTATCTATTATTCTGAATTTATTTAGTATTGACCTACTACATTGTTTAATCATTCACCTTAATCCCTGTACTAGACTTACTACATAGTAAAATATCTTACACACACAGAAATGCTTTTGAACTGGGAAAGGAAATCAGAGCACCTACAAGAAACCCACGTGAACATGCTAAGAACATACACATACATGGGCAACACAAATTTATTCTTGCTACTTACAGCTGAGTCATACATGTTTTGAATTAAAGCCAGGATAATATTATACCGCTTTTATACCTAAATTCCGGGTTCCAATCCGGATCAGACCCGGAACTTCCCAGGTGCCGACCCAGAATATTCCCGAGTCGGCGCCATTCACACCGGCGCCGGATCTGCAGTGACCCGGCTCTTCCGGCATTGAAGGGGACGCTTGGAGATGACGTCATCTCCAAGCGCCACTGAAGCCGGCCAATCGACAGACATGCGGCATGATCCGAGGCATCATGACCTGGATCGCGCCATTTACACTGCAGGGTTTCACAGGTCATTCCCGTGTTAAACCCTGCAAGATACTAGGGTTGGATTGCCGGGTCACTCGACCCGGCAATCCAGTCCTGTTCCCTTTTACACCCAGAAGCAACCCTGGTTAACCATGCAATAATCCAGGTTTTAGCTCTGGTGTAAAAGGGGTATCAGTGACATAATTGACACAACTGCCATAGATGGTATGACTTACATTGGCTGCTTTGTATGTTATGGTAAAAAATGTTCATTACTCTGTTAGAATAATGTCCAGCTATTAAGAAATATATTCAATACTCCCGTTATATAAATAGCTAAACAGCTATATTTAGTGATTTGTTTCTTGAAAAGATTCATGCATTACCCTTCAATGGCCGGTTATTGTGAAATTGTACAATTCTAATGAAAATATAATTAACAGTAGAAGATGAAAACATGAATAATATGCAGGTAGTTTACATTATTATGTTTTTGATTGTTGTAAAAACAAAAAAGAGCAATACAGTCATCTAATTAGTTCCCAGCATAATGAGCTTGCACAGCGTATACCAGTACCTGGCTGATTGTTAGTTTTCTATTGCTACAAACATACAGTAATTCTATTGTGGAACCCACTTGTATTTTCACCATTAATAACACTTCTCTGCTGCTGTTTTTTCCCTTTGTCAATTCATGTACTGTTTAACTGTAAACAATGATCATTTTTATATTCATAAGCGTGCGTGTCTGTGAGTAAAGTTATTGTACAGAGCTTTCTCAAGGATATGTTAAAGTAAAATTGATTTATAGTCTCATGGGGTAAGGTGACCATATATACAAAGTACACAGCATAAACATTTGCCAAGCTGTCATTATCATTCATATGGTCTTAAAGCAGCACTTCCACCTACTGGACACATTTAATTGATGTTCTCAAAGGATAGAAATTGAACATCCATTTATCACAACTATCAATAATCCAGTCTGATATTGAGCAGGTTATTTTTCCTTTGGATGGGGTGGTTGTGCATACGTCGCATGAATCAATTTTGCTATGATATATTTCCCAACAAACCAGAGCCAGCTGCTTTTCCCATCCAGAACTGCAATGCTTGCAATGACCACTTGACTCAAATTCTTCTCACTTTGTTATTCAGTATCAGTTTCTGCCTGACATCTGAGTCTGAGGCCAGCTCAATGGTTGTGCTTGTAGCGAGAGACTACTAGAGCTTGTTACTAGAGCTGACTACTAGAATTGGCTAAAGGAGCAAGGTCACCAAACAAACTAAACCCCAAAAATGTGTGCAATACTGTGCAGCATGTTGAGCTGAATGAGAGAAGCCGCTGCAGGAAGGTTTGCAATTGTGCATGCTCAGACTATCGATAGTGAGAAACATCAAGTTTATTTCCTTGATCAGTGGCCTTATTCAATATATATGCACCAATCCCATATGGACTTGGATTATCAATACAGGACCTAAGATTATACATCCCTAATAGGCTCCTCCTCCTTTCTTTGCACCTAGCTATGGAGGTACTGTAGGAGAGTGTACTGGGCTGTGGCAGGGACGTGCAGTGAGGGGAGGTAGGGGAGGCTGAGCCTCCTCTGTCATACTCTTGAGATATGATATATAAAAATTATTAGAATAATACAAAGAAAATATTTGTAACTTATGAAAATCTTCTTTGTTTATTGTAATCATTTTTATAGATAACTATCACCAGCTTTGTGGAGCACCCAGGGACTGCAGGGAGACAAGAAATGAGGCAGCAACAGGTCAGACTCACTTCTGTATAGTCAGACACTGCTTGCAGAGCTGGGCGTGGGGCCACCACATGGGCAGTAAGATGCAAAAAGAGCCAATAGAGGCATGCCTCTAAGCATGGAGGGCGTGCCTTGAACACTGATGGATACTTTGGATGTGTCATGTGACCAGTGCACTGCAGTGTTTAGCGATCAGACCTCAGTCAGCAGCATCAAGAGGAGACACAGTGATGCAGTTAGGAGAATCAATGGACACTGAATCTTAGTATAGTGAGGGAGAGTTACAGTGACAGGCTCCCAGCACTCAGACCCATCTCCATGTGTGCCTCCTCAGCCATTTTCACCACACGTCACTGCTGCTGAGTGTTGGAGCCTGGCCAGGGCCAGATTAACAATGGGGCGGATGGAGCTACATAAAAATAGGCCCAACATCAACATGATAATGACCAGCTGCCTAGGCTGGTCACAGAGTCATCCATAAATTATAAGTATTACAATAGTTTTTCTAGTTTTCACACATTTTTTCTATTTTTATGTATTTAGGGAAATAATGGGGTTTATAGTGTATGGGGTGTACACCCACACAGCACTGGTTACAGCTGCTCTCCTTCTCAGTATAGGCCCTTGAACATTTTCAGCCCCAGTCCCATGTGGCACTTAATTCAGCCCTGAGGCAGGCCAGTGGTGTCCATGACTGCTGGTACTGACAGTACCCAACCTCAAAGGGTAGGTCAGCAATCAGTGGCCTGCTGAGCAGGGACGTGCAGTCAGGTTAAGTAGATATGTATAACATATAAACATATTCTTTGTTTACTTTAATCATTTTTATAGTTAACACTCACCAGCATTGTGGAGCTCCCTGGGACTGCAGGGAAATGAGACATGAGGCTATAACAGCTCAGCCTCGCTTCTGTATAGTCAGACACTGCTTGCAGAGCTGGTGGCGGGACCACACAATGGGCAGTAAGCTGCACAGAGCTAATAGAGGCATGCCTCTAAGTAGGGGGAGTGAGCCTTGAGCACTGATGGACACATTGGATGTGTTATATGACCAGGAAGTGCACTGCAGTGTTTAGAGATCTGAGCTCAGTAGCAAGAGAAGACACAGTGGTGCAGCTTGGATAATCAATGAACATTGAAGCTTAGTTTAGTGAGGGGAGAGTTACAGTAAGTAGGGGTTGAGACAGGCTCCCAGCACTAAGACCCATCTCCATGTGTGCCTCCCCAGCCATTGACCTCACCGCACATCACTGGGCTTTGGAGGTAAGAAAGTGTGAAACAGAAACCAAGTACAAGCTACAAATTCCTGGGTCTCAGCCAGACCCTAGTAAAGAGCAGGGTCATGGACCCGGGACTCCATCCAGGTTTGTTTCTTTTCACACATACCAATATCCCGGGTCAGTGCTCGTTCACGTGCAAACACACAGGATTTTGATGTACTGTATGTGTGATAGGGTATAAGTGGGACTTCAAAACTTCACGGCCATACTCAATAAACTTTACGTAACTCGGAGCCCCAGGGGCCACAGCAAAGCCATTGTTTTCCATTTCTATAATACAGAACTGATAAATCAATCCCATGCACTTTAACATAGCAATGGAGTGGGGTCTAATAATAGCTATAAATTTATTTTATAGAAAATACTGTAACAAGGAGAAAAAAAAAGATTACAGGCCAAATATTCAAGTGAGAGGTGTCATAGTTTAATAAAAAGTAAAACAAGCTGCACCAACATAATGTTATTAGGCACTGGGAAAATCAGTAAACACTTTAGATATAGTGCCATGTGTAAAGTTACTGCATGAGAAGCTATATGAGTCTGAATATATTATTAGTACAGGAGAAGGAGCCTGGCTTTAGGCAATGAAGGCATGGATTTATTTTGAAAGGGACCTTGTCTAAGCAATCTATCTTTTCGTACTGGGCCTTTTCTATATTCATTTGTTTGTTGATGAGTTTAAAGTGATGTGAAGAGAAGCAGAAATTTATTTTCAGATGAAACTAAATGGACTATCAATCATAGTCACAAATGAGTATCTGAATAACCACAGTTTCCTCAGGCATCATTTTTGCATTAATATCTAGATTATTTTGCAGTTACTGTAGAAAATGCTTCTCTGTTAGCCAGTATAGAAAAAGGGAAACACATTTTTCGTTTTCTTATAGGAAAATATATAGTTAGTAAATAAAAATGAAAATGTATTATAAGGATGTTTTTTATAGTTTAAGGATAGTGAGCTACATGTGACAATTACTGCACATGAATAATATCCCAGTAAGCCAGTCATGTAATAAGAGACTGTCATTATAGTCTGGTGTATTCATCTTAGACCTGGGCTGTCACCAGTGACCAATTGCTGACAAGGAGTATGATAGAAATGCTGTTTCCTAAATGCTAAATCTTTAGGAGATAAATTACTTGTGTTTAACCACAAAATGTAAATTGGCAATCATGTTAATAGTAGAGATGTGCGCCGACTCCCGTTTTGCCAAAACATCACCTCCGTGTTTTGTTTTCGTGTTTCTGGATTTTTTCTTAAAAAATAAAAAAAACAGCTAAAATCACATAAAATTTGCCTTTTTTTGTTCCTACAGTCTTAATAGCCCCAATACCATTTATTTCTACTTGTTTCCACTTGTTTCCAGTTAATTTTGACCACCTCACAGCTCACAATATTGATTTTTTTCATCTAGTTATAGGGCCAAAAGGTTGCATCCAGCTTGCTGGCTCAAAACTGATTGATATAATTATTAATAGAGTTTAAGACTGTGGAAAGATGATGGTTCGGATTTCCTTGAGGAGTTTGTGCGGCCCCTGGCTGTAAAATTTGATAATAAATTTATTAAAAAGCAATTCATTAGTACAGCCCTGGGCTGAACAATTAATAATTTCATTAAAAGAGTAAAAAACAATTCATTGGGTGCAGCCCCTGGCCAAATAATTAATAAAAATAAATTCATTTATGCAGACCCTGGCTGTAAAATTGATAATAAATTAATTAAAAAACAATTCATTGGGTGCAGGACCTGGCTGAATAATTAGTAAAAATAAATTCATTGGTGCAGCCCCTAGCTGTTAAATTGATAATAAATTAATTAAAAATAATTCATTGGGTGCAGCCCCTGGCTGTAAAATTAATAAATTAATTTTAAAACAATTCATTGGGTGCAGCCCATGGTTGAATAATTAATAAAAAGCAATTCATTGGTACAGCCCTTGGCTGTTAAATAGATAATAAATTAATTAAAAAATAAATCATTGGTTCCTAAACCAACTATAACATTAATTAAAAATGTCAGGCAGCAATGCCCCAATCAGCACATAATGGAATGGAAAAAGGTGCAAGATGGAATAGTCCTAGTGCCCTCCCACCCACCCTTATGTTGTCTACGCAACAGGACAGTTTAACAAACCAATCATTTCAGCAACAAGGACTGCCAATTGTGGATGAAATGATTGGTTTGTTTGGACCCCCATAAAACAAGCTGCCAGTGTGCATTGGACATGGAAATGAAAATGAACCCATACACAAACTGGCTTTACAGTACAAGTTGTCGTCATCCTCGTCCTCATCATCCCCATCAGTGTGTACATCCTCTTCTTCACACAATATTAATTCGTCCCCTCTGGAATCCACCATAGGCGCCTCTGTCATTTTTTGATGTAATTGTTGGTAGAGGTCTTCCTCATGGAATTTGTAATTCATTTTAATGAACATCATCTTTTCCACATTTTTAGGAAGTAACACTGCACTGAAAACTCTTTCATAGTACACAATTGAGGGTGGGCAACTTATGTAATGCAAAGCCAGTTTGTGTATGGGCCTCCAAATTGCCTCTTTTTCCTGTACTGAAAGGGACTGTCTGACATGCCTATTAGGATGTTATCTCTGAAATAGTCCTCCATCATTCTGTGAATGGAGACCATGTCACAGTAGAAGACATGTCACTAGTGGACAGTTCTCTCAGGCCCAACCAGATGTCATTTTTTGGTGACTGATCTGCATGACCAGCAGGCATTCTGTAAGGAAAATTGAGTCTTTTCCTGGCAGCTGCAGAAACTGAAGGAGGAGATGATGGCGTTTCACGTGCGGCTACAGCTGACATTTTTTTTACCAACATCTCTTTGCACAGTTTTAGATATTTGTCTGTTGGAAAAAAACTCACAAGGTAGGACTTAAACCTAGGATCCAGAATGGTGACCAAAATATATTTTTCAGATTTCAATAGATTGACGACTCTTGGATCCTGGTGAAGTGAATCAAGGGCTTGATCTACCAGTCCGACATACTTTGCGCAATTGCTCCATTTCACCTACTCCTTCAGTTTCTCCAGCTGTTTTTGCAAAAGTCTGATGAGAGGAATGACCTGACTCAAGCTGGCATTGTCTGAACTAACTTCACGTGTGTCAAGTTCAAAGGGTTTGAGAACCTTGCACAACACGGAAATTATTCTCCACTGCGTTTGAGTAAGGTGCATTCCCCCTCCACGGGCTATGTCATAGTCCATTGTATAGGCCTGGTTGGTTGGTTGGTTGGTTGATTGTATTCCTGGTTGCTGTTCCTCCATCCACTGAAGCATATAGAGGGTAGAATTCCACCGAGTTACTACCTCTTGCTTCAGCTGATGGAAGGGCAAATTTAACAGTACCTGCTGGTCATGCAATCTTCGACAAGCGGTCGCCGAACGTCTAAAATGTCCGGATATTTTGCGGGCCACCGAGAGCATATCCTGCACGACCGTGTCAGTTTTTAAAAAATGTTGCACCACCAAATTAATTGTGTGAGCAAAACATGGGACGTGTTGGAATTCGCCCAGATGTAATGCTCTCACAATATTGCTGGCATTGTCCGAAATCACAAATGCCGAGGAGAGTCCAAGTGGGGTACACCATTTAGCAATGATTTCCCTGAGTTTTTCTAAGAGGTTCTCACCGGTATGCCTCTTAGTGAAACCAGTTATACAAAGAGTAGCCTGCCTCTGTATCAGCTGTCTTTTGGTAGATGTTGCTGCTGCTGTTGCTGTTGTAGGCACTACACCTACCCAGTGGGCTGTCACAGTCATGTAATCCTTAGTTTGCCCTGTCCCACTTGTCCACATATCAGTGGTCAAGTGGACAGTGGGTGCAACGGCATTTCTGAGGACATTAATAAGGTTTTTTTTAATGTCCTTGTACAGATTTGGAATTGCTTTTCTAGCGAAGTGGAATCTAGAAGGGATCTGGTAGCGAGAACATAGGACCTGAATTAACTGTTGAAAACCCACTGCAGTAATGGAGGATACTGGACGCACATCTAATACCCGCATAGCTGTTATGGCGTCAGTAATCCGCTGTACAACTGTGTGATTGCTGTCATACTTGTTTGCCCTTGCAAATGATTGTTTGACAGTTAATTGTTTTTTGGAGGATACGCTACAAGTAGTCTTCCTCCTGGTCCCCTTCTGGGATGAAGATCCACTCACAGCAACAGCAGCAGCAACAGGCATAGCCATCAAGGATCCTTCTGAGGAATGACGGATAGGAGAGGAGTCAATCATGCTTCGAATACCAACATTGGATGCAGCAGGACTACTCCCGATGACGAATGAGGATGTTGATGATGCAGGTGTTGGTGTTGGAGAGCGAAGGCACTTGGATTTCACAGAGAGGGAGCAGGTAGGTGACACTGGACTAGTTACGTTTTGAGTTTTGGAACTTGGCGACTTACACTTTGATATTTGATGAATGCGCTCCAAGTGACGTAACAAGGAGGAGGTTCCTAGGTGGTTTATGTCCCTCCCTCTACTCACTCTTGCATGGCAACGGGCACATATGGCTTGACAACTGTTGTCCGGATCAGGGTGGAAATAATTCCACACGAGAGAAGTGGATTTTTTGTCTTTTGTCATGGCATGACAACAATGGGCTTTGGCTTTTTCAATCCAAGGGCAACAGCTGTTGCCTTACTTACACAAAGGACATCCTCGGCATCAGCATCCTCATCACCAACATCTTCGTCATAAACATCCTCATCATCCTTAGCGCCTTCAACTACCAAAATATCCTCCTCCTCCATGTGCAATTCTATAGAAGCATCCCCAATGACTACGTCTGGAAGATATTGACTGCTCTTCCCCACATTTACAGAGGGCACACAAATGTTGGAACTTGGAGGATCCTTCAGTACACTAGTATTTAGGTCTGGCTCACACATGGCAACCACGGACACACTCTCACTCTCCTCGGGGATTTGTGATTTAGATTTCTCAGGGCACACAGTTGTTTTTACCGAAGGGCTATCAGAATCAGCAGTCTTCCTAAAGAAAGCCTTATCCTTTCCTTTCCACTTCGTGTAGTGAAGGGCATATTGGCAATGTTTTGTTTATCGAAAGGCAACTTGCCTTTTGATTTTTTTTACCATATCGATGGCGTGACTTAAGCCCCGGGGCATGGGCCTACATAGAGGATGCGGAAGTTGACGGCCTTGCACTACTGGCAGCAGCTACAACATGTGGTTCTTGGCCTTGCTCTCCTGTCATGTGACAGCCCTCCATATTTTCTGCGGTCTTGAAGCAGTTGCGTTGCTTTGCCGACTTGATAGATCTTGTGCGCCTAAGCCTAACACGCACAGACAATTATTAGAAAAAAAAGACAAGTTATTTTTATTTTTATTTGTTTTGCTCCAGAACTTGCGGCCCAGAGCACAGTTGACCACTGGAATCGGGAAGCACTAGCTTGCGTTGCCGACTTGATCAATCTTGTGCGGCTAAGCCTAACACGCACAGACAATTATTAGAAAAAAAGACATTATTTTTATTTGTTTTGCTCCAGAACTTGCGGCCCAGAGCACAGTTGACCACTGGAGTTGGGCAGCACTAGCTTGCATTGCCGACTTGATAGATCTTGTGCGGCTAAGCTTAACACGCAGACAGACAAATATATATATATAATTATTATTACACAAAAAAAGACACTTTATTTGGGTCCAGAACTTGTGCCCAGATAGACGCAGCAGACAGCACCTGCCCAGATGGATCAGCAACAGCCCAGATGGACACAGCATAGCAGAGAACACAGCACCAGCCCTGATGGATCAGCACTGCAGCAACTGCCCAGCTGGACACAGCAAACAGCACAACACAAGTTACACAACAACACCAACAATGGATCAGCAGCACCAGCACCTCTCACCAGCCCTACACTACCCACCCTCCCTGCTCCCTGTCCACAGCCGGAGTGAAAAATGGTGCACGCCGTGTCCGTTATATATTAGAGACGAAAGCTCGCGAGCCACAAGATTTTCATCTCATGTGTTTTGCCTCGATTTGGAGAACCGAGTCGGTGGGAAACATTGAGCCCGCTTGGATCCGACTCGGATTCCTTTAGTTCGGGTGGGTTCGGATCTGACAGATCCGAACCCGCTCATCTCTAGTTACTAGTAAAATATGCCGTGTTTCGATTTTAAAGTGATTGCAGTTTTAAATTTACCCCTAAACGTTTTCCAATTTAGGAAAACCTGGTGGCGGCACAATGATTACATCACTTGTGAGTCATAGGCAACCTAGCAGGAGAGCAGCGCAGATCCAGATACGATTTCCCCAGCTACAAGTACTTATCAGTATCTAATAGCTGGTGGCATGCAAGCTGTTGTTAGATATAGGAAACCAGATTCTAGCTATTATCTTCTAGAAGGTGCTAGATAAATGTTAAGTAGAATCTGATTGGTTGCTATGGGCAACATCTCCACTTCTAAAAACTCTCACTTTAGTAAATATACCCCTAGATCTAATACTGCTTAATCTTTTAAGGAAAGTCAGTTTGCAAATATATATTATGTTCTGCAAGATAATATGTAGAGTCGCAATATACTATAAAGCTCTTGAAAGTTAATAGTTAACAATACATACAGGGGTCTAGTTACTAAGCAGTGTTAGGAGACAAAGTGAAAAGTGATAAGTCTGTGATAAGGTGCCAGCCAATCAGCTCCCAACCGTCATTTTTCAAACACAGCCTGTGAGATGACAGGTGGGAGCTGATTGGCTGGCACTTATCACAGACATCACTTTTCACTCTGTCTCCTAAAACTGCTTAGTAACTAGATCCCACAGTATTACATCTCTCACATCATATATTTGGACTTCACAGAACTTGTCAAAGGGCCGTCATGCTGATATCCTTCATGCTTGAATAAACCTTTTGTTGTTTAACTGTTAAATTTTTGACAGCGTGCCTTGCTACTACTTCTACATTTATTCATTTTATATATATATATATATATAATATATTATATATAAATACATATATATATATATATATATATATATATATATATATATGTATATATATCAAAAAAAATATGCACAGTAGGCAATTTGTAGAAAGAGATGACACGGAGACCCCACGGTCTAAGTCAATGTTTCAATTCACTTAAAGAATTTTCATAAGGACAATGATCATATAATGCAGCACTTACCTACAGACCCATTACCAAATACACCCAAAGTGCAGCTCCGTGTCTCTGTGTAGCCTCCGTCAGCGTGCGCGCGGCTCCCCGTCGCCCCCGCTTGACTTCAGTCACCAGAGTCCGGTTGCTAAGAGTCGAGTGTACACAAAGCCTCAATACAACATGTAAAAGCTCAGAAGAAAGCTGAAAGAGGAAACAGTAGGGAGAGATGGCATGTTGCAGGAACAACGTGGTCTCAATCAGAAATATTCATGTATAATAAAAAGCATATGTTCTACTGACATGTTACATAAATGGTGGTCCGTGCCCAAACCAATCACATGAATAAAGATAACCATACAGCACTAAAAAATCCAACCTGACACATCCAGAAAACATAGTTAAACCAAAAAAAAATTTGTAAAGCAAAAAAATCATAAAGCAAAAAAATGTATAAGGACAACCATGAAAAAAATAGAAAGTCAAGAATATGTGGCCACGGGGCGTTAGATGGATAAAAAGTTAAAGATGAAAAATTAGAAAAAACAATTAAGAACCAATTGTTCATTCAAACCTTTGGGGATAAAGGTGTCCAGTTTGTGGATCCAATGGGCCTCTTTTTGTAACAGAAGTTTCGATCAGTCTCCACCCCACAGGCAATCTTGTACTGTATCAATCATCTTGTAGCGTAATGTTGATAAATTATGTTTTGCATCACGTAAATGTTTGGCAACTGGTTGGTCTGTTGGTCTACCCTCCAAGGCCAAACGTATTGCGCTCCGATGGAGTGCCATGCATTCTTTGAATTGGCGCATAGTTTTTCCTAAATATAGGAAACTGCAGGCACAACGAATAAAATAAATTACAAACTTCGTGGAACACGTAAATATATGATGAATTTTGATCTTCTTTCCTGTTTGAGGGTGTGGGAATGTATAACCCACTTCTAGAAAGCTACATGTCGTGCACCCCAGCCACCGATAATTACCATTTTTTTTTTGTTAGAAAATGCTGATTATTTATCTTCTTGTCCCAACCTGAGATATCCATTCTCACAACCCAGTCTCTGATGTTTCTGGAATGCTTATAGCAGGGTATTAGCATAGCATCTTTAAGTAAAGGCAGATCAAGTTCATTATTCACTAGAGGCCAGTGATTTTTTGCGGCTTTTGTTATTGTCGCCCTCGCCGTGGAGTACTGATTTATTCAACTCATAGGGGTTTTTTTGGTTGTATTTATGGTTTTCTTCAATAAATCCTCTCTTGGAATTGCCAGCCTTTTTTCTCGCAACTACTAAAGTAGTTCTGGAGTAACCTCTTTGAAGAAAACGATTTTGCATCATATCTGATTGTTTCTCAGACTCTTCCATGTTCTCACAAATACGTTGAACCCTTAAAAACTGTGAGAAGGGTAAGACCCTCTTGAGAGCCGTCGGGTGGTGGCTCGCTGCTGATAACAAAGAGTTGCAGTCTGTCGGTTTAGTATACATGGATGTAGTTATGACACCCTCCTTTCGTTGCACCAACACATCTAGAAAGTGAACAGTGTCTTTACTGATGTCATAAGTAAATTTGATGTCACTGTCTAACTGATTGATACTAGTCATCAATAGAATGAATTCCTCCTCAGTGCCTGTCCATATGACAAAAATGTTGTCTATGTATCTTTTAAAGAATAAATTTTTATTGCCACTGCAGGATCACTGAAAAATAAATCCCTCTCCCGGTAGAACATAAAGGAGTTGGAATATGCTGGGGCCACACATGACCCCATGGCACATCCCTGCTGTTGCATAAAAAACTCACTGTTGAAGATGAAGACATTTCTAGTTAGGGTCAATTTGAACAAATCAAGGAAAAAGTCAATATTCAGGTCCTAGGTAAGAAGGATTATTCCCAAGTAACCATCTCATGGCGTCAATACCTCTCACATGGGGGATGCTGGTATATAGGTTAACAACGTCAATCGTTACCATACAGAAATGGGCAGATGTTCAATCATTTTTAATTCATTAAGGAACGTTGTTGCATCCTTTAGATATGTACGTTCGCCCTGAATAACTGACTGCAGATATGTGTCCAAAAATTTTGACACTCCATAGTATAAACTAGGGGTGAGCGGGTTCGGATTTCTGAAATCCGAACCCCCCCCGAGCCCCCCCCGATCCGAGGCCGATCCGAGTCAGGCTCGACTTTTCCCGCCTGACTCGGATCTGAAATCGAGGCAAAACGTCATCATCCCGCCTTCCGGGTCTCGCGGATTTTGGATCCTATATAAGGTACCCGCGTCGGCGCCATTTTCTCACTCGGCTGTGGACAGTGAATAGGGAGGGCGGGAGTTAGGGCTGGCTGGGCTGTGTAGTGTAGTGTAGTGCAGAGTAGTGTTGTGCTGTGCTGCGCTGTGCTGTTGTTGTCCATAGGGGCTGTGTCCACTACTTCAAAGTCCATAGGGGCTGGTTGTGCTGTGCTGCTGTTGTTAATAGGGGCTGTGTCCACTACTTGAAAGTCCATAGGGGATGGCTGGACTGTGTTGTGCAGTCAGTTGTCCATAGGGGCTGTGTCCACTCCAAAGTCCTGTGCAGTGTCCCAGTCCTAAAGGGGTGCTGTAGTGTTGTCCAGGGGGTGCTCTGTCCTTCAGGGGTGCTCCCCCAAGTACTAAAAAAAAAAATATTTTTTCTGTGTTTGTGAATTGTGTGCGCAGTAGCCGCACGTGCATCAACAAAGTAGTGCCAAGCGTGCGCCTGTGTCATAAGTAAAGGGCGGGCTGGCTTGACCGTTAAAGGGTGCTGTAACCCCCAAAGTACACTCCAGTCCAAACCAAATAAAAAAATATTTTCTGTGTTTGTGAATTGTGTGCGCAGTAGCCGCACGTGCATCAACAAAGTAGTGGCAAGCGTGCGCCTGTGTCATAAGTAAAGGGCCAGCTGGCTTGACCGTTAAAGGGTGCTGTAACCCCCAAAGTACACTCCAGTCCAAACCAAATAAAAAAATATTTTCTGTGTTTGTGAATTGTGTGCGCAGTAGCCGCACGTGCATCAACAAAGTAGTGCCAAGCGTGCGCCTGTGTCATAAGTAAAGGGCCAGCTGGCTTGACCATTAAAGGGTGCTGTAACCCCCAAAGTACACTCCAAACCAAATAAAAAAATATTTTCTGTGTTTGTGAATTGTGTGCGCAGTAGCCGCACGTGCATCAACAAAGTAGTGCCAAGCGTGCGCCTGTGTCATAAGTAAAGGGCCGGCTGGCTTGACCGTTAAAGGGTGCTGTAACCCCCAAAGTACACTCCAAACCAAATAAAAAAATATTTTCTGTGTTTGTGAATTGTGTGCGCAGTAGCCGCACGTGCATCAACAAAGTAGTGTCAAGCGTGCGCCTGTGTCATAAGTAAAGGGCCGGCTGGCTTGACCGTTAAAGGGTGCTGTAACCCCCAAAGTACACTCCAAACCAAATAAAAACATTTTTTCTGTGTTTGTGAATTGTGTGCACTGTGGCTGCACATGCATCAACAAAGGAGCAGCGCCAAGCGTGCGCCTGTGTCCCATAAGTAAAGAGCCGGCTGGCTCATTTCTTAAAGGGTGGTGTAACCCACAAAGTGCACTACTCTCCAGCAAAAATAAAAAAATATTTTCTGTGTTTGTGTGCGCCTTAGCCGCACGTATATATCAATATAACATAAATGGAGGACCAAACTTTCTCCGATAAAAATAAAATAGGGAAAGATCAAGAACCACTTCCTCCTAGTGCTGTTGCTGCTGCTGGGAGTTGTTCATTATCCCAGAGAGGAAGTAGGAACACCACTACTTTTACTAAACAATTGACCCTCCAACAGTCCCTAGCGATGAGGATGAAGTACGACAGCAGTCATCCTGAAGCAAAACGTATAACTGAGGCCTTGACTGCTATGTTGGTGTTAGACGTGCGTCCGGTATCCGCCATTAGTGCAGTGGGATTTAGACAATTGATGGAGGTAGTGTGTCCCCGGTTCCAAATCCCGTCTAGATTCCACCTGCATCCTCAAAGCAGCAGCGACAAGCATGCGTCTGTCTGTTAAAGGGTGGTGTAACCCTCAAAGTGCGCTCCACAAACAATAAAAATATTCTTCTTTTTTTTTCTGTCTTTGTGAAATGTGTGGGCTGTAGCTGCACCTGCATCCTTAAAGCAGCAGCGACAAGCGTGCGTCTGTCTGTTAAAGGGTGGTGACACCCTCAAAGTGTGCTCCACAAACAATAAAAATATTCTTCTTTTTTTTCTGTCTTTGTGAAATGTGTGGGCTGTAGCCGCACCTGCATTCTTAAAGCAGCAGCGACAAGCATGCGTCTGTCTGTTAAAGGGTGGTGACACCCTCAAAGTGTGCTCCACAAACAATAAAAATATTCTTCTTTTTTTTTCTGTCTTTGTGAAATGTGTGGGCTGTAGCCGCACCTGCATCCTTAAAGCAGCAGCAACAAGTGTGCGTCTGTCTGTTAAAGGATTACATCGGTGACAGCATCCAAGTAGGCATGTCAGACAGTCCGTACCTGTACTGGAAAAAGAAGCAATTTGGAGGTCCCTGTACAAACTGGCACTATTTTACCTGAGTTGCCCCCCCTCCAGTGTGTACTCCGAAAGAGTGTTTAGTGCAGCCGGGAACCTTGTCAGCGAAAGGCGTAGGAGGTTGCTTCCACAAAATGTGGAGAAGATGATGTTCATAAAATGAATTATCAACTCTTCCAGGGAGACCAGCCTCCAGAATGTACAGAGGGACCTGTGGTTGTGGATTCCAGCGGGGACGAATTAATACTCTGTGAGGATGAGGATGTACACAACACTGAAGAGGGTGAGGAATCGGTGGATGAGGAGGATGAGGACGACATCTTGCCTCCGTAGAGCCAGTTTGTGCAGGGACAGATTAATTGCCAGCTTGTTTTGTGGGGGCCCAAACGAACCAATCATTTCAGCCACAGTCGTGTGGCAGACCCTGGCGCTGAAATGTTTGGTTTGTTAAAGTGTGCATGTCCTGTTTATACAACTTAAGGGTGGGTGGGAGGGCCCAAGGACAATTCCATCTTGCACCTCTTTTTTTTCTTTGAATTATGTACTGTTTGGGGCCTAGTTTTTCAAACTGCCATCCTGTCTGCCACTGCAGTGTCACTCCTAGATGGACCACGTGTTTGTGCCGCCCACTCGTATCTCTTAGCATAGTCATCCAGCTACCTCGGTGCAACCTTTTGGACATAAAACACTATTGTGAGGTGTGAGGTGTTCAGAATAGACTGGAAATGAGTGGAAATTAAGGTTATTGAGGTTAATAATAGCATAGGAGCAGAAAAACCCACAAATTCTGTGATTTTAGCTACAGATCCAAAACACAAAACCCAGAACCCAAAACACGGAAGGGTGGTTTTGGCAAAACCAATCCAGATCCAAAACACGAAGAAAGATCCAGATCCAAAACCAAAACACAAAACGCGAAAAGTGGCCGGTGCACACCCCTAGTATAAACTAGCTCTTGCCGAGATGATCGGTCTTCCCAGAGATTGTTTGCTGTTTTTATGGCGTTTGGGCAGTAAGTAAAATAGCGGTACTTGCGGTGTTTCATTTTGAAGAGAAGCTGCAACATGTTTAGTGATAATTCCATTATCCACTGCTTCAACCAAAAGATGTTTAAGTTCATTATAGCAGGCAACGGTCGGATCTTTCTTCAAACGTTCATAGACATTGATGTCATTTAATTGGCGATATTCCTCACGTTTATAGTCATTTATGTCCCAGATCACGATACCCCCACCCTTGTCCGCAGGACGTATAACTATATCATCATACCCAGCGAGATTTGTAAACATATTTTAAGGAAACTTGCTCGGTATGATGATATAGTTAAACGAGTATCTGGACACAAGCTTCAATGCATATCCAAATAAAGGTGCACTCACCAGTCTTGTCGTGAAAACAGCAGGGTAATTTATTCACAGAAGAGCCATCAGCCCATTACATCACATCTATCTATCTATCTATCTATCTATCTATCTATCTATATATATATATATATATATCTATATCAGTGATCACGCTGAGTGACAAAATAAGTGGGTCTCAGGGACCCTCCACTTTAAAACAATGGGATCCTACCTGACCATTTCTGGATCCCATCATAATTTATGATTTAGAGCACCCCACATGCCTCCACACTTCCCGACATACCCCTACAATTTCCATTTGATACCCCAACAGCATCAGACCTCCCCACATGCCCCTTAAATGCATGTTTTATGCCTCCACGATCCTACAGGTGCTATGACTTGTCTGTACACAAAACCCACAGTGAATAAGACATTAGGTAATAAAAGTAACCCGCAACACCACATACCTAATGACAGAGATCAGTAACCATGAGGGGTCTTTGTGTTTGCTGATTTGGCCTCTGTATGTGGACATCACTGCTCTCTTCTAGTCTCGTGACTCACAGAAACAACACTAGCACAGCACTACAATGCAGCTCTGGGAACACATGCAGCCAAAAGTGTGTCCCTGTACAGACAATTTATCCTACCAGAACCAGGAGAGGAGGAAGATGGTTACCCGCATACGGCAATTCATACAACAATTAATAATGCATTTCGTTTAGCACAATAGATGCAGTACACATTCATGCCACACATGGGAATTATTATTATCAGACACCGCTACACGTGCTGGGCTGGTTACACCCAGAAGAGGAAGACATGCTCAGACATCACCTTATAATGACCAAAAACAAACAACGAAAAACGTTCTTATAATAAAATTTAAAAAAAACAACAGATTTCAGTAGAATATAAATAGATTTGGGTACTTGTGTATTTTACGGACTCATTGCAGAGAGAACCCAATCAATGTTTTAAATGGCACTTGTGTACTTTACGTACACAAGTACTGAAAGTTGTCCCCACCTAAAGAAGAAAGTTGTCCCCTTGCGGTCTCGCTGCGCTCGCCACGCTTTCCCCTCTATGCCCACTTGGCTGGTAGGGAATGACACTGGACACATTTTGTCACATTTTGAATTTAAAGAGCAATCAGTTTAGCCTCATTATCTCAGGTTTATTTTTACAGGCCAGCTAAACAGTGACTAGCAATGGTGATAGTTCCTGCTAGGGGCTTCTAATATAGCAATAGTATTTAGTATTTAATTGGTTCTGTATATTGGTCAGTAGTCTACTTCCAGCAGCCCTTAAATATATGCAAATGTAAGTGTACAATCCAACTCGACAAAATTCAAATCCATGTGATGTCTGCAATGTGCCATTCTAAAATGCATCATTATATCCAGCGGCATAAATTTTTTTTCTTGCAGGTGTTCCCTATAGAGGTCCTTTGTCTATGTTAAATCTTACATGAGGAGATGTATCAAATCTTGGAGATAAAGTGGAGACAGATAAAGTAACAGCCAATCAGCTTCTGTCATTTTTCTAGCACAACCTGTAAAATAACAGCTGATTGGTTGGTAATTATCTCTCTCTACTTTTTCTCTCTCCAGAGTTCATACATCTGAGTTACTGTCACGGCTGATTAGCTGCTTCAAATAAGCTAGTGCTATCTCTAGTTGTGACGACTTCTTTGAGTTGGTTAATATTTACCCAATTTGGGTTGTATCATAAAAAAAAAAAAAATATTCTCTGAACTTCTGAGAGTTTTGTCTAATGTTTGTCAGGCCCTTAGCCAAATTCTTAGTCAGTAGAGGACTATAGATTGCTCTTAATTTTTCACTTGTCTAAGTGGACAGCATCACATGTTATGTCTCTGCGAGATGTAAACATAATAACCATCAACCATTCTTGCTCACACCTCATAGGAAGTATGTAAAGTTTTTCTTACCGTAATTGCCGGTAATGTGACCATAAATATAACACATAGGGCCGTATCCAATTTGACACGAAAAGCCACGGTTTGGGAAAAACATTACACTTGTGCAAACCTTTTGACAAAAATGCATCTCGTGCTATCGTATTAGCCACAGCTTTTTGCAAATCCGAATTTTGGGCAGCTAAAAGCGGCACATAGTTTTCACCATCTCAGAGCAGGTGAAAAAATTAGCAAAACCCCTATTTTGGGCTAAAAATATGGGGACTTGGTTCAGCACCCCTTGGCCACACCCCCTAATGACTAATTAAGCAAAAATATTTTTTAATTAACTTAACTCCCCCTAATAATGACGTGTCATTTTTGGGGTCAAAATGTAAAGTGTTGGAAAATGGGTTTTAAGTAGAGATGAGCAGGTCCGGTTCTCTGGGAACCGGATGCACCCAAATTTCAGGCATTGGGGGGGATCCGAGACACAGCTCAGATCTCCCATGTGCACTTGTGTACAGTAGGGGGCATTCATGTCTACTATTGCTATTTACACATTGTTTTGGGGTTTTTTTGCTTGCTGCTTGTTAACTACAGAAAACCAAACACAGTGGTTCGCTTATTCAATCAAGGATCTTGAGTGAATCCACATGGGGAACTTCCACATCTCCTCTCAAAAGAGACACAAGTGAAAAAGTATGTCTGCGCTAATGTTCACTAAAGACACAATTCAATATTCAAAAATCAACCTTTTGATAAAACCCCTGTGAGAGGGGAGAAACGCGTCAAGGGAGAGAACTGAGACCTGTATTTGTTCCTGGAAATTGCCAAGAGACCGCACAGTGATTATCCCTCTAGCCACGATCTATTCACCCACTGCGATACACCCCTCCTGACGTGCTCACAGCTAAGAGTCTGCCGGAGCATCCAGATCCCCTGTGGATTATACGTACAGTGAGCGGCTACATAGCTTGTGGAATTGGTTTCGTCGCTGCATGTGCTATTGCCGGAGGGAGACCACACTGTGCCTTCATCGCCTCAGCCAGTATAGGAACTACACTGCATTTACTCCATGCTGTGGCATTGTCCTCTTGGTCAACACAAAAGGCATATTGCCTTCATAATAATACTCATATATTGTATGAGCACTCCGGGATTTCTGGATTACCATTGTCTGGCAAACGGGGGAGCGGTGAGTGCTTTGTGCCCATAAGACATTTTTTGCTGGCTTTCCCCATTGGGAATTGGGAAGTGAGACTGTCACTGTATATCTACCCATTGTGTCATTCTCTAACGGAGTGTTCACAGGCATTTATTCTCATTAGGAAAGAATCCAATCATCTGTGTGCTCACTATACCTGCAAATTCCTTTTTAAATCGGGACTATGAATATATTCCTATTCTTTTATTTATTGTTGCACTGATGCAATATTGTATATGTTGATTGTATATTTACCAATACAGGAACTGCAGTTCTATTTTTATATGTATTTAATAATGAATAAATCATTGGAATTAATAGAATTTTGAATATTGAATTGTGTCTTTAGTGAACATTAGCGCAGACATACTTTTGCACTTGTGCTTGTTAACTACGACTACTTGTTTTGAGCAAGGATACTCCACATAAGGTATTTAGGCCCTCATTCAGAGCCGTACGCTCTGAGCAGAGCGCACGCTCTGAATGAGGGCCGGGCTCCATTTTCATGGAGCGTCCTCCTGGACGCTCGTATAGCTGTGGGTCACCACCCACAGGCTATACGAGCGTGCTTTGTGATGGCCGCGATGGTCGAGACCATCGCGACCATCGAAATTGCGAGCCGGAGCCTGCGGTTGAGGTTTTCAACCGCAAGCTCCGGAGTGATTTTGGCTCTATCAGAGCCAAAATCACTCCCACTGACATCACTAGTGATGTCAGTGGGCCGGCTTCTGACGGGAGGCTTTCCCGTGGGAACGCCCCCGTCAGGGAGGCACGCCCCCGGCACGCCCACCAAAGGGGGCGTGCTGTCAATCAACATTGACAGCACGCCCCCTTTGATCGGACACAACGAGCGAAGGACTTTCCTTCGCTCGTCGCGTCTGGCGCATGCGCACGACGGAGCTCCCTCCGTCGTGCGCATGCTCAGTGCATAACATCGACCCACTTGCGAGCGGACAGCCGCTCGCGAGTGGGTCTGAATCAGGCCCTTAGTTATATATAATATTATGTGAGGTGGAAATGAGTGGAAATTAATATTATTGAGGTTAATAATACTGTAGGAACAAAAAAAGCCCAAATTATGTGATATTAGCAGTTTTGATCAGTTTTTAAAAAAAAAATACAGATCCAAAACCAAAACTCGCAAGGGCGGTTTTGGCAAAACCAAATCCAGATCCAAAACACCAAGGAGATAAAGATCCAAAACCAAACACGGGGGTCGGGGCACATCCCTAGTTTTAAGTAGTGTGGTAGGTAATTTGGGGGGCTATGTGGATGGGACCAGTAGCGGCTCCAGGCACGGGCAAGCCGGTCCCTCGCCCGGACGCTACTGTTTCCGGAGGGCGCAGGAAATGCCCTCCTCCCGCCCAGCGCTATGGGATATATTTAAGCTCAGGGGGTAAGGAGCGGAGGAGGGAAGGGGCGGCAACACAGGACGGCGCTGGGCGCAGCACAGCCTAGTGCCAGCCCTGGATGGGACAAGTGTTTTTGGGGTTGTAGGTGACTGCAGCAGGTGTATTAACTTTTCTTAAAAGTACCCTAAAATGGCACAAAATTATACTTGCGCCCATGTTTATGTACCCCTAATTAAACTGCAGCATTTATTTTGGCTAAACTTGCTTTCTATAATTTTTCAAGAAAAATGCATATAACAGCCATTTGACACAATTTAAAAAGCCCATACCATTGATTTTGCCCAATAATACACTTCTAAAACTATTACTCAATGTTAGCTTACCTTTTTTGGGGGTACAGGCACATTTTCCTATTTTCAGGCACACTTTTCACTATATTTTTTGGGGGCGAATGCTGCATCGTGCTCAACGAAGGGTGCAAAAGGTTTGCACATGCGAAAACATAACGTTTTCACATCTAATTGGATGCGCCCCATGTTGTTTTGATAGTAAAAAAACATTTGGATATTTACTCATCGGGGGCTGAACGGCCACCGATGATGTATAGCCCCCTCAGTCTGCAATTGCACGCTAATTTCCTCTCGCATTCCACCACTACAAATGTCACCACTACAAATGTCAGAGAATGTAAGATCTCACGAGCAGGGCCCTCTTCCCTCATGTACTTTTCCTTTTACTTTCTTCTACTCATTTCTCCCCACATGGGCACCTAACACTTACAGTAACTGCTGACTCTCTGCTGCTTATTTTGTCAGTATCAGTTACTCTGACTCGTGGGTGGAACTGCCATCCAGGGAAGGTGTCTGTAGCGGGAGAGTGGAGGTGCTGCAGGCCTGCAGCGGGATGCTTGATGATGCTGTAATGTCACTGTGCCCAGCGGGCATCGGTTACTTCCTGCTCCCTGCTCAGCTGCAGTGCTCTTCTTACTGGACTGAGGCGGCAGGCTAGGGCTGGCACCCGGCTCAGCTTCATGTGTAATGACGTCACGCATTGCGACATGAGTCTTATAATGTGCAGTATCAGAATGGCTTGGACCAACTGATGGGGGTGACCAAGGGGTGTTCGGGTGGCTTAATATTTTTTATTTGTCGACTTGCGCTGGACGGGCAGCCACACCATTTAGTTTATAAATAACTATTAGGCGCCACGCACCCATTTTGTGCCCCTGAACCTCGGGGCCCAGGACGGGTGTACTTTTTGTACCCCCCTGTTCCCGGGCCTGGATGTACACTTTTGTTTGTGGGCATGCTCAGTATAGATGTGCATATTTTACACTAAGCAAGCGGGCATACATACACTCAACTCAGCATGGTCCCAGTCATGAAATGTACATGAACTGACAGGTGTCCCAAGGTCTAAGGGGGAGATGTATCAAACCCTCTAAAGAGGACAGGTGGAGACATAGCCCTTAACAACAAATCAGCTACTAGCTATCATTTTATAGAATGTACTTGATAAACGATACCTAGGTTGCTATGGGCAACTTCTCCACTCTTCCTTTCTAGAAGGTTTGATACATCTCATCATAAGACTTTGGGGGAGGTATATCAAGAGAGAGAGAGAAAGTGGATGGAGATAAAGTACCAACCAATCAGCTCCTAACTGTCAGTACAGGCTGTGTTTGAAAAATCACAGCAGCTGATTGGTTGGTACTTTATCTCTCTCCACTTTAGCTCTCTCCAAAATTTGATAAATCCCTCCCTTTGTTACCTAGAAGGCTATAAATATTGGAGTGGATAAATGTTCCTGTACATAACTGTTAGCAGATACGCTACATAGGAGCAGCAGAAAGTATATTCATTCATGGCCAAATTAAGGCTTGTGGGGGCCCCTGGGCAACTAAATTGTGGGGGCCCCCACCAATAATATTGACCCCCCTCCCCAATAATATTAAAACAGACCCAAACCCCCTCCACCGACCTGCGCATGTGCAGTAGACTGTGGATCCGAGCCAAAGTCTACTGCGCTGCCACAGAGGAGGGGTCACACATGGAGGCTGCACATGGGCAATCTCTTCTCTTAAACTGCCCCTGGGTAGTTGCAATATCAAAATGACATGTCTAACAATAACTGTCTTCAATTTACACCAACAGGATATATATACTATTTATATAGAATCTGTAGTACTGAAAAGTTCAACCCTATCTCTTCACTTTTCTATTCCCCACCCCACAGTAAAATAAAACCTATAAGATAGACTATGATTTTTCCAAGCTTACCCATCAAAGGTACTCAGGGGACTTGACAATGTTTGTAGCCTCCACTGTATGACATCCACTCAAGAAGATCAAGGCATATAATAGTCATAGATGCACAAAACCCATGTATGTCCATTTTAATACATAACAGTATTTATTTAAACATTATTGCTTTAATTATATATTCTTTTTATTCTGTCTGTTCATAACACTGTAAACGTTGCCTACTTACAAGTTAGTAGTGCCTAAAGCCTGTGTTTGTGCTGAAGGCAAACACCGCAAGACCTGCTTTCATCTCTCCACAGCCTTTCATCTAAGGTAAGTACCTTCATTATTAGCAAAATTACATATATTTATTTGCATTCCACTGTACAAAAAATATATTCCCCATTGGGGAACTGGTGAAGGGCATCCATGTGCCCTCTATGCAAGCACAGTCTAACATAGCTGCCAGCGACTGCGCATGTGCCTGACTGTTTCACCCAGTGAGGACCCAGCATTGCCTGGAAGGTTTCGCTGAAGACAAAAAGGCTGTTGGGTCCTTATTGCTGGCAATGGGGACCGTATCGCTCTTGTCATCTTTAGATTAGCAGTAATCTTAGATTACAGCTGTTTGTTAAATATTGAAAAGATTATATAAACCCTTAGCAAGAGCTAAAGGGGTTATGTATCGTTGTTAAATGGGGCCCTTAATTACCTGCAGGAAATCTGCGAGCACTTATCGCAGGCTTCAGCTAAACTCTGCATTTGCCTCTAAATGGTCTGTGCAAGAGAAAGAGCTGACATTTCATTTGCAGATATGATTTGGATTTTTGGTAGTGAAGTCTGAGGGCACCCACCTGTTTTTGGTATGTTATCAGCTTCCTACTGATAAATATGGCTGAAATAATAATAGGTGCGAGCGCTTTCCATTCAGGATTTGGGTGTAAAATATCAGTAAGGTGTTCTGAAAGTGGTTCTAGAATTGTGTTTATAGGCTCAATGAATGTGTGTACAAAAAGTGTATCTAAACTTGCCCACTCTCCAAGAACGCCTGGGAGGCTCACAAAAATCAGGTGGCACTCCTGCCCCCACCCCACCCTGGAAGAGTGGGCAAGTCTCCTTACCGGCATCACCCACCCGCACTCCCCTGCAGTTCTCTCACTGGCATCCGCTCCCCCCCTCCAGCGCAGGTGTACGCTCCCCCTTGTATAAGTGGACGGTCCGGGGGAGCCGATTGCACAATATGCGCTGAATCACATCATCGTGGCCCCGCCCCCTGCTGCACATTGCCGGTAATCTCTGCACTGTGTAGTGGTAGTGTGGCCGCAATAACACGATTGCGCAGTCACACCCCCCGCCCTCAAACTCGCTGTGCCGACCTAGCTGCCTCCTCCTGGAGGAGGCAGCCAGATTGTCAGCAAATCTGAGGATGTGTATATGAAAGCTAAAAATAAGATGAGAATAAATACAAATAGAAATAATAAAAGTAACAGAAGAACAATAATAACACAGTGGGATCAAGGAATGAAATGAAAAATAATGAAAACACACGTGTAAGATAAAAGGGTCTGTGAACAATTGGCATTCCCATGACACTTCTACACCAGTGTCAAGAGTTTGATTGTGTCAAGAATAGACAGAAGTAAAATGATGTTAACTATACTTTTATGGCCCTATTAATTACAGTCCTCACTAGATTCTGCTGCTGCATTCACATAAATGTTAATTTAATATGGACTTTTGAAGCAATAGTTTTTATATAAAATACTCAATAAAAAAAATGTCTAGGGTTAGAAACTCTGGGCCTGATTCTGACCCGTCGCAAGCGCTGTGCGCTCGCAACCGGGTCGATGGTGGGCCAGTGCGCATGGGCACGACGGAGCCGGCTCCGTCGTGCGCATGCGCGAGATCCGGATAGCGACGGGCAATCCGTCGCTCCGGGTCTCGTACCAAAGGGGGCGTGTTGTCGATGTTAAGTGACAGCACGCCCCCTTTGGTGGGCGGGCCGGGGGAGTGGCTGCCCAAACAGAGGCGTTTCCATTTGGGGGCGGCCCCACTGACATCACGAGTGATGTCAGTGGGAGAGATTTCGGCTCTAACAGGGGCTTGGGGCTTGCAGCAACGACACCCTACCACAAGGGTCTCGTCGCAAGCCCGATGGTCGCGATGGTCTTGACCATCGTGACCATCTTCCTGGCCGCTCGCTATAGCTGTGGGTGGTCACCCACAGCTATGCGAGCGGCCAGGAGGCCATTCTAAAAAAAAAATAGCCCGGCCCTGATTCAGAGCGAGCACTCTGTCTGAGCGTCCGGCTCTGAATCAGGGCCTCTGTATACAGTGATAAATCATTGAAGCACAAACTGGAATGTATATCAACAGTTGCAAACATATCAACTTCCAATCACATGAACCATATCAACACAACAGTTAATAAAAGTTGCCATTTTTTGTTGTTGTATTTATAAATATGACTAAATCTATCTTTTTTTTCTTGCCTGTATGTACAAGGTCTTGTACATACAAGCATTTAAATACAGTAATTACCTAACAGCATAAACCTAACCTTTGACTTTGTCTTCGATTGTGACTTGGACTGTGCACTGAAAGGGCCTGATTCAGAGGTGAATGCAGTCACAGCCTCGACTGCGTCTTTATGCTAATTACGCGCCCAATTGTCTCCCTACTGAGACGCCCACCGGCTGTGACACTAATGTGTCACTGTGCGTATTAAGATGCACCATTGGTCGCACAAATCGAAGATTGTACCAGCCCTATGGAGGCGCAGATTCTCTGTCTGAACATGTCGATGTGTGTTTTTGGACGCAGTCGCTGACCGCAACATGCACGTGTCTGGCTAGTCACCCCCCGTTACCACCCAGAAACTCCCTCCAAAATTGCCTCTCTCTGCGTCCAATTGCGTCCCCCAGTGGTATCCATCGAGACACATGAGTAGTGTGACTCAAACGCATGCGCAGACTGAAACATCGGCTGCTTGTGTGCGGCATCGACACTACATGCATCTCTGAAAAGGGTCCCAACTAAGAATATGCATCCGGCGCCTCTGCACAGAGCTTAGGGCTCTGTGAGCGGGACCTTCACTGCCCCACGGCCCATACTTCTGGGTAGCAGGGTGCCTGTAACGGCACTCTGTGGCCATTATCGCTGTACCAGTACTGCCCGAAGCATCCTTTGGACACTACAAGCAGGCACCCTGCCCTGTGTACAGCTGCGACGCTCCGGGCAGGGCCGGATTAACAATGGGGCGGGTGGAGCTACAGCTCCAGGCCTCCCATTGAAAATAGGCCCTCACAGACAGCAGTGCATACAGGAAAAAAAAAAGTTTTTGTTTTTTTTCCTGTCAGTCAGCTCTCTCACCCAATGGCTGCCAAAATCAGCTTAGTGAATTCTGACCTCCCCACCTGTTCCCCTCCACTTGAAGCGGATCGATAGGCCAGGCCAAAGGCCCACTCACCCTCGGACCGATGAAGCCCCGCCCACCTCTGATGCCCCGCCCACCACAGACCCGTCGAAGCTCCGCCCCATTATACCGAGGCTCCGCCCCTGAACCGTTCTACTCCACTTGAAGTGGATCGATAGGCCAGGCCAAAGCCCCGCTCACCCTCGGACCGCTGAAGCCAAGCCCACCTCTGATGTCCCGCCCACCACAGACCCGCTGAAGCTCCGCCCCATTATACCGAGGCTACGCCCCTGAACCGTTCTACTCTAAAGGCAGCTCAGCCCAGCATGTCAGGATTTTTACTCAGGTCAGTGTAATGTCTGGCCCCTGTCTATATATGCATGTAAATATATATCTACTACCTATCTATCAATCAAATTAGGTGGGTATAACAGCTTATGTGTATATATATATATATATATATATATAATATATATATATATATATATATATACACATAAGCTGTTATACCCACCTAATCTGTTTATAAATGTGTGTATATATGCACGTACATTTGTGTATATGTATGTATATATATACACACACACGTGTGTGTGTGTTTGTATATGTACTGTATGTATACACACACGCGTATATGTATGTACGTACTTGTGTGTGTATATATACAGTATATAAATATATATATATATGTGTGTGTGTATATGTATATACACACACACACTTGTGTTTATATACATACATAAACACACATATATATATATACAAATGTACGTGCATTTATATATATATATATATATATATATATATACACACACGTGTGTATATATATATATATACACGTACGTGTGTGTGTGTATATATATATATATATATATGTGTGTGTGTATATGTATATATACATACACACACACGGTGGTAAATAGGGATGTACAGGAGCTTCAGGCACATTTAAGGGGACTGTGGCAGGTGTGGAATGATATGTAAACATTCATCATGTTGATAGGAGAATGTCAACATGGTCATAATGTTGAAGTTGTCCGTGTCGACATTCATGTAGACAGTGATGGAATGTCGACATATCATCCCTGTTGGCCCAGCGCTCACTGACCTGCTCCTGATGGCTGCAGTGACTCCAGCACGGCTTCCGGGTCCCAGCGGTCATGACCTCTGCGGCTCCAGTCTTCCAGTGAGTATCCCCCCCTAACCCTAATGCCTACCCCTAACTTATAGTACCTTTCCCTAACCTCCTCCCGCGCAGTTTAACTGTAACCTCCCCCTAGTGCCTAACCCTATCCTCCCCCCCCATAGCCTAACCCTAACCTTTCCCTAGTGCCTAACCCTATCCTCCTCCCCCCGTAGCCTAACCCTAACCCTCCCCCTAGTGCCTAACCCTAACCTTCCCCTAGTGCCTAACCCCCCCATGTAGCCTAACCCTAACCTTCCCCTAGTGCCTAACCCCCCCATGTAGCCTAACCCTAACCTTCCCCTAGTGCCCAACCCTATCCTCCTCCCCCTTTAGCATAACCGTAACCTTCCCCTAGTGCCTAACCCTATCCTCCTCCCCCCGTAGACTAACCCTAACCTTCCCCTAGTGCCTAAACCTATCCTCTTCCCCCCGTAGCCTAACCCTAACCTTCCCCTAGTGCCTAACCCCCCCCATGTAGCCTAACCCTAACCCTCCCCCTAGTGCCTAACCCCCCCATGTAGCCTAACCCTCCCCCTAGTGCCTAACCCCCCCATGTAGCCTAACCCTAACCTTCCCCTAGTGCCCAACCCTATCCTCCTCCCCCTTTAGCATAACCGTAACCTTCCCCTAGTGCCTAACCCTATCCTCCTCCCCCCGTAGCCTAACCCTAACCTTCCCCTAGTGCCTAACCCTATCCTCCTCCCCCCGTAGCCTAACCCTAACCTTCCCCTAGTGCCTAACCCCCCCATGTAGCCTAACCCTAACCCTCCCCCCTAGTGCCTAACCCCCCCATGTAGCTTAACCCTAACCCTCCCCCTAGTGCCTAACCCCCCATGTAGCCTAACCCTAACCTTCCCCGAGTGCCTAACCCCCCCATGTAGCCTAACCCTATCCTTCCCCTAGTGCCCAACCCTATCCTCCTCCCCCTTTAGCATAACCGTAACCTTCCCCTAGTGCCTAACCCCCCATGTAGCCTAACCCTAATGTCAACATTTTCATGACTGTCAACATATCACACCACACCTGCTTCGGTCCCCTTAAGTGTGCCTCAAGCCCCTGTACCATCACAATTTACATGTATATGTGGGTGTGTATGTGGGTGTGTAATGTATGTACACGCCCACATACACATATATATAGCAGTCAAATGGGCGGCACTCTGGACGGCCTGTATAAAACACACTAATACTCAGTTTAAGTTATCAACGCTTCAGAACTTGTATTCATTCTTTTGTCAGGATTACTGAAGGGACGAATACAAGTTCTGAAATGTTGATAACTTAAATGGATTTTAATGTGTTTTATACAAGCTATCCAGAGTGCCGTCCATTCCACTGCTACATAGTTCCCTCCCTTCACAGGCAGTGGTAATTAGGAGGGCACCAGACGCCATAGCACTATCCTTTGCACAGGAGTGCTGGCCTACATATGCACAGTCAGCGGCATAGCAGGGCTAACTCCAGAGCGCCCTGTGCTGACCTCGTTCCCCTTAAGTGTGTAACGTCATGCCATTGCATAGATGTGTTGAGGCCACCGGCACCTGAAAATGCAGCACTGCCCGGAGTGTCCTGGGAGAACGCTGCACTGGCCACACACCTATGTAAACCAACACCACACCGCACTGGTCATGACCCCACATTACCAGTCACACTGCAACGGCACTTGTCACCTCCCCTGCAGTAACATACAATAGGCTCATCATAAATTTCAGCTCCAGGCCCATGTGGACATTAATCTGGCACTGGCTCCGGGCACTGCTGCACTTCCAGATGCTAGCGACTCAGACCCGTATGTGCAATGTCATGACATCATGCTCAAAAGGGGCGGGGAGGCACAGCCTCATATGGCCTTGTCTCTGAACCAGGCCTAAAGTCTTCATGTACCATACTGTGCTCTAGGTACTGATGATTTAATATGTGAATAACCCCCAAGTGGGCAAAGCATAAAAGTGAATTTAAAACCAACATACATAACCTGGTTACTACACTTATCTTATCTACTGAAATATATATTAAAATGAGGTTTAAAGGGTGAAGATAGAACAATTATGAAAGCATTCCTCATTTTGCAGCGGTGTAGCACAGTTGGAGATATATACGTAAGCTGTACTGTCAGCATTCCTTTCCTTGCACGAAATGTCCCTAGCCTGTAGTGATATATCAGTGTATTTAATAATATAACTACGCAATGCCAGAAATGTAAATAGACATCTTACGTATTCTTGTAATTTACTGAATTAATAAAATCTGAGTTTAAAATAAGCAGCGCATAGCAAGAAATTGGGAAAAATGTAATGTAAGACATGTACTGTATAAGTATATTAAATGAGAATTTAGGAACTATACTGTAGTACACAACAGATTTTTCACCTTTGAAATTTGTCACCCAGGGAAATCATAGCACATGAGGCACAGTGAAGTCCCAAAATCAGCCACATTACCCATCAGAGCATGACTAAAGGGGTACAACCTTGCAAAAACTAGGCACACAGAAAAAGACTCTCTATATCTTCATGTAGAGCATTGCATATGACATGAAATACTTTTATTTAAACATAAATCTTTACTAGACAATCTAGAGGTATAAATATGTCTTTCAACTTAACTGAGAGTGTATACTGTAACCTAATTATTTAACCGCCATGGTTTCTATGAATAGATTGCTCAAATACATTTGTTATTCCGGAATTATATTTATCATCCCAATTGGAACCTTTGCCAAGCACTGGTAATTAAGCCATACTTTTAAATGTGATACGTGCTCTGTAGCAATTAAAAAATATTCCTTTACTGCAGAGCTAGGGCTGACACGTTTCAGCAATATGCCTTCATTCTTAATACTGTAGCATTAGAGTATATTAAATTGAGTAGAGTATAAAACATTTAAGATTTACTTTGAAGGAGTTGATCATCTTTGTGCATCACGGTGTATGTGCTGTATACAGTACAGTGTCTCAGACACCAGGATCACAAGGTTCTACATAAAAAAATACGGCTGTGATATGTATCAAGTATGTATTGTCAATTTGTCTCACATACAAAACTAAAAAAATGGCTCATATACAGATACGTCTGACACAATAATCTTCCAATATTCATTTAACAGTTACATTCTATTAATACTTTATGTTGTTGGGGCATGCTGGTGTTTCCACTAATAAACTCTTCACAAATAAACTCCTACCACCTACAGTGCTGCCTCTCCCTCCTCATTTATATGAATATATAGGTCACTTCCTCCAATAACATTGAAATATTCTGATGATCTCACTGACTGTGCAGGTTGTATTCAACCTACTACAAACTAGGGATGTGCGCCGGACCATTTTTGCCGGATTTGGATTTGGATTTGGTTCTAATTCGTCGTCCGGCTTTGGATTTGGATTTGGATTTGCCAAACTGCGGTGACTGGCTTTGGATTTGGATTTGGATTTGGATTTGGATTTTTTTACAAAAATTGACAAAAAAAGCTAAAATCACATAAATTGGTCTTTTTTTTCTTCCTAGAGTATTATTAACCTCAATAACATTAATTTCCAGTCAATTTAGACCATATCACAGCTTATAATATTGTTTTCAACATTATTGGCCAAAGGTTGCAGTGAGCTGACTGGTTACTAAGCGACAAAGCAGCGGCACAACGACACAGACACCACAGTATAAAGCACATCTATGACACATTGCCACACAGCAGTGGCAGAAATGAAAAGTAGTGCACCCACCCAGTGGGGTACGGCCAGCAGAGTCACAGTACTTGTTTACAAAGTGTGCTACGGCCCTAGGAGTCACAGTGCACAATCTTATTAGCATTACACCGCACATAGGGCCTGATTCACATTACACCATAAAGTAGTGTCTCTTATTTATGTTACGACACACAGTAGTGCCCCTTTTACACAATGCCCACAGTAGTGTCCCTTTTACACAATGCCCACAGTAGCGGTGTCCCTTACACAATGTCCCCCAGCAGTGGTGCCCCCTATGCAGTCCCCTTAGTAGTAGGGTCCACTATGCAGTGCCCCCAGTAGAATGCCCCCCAGTAGTATGCCCCCCATTAGCAGGCCCCCCCAGTAGTATGCCCCCCATTAGCATGCCACCCAGTAGTATGCCCCCCATTAGCAGGCCCCCCCAGTAGTATGCCCCCCATTAGCATGCCACCCAGTAGTATGCCCCCCCAGTAGTATGGCCCCCCTAGTAGTATGGCCCCCCCAGTAGTAGGCTGCCCCAGTAGCAGGCCTCCCCCAGTAGTAGGCTGCCCCAGTAGTAGCCCCCCCCTGTAGTATGGGCCCCCCCTGTAGTATGGCCCCCCTGTAGTAGGCTGCCCCAGTAGCAGCCCCCCCCAGTAGTAGTAAGCCCCCCCAGTAGTATGCCCCCCCCCAGGAGCAGGCCCCTCAGTAGTATAGCCCCCCCCAGTAGCAGGCCCCTCTGTAGTATGGCCCCCCCAGTAGTATAGCCCCCCCAGTAGCAGACCCCCCCTAGTAGTGCAGACCCCCCCCCCAGTAGTATAGCCCCCCCCAGTAGCAGGCCCCTCTGTAGTATGGCCCCCCCTGTAGTATAGCCCCCCCCAGTAGCAGACCCCCCCAGTAGTGCAGATCCCCCCCAGTAGTATGGCCCCCCCAGTAGCAGACCCCCCCCCAGTAGTATAGCCCCCCCCAGTAGCAGGCCCCTCTGTAGTATGGCCCCCCCAGTAGTATAGCCCCCCCCAGTAGCAGACCCCCCCCAGTAGTGCAGACCCCCCCAGTAGTATAGCCCCCGGCCCAGTAGCAGGCCCCTCTGTAGTATGGCCCCCCCAGTAGTATAGCCCCCCCCAGTAGCAGACCCCCCCCAGTAGTGCAGACCCCCCCCAGTAGTGCCCCCGGCCCTTGCACAAATAAAAAAATAAAAACTTACCTGTATCCCCGCTCCCGCGCCGTCCGCTCTGTCACACGCTGAGGAGGGAGCCGGAAGACGGAGCTCATGTGTGAGCTCCAGCCGGCTCCCTCCGTGCAGCAGCCAATGAGAGTCTGTGTGACTCTCATTGGCTGCTGTAACAAACACACAGCTGCCGCTGGCGGCTGTGTGTCTGTGTCTGTGTAGGGCAGAGCGCTATCACTGCGCTCTGCCCTACACGCGAGGAGACCTGATGTCGGATTCTCTAGTGAGAATCCGACATCAGGCGGCCGCCGTTTGGCCCCGAACGGGGATCCGAGTCAGGCGGTGAACACCCGAACAGGGTTCGGGTGGACTCGGATCCCCAATGTTCGGAGCGGTTCAGATTCCACAGAATCCGAACCGCTCATCTCTACTACAAACTGGCCACATGCAAACAGGCTGGACTGGAAGACTGCAAGTAAAAAGTTGCACTAAGCCTAGTGAAACACGTTTTGATGCAATAGTCATGGGAAATAGTTTACAGTGTCAAATTCAGTGAGTCACTTATGTCCAGTAACAAGCTACTGAGATGTATATCGTTATGTGGGCCCGATTCCCGTTCTACCAATCCGATTCACTGTTTGTCAGTCAAAAACGCAGATCCGTGGACATGTTAAAAATCCCAGACTTGCTTATCTTGATAATTTTGAAGATTTCCAAAATATTGGATTTCCCCGATTCCCTGACCCCGGCATCAGCAGAATGGGGAATTGGGGCAATACATTGCGGATGTATGGGCCGTTTTAGACAGATATACACTCACAAAACGCAAAAATGAAACCAGTGCTCTGTATAAGATAACATCTTGGCTGAAATGGTATGGCTAGAGTCAGGGGCGTAACTAGAAATTTTTGGGCCCCATAGCAACATTTATAAGGGGCCCCCCTAACTTAGGTCTTACACAATAACCATAGTAGTTCCCCAAAAACATTAAATGCCCACTGTAATGGTGCCCCTTACGCAGTGCCCCCCGTAGTGAGGCCCCTGTAGTTGCCCCCAGTAATGAGCCCCCTATAATGCCCCCAGTAGTGAGCCCCCTGTAATGCCCCCAGTAGTGAGCCCCTTGTAGTTGCCCCCAGTAGTGAGCCCCCTGTAATGCCCCCAGTAGCGAGCCCCTTGTAGCTGCCCCCAGTACTGAGCCCCCTGTAATGCCCCCAGTAGTGAGCCCCTGTAGCTGCCCCCAGTAGTGAGCCCCCAGTAGTGAGCCCCTGTAGCTGCCCCCAGTAGTGAGCCCCCAGTAGCGAGATCCCAGTAGTGAGCCCTCTGTAGCTGCCCTCAGTAGTGAGCCCCCTGTAGCTGCCCCCTGTAATGCCCCCAGTAGTGAGCCCCCTGTAGCTGCTCCCTGTAATGCCCCCAGTAGTGAGATCCCAGTAGCTGCCCCCCCCTGTCGCCGAGCGCGCGCACGCACACACACAAAAAAAAACCACTTACCTTTATCCCCGCTCCTGTGAAGCGAAGCCGCCGTCCGCCCCGGCGCCTGCTCCTCGGCACTATGGGAGTGACGTCATGACGTCACTCCCATAGTGCACTGCGGGACCCGGAAGACGGTGTGAGCTCCATCCTCCGCCTGATGCCGGAGGTTTGAATAGGAGCTGGGCGTCCGCTGGTAACACAATCTCAGCGGGCGCCCGGCATATGGAGGGTGCAGGGGGTGCGATCACTGGGCCGGCAGGCCCCTTTAGCCGCCGGGCCCCATAGCAATCGCACCCCCTGCACCCTCCATAGTTACGCCACTGGCTAGAGTAGACCATACTGGCTGGGAATGCACCAGAAAGGCTACATTCTGTAAACTACAACAATTCATAGATTCCACAAACAGACATCAGAGACTACCATTGTGTACAGGTTTCAGTTACCTAATAGAGCCTTGACATGCATTTTATTAAAATTCCTCTTAGTTCTAAACCTTTTAGTAATGATGAAATGACAGTGGAGAAGAAGTTGTCCATAGAAAGCAATCAGTCTCTAGCATTTATCAAGTCCATTCTATAAAATTATACGTAGAAGCAGAAATGGTTGCTATAGGCAACTTCTCCACTCATTAGAAGCTTTGATACATCTTCCATAAGACTTTATTGCAGAGATCACTATGATATTGTTTTACTATGTGCCGATTGTATTGTTAATCCTGCTGAATCTAACTAAAATATATGTACTTTAAAAGACTGCAAAATAGTGCAGAAGAAAATGTGCACCTCATACTTGCCTACTCATCCAGAAGATGCGGGAGGCTCCCGATTTTTCAGGCAGTCCCCAGCACCCCTGGAAGAGTGTCCGGATCTCCTGCATCCTGCCCACTCCTAGTTAAGTGGGCAGGATGGGGAGATAATGCCACCGGAAATCACGGTCCATAGGGAGGGGGGCGGGGCTAAAATGAAGCAATCGCATTACATTAGCCCAACCCCCTACCTACGAATGTGAAAGTCTGGCTCCGCCTCCCGAAGTATCCAGCTGCATCTCAACTCCAGGCTTCTTACCAAGTCAAGATTAAAAAAAGTAGGCAAGTATGGTGCGACTATAAAGCATCCACATACACAGTGAATTTAAATAAAAATACTTTCTGTGTGGTGCGCCCAAGATAATAACAGCCTTGAGGAAGATGTGGAGGATATAGGAGAAAGAAGGAGTTGGTAGGGGAGGAAGGAGTTGTGGATGATTGTCATGTAAAGATGATTTTGGTTGAAGTGGGAGGGAAATAAATATGAATAGAATATATCAGTGCTTAACTTCTGGAAACTGGATCAGGTCTGTGATTGTTGACTGAGGCACCTTCATCTTCATCATCCTTAATATCTGATCTCTACAATTTGAATTGATTGTCTTCAAATAATTTTCTTAATTTTTCATGAATCAATCAGCTAATCATAGGCTGTGTTTTGCTGTGTTACATTTTCATTTCATAGCGGCCATTTAATTTATTGCATTACTAATGCTGTGGCTGTATCTTGTATCTATATTAACAGTAGAGGCTCATGTCATGCGTACTAGTAACTGTATACTAACCTCATATTGCCCTAGTTTACATGTGGAATTTGTTAAAAGAGGAGTGCACTCCACACTGTCTCTCACTCTAGTGCCAAGTGCGGGTCTTTGTACATTAGACAGATGTGTGCTGATGTCACAGTGTTTGTTGATTATAAACATGATAAATGCTTACAGCCTCACTCCAACTTTCCAACTTTTCGGGTAAAGAGAAAATCCTATGGCAGACACACTACAGAAATCAATCCAAAAATAGCACCTGTGCAATTTACCCAAAAATCGGCGCACAACGCAGAGTCTACCATCACCGTAACAAGGCTTAAATTTGCCCTGAGCTGGTCCACAGGTAAGTGCAGTGCTGACCGAAGCATACTAAGAACACTGTACAGGCTGCAGAGTACCTGACTGGAGTGTCTAAACACAGTTCCAGGCACCCTGCTAGCCAGAAACAAGGTCTGTGGGGCAGCGATGGTGACGCCCACAGAGCCCTGCGCTGTGTGGCGGCACCGTGCCACACCCCCAGTTATGGCCCAGGAGTCTACTAAGGATATCCACTGGCGAGAGTTGGGGGGCCCGTATGGAGGCTGCACAGGCCCTCCCCTCTCTAGATCCCCTCCTGTTGCTAACTACTTCACTTTAACTTCTAATAGCAAAATATTTAATCAAAAACAGTTGCCAGCAATTAATAAAAATACATTTGAACTAACAATAACCTCTCTACTTGTATACATTTATTGAAGGTCAAAAGAAATTGCAGATTGTTCTTTCTCCGTGCCAGAATTCTGCTGAGCTAGATATATTGTGCTATTGTGCATAGATACATGCTGAAGATTTTCTAGATGCTACTGAATCTTTGTAAAATGTAAATGAAAGTATTATCTTTAGAATGGCCATATTTTGTATGCTAGCAGAACAGAAACAGTAATTAACCAGTCTTACCTAATCTCATTAATAATGGTCCTTTTTTAAAAACTGATTGTGCTATTAGCTGACTGGTCTCTAAAGACAATTTTTTTCATACATAAAAACAATCCATGGGCAAGTGTACAGTACCCATAGAGCGGACACAGGGCCTGATTCAGACCCGGTCGCTATGAGTGTACGCTCGCATGATGCGTATGCAAATATTTGAAAGTGACGTGGCGGGGAGCGATCGCTCGCCAAGGCATAGGCACGCCCATCGTACCTGAACGAGCGTTCACTTTGTGTATGCAGACTCCCCTTAGCGTATGCAGAGACGCCCCCACTGCCCCACGTCATCTCCTGGAAGTTTATGAAAACATTGGTACATCGACCACTATCGGATGTGAACGCAGTGCTTGTGGTAGCTTTTTTCTACCGCAAGCATTGCGAGGAAAACAGAGGAATAAAATGGCTGGTGACGTGTACTATGACGCTGCCTGTTAATTACGCACGCCTCTAAAATGGCGCTGAAACACTCGGGCACGCCTGCATTCGCACCTCCACTCCCTCGTTTTTATTGGACTGCCCCTGTCACCACCCACAAACGGAATCTCCTGTCACTCACTCTGCTGGGCTGGTTTTACTGGGCGATCGAGGGATCTGTGATCGCACAGTGTAATTCGCGCATGCGCACTGCGATGCATATGCATGCACAGATTAGCAACCATCGGCAATAGTGAGCGCACTGCAGATAACGTCCGGGTCTGAATCAGGCCCATAGTTGGAAACAGCTTTCTTTTTGGTTCTAATCAATATTCAAGAAAATGTAGTACAGTGTACTGTACCTCATAGCCCAGATTCTTGGACCCTGACAGGTGTAGGAGCTATTAAAAAGTTGAGAGGATCAGGTCTGAGTTTAGGTAGAGCGGGGATCTGACCAATAATTTGAAGGTGGAAATTGACAAATAAAGGTAAAGAAAAGTCTAAACAAAATACAAACATGTCCCCTCCAACCCAGTAGTGTAACCAGTACTAGTGCTATAGCTTGGGCTATAACTTGGGCTATGATCCACACACAGTAGTGTAACCAGTACTAGTGCTATAGCTTGGGCTATAACTTGGGCTATGATCCACACACAGTAGTGTAACCAGTACTAGTGCTATAGCTTGGGCTATAACTTGGGCTATGACACACACAGTAGTGTAACCAGTACTAGTGCTATAGCTTGGGCTATAACTTGGGCTATGACACACACAGTAGTGTAACCAGTACTAGTGCTATAGCTTGGGCTATAACTTGGGCTATGATCCACACACAGTAGTGTAACCAGTACTAGTGCTATAGCTTGGGCTATAACTTGGGCTATGACACACACAGTAGTGTAACCAGTACTAGTGCTATAGCTTGGGCTATAACTTGGGCTATGACACACACAGTAGTGTAACCAGTACTAGTGCTATAGCTTGGGCTAATACTTGGGCTATGATCCACACACAGTAGTGTAACCAGTACTAGTGCTATAGCTTGGGCTATAACTTGGGCTATGATCCACACAGAGTAGAGTAAATAAACACACTGATAGAGAATAAAGTAAACATTAATAATATATATTTTTTAAATGTCTCACCAAACCCTGTGGAGCTGCACGGACCTTATGTTGCTCCAGGTAGTGCCCTGCTTCCCAGAGTTGGCGGCCCGCCCCCTAGGTGTGACATTATGATGTCACGGGTTTAGCGTGTGGGGCCGGCACAGAGTGCACTGCTGCGCTTACACATGCGTAGTAAAACAAAGTTTAATTTTACACCTGAAAGTAAAATTTAAGTTCAATTTACAACCAACTCTTACATCCAATTACATACTCCTATACTTCTTTGTAGCAGGATTAGAAGCATTTGTGTGCTGAGGAAATGCAGTAACACACGTCTTATGGGCTCAAGCAAATACCTGGATTCTCTTGTCTGTCATATCCAATAGCAAGTGCATTCTAAATAACATGCACAGTCCAGAAATGCTGCTAAAAATGTGCCACATCAGGGGCTTTATTATGGATTCTGCAGACAAGTTGCCTTTAATTAGAAATATGTATAAATAGCACACTCTGATTACCTGGCATATGCTGTATTGCTTCAAAGAGAAAGAATTCAATAATCCCTATTATGCATATAACATACCCAATTTTCTACACAAGCTTTTTCTTTCAAGTAAAAACTCACTGATATTAACACAAATGAAACCAATAATCTGTGTAATTATAATGAATTATCAATAGCTATTCTTATCTATTTATACAATACATATACAGTATAGTTAATATTAGCATATATATAAACTCCAATAAATAATGTATGCACAAGGGACGAGTTCTGATCACTTTAATATCTATCAAGAAAACATCTATATTTTAAGTAATAAACAAAACTCTGGCTCCAGCGAACCTACTGTATGTGGAAGGGGATCATGAGTGAGCAAAACATTAGCAGCCAAAGGTTTAATGAATAACTGATTAAGGCTTGAGGAGCCCGATTGGTTGAATTAACTAGAGGGATGGCTTAAGTTCATATTGGGACTGTGGGCTCTATTTATTAACATTATTTTTGCTAAAATAAAGTGAAAAAGGGTGTTTACACACAGTGGCGTCCCTCCCCGCGGTGACACCCGGTGCGGGGAGGGATGCCTTGAGCGCGGCGGAGCCGCGCACTTTGCCGAAAAGGGGCGTGGCCTCGATGGAGGAGGCGTGGCCTTGGGAACGGGGCGTGGCATCGCGTCCCGAGACCGCCGGTAGTTAGTTATCAAAGGGGGGTGCCGGAGGTGCGGGCAGTGCAGGCTCCTTCTCTGTGACAGGAGCCGAGTGCTGCACATGATGTTACAGTGCAGCACCCGCCTCCTGTCACCGAGGGGGAGCCTGCACCTTGGTGTCACCCCTCGGCGGATGACACCCGGGTGCGGCCCGCACCCCCCTTCTGACGCCACTGTTTTCACACCCTTTTCACATTATTTTAGTTTCACCAAAAGTTACAAAAGGGCAATTGGAGTAGAATTCGTAAAATTCGACTCCAACCCCTAAGTATCACTTATTTTTAGTAATCAGATCGTATTTCCCATAATTGTAATGGGAAATGTGATCTGCCTGGTAGTTACTAAAAATAAATTGTGAAAAAAACACCTAGGGAGGCCCTGTGATTTCAACGCCATCTGGAGGTGGCGTTATCCAGGGTCTCCCCCGGTTACCGGACACCTGCTCTGCTCTAAAAGGTGATCAGCTGTGTGGTCTAAACAGACATCAATCTGATCACTGCAAAAAAAATAGTAAAAAAAAAAATTAACTTACCTGACTCCATGGACTGGTGGTCAGGGCTCCGGTGATGTCTCCCCTGCGGTCAGCTGGTCTCCCATGCTGCACTGCGGCCCGGTCATCAGGTGATTGGGTCCCAGTGAAGTATGGGATATCACCTGACCGGAGGACATGGAAGACATCACCAAAGGCCCTGTCAAAGCTGAATAATTGAGTGAGACAAGTTCAGTTTAAAATTTAATCGTAGCGACGCCATTTTGGAAATGAGATCACAAGACACCATTTTGTGTGGTCAGCATTAATTCAAGTTATAACCCATTAACTAAGAACAGATGGCAATGTTTTTGTTAACACCAAGGGCAACGGGAAAAACCAGCTTTCTAAGTAGATAAGGAGAGACAATGGGTATTTTTACATACAAATTGGGAATCCCGGGATGCAGATAAAGTATAGTTGTGGCAATTGTAATATAATATCTACACAATTGGATTTGCCTGAATACTAGACAAGATGTCTCCTAATCCCATAGTTTGAGGTGATAATACATTTGCACTTCACACAAGTGTCTGTGAGAACAAAAGAGGTTTTGTTTTCCTTTGAACACAGCAGGTGGGGGCCTGCTGACAGAGGGCATGTTGAATTACAACCCTCAGCCATCCACACTGCTGGAGGTTCACTTCGTGTATGAGAGATTATGCACTTAAATCTCACCCATTAATAACTAGCGTCCTTATATCAAACCCCAAATACCCACACACTACATATTCACACATAAGGTTCCATAAGCATCAAAATGTATGATTCAAGTTGGTTAAGTTAGTTTAAATGCTAAGAAATAGAGGTTTTTGATATCTAAGGTATTATATATGATAAGCAAGGTATGTTTAATCTCGTTCTGATGCCTACGCTTTTTACAGAATCCCGGTGTTATCGGTGGAGAGATCGCATCATGCAAACTGAAGTTATGGATCGCAGAACTTATAAGCAACAAAATGTTTTAGTTGATGGAATGTTACAGGAGGCGTTACCAGAAAGACCCCGGCTGTTAGAGGCAGGAAAAGTCTATTTGAAACAACCTGTTAAATGTGTCGTTACATATGCTCCTCCTCTGGGAACCAATGAGATCAGCAGGAAGTTTCCCCTTTGTCCTGTTTCAGTCTGGGGGGGGAATAAATACATGTGTCCAAACACTGGTTTGGTAGTTCATGCTGAATTTTGGATGAGCTGAGGATATCTAGTGAGAAGTCTATCTCTGGATCCAGAGGCGCAGCGTATGTATAACCGTACTTGGCCTGTATTATTTCCTTTTACGCCTAAATTATGTATGTATAGATTGCGTGTAACTGACTGTACTTTTACCTGAATAATACTTGTGCGTTGGAACCACAAGATTCCACTCCTGTCTTTATTTGCGGTCATACTGCGTACGCAATTAGCGTTGTCTTAGAGGTTTTTAGGCAGGGTTTTGTCTTAGAGGTTTTTAGGCAGGGTTTTGTCTTAGAGGTTCTAGGCAGGTGAATCTTAGAGGTTTATAGGAAGGAATATATTAAAAGGTTTATTTACGATTTAACAGTGGGGGCTCATCGGTTTATCACACTATCTGATACACAATAACACTCGGTCATTCCTCTCTCAGCAAAAGGGTGGAGGCGCCTTTTGAGAGACGCATTAGTCTTTCATTACCACAGTGTTGCTGAGAGCGTACTGCCGGTTATTGTGTAGAGGAAGCGCTGATTAGAATCCAGGGACAAGAGAGGAAAAAGTTTGTTTTCCTCTGTTGATAGAACCTTGTGTTTAGAGGGGTGCTGCAGTATTTGCGTACGCAGCTAGAACGCATTTTTGCGTACGCAGTAAAAAAAAGTAATTATACGCTTGTGTGGTAGTCGCATAATTGTGTATGCGGGCGATCGCACAAATAACGTATACGCACTTCCGGTTCTGCTGCCACGTGTTTGAACAAAGCCATTGAGGTTTACATTTTTTTTTTTTTTTCTATCTACCAATATCTGGGTTAAACGTTTATTTTCTGCGCAGAGAAAAAAGTGTGTAACAGTGTGTGTATTGTTGGTAGGGGTAATTTATTCCCTAATGTTAAGGGTACCGTATGATCCTTAAGGGCTAGGTGCAAGGTATGCCTAGTCGCTCGGTAAGCAGCTTTACCGTTCTAAACACAGTAGCAGGTGTACATGTTGTCTTTGTTGTATAGAGGTGTGTGAGAGTGGCCGACGTACAAACTCTCATAGGTTTGGAAGTTACCTTACTAAAGCTTATCCGGGTCTGGAAGTTGCCTGTTTCAAAGCTTATCTAGGTGTGGAAGTTGCCTTACGAAATCTTATCCAGGTGTGTGGGCGCCGCCGACTTAAATCGCTCACAGGTAAGTGAAAGTATCTTGATTGTCTTTCACCAGCTTAAATTTTTATTGAAAAGCGTAGGAGTTGTCTCAGAATGGGAGCCACGCAAACAGTAGAAATGTTAAGCAATGATGTGCTGCTAATGGAAGCTCCAATTGGATCAGCCCGTCGTATTATGCATACTAAGTACGGTACTTATGCAATAAGGTATTGTGATATATGGTTTAATATGACGAGAAAGAGTGTTAGTCCGTTCCCCAGAATTGGTAGTTTTGATAAAAATGTGTTAGATAATGTTCAGGATCACATCAGTATGGTGAGATCCCGAGAGAAAAAGATTAAGTATTTTGAATGTTTAAAAATATGGCAGCTTGAAGGGGATGCTTGGCTTACAAATGTGCAAACGACGCAAACTAGCGTGGCGAACGCATTGCCAGAAAATACATCCACGACGCTGAGATGCAATACGGGCGAGCCGCAAATTAGCGTGCACGTGCGGCAAAGTAGCGTCGTGGAGAGTATTGCCAGCAGTTCACGCTCACCTCCCCCACCTTATGTGAATGGAGGTGCAAGTACGGTTACCAAAAATACCAATAAAAATGTAACAAGCAACTTGTACCCTCTCTTAAGCAACCATAAAGAAAGTGTTTATGATATGGATGATGAGCCTATTGTAATGTCTGCCATTTCCCATGCTGTGCAAATGATAGATGCTGCATCACCACAATCACGGGTGGTGCCGCCATCTCCATCGGTAACAGCAAGGGAAGTGTTAACACACTCTGCACTCATAGAGGAAGTTGTTAATACCGTACGTAGCAGCAGCAGATTAAACCCCCAGCCAGGTAATCAGGTCAGAGGTAGCAACGCTGCCGGTCTGCATCCCATTCGGACAATAACTGTTCCGAATGGAAATGCAGATGCAAACGGTGTAGTGCCCACGAGGGAAGTAATAATGCATTGTCCATGGACAAGAGCAGAACTGAATTCCATCATAAATGATTTCCCCAATCCCAAAAAGGAACTAGCCAAATGTCAAAGATTTTTGAGAAATTTGGGTAGTTCTCATGAGCCCACTAATAAAGATTGGCGTGTAGTGTTAAGGGCCTGCCTGCCACACAATACCGACGTGACAAAATTTATCACGGACTGTGTATTGGATGGCGACGTTCCCTTAACAGACCAAGTAAACCTAGGTAATATTTCCCGCATTGTGACTCAATTGGGTGTATATTTTCCAGTAGTAGTTAAAAGGAACAAAATCTTCACAATTAAGCAAAAGGAGAGTGAAACTGCAGAAGATTATTGCGACCGGGCTCTGCAGGCTATCACCCAGTACACTGGGATAGAAGATATTAAAGATAGCACTCACCACAGGGGAATGATAGTCACGGTACTCATGGACGGTCTGAAAGACGATTTAAAGATTCGGGTTCAGACCTCACCACCTGGCTGGAGGGGACTTACAATAGATAACCTCATAGAGTCTGCCATAGAACATGATAAAAACATCTCCAAAAAGAGAGAGACCCAGAGCGAAAAACTAATGGCTGTCAGTATACAAGCTCTGGAAGGAATGACAATAACATCACAGCCAACCGACACACCTGCACCCACACACACACCTGCACCTGAACAATTACACGTCCTCACCAATCCCACACCACAGCAAACACATCCTTACCCCACATATCATACACAACCACAGGTCCCATACTCATATCCCCCGCAATATCCTTACCTCCCTATCCTTACCCATACCCACCACCTTTCCCTCTTGCTCAAATCCCACAACAATCTTTTCATCCACCCCGTTCAAAATTATGTTTTAACTGTCACCAAGTGGGACACGTAAGTAAGTACTGCAAAGCGAAGAACACCATACAGGAACACGAGTTTCCCACGAGTTCATAGGTAACCCCAGTATCTTCTCCCAGGCCTTATATGACTGTTTATATTTTTTTTCAACCTATCAATGGATCTGTTCTAATGTAAAATGTGGATGATTTATTGTTGTATTTTGGGTCATGTTTAAATGATATTAAACTGTTGTGCTTTATCTCCCACTCATAGGACACAAGGTTGCTAAGGATAAACGGCAGCCATGCCAGGCGGAGGTCGACTACTCGGAAAACTATCCAACCCAGCGGCACAGGCATTATTTAGAGCAGTAGCTATTAATAACAAGATTTAATTGCAAGAACCTGTATGCAGATACTATATCCCTAGAATTACTAAAAGTGATAGGGGGACTTATTTTACAGGTGACTTTTTCCAGAACATGCGTAAGATGATGGGTAACAACACTAAGATTATCCCAGACTGTCTTTTCCTTTATTTGCCCCCCCCTTTGAGATACTGTCCAAACAGGCAGCCTCATGTGAAAAATTGATAATGAGGTTACTGTGCAGGGTCTCACGAAGATGAATGAGAATAACCGAAATTGGAAGTGTTATTAACTAACATGTCTAATGCAACCTGTCATGATGCCAAATCTGGAGGAATTTGTTATGATCCAAATTTTTTTTGTAGCTCAGGTTGTTTGACTGATCGGTGGAAAGGTTCGTATCTGACGATACAGCATCCTCAAAGGGTGGCCAGGGAAGATACGTGGATCCATTCCGCTCACTATAGGGAGGTTAACCAACCGGTGGAGATACAAGGCAGAGACAAGGCCGATAACGTGGACCTGTCGATTGCGAGCTTGTGCCGGAAAGATTAAAAAGGTGACGGTGAGATATCTGAGCTAAAGAAATGTGTAGATCAGTGCTTCAAGCAATGGAGTGGTGTGCTGTGGTCATCCTAGTTCTTTTTTTTTCAAGAGTTTTTTTTTTTTGTCATGATGATCTGTTTGGGGATGCTCGGTGTCTGTGATGGGGGACCAATAAAGGAGATGTAAGCTGATGGCGGAGCTGATGGAGTGGAGTCAGGAGGAGGAGTGCTATACCAAATCAGGGGAGTGCCGGTCCAATTTCAGGACAGTAAATTGTTGTGAAAATGTGAATAACAATAATAAGGAAGAACTGTAATTCAATCCTGAGTTATGACGTAGGGTATAACAATGTAGCCTGAGTTTGAGTGGTCGTGCATGGATATAACGTTTATGTTGTTTTAAGTCATCTTAGGTAATGCAGTCCCAACCCCTTCCAAGGCTCTCCTTATAGGATAGGTGCATCCCCACATCTTTCCCATGATCCCTTAAGGATCCGCGGTGTGCGTATAAGGGCAGTTTTATGTCCCTCCCGGAGACGCATTATCTGAATGGTTCAAATGACCATACTGTGTCATACCATAATAACATTGAACGGTATATTCTCAGCATGGCTAAACAGATTCAAATTAGGTTGTGATAGCATGTTGTTTGCTATCAAAGGGTGGACTGTCAAAGCTGAATAATTGAGTGAGACAAGTTCAGTTTAAAATTTAATCGCAGCGACGCCATTTTGGAAATGAGATCACAAGACACCATTTTCTGTGGTCAGCATTAATTCAAGTTATAACCCATTAACTAAGAACAGATGGCAATGTTTTTGTTAACACCAAGGGCAACGGGAAAAACCAGCTTTCTAAGTAGATAAGGAGAGACAATGGGTATTTTTACATACAAATTGGGAATCCCGGGATGCAGATAAAGTATAGTTGTGGCAATTGTAATATAATATCTACACAATTAGATTTGCCTGAATACTAGACAAGATGTCTCCTAATCCCATAGTTTGAGGTGATAATACATTTGCACTTCACACAAGTGTCTGTGAGAACAAAAGAGGTTTTGTTTTCCTTTGAACACAGCAGGGGGGGGCCTGCTGACAGAGGGCATGTCGAATTACAACCCTCAGCCATCCACACTGCTGGAGGTTCACTTCGTGTATGAGAGATTATGCACTTAAATCTCACCCATTAATAACTAGCGGCCTTATATCAAACCCCAAATACCCACACACTACATATTCGCACATAAGGTTCCATAAGCATCAAAATGTATGATTCAAGTTGGTTAAGTTAGTTTAAATGCTAAGAAATAGAGGTTTTTGATATCTAAGGTATTATATATGATAAGCAAGGTATGTTTGATCTCGTTCTGATGCCTACGCTTTTTACAGAATCCCGGTGTTATCGGTGGAGAGATCGCATCATGCAAACTGAAGTTATGGATCGCAGAACTTATAAGCAACAAAATGTTTTAGTTGATGGAATGTTACAGGAGGCGTTACCAGAAAGACCCCGGCTGTTAGAGGCAGGAAAAGTCTATTTGAAACAACCTGTTAAATGTGTCGTTACATATGCTCCTCCTCTGGGAACCAATGAGATCAGCAGGAAGTTTCCCCTTTGTCCTGTTTCAGTCTGGGGGGGGAATAAATACATGTGTCCAAACACTGGTTTGGTAGTTCATGCTGAATTTTGGGTGAGCTGAGGATATCTAGTGAGAAGTCTATCTCTGGATCCAGAGGCGCAGCGTATGTATAACTGTACTTGGTCTGTATTATTTCCTTTTACGCCTAAATTATGTATGTATAGATTGCGTGTAACTGACTGTACTTTTACCTGAATAATACTTGTGCGTTGGAACCACAAGATTCCACTCCTGTCTTTATTTGCGGTCATACTGCGTACGCAATTAGCGTTGTCTTAGAGGTTTTTAGGCAGGGTTTTGTCTTAGAGGTGTTTAGGCAGGGTTTTGTCTTAGAGGTTCTAGGCAGGTGAATCTTAGAGGTTTATAGGAAGGAATATATTAAAAGGTTTATTTAGGATTTAACAGCCCGGATCATGCAGGTAAGTATAATTAAGGGAGGGGGGGGGTCACGGGATGGGGGGGTTGCGGGGGGTCCGCGGTCGTGGGGGCGGGGCTTAGCACCGGGAGACGGGGCTTAGTGCCGGGGGGGTAGCGGCGGCCGGTCGGCACATGCGTGGGCACTTTGTCACGGTATTTTTTGCGAAAATACCGTGACTAGTGTGCGGAGGGGATTCGCAGGGGCAGAGCTTTATCGCAAGCTCTGTCCCTGCGAGGGATTTGTAGTAAATCCCTGTGATAGTGCCTGAATTCGCAATGTGAATTCAGTCGGTAATATCACACTACAATCTGCATTACCAATGCGGATTGTAGTAAATAGAGCCCTGTGTGTGAATGGAATGGGAGAAGCATGAAATTAAGTAAGGGGGTGGGGAGGATACAATTAAGTGCCAGTCCCTGCTTTGTGGCTGGGTGCACAGAATTTGTCTCCAGCAAATTAACTCAAATAATCTGTCATATCTGTGCTCCAAGAAATTTAATTTAGACCCTTTATTTATAGTAAGACGTGTTTTAGCTTTTCAGTTGCATTTCTGTGCTGAAAACATTGTTAGATGTGCATATACCAATGTAATAAAAGGCTAGATATGAACATTTCCAAAACTGTTCCACTAAATAGTCATCTCATTCTGTGTCTGGCTGAGACATTTGAGTTTATGCACTGGCATGATATTCCCAGTCCTTCCCCATCCACACCACATGGTACAATGAACTAACAGCTGGGGTCTCAGCTCTGTTCATAGACAATACATTCTGTGAAATGGGAATTACAGATACAGTTTACAACAGCAAATCAGCAACACTGGAAGATCGTATAGCTGGACATTCTCACCTCTGCAACATGGCTGTCGTACCAGCAACACTCGGCTTGTGCGACATTTTGCCACAATTGTGCTCACCTCTACTTCAATCACACTAAAGTGACTTATAATACAGTTTAAATTTTCACTCACGTTTATGTTAAGCCATAAAGCCAAACTGAGCAGTATTTTATGAGAAAAACATAAAACATGTAATTGAATAAAAGTGGGTGGTCCAGAATTAGTAGTAATTTGGACATTGATCTTACATCTCTGTTGTTTTCATCATGTGCATTTTCTATAGCAGCCAGTATCCCACAAAACTATACACAGATTGTCTTCATGAGAGTGTTTCCAAAGACCACAGAGAGGATGTGCACTTACAATGCCCCATTAGGTGCACTTGCTCATATAAGAAAGCATTACAAATCCACAAATTAAGGATATGGCATGAACTTTCATAATAACTTGTCAGCACTCAGCAGCATGCGCTGAGCAACATCTAACTCATTCGTTTGAAATGTTTTGACATATAATGAAAGGAATGACAATGTAGTTTATCCTCCTCTACAACATAATGTAATAGCATGTTATTATAAATGACTTTAACTGCAGTTAGGGAGTTTTCATTTATAGTTCTAGTTTTAATGTTCAATGTGGTCATTGAAATTATGGAAATTTTATTAGTACTTGTGCTCCCAAACTTCCTCCATCAATGAATTAATTCAATACAGGTAATGTCAATAGAGATATATGTTGGAAGTTTGGGAGCAGAGCATTATGTAATGGGTGGTGCAGGGGCATATCTATAATGGGTGCAGGGTGTGCGGTGCACACGGGCCCGCACCACACACCCTGCACCTATATTAATTCAAACTTGCTTCTCCGAGGTCCCGCGTTGGGTCTCTCAGCACTGCTCAAAATGCTGCAGCCATTTTTCTGGTGTTTTGCGCATGCGCTGTGAGGAAAATCGCCGGGAAAATAGCGGCTGTGCCATTTCCCCAGCGATCTGTGCAGTAGGCTCTGGGCACACTCTAGTACCCAGTGTTTATTGATGATGCGGTGGCCGGCCAGCCACGTGAGTCAGCTGCCGGCCGCTGGGGTGAGAGGAGGGGGTCCCTGACCGGGAATGCACACGGCCCCACTCCTCTCTTAAGACGCCCCTGGGGTGCTGGGTCACTTATAAATAGTTCAAATTTAAAATAGTTCTGTCTTACTATTAATTAATGTCAAACTTCAATAATGAAGTAGATAAGTATAATTTATCTATGCAGCACCTAAGACAGTAGCCTATCAATCCCAGCCTTGCTCAACCCTGCTGATTGCGCTCTCTACATCCCCTATATCTTCAATAGGTTATTTTGAATTGCACTTGGCAATATTAGATTCATCTTGTTTCGCAAGAGATTGTTTAATTATAATAATACAATTGTTTTCTAGTTTATGTAGTGATTTCAAGATCAGAGTAATATTGAAATTTGCACCTAACAGTTTAGGTTTCTGAGCTACTTGGCACTTTGTGGCCCATTTACCAATAATCAGATTTGCAATGCGATAACAGCACCCAAAATCGCATTGCAGTATGCGATAATACCGCCCGATGTAATAAATAGCACTTGCAGGGGCCGGGGCTCCAGGCCTGCCCCTGCGATGTGCTCAGAGTGCAGAGACCACATCAGCAGTCTCGTTACTCCTGTGCATGCGCAGTCTACCGACCATGCATTTGCTGTGGCCATTGCTGGGGAGGGTTCTGGAGGAAACCTCTCCTGATACATTTTAGGAAGTGTAGCCCATAGGCTACAGCAGCACAATGCCATCTTCAAATGGCATTAGCCAATAAATCTGACAGCATTGCATCTCCCATAGAAACTATGGGGGTTGCGGCTGCTGTCGTAAATGGAGGTACCACAGCAGATATCGGAGATTTCTGCTGCAGTCCCTCCTTCATACTGAACATTGGGGTGATACTAAATGTTTGTGGGTATCCCCAAAAACACCCGTTGCATGCTGCAAATATTTAGTGATAAATAGGCCCCTTGGAGAGATATTAATGTGTTCAATACTTTTAGTCAGACAACTTTTCTATTGTGATTTCTCTTAAATTCAAGAAATGTAGTCTTGTAAAGCCTGTTACTATGGCATAATATAGTTTATCTCCCATATGTACCACCTGCAGCTAGTAACTGTGCTCAGCCTTGTAACTGCAAAATATGGGCAAAGGGGTAAAGTATAACTTGCGGTGTTAAAAGCTCATGTTTTACCAACATCTTAAGGAGCTGGTTGTTGCTGCAGTAAATAATTCTGGAACACTGGAACATTTTTCTCTGTGACAAATACAGTTACATTGCTCCACAGAGAAAAGCCGAGAAGGCTTAAAGGACAGAGTTATTACAGAAGCCCAAGTTAAATCTTGTTATGTGTGTGATCCATCCTGCCTTATAATGTGTGAATGCAAGATTTTTTTCAACCTTAAAATATGAAGTGGAAAATCAGTCTGTAATTCTTTGTAGACAGTAGAAAGAAAGAAACAGCCAGCTCATTGCGTGGAATTGTGCAGCGATATCATGTGTTATATCAGACAGATTGGTCGTGGTGGAATCTCTACATTTCTACATGCGTAACAATTGCGTTGCGTATTTTTTGAACTACACAAATCTCATGATACCAGTGGTATAGTCATATGTGACAATGACTCTGCTTTGTAGCATGTGTCAATAATTGCATTACAATGGATGTGGCAGGATTATTTCTTACTGAAGTAAAAAACATATTGAAGCATTTATTGTTGCTTTTTTAAAGAAAAGTCTATCAAGCATCAGAATCTTTGACAACTACTTTTACTTACAAATTCCATATTACTGCAGCAGCCTTTGCTCCTAGATACAGTCTAGCTCCTTCATTATACAGCCCAATCAAGTTCCAGGCCTTACAGTACATCACTTTTCATGTCAACACTTATCCTAGTGCTGACTTTACACTTACTGTATCACTTAATGCCAAAATATATCAGTCCTCTATGTATATCTTCTTACATTACTTCTGACGCCAACAGCATTTTCAGTCACTACATTCTCTCTCTAATGCCAGCATTCGTGTCCTATATCATTTCTTTCAGCGATCTTTGCATCATTCAGCAGAATTTCTCCCAATGCCACACTTCTCCTGCCAGCAGCATTCGCAGTTTTCATGCCCAACATTAAGTGCCTGATGGGTGACATCTGCAGTTTACCTTCAAGACTTTACTTGAAGCTAAATACCTATCTAAAAATAAAGACACCAGAAAACAGTAATTTTGGTCAACTTTATTTTGACATAATCTGATTAGATATTCTTGAATCATTAATAATTAAAGTTAGTACGGTGGCAGACAACAAAAGAACATTACAAAAGCATGCATGCAAATCATTCGTTAGTGTTCAAGTCTCCTGAAAAGCATACCCGGACAGGCTGTGTCATTTCCCGGCAGGGACCGTTGGCCTATAATCAAATAAAGGAGCTAAAACACATAATCAATCAAATAAAAACATCTGTTCTTTCTGCCACAACAAGAAAACATCAACATATTCAACAAAACAAGTGGCAGGGAGGGATTTCCAGAAGCACTAACATCACACACAAAACACATCCCTAGAAACCCTACAGTATATCCAAATAAAATACAGGAGGAAGGGAGTTAATCTGCTCCTTAAAACTTGGGGTTTAACCTGGCCCAGACACAATATTATGCCTGGCGTTCCCTTTCTTTATTACACGCAAATTCCCACCTAACGTCATTTCTTACACCATCACTTCTTATATTGCTTCTCATGCAAGCAGAATATTCCCTTCTTAGTACCATCAGCACATAATTGTTATCTTTAAATGTCAATACAGAATACTATAATATTATAATTTTTCCTTCAGTTGGGATGCATATCGTCGTTTCACGTCTTCATTTTAACTGCAATAATATGGGTAGGACATACTAAGCAACTGTTTTGTATGTGGCTTACAAACTACCAAACATAGCATGCAATCGCCAAGCCCCAAGCTTTAGTCCCCAGCAGTTGGAGGCTTGACATGGTTCTGATGTGTGCGGTTTGAGCTATCTGGCCTGTCAGGACTGAAAAAAGCTAAGCATTTATTAGGGAGACAACATTAATTTATTACTTATCTAGGCGCTAATTATTTATTGATTAAGGAGTCAGCACAAATGTCAGCATGCTTCCACACATGTATTGAAATTATAAATTATTTCCCCTGTAATAAAAGTATATATTAATATTATCCACATAATAAAATAATATATTAATATCGTCTCTATAGTAAATAAAAAAATATTGGCTTCTTACTCAATACATCATTACTACCCCATAATGAATAAGCCAATATTATCTCTCTAATAACCACACAGCACTGTCTCTAAAATGTCTGAATTTTTTTATCTAGTAGTTAGACATATAGATGGCGATCAATGAGTTAACCAAATACTGGTTGATTGCTTTAAACTATTGGAAGGAAACCATTGATGTTGACACGATTACCCATGTGCAGACCATGGTCGTCCATGTGCATACTCAGACCGCAGCTATAGTCTCAGGGACTCAGGGTATTACAACAGTGAACATACAATGATGGAAAATAACTTACCATCAGTGTCTCACCATCAAACTCTTGATGAATTTGCAATTACCTACTGAACAAAGCTGCACAGAAGCCTTAAGGGTCCATTGTGACTTATGTGACTTCACAAGCTGGTGTATTGTTTATTTGGAAATAGCATTTGTACATTCCCTCATTTGTGTGGTAAAATCTTTCAGGCTGATTTAGCAGAAAATGGGTTAAAAGCAGATTATCCTGATGTTCTGCTGTGCAAGGTAATTTACTGCAAACAATATATGCAGTCTTCCTTGTAGCGTTCATCTTTGCAACATCCCTGTGTTGTCTCGGGTCCTAAGTTCACCCGAAGGATTTGCAGCTCCATATGTTTCTGTTCTACATCAGACAAGGTCACCTTGAGTCGGAATGAAAGTTTTCTCACTTTAAACCGTGCGATTTGTATAAAATTGTTGAGATGGCAAAACAAAGTAAAATAAAACAATCTTATGTTTGCTGTTATTATAAGATGTCTGTCACTGGATACACGTATCTGTATTATGCATGTTCACTAGATGCACATATATGCATCATGCATGTTCACATATATGCATGTTCAGGAGTGTTATCATCACACATAATAATGGACATGTTGCATGCAAGTTGTAAAGACCATACTGTATATGTGGTGCTCAGTTAGTGAAATAATTTTAATAATGGGGGCGGGATGTAATAAGCATTGCATTGTGGATGCGGTACATCCACCCACTTATTGGGTACGTACCAGCGTTAATAACGCCGGTATGTACCTAGAAAAACGATTCTTCTAAAAAGAGCTGTCCTTTGCGAAGAGGGGACTTCCGGGTTAATGACCCAGAAGTCCCTCTGTGCATGCGTCGTATGACGAGTGAGCTGCAGGGGTGCTGGGAGGAATCTCATTGGATCATTCTTACAGCACAATCCGAAAAGAAGCTCATAGGTTACTATTGGCCAACGCCATCTGCAGATAGTGTTGCCCACCGGGTCCACGCTCCGGAATGTATTGCATCCCAGAGTGTGGTACATATGGGGAATGTGATCAAAACTCTAAAAATTGGTTTTTTTTGAGTTTTAACTGCATTTCAGGCTTCATACAGCCCACTCAGGATTTTTGCACAGAAGCCTTTCCTCCCTAAACCTCTATTACCCACAAGTCTATCCAAGGGGTAAATTTACTTAGAATCGGTTTTGGCTTCATACACCCCACTCAGGATTTTTGCACAGAAGCCTTTCCTCCCTAAACCTCTATTACCCACAAGTCTCTCCAAGGGGTAAATTTACTTAGAATCGGTTTTGCCATCTATTGCAACCCGATGGGTACCACCGCTAATTGGTTGTAACTGCTCCCATATTGCGTGCATGGAATTAAATACATATTTGCGAGCAGACTAACCTTAAGTGTACAGTTGGCTTCATCATTTGCACTATCATTTCCGTTGTGCAGAAGGTACAGATGTGTCCTCACTTATCTTTGCTGTATGCAAACAGCCCCTCTTGGCGCGCTGGTCCTGTGAGACTCTCCTAGCGTCGGGCATTTTTTGTGCCTTGTTTGCAGAAAATGCATCTAAGTCGCAATGTGATGTGACTACTACGCACCAGGAGACCCTGCTGATTAATGTGATATCTGACACTTGTATATCAGTATGTGACTGTCTCTGAATCAGCATGCGAAGTGCTACGATTCAGTGGCCGCAACTTTTGACCACACTAAGGGCCTCATTCAGAGGCGGTCGGAGGATGCAAGCGGTCGCTCAGAAACTGGGCGGCCACTTGCATCCTGACCGGCCGCCTCTGTTTCGGTCGTTAGGCTGTGGGTTTACACCCACAGCTCTAACGACCGCTAGGGTGATGGTCGCGATGGTCAGAGACCATCGCGACCATCGGGGCTTACGACGAGACCCTAGGGTAGGGTCTCACTTGTCGTAAGCCCCGGAGAGCTTCTGGCTCTGTCAGAGCTGGAAGCTCTCCACTGACATCACTAGTGATGTCAGTGGGGCCTCCCCCAAATGGTAGGCATTCCCATGGGAACGCCTCCGTTTGGGCTGCCACCCCCCCGGCCCGCCTTCCAAACGGGGCGAGCTGTCAATCAACATCGACAGCTCGCCCCCTTTGGAAAGAGACCCGCTACGACCGGCACTGTTGGTCGTAGCGGGTCTCACGCATGCGCACGAAGGAACTGGCTCCCTCATGCGCATGCACACTTGACAAACATCGAGGCTGCCGTGCGGTCGTAGAACGTACGGCCACCTCTGAATGAAGGCCTAAGTTCCATTTACCGACTCAGACTCACACAGATATGCAAGTGTCACATATCAGATTAATCAGCACAGTCTCCTGGAGTTGCACGGGACCTGGCTGCTCACTCACGCCAGGGATATTGTGCAGCAGAGCTGCCATCAGAAATTTAGGGTCCCGAGACTGACAAAATAGGCAGGCTCCCCCCCCTCCCCAGGTTCTTAATCCAGCCTCTGGCCAGAATTTTTCCTCACTCCCCCCGTTGTTAGGTCCAGTATCTGGCCAGCATTTTTTCCCCAAGCCCCCCCCCCTCCCCCCTGTTATTAGATCCAGTATCTGGCCAGCATTTTTTTCCCCACTCGCCCCCCCCACCCCGTTATTAGATCCAGTCTCTGGCCAGCATTTTTTTCCCCACTCGCCCCCCCACCCCATTATTAGATCCAGTCTCTGGCCAGCATTTTTTTCCCCACTCTCCCCCCCCTCCCCGTTATTAGATCCAGTCTCTGGCCAGCTTTGTTTTTCCCCACTCCCTCCCTCCCCTTCACCATTTATTAGATCCAGTCTCTGCCCGTTGTGCACACCTTTTTTTGTCACTTACCTTATTTCCTTGAAGTCTTCGGCTTCCTCTCTGCCTCTTCCCCAGCACTGCAGACGCTGGTCCAGCTCCTCTCAATCCGCAGCTCCTCAGACTCTCCCTCCAGCGGCACAGCGCGGCGCGACGTAATGACGTCATGTGCGCCGACTTCAAAATAGAGCAAACTTTATTGACATACAGGGCAGGCGAGTGTTGGTTGGTGGAGTGGCCTGAGCGGGCCTGCTGCCTCTTCCATTAATGGGGACCGGGGTGGCGGCTGCGCCCCTTTTCTTCTGATCGCGGGGTTAGTTCGGGCTGCAGTCTGTGCAGTGGTGAAAGCGGGCAGGCCCCGGTGGGCCCCCCCTCCTTCAGCCAGGGACCAGGCCCAGGACTCCAGTCCCAGCAGTCCCCCCTGACAGCAGCCCTGTTGTGCAACATGGTGTATTAAGTCTAGATGAGCAAGGACACATTTGTATATCTGATAAAAAGCATATTTACTCTGCCAGCCAACGCTGCATCATTTATGCCCCTACATTTGCAAGTGGAGATGCAACCGAGATGTGTCTGATTGGTTCCGGAGCATGAGGAGGACAAAGACACGCAAATTATGCTCCGCAAACAGATGTACACATTACCCTCCTTTGGCCACTTGAGGTTCAATTAATATTTTCAAAACTATTGAGCAAAATTATAGCTATAATTATGGTGAGTGTTCGATTTATCTTAATAAAATGTTTAGCAAAACATTTGTTGATAAATTATTTTCTAAAGAAAACCTTATTTATATATATATATATATATATATATATATATTTGAATATCAGTATGACTGTTACCTGCCATATACAGTAGCTTTGCCTAAAGAAATTAAATGAAATAAAATTACATTGTTGCTGCCAAATTATATAACACAAATGAATTGTTCTTACACATTATAAGCATTGGTAGCAAAGAACAATTGATGTCATTGGTTTATTGAGCGAGAATAATTATAGAAAGTATTGCACATTGTAAAGTGACCAAGGACTGTTATATCTTCTACGACAGGGATTACTCTTGTATTGGTTTTGTGTAGTGGTATTATATTACAGGGATTACAGAAAGGATTGTCTCTCTGTATTCTTTAAGCAATTCAGATTTCTATCTGTTGATTAGCTTGATCAGGGCATAATACATTTGTTTAACTTTAATGACTGTAAAAAAAAAATAATGAAATGAAATCATTTCTCAGTAGGTATAGTATCTGTTTTCCCTTTAATACCCAAAGATTTTGGCCTGAGAAAAGCTCAGCTGTTGGCAGTGTAATTTGAAAGATGTAACTATAAATGATGGGTGTCATAGGGAGCAGTTTAACAGAACATTGCTGACCTCTTGAATCTTTCTCAGAGGTCAATTTCAGAATAAACTCATTGATACAAGGTAATCTTTATCCTTGCCAGCTTTGAAATCAGACTGTCCGACTCTAGAGCAACATACGCAAGTCAAGGTTGTATTGCTCTTCAAATTTAGCCCTCTATAGCCTGGTGTAATGATCAGGATGCTAGTTATAGGACTTTTTCATTTCTCTTTTGTGCATAGGCTCCATCACTGTAACTCTTGATGGCAGGAAGCCAAGAAAACAATAAAATCTTTCATTATTACATATCTGGCTTTGTGACCTTTTCCCCAATTAAGCAGTGTTTTTCAGTATGACAGAGGTAGGCAATATTTAACCCTCAAAGTATTCTAATGTCACTGTGTCGCAAAGTGGATGCAGCATTAGACATTCTCTCCCCACCGGGCTCTTCTGGCAGGCCTCTTCTCTCTCCATGTGGGCTGGTTCCCATTCTGTGCCTGGGTCCTCCCTGCATGCTGTCTACACTGCTCATAGAGGCTGGCGTGCGGCTCTCACTTACATTTAAAGGAACAGTTGCATAATTACTGATGTCACTCTGGTGCCAGTTTTGAATCAGGAACTGTATTTACACCCCACTATGAGCACCATCATCTCAATAGTTCTTAATGCCCTTCTGACTCTCTTTGGAAGGTCCATTTCTGCGTGTTTGAATATATTGTTTATACCAGTTAGACATGCTTGCCGACTATCTGGCTGCCCCTTCCGGGAGGGAACAGCCAGATCGGCTTTACTGGGGGGGGGGCGTGGCCAGCAAACAGGTCGGGGCCGGCCAGACTAAAAGAGTATGCGGGCGGAGCGGGGGGCGGAGCCACGTGATCGCGTCACTTTGGCCCCACCCCTGCTACACACTGCCGATATTACAGGCAGCGTGAAGCAGCGGGCGGGGCCAAAATGATGCGATTCGACGTGAATCACGTCACAGGCCCCCCGCTGCCAAGGATTTTACTGTAATTGTGGTGGGGGGCAGGAGGGGTTTGCAGCCACCGGGAGACTTGCCTCCCGGGAGGTCGGGAGCGGCACCCGATTTTCGGGAGGCTCCCGACCAAATTGGGAGGGTAGGCAAGTATGCAGTTAGATAACACTTAACAAGAGCCTTTTAACAGCAATATAATACAATAATGTCAATATAATGAAGCTCAGCTAAAACATTTCCCTGTTACCACCTTGTCCCTTGTGTGGGAATCAGTTAAAATCAGAGAGTGTTTTTGCTTTCCGAAGTAACTGTTGTATTGAACATCTGTATCTGAGTTTAATGTCTTCCTCACTAGGTGTTGCTGGCTAAAAGAGAGATTATGAACAGGTCATTGATAAACTTTAAAGGGCTCATGTAGAGTTGGACGCTACCATTATTTGTGCTTTTTTTTCTCTGCAAATTGTGTCTTCATTCCACCGCGCATCTCAAATTCTTATACATCCATCTCTATGGCAGCTGGGACGTGTGCTCATGACTGTGGGGTAAATTTACTAAAGTGAGAGTTTTTAGAAAGTGGAGATGTTGCCCATAGCAACCAATCAGATACTACGTAACATTTAACTAGCACCTTCTAGAACACAGGTTCTCAAACTCAGGGGTTGATTCAGACCCAAACGCTAAGCTGTGCTCTCTCGCTGCCAAAAGGGACCGGCTATGAAAATTCCACGATCGCACTGTCTGGTGTCAGGACGCCCTCTATGTCTTAGAGAGCGACGGCAGAGTGAGTGCACGCTGGAATACAGACACCCACTTTTCTTTCTTAACATGCTTCATCTCCAGGAAGTGTATGATTAATCAGAACCATCGGAGCAGCACACATACTTGAGGTAGACCCTACCCCGCCGCAAGCACTGCGATCACTGCAGGCTGAAATACAACCAAGTGATGTGTACAATGACGCATCCATGCTAATTATGCATACCCATAATACTCCGTTTTGACGCCCAGACATGCCTGCGTTTGCAGCACCACTCCCCCGTTCACAAGCACCTTCCCCTGTTACCACCCACAAATGGCACATCCTAAAACTCATAGTAGTGTCCAGTCTGTGTAATATGAGTGCACAATTTCCAGACGCAGTGACTGGTTTGCGCATATATATTTTGCCGCATGCGCAGATGGGCAACAATCGCCCATAGTGTGCGTCCGCGGCTTAGCGTACGGGTCTGAATTGGGCCCTCAGTCCTCAAGACCCCACACAGTGCATGTTTTCCAGGTTTCCTCATAGAATCACAAATGACATAATTAGCTCCACCTGTGGATCTTTTAAAATGTGTCAGTGAGTAATGACTACACCTGTGCACCTGCTGGGTGACCTGGAAAATGTGACCTATGTAGGGTCCTGAGGACCGAGTTTGAGAACCACTGTTCTAGAAGATAATAGCTAGAAACTGATTGGTTGCTATGGGCAACAACTCCACTTCTAAAAACTCTCACTTTAGTAAATATACCCCTTAGAGAGGGGGAATGGTGGTTGGAGGGGTCATGTCAGCATGGATAAAGTACATTAAGGATGTGTTTGCACAAAATGCGCCCCATGCTGACCACAACAAAGATGCATATGTGCCTTTGAGAAAGCCAATCATTTGTAGGTTCTCAACCCCTCATGCAAAATGCAAAGTGAGAATGACAATGATGAACGATGGCCGCTTTCTGATAGGCTGAGTGCATCCTGATCCCTCCCACTGATATTATTATTGTCATTTGTGCTGCGTTCTATTAACATTGGGCCTGATTCAGAGTTGCACTCTAGTGCACAGCCGCTGAGACGCTGGAGTTATTCCCAAAACCCATCGGGTTGAGTCAGGCCCATTATTACACTAACCTTCACAATCGATCTGCAGCAAGAAAACAGATTCACATTTGCTCTTTTAATAGGCAACAGATATTTGTATTGTTTTTAACTTAATTAGTACTTTAATTTTGTATTTACATGTGATCTTAATGCCTTTTATATGGTAAATGTGACTTTATTATGTATAAATAACACTGCCTGGTTATGGACTATGGGCCCCATCTATTAACGAAGCTTAATACCAGCAGCATATTTTGTTTAGTATCGCAGTGACACAAACAAATATGCCACTGGTATTCATCATTACTTACCTCGCCAGTGAGGTCCTGCTATGTCTCCCTCCTCAACGGTGTCCTTTGCTCAGCTGCTGGCAGCCTGTCAAGGATCCTACAGTACCTGGGAGGCTTTGATAAAGCCAGAAAGGTTGCTGCCGGGTCCCTATTGATCTCGCCATCTAAAGATGGCGAGAGCAATGCAGTGACATACAGCAGTAATCTTAGACTACCGCTGTTTGTTGAATACTGAAAGAATGACATAACCCCTTTAGCAAGTGCAGTGTACTGTATATTACTGTACTTTACTAGTGCATTCATGTTCTTTTGTATCTTGCAATGCCATCCATCACCAATGTGGAGCTTGTATGTTCTCCCTATACTTGCGTGGGTATCCTACAAGTACTCTGTTTTCCTCCCGAACTCCAAAAATATACTGGTAGGTTAATATGTATATGTGTTAGGAAACACAGATTGTTGTAAGCTCCATGTCAGGATGTGGCCTTGGATCGGCCGCTACTCACCTCCATGCTGGCGTCTTTGGGCTTAGTTGTTCAGTCACTGGGAGTGGAGGGGAGTGGTGGCTGAGTATTCTCCCCGGGGGCTGCTTGGGTTTCCATGTGTGCATCCTAGTTCCCGTGGTAGCGGGCATGGGCGCAGCCATGTTAGTCCATATCATCTGACTAGTCTACCCCAATGGTAGCCCTGCGGTCACTCAGCTGATCCTCTGGTCCCCTGATCCAATGACCAGCTACCTAGGGGTATATTGTCTCACTCCAGGAACAGGAAAATGCTGTTCAACTTTGCTGTTCCAGTGACTGTGACGGAGTGTTTCTCCGTATTAATTCCTCTGTGTGTTGCTTCAGCCTTCTCACTATTCTCCAGTGTTATTTGCATCAGCTCCCAGGCTGACTTCCAGTGTGTAATTTCAGTTCTCTCACTGAACTCCTGGTCTTTACATAACAGCTCCTGTGTTGTTAATATTGTGCTGTCCAGTTCCCCAGCTGCCTCCCTGTGTTACTGGTGTCAGCTTTCATGCTAATTACTAGTTAGCTTCAGCTGGATCCTTTACAATTCTCAGTGCATCCCTGCGTTACATTTCCCTTTGTTCTCAGTGCAAGTCAGCGACTGGTTCCTTTACAATTCTCAGTGCATCCCTGTGTTACATTCCCCTGTGTTCTCAGTGCAACTCTGTGATTAGGATCTCTATCAACTCCCAGTACATTCCTTTGTCTAAACTCCCTGCGTTTATCAGTGCAAGTCTGCCTTCGAATTATCTCCAGTGACTATACTGATTCTAGTGTCTTCTAGTGTTTACTTATTTCTAGGGTTCCTAGTGTTAATCCATGCTAATATAGTTTTCAGTGTTCCTGCCACTCCCAGGTACCTGTACAGAGGGCCGCAACCTTCTCACTTGGTGCAGTGAAACCCGTATCCCATCTGGAGGGGTCACTAGTGAAGACCACTAAGTGAGTTAGACTCCACACGTGTGGGCAGGTCTAGCCAAACCTGGGTTTGGCCGCAATAGGGAGACCTAGTACTGTCACTCACCTGCTTGTTCCCTAACCCCCTGGCTTCTGTCCTCACCTGAAGAACTTCCCATATGGATCCTGACACTCCACTGGGGCAGGGACCATTGTGAATGGGAGAATTTTCTCTGTAAAGCGCTCCCTCCTCCCTCATAAATTTGCTTCGGAATCAAAAAATGTAATTAAATTTACAAACAAATCAATCCTTCCTTCCACTTCATGCATACTCCTCCCTCAAGCCTCTGATCTAGTTCCCAATTAATTAAAACAATCTTGGCTTCTAATATGGGATCGTATAGTTTATAACACTGCAAAACAAGGGACATGTTCACCCAGTTTTAATTAATTAATTAATTTCTACCCTGGCAGTATAGTGTGTGCTCTCCTTCCAGCAGTTCTGTGTGAAATGATACCATGAGAGGGACTTATATCGAATCCAAAACTCGTGAAATCCGATGCCGAGATGATAACATTTTGCCTCGTTGTGGAATCCGTGCCTACCAGTAAAACCCGAGCCAGAGCTCTGATCCCGTCAGATCCACCTCCTTCCTCAAAGATTTGTTCATCAGAAAATTTAAATTACAATTGCAAATGAATCAATCCTTCCTTCCTTTTCCTGCCTTCAACTACATACATACTCCACCTCCCTCTGGCTTCTGATTTACCTCTTGATTAATAAAAACATTCTTGGTTTCTAATATGAGGTTGTATAGATTATTAAACTGCCACCCTGTCTGCCACTGCAGCGCCACTCTGTATACTAAATGTGCCATGTTGGAAGTTGAACTGCCATGTGTTTGTGCTGCCCACTGCTGTCGCTTTGCTTAGTCAGCCAGCTAGCTTGGTGCAACCTTTTGGCCCAAACTGGATGAGAACAATATTATGGGCTGTGAGGTGGTCAAAATTGACTGGAAATTAATGTTCTTGAGGTTAATAATACTGTAGGAACAAACAAGCAACAGGCCCAAATTATGTGATTTTAGCTGTTTTTATAATTTAAAAAAAACATGTGAGGGTGGTTTTGGCAAAATCAAAACCAAAACTGACGATGAATTACACCCACATCTCTATTTTGAAGCTGTCCATGCTTAAGCATATTCTAACAATTTGCTAACTCTCTGACCTTTCCTTCTGATGAAACTGAGGGTCTTCATACCCAAAGAAAAGCATTCTCTGCTGATTTGCACCTGCCTACCGTATCCAAATCTCCACACTTTTACCTACCACACTGCTGCAGTTTCCACAGTTCAACACACTCTCCGCGGTCCAACACACTCTCCGTTGCCGGTGTTTGAAGACGACTGAGGGACTGCCCGTTATATGCACCTTTGTGGGTTCAGCCCCGTAATTGCTGCTAACGAGATTAGTGGGGCACATCTCCTGCATACTGTAGCATTGATTCTCCAATCCATTGCCATTTAATCTGGTCCTTGGTCAGCACAGACCTTGCCCCTGACTGGATGCGGAACTCACATGGACAGATTTCTGAGCAGCTGGTCCCTGCTTGGATTTGTTACTGCTTACTAACCCTTGGAGTGGTTAAAAACCCTGTGAATTATCGGGACTGTATTGCATATCACACCGTACCCCGGACTACTTTCTGGGTTAGTTACTCCTGTTCTCCTTTGAGGGGGTAATATGGTAACATACAATGTACAACTTCCATCTCAATCTGTTAGTTAAGTAATCTGGATACAAAATGTCTAATACTGTTGGTGCAATCATCCAAACTATGCATTGATGTGCACAAGGACTATTACAAAAATCAAAATTACAATTGCTCTGATTGTTGTGTAGATGGTGCTGATGCAAATTGACTATTTATTTATTTTTACTCAGCAGCAAATTACAGTTGTTTTTTTGGAGATTATAGAGATCACTGTATGTGCTGACATTTGTTGGCACTTACATTACTTCTAATTGATTGCCATTTTAACTGTTATTATTAGTAAATAGGGTGCTTTTCACCTTTCATAAAGCAAAGTTATCTAAAAATGGGAAACCCTCTTTATGGAGTCTATTCAACATGCTAATTATCAGGACCCGATAATTAACATTTCTTCGCAACGCGAGCGTGGGAGCAATTCGTCATTGCTCCGGCGCGGAAATAGCTGATCCAAAAATCAGCTGTCTCCCCTGAGCGCTTCCCTGCTCCTTTTGGAGCAGTGAATCTTATCACTGCCCCTTTCGGAGCAGTGACGCTAGTGCGTATGCGTGACCTACAGGTCATGCATGCAAACAAGAGTCCAAACGTCCAGCGGAAGGAGCCGGACAGGGGCAGAGGGATCCAAAAGTTTGCAAGCCCGGAGCTCCAGCACTCAAGCTCCATAAATATTGTATTTTCAGAGCTTGATGAATTCTGTCGCCATATGGACAGCGGGCCATTCCGCCAGAGGAAGGTAAGCAGGAGATATCTGTGATATCTCCTGCTTTACCGTCTTGATGAATGGCCCAAACACTTAATTTTTATAATTGCAGGTGAAAATGTGCGTTTTCACCTGCTTTTGCAAAAATTAAGTGATGATGAATAGGCCCCTAAGCAGCTTGAAACCTATTGAAGAACAGTGCTATATAAATAAAATTCTTATTATTATTAAATTATTTATACTTTGAATTTCTTACCCTATTTACCAAGTCAATGACTTTGTTAATAATAATAATAATAATAATAATGATAATAATAATAATGGAACTTGCTAATTAAGTGAAAGGGGGACATAAAACTGTCGGGGAGATGTATCAAGCCTTGGAGAGAGATAAAATGGTTAAATTGTCTAAAGCACCCAATCAGCTTTTAACTGTCATTTCAAATATTGTGCTAGATAAATGACAGAAGCTGATTGGTTGCTTTGGACGACTTCTCCACTTTATCTGTCTCCAAGGGGTTTATTTGCAAAGTTTACAACCCAACACTTCTGTTCCTGTTCATGCTGGATAATAAATAATAAAAAGCACTGATCTTTTAAATATCAGGTATAAGCACGAACAGAAGTGTAGGTACAACCTGACACTTATTAAATAATGCCCCAATGCTACTAAATATAGAATATAAATGTGTCTAGCTGTTATATAGCTGTTCAGGAGCACCAGCAGCACAGTAGAGTAACAATCTCTGTGAAAGTAGTATTCAGTAAAGAATAGAGTCTCTGCCAATGAATTCATAAAACATTGTTTATTATATGTTAAACTATAAAAACAATTTATTATGCGGAATAATGCGTGAACTAGAGAGACGCAGGGAGCAAAGCTGGAGAGACGCAGGGGTGTAAGCTGGAGAGAGGTGTAAGCCGGCCCTAGCTAGTCTCGCAGCACCCAGAGTGGCCGAACCCTGCCTGGGACATGCCGGCCCTAGCTAGTCTCACAGAACCCAAAGTGGCCACACCCTGCCTGGGACGCATCAGCCCTAGATAGTCTCCCAGCACCCAGAGTGGCCGCACCCTGCCTGGGATGCGTTGGCCCTAGATAGTCTTGCAGCACCCAAAGTGCCTGCACCCTGCCTGGGACGCGCCAGCCCTAGCTAGTCTTGCAGCACCCAGAGTGGCTGCACCCTGCCTGGACGCATTGGCCCTAGCTAGTCTCCCAGCACCCAGTGTTGTCACTCCCTGTCTGGGACACGTCAGCCTTATCTAGTCTTGCAGCACCCAGAGTGACTTCACCCTGCCTGGGACGCGTCGGCGCGAGCTAGTCTCACAGCACCCAGAGTGGCCGTACCCTGCCTGGGACACGTCGGCCCTAGACAGTCTCCCAGCACCCAGAGTGGCTGCACCCTGCCCGGGATGCGCCGGCCCTAGCTAGTCTCGCAGCACCCAGAGTGGCCACACCCTGCCTGGGATGCACCGTCCCTAGCTAGTCTTGCAGCACCCAGAGTGGCCGCACCCTGCATGGGATGCGCCGGCCCTAGCTAGTTTTGCAGCACCCAAAGTGGCCGGACCCTGCCTGAGACACGCCAGCCCTAGCGAGTCTCGCAGCACCCAGACTGACCGGACCCAGCATGGCCGCACCCTGCCTGGGACGCGCTGGGAATTGAACTAAAGAAACCCAAGGGTGTGAGTTAAAGAGGTGCACGGGTGTGAGCTGGAGAGACACAGGGGTGTGAGCTGGAGAGGCGCAAGGATGTGAGCCGGAGAGATGCAGGGGTGTGAGCCGGAGAGACGCAGGGGTGTGAACTGGAGAGACGCAGGGGTGTGAGCTGGAGAGACAGGTGAATGATGGGTGATCATAAATAATGGCATAACAGCCCCATACTTGGGCAACCTCTAGACTCACGAAGAGTCATCCTTCAGCACTCAGGAGAGGAAAAAACCCCTGTGGAGGAAACCTCTGGTGAACCATGGCTTCAGGATCACCCTTCCCTCTGGGCACTAAGAGGTGCACTAATAGATAAAGGGAGAGGTTCAATACTTTCCAATACTTACCAAAGATCAGTATTTGCTACAGTATGTAGGCTAAGGGGAAAGAGAGGAGAAGACATTGTTAGTGTAAGAACACGCAGAGTGACAAACTGTAAACGTTGATGTGGTTGTGAAGAGGAAAAATCTCTCTATGTAAATAGGTTAATCCGATTTTCCAACTATTGAGGACATTGAAAATGCCTAAAATATGAACAATTGCCCAATGGGCCTATTTTATTCTCCCTAATGTGTGGATTATATAAATAAGTTCACTTATAATAACAAGTAGGTACATTCTGAAAATAAATTTCCCCTGTAAATAAGAGCTATACAGTAAATAACTACATTTAGATTTTCAGGGGCCTATTCATCATCACTTAATTTCTACAATAGCAAGTGAAAATTAACATTTTCACCTGCAATTGTAGAAATTAAGTTTTCGGACCATTCATCAAGAAGGTAATGCTGGAGATATCACATATATCTACTTATTACCTTCCTCTCCCGGAATGGCCCGCTGTCACCATAAGCTAGTATGGGACAGAATTCATCAAGCTCCGAAAATACAACATTTTTGGAGTTTGTGTGCAGGAGCATTCGCCATCTTCAGATGCTGTTTGTTCCCACTCGCTGGGAGCAACCCAGTCATTTCCTATGGGAAGGAGTCCCGGGTTGTGTAGAGGGATCCTTTTGGATCCCTCCGCCCCTGTCCACCTCCTTCTGCCGGATGGTGGGGTTCTTGTGTGTATGCGTGACCTGTGGGTCACGCATGCGCACTCGCGTCAATGCTTCGAAAGTAGCAGTGAAGCGCTTTAGGAAGATAGCTGATTTTCGGATCAGCTATCTCTGCACTGGAGCAATGATGAATGGCTTTGGTACTCGCATCGAGTTAGAATGTTAATTACCAGACCCCGATAATTAATATTATGAATAGACCCCTAAATGCGATAAAATAGTAAAATGTACTGGTGCAATTGTGTGCGATAAGTAAAGGATTCTAGGAAAAAGGCTATTTCACACTTAGGGCCCCGTTTATCAACGAATACTTTGCGGAATATTTTGTTTAGTGACGCAGTGATACAAATTAATATGCCACTGGTGTTTAGCATTACTATCCTCACCAGCGAAGTTGAGCAACGTCCCTCCGCTCAGCTGCTGGCAGCCTAACGCTGCAAGCAATGGGCATCTATGTCATGCGCATGTGCGATGGTCAGTCTGGCATGTGTCATCTAAATTTGCCAAGAGCGATACAGTGATAATTTGAGATAGATTGTAAATTGCGAGTGCTAAAAGGGTTATGTATCGTTGATAAATGAAGCCCTTACTATTTGCATAGGCAAAAATGCAATCACTTGTTACAGGATATAGTCAGGAAGCCGACGGTACTAATGACAGTCATTGAAAACCCAACGCCTGTCATTAGACCTACACCGGGAGATCAACGAAGGTAAGCCGGGTGCCGGCGCGGACAGCCGCGGGGGGGAGGGTTAGGTGTTAGGGCTTCATGGAAGTCTTAGGGTTAGGGGGTAGAATAGGGTTAGTATACTTACCTTATTAAGCGATCGGGATCTTCACCTCTGCCGGGCTTCCGCCAGCGTTATTACCTACTACTCCCCTTGTTACAGCTCTATTTCACACATTTTAGGCTATACTATTTTGTCCCATTTCATCATTTGGATATACTTTGTACATTTATTAAAAGGTCAGGCGTTTCACTATCTCCAGATCAGTGGCTTAGGGGGAGCAAACAGAGAAAAATAGTCTTCCTAGGTCCAGGTGTTGCCCATGTGGCCCTTATAAGTAGAGATGAGCGGGTTCGGTTTTACTCGGTTCTTCACGCCAAAATTATTGCAAGTTCGGATTACTTTGGATTTATTTTATTGGCTATCTAAAACACGTGTTAGCCGATAGCCAATAACATGCCGTTTTTGAGATCCGAGTAAATCAGAGTAAAACCGAACCCGCTCATCTCTATATATAGGGTCAACTGTGTGCCCCACATGCTCCCTGTTTTATGCACCCCTATCCTTTATATCCAATATTGTGCCCCCCTGTTCTGTATATCCTGTATTGTGCTTCCCTGTTTAATTCCCCCATTTCTGTTTTTGTATTGTGCCCCCACATCTATATGTGCTGGCCCCATCCGCATGTTTTATATTGTCCACTCTTCCCCACCCCAGTCTCTATGTTTTGTACTGTGCTCTCATCACACCCCCACACCCCACCCAACATACACAAGTATGCTAACTTACCTTATGCATGCTATCCCCCAGTCCTGCCTGCCTCAGCTCCACCACTCCCTCCAGTCTTCTGCAGTCCTGGCTATGCCACTGCTCCAGAAGTGATGATGATGATCTAAACAATCAGAATTCCTTGGTTAGACATACTATTTGTGTAATTGTACTACTACATTTTGTTAGGTACTTTCAATTTTATCAATTTGCCCTTTATCCATTGTTCACAGACATATCCGCTGTACAGGCCAGCAGATGCCCCATAGATTCTATGAAACGGGCGATATATCTATCAGTGTGTACCTCACTTTAGGACCATGTTAGTACCATACGATACTCACATAACAGGTTACAGTCATAATGATAGAACCAACTATCTTTTATATTAGAGATGAGATGAATGAGGGTCATATGTGACAATAGGAGTGGTGGGTGAGGACAGATATGATAGGGGATGGAGGGGCATGACTCTTGCTTACAGTGCATGTGGTGATAAAAAAAATCAGCTTAATCATTGCAATTGGGGCTTAGTTGATGACTATGGCCCTAAGCTTCTATATGTACAGCCATTGTTATCACATGCTAAGCACATTTACCTTAAACTAATACAAATGAATTTATATGTCGCTGTCTGTATTTCACTCCATCATCCTGTCCCTCCTCACAGCCCATTGTATTACTAATGATCCCTCTGCCAGCCCTCCTGACTGCACCGTCCTCTGTTACTGTCTGACGCGGACAGTTCTCCTGTCTTTTCCTCGTCCATGATATAAGTCCCTGTTCTTCCAGCTACTTTATGTGTATTTATCATCCATACTGCCCTCTTGATTTCACTAATACTACATTATGAATTTTCGTTCCTAATTGTGTTATTCCTTCCTGTATTTCTCCTAATTATGTGTCCGTGTACATATATTCCCTGTTCTATATTGTCCTGCCTTTCACTCTAATGCACTGCACTCTGCTTTCCTTACCCACCTCCATCATACCCTGCTATGTAGGACTTACCTTCCTTCTTCCTGGCCAGTAACTGTAATCTGCAGCAACTGTAGACAGGATGTTACAGACAGTGACGGTTCTAGGTGCGAGCTAACAGGACCGTCGCCCGGAGCGCCGACACCTAGAGGGTGCCACTGAGTCCTCCTCCCCGAAAAAAAAACCTAGAAGAAAAAGAAAAATTAAAAAAAAAATACGCTGGTCTCAAAACCCTCCCCCCCCCAGCCGCCACCGCCGGGAGGCTGCATTTGCCGGCTTCCGCTGATATTTGTTATCAGCAGGCACCCGGCTCCCTCCCTGCAGCGGCAGCCGAAAGCCGGAGCTTACTCCTGAGCTCCGCCTTCCGGCAGAGAGAGTACTATGGGAGGGACATCATGATGTTATGAAGTCTCCCCCATAGACCCGAGGAGCCGCGGTAGGACCGGACAGCAGCCGCAGCGGAAGCAGGAGCAGGGCTAAAGGTAAGTATTGTGTTTTTTTTCTTCAGTCGGATGCACTGGGGGCACGATTATAGGGGCATTACTACTAGTGGGCACAACTACAGGTGGGCACAACTTCAGCGGGCATTATTTCTGGGGGCATTATACAGTGGGCACTACTATAGGGGGCATTACTAATGGGGGCAGTACTACTGGGGAGCATTACTAATGGGGCACTACAATAGGGGGCATTACTTATGGGGGATTAATACTGGGGAGCATTACTAATGGGGGCTCTACTAATGGGGGCACTACTATAGGGGGCATTACTAATGGGGGGATTACTGCTGGGGAGCATTACTAATGGGGGCACTACTATAGGGGGCATTACTAATGGGGGGATTACTACTGGGGAGCATTACTAATGGGGGGCATTACTACTGGGGGAACTACTATAAGTAGTTCCCCTACTGTGGGCACTACTAATGGGGGCATTACTACTGGGGGGCATTACTAATGGGGGCATTACTACTGTAGGCACTACTATAGGGGGCATTACTAATTGGGAGATTACTACTGTGGAGCTTTACTACTGGGGGAACTACTATAGGGGGCATTACTACTGGGGGCATTACCACTGGGGGGGGTCGGGGCGCAACTGGGACTTTCGCCCTGAGCTCCACAATGTCTAGAACCGGCCCTGGTTACAGGATGAGGCACTATGATGTCACAGGATAGGTGTATGATGTCACAGCAACCATAGCAATGTTACAACTATCATACATATACATCAATTATAACTGGATTCACAGGAACTTGCAATAAAAAAATTAGAATGTAGAAAAATAACTATAAGGCAATGTTGTACAGAGTGCCCCAATATATAAGTGAAGGGAAAAACGATATCACCATTTATATTTTAGAAGCAAACAAGATTTATGGTACCTATCAGTTAAATCTCTTTATTTGACTTCATCTGGGAGACACTTCATTACACCTGGGGTTAGTGTGGGATAGAGACGTCAACACTTAGGGCCTCATTTACTAACGAGTTTTAACACCAAAATGAGTAATGGGGCATTCTCACATAGGGATGTGAGTGGCATGTTGAGGGATTGAAGGTTAAGCAGAATTAGCTGGCAACACAAATGCATCTGATTTCAGACTTATCTTTTGCATCAAGGATAGGGGTGGTGCAAGTGCCTCAGTTTGAACTTAAAGAGCCTGAAGGATAGGATAAAGAACAACTATTTCAATCCTACTCATATATTCAACAAATGAAAAGGGATCAAAGTGTCCCTCAGATGAAGTCAGAGAAATAGATCTGACTGGTAAGTACCATAAATCTTGTTTTCTCTTTCATCATCTGGGAAACACTTCATTACACTTGGGGATGTACAAAAGCTGTCCCTAGGGGGAGCTTCCAGACTTATCTGAGCTAATACTTTACGTTTAAAGTCAGATGGATGCAAAGACATGAAAACTATAAATATTTGGTGAATGTATGGACCGAGTACCATGCATTTGTTTCTATATAACTGCTCTGTGGATGCCCCATTCCGAGTTGCCCATGAAGAACCTACTGAGCGGGTGGAATGAGCAGACATTTAACTGGAACAGATCAATCAGCCCCAGCTTGTGTCTGTAATCCATCTAGCTATCTCCTGCTTAGATGCTGGTCAACTGCTTAGTAGAGATGAGCTGAACATAGGGTATCCGAGTATGATCTGAGTCAGCCTCGGGTTTTCCCCCCTGACCCGGAATCCAAAACGAGGTACAACGTCATCCTCCCGCTGTCGGATTCTCGTGGGTTTTGGATTTTAGGTCCTTCCCCGCGGTGATTGGTGCCATTTCCTTGATGAGTCCTGGGCTTTCGGGCTGGGCTCCATTGTGATCCATCCAGGGGGGGATGTGTTGGCCAATCCAGGGGTGTGCTGTGCTCTGTCCAATATAGGGAGGCTGTGTTGTCCATCCAGGGGTGTGCTGTGCTCTGTCCAGGGGGCAGTATTGCTCCTCCAGGGGTGTGCTGTGCTAAATCCAGGGGGCTGTGTTGTCCAATCCAGTGTTGTGCTGCTGTCCATCAAGCGGTGTGCAGTCAAGGGTTGTGCTGACTATCCACGAGTGTGCTGTCCACCCAGGGGTGTGCTGTTCGAGGGTGTGCTGTCCATCCAATGTGCTGTCTATCCAGGGATGTTATGTTCACCCACGGGCTGTAAAAAAAAAATGAAAATTAACAATGTTTTTAAAAAAATTTTTAAAAATAAGTTAAAAAAATATATATACTGTATATTTTCTTGTTCTGTACCCCTGTGTATCCATTAGCACTGTGACGCTGTATGCTGTACCCCCTCAGTGTGTGTGTGTGTGTATGTGTATATATATATATATATATAAGCACTGTGACACTGCTGGCCATACTGCAGTGTAATATTTCTAAAAGTATTGTGACACTGTTGGTCAGTAATACCACAGTGTAATATTCATAAAATATTGTGATGCTGTCGGTCAGTAATACCGCAGTATAATATTCATACATGTATTGTGACGCTGTCAGTCATTCAGTGTAATATTCATAAAAGTATTGTGACACTGTAGGTTCTACCCCAGTGCATTCACATAAGTGGTATGACTGCGCAGTGTCATTTGTGAACAAAGTTTATAATAAAGTTAAAGTTACAAATTAAACATTTTGGTTCAAATTGACATGTGTGCTGTACTCCACTTCGTTCGTGTTTGTTGATATGGAAAACGATCAGTTGACAGGAGAGCAGGAGCCACATACTAGTACTGGAGCTGCTGCCACCAGTGACAATACTAGTCCATCTACATCATCTACTAAAGCCGATGCCCAAGGGTTTAAGTCAGGGCATCTAAAATCAAAGAACCAACCGTTTACAGTGGTAAAGAAAAAAACATCAAAGGGAAATTTAGCTTCAGAAAGACATAAAATTGGCAATATCACTTTCACCACACAAAGTGGCAAGGAAAGGCTAAGGCCTTGGCCTTTATTTATGACTGGTGCTTCTGCCTCTAATGATGATGTAAGCCCTTCTGACTGTAGAAGTTTCAAAAAAATTTAAATCGTTAAGGCACAGGAACTGTTTGCTCGGAAATGTCACAAATCCAAGAGAGTTTAAGTGTGTCTGCGGGTGCCATGTGTGAGCCTGACCTTTCCAATACTGTACTTGAAGAAGAGCCTCCTTCCACCATCTGTGTGCCCTCTGCAAATGTGGGGATGAGCAGCACAAGTCAACATGCTGACATAGAAATTGAGGATGCTGCTATGGAAGTGCACCAAAATGAGGAGGATATTTGTGTAGCTGACGCTAATAAGGATGTTGATGATAAGGATGTTGATAATGCAGATGCAGTTGATGAGGATGTTGTTTGTGTAAATCAGGCACCAGTGGAAACAGTTGTTGCCCATGATAAGAAAAAGGCCATTGTCATACCTGGGTATAAGACAAAGAAATCCACTTTTTCTACATTATTTCTACTCAAGTCCAGACAATAATTGTCAAGCCATCTGTACCTTTTGCAAAGCCAGAGTAAGAAGAGGTAGGAGCCTTAACCATCTAGGAACCTTCTCCCTGCTACGTAATTTGCAGCGAATTCATGAAACATTTTTGGGAAAATCAGAAATTGATGCTAAAACAATAACAACAGACAGTCCAGCAAAAAAATAAATTGACTGTTAAACAATCCTTTGCTAGAGGATGCAAATATAACAGCTGTCACCCAGTTGCACAGTGGATCACTGACGCCATGACGGCTGTGCTAGTATTACATGGTGAAATAATAGAAATTGAGGATGATAGTGTGGAGGAAGTGCAAAAGGAGGATGAAGAGGATATTTGTGTCCTATCTGATGCTAATGAGGATGTTGATGATGAGGATGTTGTTTGTGTAAATCAGCCACCAGTGGCAGCTGTTCTTGCTCGTGGTAAAAAGAAATATATTGTTATGCCTGGGCCTAAGACCAGAGAAGCCACGTCTTGGGTGGGGAAATATTTTAACCCAAATCCTGACATCAATTGTGAAGGCATCTGTACCCTTTGTGAAGCCAAAGTTAGTAGAGGTAGGGATATTAACCATCTAGGTGCTTCCTCCCTGTTACATCATTTGCAGCAAGTTCATGCAACTTATTTAACAAAATTATAATAATTTGTAAATGAATAATAAGCAGTCCAGTATCAGCTACCAGCAGTTTGGACCAGCACATGCAATCTCCATCACCAACACTGTCATCATCATCCTCCTCCTAAATGATTGGAGGGAGTCCTTCCAAAATATTGTTTTGTGGGGGCCCAAACAAACTAAGGATTTCAGCCACAAAAGTGTCAGTCCTTGTCGCTAAAGTGCTTGATTGTTAAACTCTGCATGTCCTTTTTAATATCCCACATAGGACACTTCCATTTTGCACCTCTTTTCTTTACATTTTGTACAATTTGGGGCATTGCCAACTGACATTATTATAGTTTATTAAACTGCCATCCTATCTACCACAGCTGTGTGGTAATGTTTCATGGATGTCCTATATTTTTTTAATCTGCAGGGCGTTTGTGCTGCTGCTTTGTCGCTTACTTTAGCCAGCCAGCTCACTGCAGCCTTTTGCCTATATTGGTGAAAAAAAGTAGTGAAAACAATATTTTGAGCTATGAGGTGGTTAATAATGACTGGAAATGCCTGAAAATTATTGTTATTAAGGTTAATAATACTATAGGAATAAAAACAGGCTCAAATTATGTGATTTCAGCTGTATTTATCATTTTTTTTATATAAATACAGATCCAAAGCCAAAACATGTAACGGCAGTTTTGCAAAACCAAATCCAGTTCCAAAATATCAAAGGAGATACAGTTCCAAAACCAAAACACGGGGGGCCAGAGCATATCTCTATTAAAAATCTGGACTGTTATGGTTACTTTGAGGACCGAGTTTCAGAATCCCTGCTCTATAGGAATGCCCAGCTCTTTAAAGGATTTTCCATTGTATGTATTGAGTCCCTTTGTCAATGACAAGTAGCAATTTGCTGACTGTTTCCAACTGTAAACTGTTTCCTCACAGTCTGCAGTGCCCTTATGTACACTGATATCATTGCTCATACACTCGGAAACCAGATCTAATTTGTTGTCTGTTAAGTCTATTATTTGGTCAACAGGCTTTCTTAATTTAGCTGAGGTGAAGGGGTCATACTTTGTTAGACAGACAGACCATCCAATAGGGATTGTTGCCCCCATAATTGTAAATGTATAAGGTTTTCATTTCGAACATCAGTTTTGTTGTGCAATTGGACAAAGCTCCAAAACAGTACACATCTATTTAATACATAGCCCAGGCCCCCTTCCTTCATAGTTTTAGCCTCATCAAGTTATCACTCATATCATTTGCAAGCTTTGCTAGAATCTCATACATATACTCATGGACAGCAGCTGCATTCTTATTGTGTACAGTACATCTGTGACAGCTGCTTTGTTGCTTCTCTTTCTCATGTAGGGGATGGGTATGAGATGCCGGTACTCAGGATGCCAGTACTCGGGATCCCGGCGGTAAGACTCCCAATGCCGACAACCCAACAGAATAAGAATACCGACACTTGTCGGTCAGTATTCTAACCTTTCCCCTCTCCCTACCTCTGAATCAGTCCCAGGAGGAGTGTCAATATCTTCAGTGTGTGGTATACCTCCTAACATTAGCTAATCTCAGACAGGACCATAACTAGGGGTGGGCCATAATAAGGTCACTTCGGGGGCTCAGTTCCTTCCTAGTCCTGACGGCCCCGACCACCTCGTTATGATGTCACATGTTCAAAGGCGGGGCTGGTACAGGGATGGTTTTTGCCCTGCTACGGCCCTGAATCGAGAATCAAGACACAGGGGTGTGGCTGTGGTATTCCGGGAGGCATGCCTGGCACTAGGCCCACTCTCCAGCTACAAAAACACAGTTTTATTGCTGTTTTCAAATCAGGACGAACATCCCCATCATGGGAAGACAGGACATTATTCTCAAATTGGGACAGTCCTGGGAAAATTGGAATGGTTGGGAGGTACTGTATGTTTTAAGGCATCATACACATGAGCTCTATTTTAAAGCATTTAAAAAAGGTTCTCTAAGTCTATTAGGCCAGATTTTAGAATTGCTGTTTTAAAAACCTTCAGACAAAATCGCAGAAAATCAGAAACTTTGATAAATATCTATTTGATAAATAAACCCCTTATATCTTTTGAGCTTCCATATAGGCAAAAAGCAATTCCTGGTAATATGACCTTTCTTGACTCGACTAATGCAACAACTTACAAAAATTAATTGTTGATTAAAGAAAATATTTGTTTCAGTATGTGTCTTCTAAGCTATTTACCAACTGGTATCACCTTTGTTTCCAATACTACAGATGTAACAGTAACAGAAGGGCAATCGTCAGTATGGGATGCCAGGATGCTGGTGCTCAGAATGCCGGTGCGGGAATCCTGACGCCAGTCAAAATCTCGACGCCGGCATCCCGATCACCGGCATCTCGACCACCGGCATCCTGACAGTAAGTATTGGGGTTAGGGGGGAGGGTTAGGGTTAAGCACTAGGAAGAAGGTTAGTGTTAGGCAGCGGGGAGGGTTAGGGTTAGAGGTAGGGGAAGGGTAATATACTTACCTCTATCTTTCGGAATTGTGACCCAGTCAGGACGCCGGCATTGGGATTCTGACTGCCAGGATCCCAAGCGCCAGCATCCCATACCCAACCCATCAGTACAAGTGAAATAATGCATTGGGAAGCTCGGTTATACCGAGTGATCGCAATTGCCAGCTGAGAGGCTTCTTTAATAGGGAGGAGCCCAATCTACAGCAAATCATATATATTTTCTATTTTATCTGTTCACCACAATTAAACACAATGATGGAAGTCAACTATGATCTCAAAATGGTAGTGACTCTCAAAATGGTGGCACTCTACTGTGCTCATACCGTATAGTACCAGTGCTATTTTTGTGACAGAAATCTGTTCTGGAAGTTCTATTTCACAAATAAGTAATCAGGAACAGTGTTCCTGAACTTCAGAAAAATGGAACTAGCCAATGTAAAGCGAGGTAAGCATGCTGGAACCATTCTAGAAAGACATTCCACAGCTAGTCCTCCGACACGGGCAGCAATCTTAACTTGAGCGAGCACTATGCTGTGCCCTCAAACATCCTGCACATTCTGATGACTCCTTCATGAGTAGTCTATGGTCTGAAAGGGAAAATTAATGTCAAAGGACTACTATTGTCTACAGGAGAGAACTTTAAGGACAGTATTGAGTGTGTGTCACTGCCTGTCTCCAAACAATGTGAGTGCAAATGTAAGATATCATTTCCAAGTCACTAGGCCAATAGGCGGTCAAACTGTCTCACACAGAATTTTTGAAAAATACCTACTAGATGTTCTCCATCTTACACTGTCTCTGTAGATTGGTGCTGATAAAGGTTGGATGCAAAACTGAAGGAATAGCTCAAAACACCTTTGCTGAGTAACAGCTACAATATAGTTACAGACAGCTGGTATGAACTTTGACCCTCCCACCAGTGTCAGTTCCAGAGAGTTCCAGCCTAACACACATCTACAGTCTCCTGTAGCTCTTATGTATACCGTTTACCAAGTCCAAACACTAAGGTCCTGTTTCAGAGCCACACACAATGGCAATGTTCACGCAGCTGAGAGATTTTTTACTACTGCACGTGAGCTTAAATCTCTAAAAACTCCTACGGTGCATATGTTACACAGTGTGTACACACACAGGAGCAGGGGCGGATCTAGAGGCGGTGCAGCCGGTGCCTTGCATCGGGGCCCGCTGTGGTCCAGGGGCCCATGGCCGGGCCGCCGGCATCCGACAGCGCCGCCGCTACCCGCCGACCAGTTCCCTTTTTAAGTAATTGGATGGAGCCAGAGCTGGCCGCTCCGGCTCCACCATGACACACAGTAACACCCGCCGTCCTTGTGTTGACACGGTGCGCATGACATCATGACGTTACGCGCGCTCCTGGAGAGCCGCGGATCGAGAGGAGCGGCGCCGGGGAAGAAGCAATCTCTGTCAAGAAGATGCCGAACGGAAGGTAAGTGACTGTGAGTAACGTTAGTGGTAAAACAAATCCTGGACGGGCAGCTGGAGGGGGTTGCGGGCAGTGGACGGATGGACCACCACCACCACCAAGCGTGACAACTGACAAAAAAGGCTGGGCCGCGCAAACGGGTAAGGGGGGGGTATTGCGGTGGTGGTGAAAAAAAAAATAGGCTGGGGTCGGGCATTGTGGACAGCTCTGTTGCGTTGGCCTGTGGTGGTGAAAATAAAAAGGCTGAGCAGCAAGGGGGGGAGCAGTATTGCGGTGGTGCGTGGTGGTGAAATAAACATAGGCTGGGCAGCGAGGGAGAGGGGTGTTGCGGCAGAGAAATTGGATTTAATGACTGGGGGGGAATGAGGTGGTGAAAAACAAAAGGCTGTGCAGCAGGGGAGGGCAGAGACCGGATTTATTGACGGTTATGACTAGAATAGAGGGCTGCAGGGGACCTGTGACGTCACACCCATGTGACCCGGCCTGAAATGGGGAGGGTATACTAACGGGGGACCAAAAGTGGCCCCTCGCGGGGTCGCTATGCTCGCCATGCTTTGGGCACGGTGGCTCGCTCCGCTCGCCACAAATATTTATTCCCCCTCTATGCCCTCATGGATGGTAACGCAGGAACGGTCCAGCCCTCCTGAAGCGGTCACGTGGTTGATATGTCACAGAGGTCCCTTCTGCACATAGGATCTAGCGGAGTGAGGTGGGGAAAAACAAAAAGCTGTACTGTACACATGCTTGAAAGGAAGTAAACAATGCAACAAGGTCCTAACGTCTCTTGTTTTTCTTCTGTGGGTTTGTGTCAGATGTTGGGGTGTGGGGGTGCCAGGGAATATCCTTGAACCTGGGCCCACCAATCTCTAGTTCCGCCACTGCACAGGAGCAGTTATGATTAAGACGCACAGTATCACCGATATCTTGGAAAAATGCTGGGTTTTCCTGGGCAATAACTGGGTGGTGACTACAGAGACATACGGAGATGGTGAAGGCCATACTCAGACAGAAAATGTGCACCAGCAATAGGGCTAATGCAAGTTTCAATGTTGTGACTGATGGTGGCGTCTAATGTGGGCGTCTCAGTCCTTGCACATTCATATACACGGATGTATACCAGGGAAGGGTTATGTAGCTGCATTTGCACAAAGTTGCAGATGGGCGACCACCAAAAGACGCAGCAGCATCCAAGAGCGTAACTAGGTATTTAAAGGTCCTATAGCAAAGTTTGTAAGGACCACTATGTCTGTACCACCCAATGGTGACAAATGTATATATAACACATGTAACTTTGACAAGGAAGATGGGCCCCCCTCAGCTCTGATCCCATAGCAGCTGCACCCCTTGTATCTATGGTAGCTATGCCTATACAATGCATCTTCACCCACCTATGAATCAGGCTCTAAAGCTGAAAACAACTGTAATGTGAGGGTCTACAAAACGTCACTGAAGCCAGACACTTTGCTACTCAGTTGCTGGCAGGTTATTACATTTGAACATGATGTGGAAAGTGATTCGTTATCTCTGAACACATCTTCCGCCTCATTATGGCAGGGTGTGCACACTTATGCAACCAATTGTAGATTTGTATTTCACTTTTTTTTTCTATAAAAAAAAAGTCAATTTGTTTTTCAGTTGAGTGTTAGTTTCAATGTCCTATTAAATGAGGGGAAAAGGTCTGGTATGATTTATCTTGATTTAAGTCTATATACAGTATCATAAAAACCTACAACTTCAATAAGGGTGTGTACAACTTTCTGACTGCCTGCCCCTTGTATTTGTTGTTTTATATTATTTCATACAGTATATTGTTGTTGGTATTTGTGCACTTCAGGGACATTGATTTTTTTTTTAGATAAAATAGTCTAATGCGATACAATACAATGATTAATTTTGCTGTGAGAAGATTGACCTAGATTGTCATGTTTTGCTATGGTAAATAATGGACTTTCTCACTGGTGTTTGTGGGTATGTGGTGTTGAATCTTATGGGATGTAACTTAAACCTGCCTGAGCTTGTGGATCACCGATTTGGAGCTGTGTTCATCTGAAGTTGGTACATTTAGTGAAAAACAACTTTAACAACACTTGTTACATGGACTGTTGATCCTTTAGGCAAAGTACACATATATATACACGTTTGAATGCTTCTCCACAGGAATCCAAGATGCCTATTTAAATATCAGCAAGTAACTGAGCACAGTCACAACATCTTTTTATAACATTTAGGACATTTTGTATAGATTTCTTATGTTAGAGCTTTTCAAAAATATGTTTGTATAATGGTTAGTGATTGGGAATTCTAGTCAATACATAAAACACCCTCAGTGTATTGCTACTATATAAGTCACTGGTGAATACACATCATAAAGCAGCAATTCCATGATGTTCTAACATAAATCTCTCTCAGGCTATAAGAAGCAGCTTGATAATGATCTTGATCCCTTGGTTTAGTTCTTCAGACTGCTATTAATGACTGATAATTCTTCAGAGGAGGCATGAGTGATATATAGTAATATATATTATGCTATAAAAAAATCAATCTAGAATAACTTTAAAATATCCTTAACCTATATACTGCATGCTGTTCCTAAACTATGTAACTTACATTTGGCACAATCAGTTACCCAAACTGCTCTATTCCTGACAGAGAGCCTACTTGTAAACAAAAACTTTAATGACCCTATTAAGAAGGAAAAGAGAATAGCTATTGATCTATTGGATTTGTTTGTGGGATGCATAATTATATGTCATTTTAGTGCAGAGAATAATTAACCCCTCTGAGCAATGCAGTAACCTGCAGCGCTGTAAGGCAATCAGTATCGGACAAAGAAGAGCATTTCGTAATTCACATTATTAGTTACGATGTCAGGTGCCTGTAATCAGCATTTGTTCTTTTTGATTTTAATTAATTTAATTTGCCATATGTGCACAGGTTGTTGCTGGCTAATGGGACTGTCCTTTCCATGACCTTTAAACATCTGGATATTACATCCAACAATGGATAAATTAACCATTTAGAAACCAAACACAACAGTTTTGTATGTAAATGAGCCCAATTTAGGATTTACATTATATGAAACCAATATTTGTGTTGCTTTAATAACATTTGGACTATTTGTATTCCCCTATGAGCATAAATGTCAATAAAAATAAACAGAGGCTTCAAATTTCTACAACTTAATATCATTGTTGCTATTTCTGTTCTTGGAGAGTCACTTTGTGATTTAGTTTTTCCACAAAGGGTGGAATGTTCTAAGCATCGCATTCGCGATTGCGTTACATCCCGCCTCTCATCGGGTACATGCCAGCGTTAATTACATCGGTATGTACTTAGAAACGTAGAAATGCGATTAAAATCGCAAAGGACAGCTCCCCCAATGAGAGCTGTGCTTTGCAGTAGCTAGATGCTAGAGGGACTTCCTGGTTTATTACCCAGAGGTCCCAGAATGATGCGCACCACGGTGGGGGATACTGGGACGGATATGATTGGATCCCACTCAGAAGAAACCCGATAAGAAGCTCATAGGCTTCTATTGGGTAACACTATCTATAGATGGCGTTTTACCCACCAGGTTCAAGATCTGGATTGGAATGTAACACGTACTGGAGCTTGGTACATATGGAAATGCAGACAAAAATCTGAAAACAATATTTTCAGAGTTTTGCCCACATTTTCATGCTAAGTACTTCCCGCCCAAAGTGTGTTATGAGTATCAGAACAAATTATTAACTAGTCTGTATATTTTTAAAACTACAGTAATTGGAAAACACAATTATTTTTAGGCTACACAACATTTGAAAATGTACATTGAATTGGTATCTTTTTTTTTATTCAAGTGGCTTGTCTGCATGGACATATTTTAAGTGAACAGCTTGCATATGTGTCTGTGGTCATTGCTTGCAATATATTATGCAGTGACCCAAGTAAACAGCTTTAATTAGAAAGTCGAACCAAAACAAAAAGAGCAGCAACAGCGGCTGCAGTGAGGAAAAAAACAACAACATTATAATGGCATTGTGAGGCATGAGAGTTTTATGCTGCAAACTGGAAGAGCCTCATTTATCAACGAGTGTATCACTGAAAACTAGTGATAAATATCACTTTTTATGATAAATGGTTCTCCAGCCAATCAGCTCCCATCTGTCATTTTTCTAACAGTTGACAGTTGGTAGCTGATTGGCTGGAGCACCATTTCTCATACACAGTGAAATTTATCACTAGTTTTGAGTGATAAACTCGTTGATAAATGAGGCCCCCGCAGGACAGCTATCAAGATTCTATTATTTGGATGTGATGGGATTTAGTACAAGAGTTATTTAAATCTCCTTTAAGATATATACTGTATATTTCTCATTAAGGGCCTGATTCAGAGACATAGGCATATTTATAGTGGGTGCAAGGTGTGTGGTGCACACCACACACCTACATCCATAGTTAATAATATACCTACCTCTCCGCAGATTCCGTTGTGCTGCTCCGCAGTGCCGGACCGGCGCTGCAGAGCAGCAAAAAACTCACTGGGAAAATGGCGCCAGCCATTTTCCCAGTGATCTGTGCATGCGCAGAAAAGATGTCCCTGGGAAAATAGGCGCGGGCGCCATTTTCCCGGAAACCTGCACATGTGCAGTAGATTCTGGCATGAAGCCAGAATCTACAGCGCTCAGTGCGCTGACAGAGGAGGGGCCCCAAACAGAGGCTGCACACGGGCCCCCTCCTCTCTTAAAATGCTCCTGTTCAGAGATGTAGGTAAACTGAGTTTGGAAATAGATAGTATTCGGAGTTGGCCACATATATGTGACAGCACAGCCCCTATCCATCCTCTGGTGAAAGTAGCTGTCATCGTCATCATCATCATCATCAGCATGCTTTTGCACTAACACTGGAAGCAGCCTAAGCTCTGCATACACTTGCCTCTGAATAACCTACAATTCCATCAACATACCACAGAGTACTTATCTATGCCCCATTGCCACCCAGTAACACCCACTCAGCCACAGGTAGAGATGCAGCTGAAATGTGTATGACTCTCTGAATCATCTGTTATCTCTTTAAGTTGTGTGCACAGGCCCAGACACTTGTGCAGTCTGCTACAAATAGTGAGATACCTATGCAGATGGACTTGCAAGCTGAATTAGGCCTCTCTGGTTTGGACTAGGGGTGTGCACCGGCCACTTTTCGTGTTTTGTGTTTTGGTTTTGGATCTGGATCTTTCTTCGTGTTTTGGATCTGGATTGGTTTTGCCAAAACCACCCTTCCGTGTTTTGGGTTCTGGGTTTTGTGTTTTGGATCTGTATTTTTTTTTAAAAAAGCATAAAAACAGCTAAAATCACAGAATTTGTAGGTTTTTCTGCTCCTATGCTATTATTAACCTCAATAACCTTAATTTCCACTCATTTCCAGTCTATTCTGAACACCTCACACCTCACAATAGTGTTTTTATGTCCAAAACGTTGCACCGAGGTAGCTGGATGACTATGCTAAGCGACACGAGTGGGCGGCACAAACACGTGACCCATCTAGGCGTGAAACTGCAGTGGCAGACAGGATGGCAGTTTGAAAAACTAGGCCCCAAACTGTACATAATGCAAAGAAAAAAAAGAGGTGCAAGATGGAATTGTCCTTGGGCCCTCCCACCCACCCTTATGTTGTATAAACAGGACATGCACACTTTAACAAACCAATCATTTCAGCGCCAGGGTCTGCCACACAACTGTGGCTGAAATGATTGGTTCGTTTGGGCCCCCACAAAACAAGCTGGCAATTAATGTGTCCCTGCACAAACTGGCTCTATGGAGGCAAGATGTCATCCTCATCCTCCTCATCCACCGATTCCTCACCCTCTTCAGTGTGTACATCCTCATCCTCACAAAGTATTAACTCGTCCCCACTTGAATCCACCACCACAGGTCCCTCTGTACCTTCTGGAGGCTGGTCTCCCTGGAAGAGCTGATAATTCATTTTGATGAACATCATCTTCTCCACATTCTGTGGAAGCAACCTCCTACGCCTTTCGCTGACAAGGTTCCCGGCTGCACTAAACACTCTTTCGGAGTACACACTGGAGGGGGGGCAACTCAGGTAAAATAGAGCCAGTTTGTACAGGGGCCTCCAAATTGCCTCTTTTTCCTGCCAGTACAGGTATGGACTGTCTGCCATGCCTACTTGGATGCTGTCACCGATGTAATCCTCCACCATTCTGTCAATGGTGACAGTATCATATGCAGTGACAGTAGACATGTCAGAAATTGTTGCCAGGTCCTTCAGTCCGGACCAGATGTCCAAACTTGGTCCTGCCTGTCCTGCATCACCGCCAGCGGGTTGCTTAGGATACCTAAGTTTTTTCCTGGCAGCCCCAGTTGCAGGAGAAAATGAAGAAGGAGCTGTTGACGTGTCACGTTCCGCTTCAGCTGACAGTGTGTTCACCAGCAGGTCTTTGCACCTCTGCAGGCTTGTGTCGGCCGGAAAGAGAGACACCACATAGGCTTTAAACCTAGGATCGAGCACGGTGGCCAAAATGTAGTGGTCTGATTTCAACAGATTGACCACCCTGGAATCCTGGCAAAGCGAATGAAGGGCTTCATCCACAAGTCCCACATGCCGAGCGGAATCGCTCCGTCTTAGCTCCTCCTTCACTTTCTCCAGCTGCTTCTGCAAAAGCCTGATGAGGGGAATGACCTGACTCAAGCTGGCAGTGTCTGAACTGACTTCACGTGTGGCAAGTTCGAAGGGCTGGAGAACCTTGCACAACACGGAAATCATTCTCCACTGCGCTTGAGTCAGGTGCATACCCCCTCCTTTGCCTATGTCATAGGTGGATGTATAGGCTTGTATGGCCTTTTGCTGCTCCTCCATCCTCTGAAGCATATAGAGGGTTGAGTTCCACCGTGTCACAACCTCTTGCTTCAGGTGATGGCGGGGCAGGTTCAAGAGTGTTTGCTGGCGCTCCAGTCTTCGGCACGCAGTCGCTGAATGGCGAAAGTGGCCAGAAATTTTTCGGGCCACCCAAAGCGTCTCCTGCACGCCCCTGTCGCTTTTCAGAAAATTCTGCACCACCAAGTTTATTGTGTGAGCAAAACATGGGACGTGCTGGAATTTGCCCAGATGTAATGCCCGCACAATATTGGTGGCGTTGTCAGATATCACAAATCCCCAGGAGAGTCTAAGTGGGGTAAGCCACTGGGCGATGATTTCCCTCAGTTTCTCTAAGAGGTTGTCGGCGGTGTGCCTCTTACTGAAACCGGTGATACACAGCGTAGCCTGCCTTGTAACGAGCTGGCGTTTCTGAGATGCTGCTACTGGTGACGCTGCTGCTGTTGCTGCGTAAGGTGATACATCTACCCAGTGGGCTGTCACAGTCATATAGTCCTTAGTCTGCCCTGTTCCACTTGTCCACATGTCCGTGGTTAAGTGGACATTGTGTACAACGGCATTTTTCAGGACACTGAGGACACTTTTTCTGACGTTTCTGTACAGTCTCGGTATCGCCTGCCTAGTGAAGTGGAATCTAGACGGTATTTGGAACCGGGGACACACTACCTCCATCAATTGTCTAAATCCCACTGCACTAATGGCGGATACCGGACGCACGTCTAACACCAACATAGCAGTCAAGGCCTCAGTTATACGTTTTGCTTCAGGATGACTGCTGTCGTACTTCATCCTCCTCGCTAAGGACTGTTGGAGGGTCAATTGTTTAGTAAAAGTAGTGGTGTTCCTACTTCCTCTCTGGGATGATGAACGACTCCCAGCAGCAGCAACAGCAGCAGCGGCAGCAGTAGGCGTAGCAATGCAGGATCCTCCAGAGGAATCCCGGATAGGAGAGTCAGTCATGCCAGTGACATGGCCTGCAGGACTACTTCCGATCCTGACTAAGGAGGAAATTGACGAGGAGGGAGTTGACGGTGTGGTTTGCAGGCGCTTGGATACAACAGGACAACGGGATTTAGGTGTCCCTGGACTGCTTACGGTCTTAGCCAAAGTTTCTGAACTTGACAGTAACTTTTTATGAACGCGCTGCAGGTGCCGTATAAGGGAGGATGTTCCTAGGTGGTTGACGTCCCTACCCCTACTTATTTCACCTTTACATATGGTACATATGGCAAGACAGTTGTTGTCCGGATTTGGATAGAAATATTGCCAGACCAAAGAGGTGGAATGTTTGGTCTTCTGCCCAGGCATGACCGTGATGGGCTTTTTCATCCCACGGACAACAACTGTCTCCCCCGGAGCCTGATTTAAACAAACCACATCACCATCAGAATCCTCCTCGCCAACTTCCTCCTCAGCGCCAGCTACACCAGTATCCTCATCCTGTTGTACTTCAACAGTGACATCTTCAATTTGCATATCAGCAAGTGGACTGTGGGTGCTCCTTTCAGCACTTGCAGGGGGCATGCAAATGGTGGAAAGAGCCACCTCTTCCCGTCCAGTGCTGGGAAGGTCAGGCATCGCAACCACCACCACACTTGGACTCTCCTTGGGGATTTGTGATATCTTCTTAGAAAGCACAGTTCTTCGCTGTGCTTTTACCAGCTTAACTCTTTTGATTTTTTTAGTGGGAGGAGGGCTTCCATCGTCATGTGAAGCTGAACCACTAGTCATGAACATACTAGGGATCGACCTTAGCCGTTCCTTGCCACTCCGTGTCGTAAATGGCATATTGGCAAGTTTACGTTTCTCTTCAGCTGATTTAAATGTCTTTTTCAAGGTCATTTTCCTGAACTTTGCCATTTGGGATTGTATGTGCCCTCTACTATGACATTGGGCATCGGCCTTGGCAGACGACGTTGATGGCATGTTATCGTCTATGTCATGACTAGTGGCAGCAGCTTCAGCACTAGGAGGAAGTGGTTCTTGATCTTTCTCTATTTTATTTTTATCGGAGAAAGTTTGGTCCTCCATTTATGTTATATCGATTTGATATATACGTGCGGCTAAACACAGAAAATAATTTTTTTTTTGGTTTGGACTGGAGTGTACTTTGTGGGTTACAGCACCCTTTAACGGTCAAGCCAGCCGGCCCTTTACTTATGACACAGGCGCACTCTTGGCACTACTTTGTTGATGCACGTGCGGCTACTGCGCACACAATTCACAAACACAGAAAATAATTTTTTTTTTGGTTTGGACTGGAGTGTACTTTCGGGGGTTACAGCACCCTTAACGGTCAAGCCAGCCGGCCCTTTACTTATGACACAGGCGCACTCTTGGCACTACTTTGTTGATGCACGTGCGGCTACTGCGCACACAATTCACAAACACAGAAAATAATTTTTTTTTGGTTAGGACTGGAGTGTACTTTCGGGGGTTACAGCACCCTTTAACGGTCAAGCCAGCCGGCCCTTTACTTATGACACAGGCGCACGCTTGGCACTACTTTGTTGATGCACGTGCGGCTACTGCGCACACAATTCACAAACACAGAAAATAATTTTTTTTTTGGTTTGGACTGGAGTGTACTTTCGGGGGTTACAGCACCCTTAACGGTCAAGCCAGCCGGCCCTTTACTTATGACACAGGCGCACGCTTGGCACTACTTTGTTGATGCACGTGCGGCTACTGCGCACACAATTCACAAACACAGAAAATAATTTTTTTTTTGGTTTGGACTGGAGTGTACTTGGGGGTTACAGCACCCTTTAACGGTCAAGCCAGCCGGCCCTTTACTTATGACACAGGCGCACGCTTGGCACTACTTTGTTGATGCACGTGCGACTACTGCGCACACAATTCACAAACACAGAAAATAATATTTTTTTTGGTTTGGACTGGAGTGTACTTTCGGGGGTTACAGCACCCTTAACGGTCAAGCCAGCCGGCCCTTTACTTATGACACAGGCGCACGCTTGGCACTACTTTGTTGATGCACGTGCGGCTACTGCGCACACAATTCACAAACACAGAAAATAATTTTTTTTTTGGTTTGGACTGGAGTGTACTTTCGGGGGTTACAGCACCCTTAACGGTCAAGCCAGCCGGCCCTTTACTTATGACACAGGCGCACGCTTGGCACTACTTTGTTGATGCACGTGCGGCTACTGCGCACACAATTCACAAACACAGAAAATAATTTTTTTTTTGGTTTGGACTGGAGTGTACTTTCGGGGGTTACAGCACCCTTAACGGTCAAGCCAGCCGGCCCTTTACTTATGACACAGGCGCACGCTTGGCACTACTTTGTTGATGCACGTGCGGCTACTGCGCACACAATTCACAAACACAGAAAATATATTATTTTTTTAGCACTTGGGGGGAGCACCCCTGATGGACAGAGCACCCCCTGGACAACACTACAGCACTCCTTTAGGACTGGGACACTGCACAGGACTTTGGAGTGGACACAGCCCCTATGGAGAACTGACTGCACAACACAGTCCAGCCAGCCCCTATGGACTTTGAAGTAGTGGACACAGCCCCTATTAACAACAGCAGCACAGCACAACACAGCCAGCCCCTATGGACTTTGAAGTAGTGGACAACAGCAGCACTACACTACACTACACTACACAGCCCTAACTCCCACCCTCCCTCTTCACTGTCCACAGCCGAGTGAGAAAATGGCGCCGACGTGTGTACCTTATATAGGATCCAAAACCCGCGAGACTCGGAAGGCGGGAAGATGACGTTTTGCCTCGATTTCAGATCCGAGTCAGGCGGGAAAAGTCGAGCCTGACTCGGATCGGACTCGGATCGGGGGGGCTCGGGGGGGTTCGGATTTCAGAAATCCGAACCCGCTCACCCCTAGTTTGGACACCTGTTTTCTGCAACAATCTAACCCTTTCCTCTTGTGTCTAAAGGATATACAGGACCACTAAGAGTGAGGTGAGACAGGTACTCGGCAGTGTGCACATTCAGGGCCGGTTCTAGTCTTTATGGAGCTCAGGGGTCATGGCCTGATCAAGGACGTGGCCATGAGCGCATAAACAAAAACAAAATACTAAGTGCACGCTGCACAGCAGGGTACCATTTGCAGGGGTGGCTGCGGCACCCTAGGTGAAAGTCCTGCTTGCCCACCCCTAGAATCGCCACTGTGCTCATTATACACTGTGGCCATGAATACCCAGCACTGGGTCCCATCCATTGCCTCGGCAGCCCTGACCATACAGAGAGGCATAATAATTTTGACAAGTAGTCTTTGGATCAGACAATATCTAATAGAAAAGCACTTGGTTAATCCTATAATATATATGGCACAAGCTGCATAGCAATATAAATGTTCTATATTGATACAAAGAAACTTGCAGAACATGTGGTTGGTGCTGCAAACCTGAATAATTTAATTAAAATATAAATACTTCATAGAAATATAGACATGTTGCTAGTAGAGATGTGTGCAGACGTGTCTTGATTCTAAATGATGTTAGAAAAACCACCCTCAAGTGTTTTGGTTTTGTTTTGGTTTTGGACTTCTTTAAAAAGTTTATAGAAGTAGCTAAAATCATGTAACTTGGGCTTGTTTTGTTCCTATAGTATTATTAACATCAATAACATTCATTTCTAGTCAATGTTGACCACTTTTGGCACCTGAAATCATTAGGGAGGGACTTACACACAAGATACGGTTTTTAGGTCCGAGATCCAACTAACACCAAGACTCGAGTCGGGACTCGGTTCTACTCGAAACCCCCAAAGTGACTCGAGTCGGGACTCGATTCGACTCGAAACCCCAAAGCACGGATGTGTTTGGTTTTCAGAAGAGCCGAATTGCTCATCTCTAGTTGCTAGATATTTACAGATTTGCATTAGTAATAGTGCTGACAAAGCTTTTTCACATTTCTCGTTTATACCTGCTTTTGTTGCAGGACTTCAGTCTAATTTCCTAAGAGCGAATCAATGATGATAGGATAGCTGTTGTTTTGTTTGTAAATACTGCTCTCAGTTTTGCTCATTGTAGAGCATCTTATGGTTACTATATGTTTTTGTGAGGTTCGAATTTTGTAGTTTACATAAGTCTGTTAGCCAGTTTCTCTTACTTATGGTATATTCCATAATATCTCCAAAAGAGGTTTATCTGCCCTACATTTTCAGCATCATTGTCTGTAAAATGTGCCTGTTTCATTTCTGTGCTTTGCAAAAGGCACAAAAATATGCTAAGAAACTCCAACTGAGCACAAGCAAAAACTAGATCCACATTAAGAGCTATAGGGACATAACCAGAAATGAAGATATTGGCAATAAAGGTTTATGTGGTCTATGACAATAACCCTGTAGAGTATAATAGATAATAATTATAAAATGTATAGTTCAAATCCATTGAATATTCAATATCCGGGAACCCATCATATCCTAGAGATCCAATAAATAAATACTGAATAATTGATGTGATCTATGTTTCCTTTGAGGTTTGAAATATTTATCCATATAACTATGTCATACAGCACTGAAGTCTCCATCCACTGCTGAATCCCGTGGATGATTTGAAAATGGAAGAAGTCAAAGTAATACTAGACACAAGGATATTCCACTAATGTGCATTTTTATTAAGAGGAAATGTTTTTGCTCAGTTGTGATTTACTAATATATATCTGTCCACTTGTTTACAAAAAGTATCATGTATTACGGTATGTAGGCAAGACCTCTGTTAAACAATATCGTTACTATTTTTTATTTCTTTTTTTGTGTAGGACCCATATGACAGTCCAGAAATTACTTTTACAAGAACTGAGATTTTTTTTTCCAGTTTGTCTCTTATTTTTGACAGTGTATTTTTTGTTGCATGTTTTATACAAAATAAATATTTAAAATTAACTATTAAATCCATTATAATTATACTGGTGGTATACTTAATTACATTTTAGGACTCCCTTCTGGTGGGCAGGGGGATTCATGCTATACAATGCTATTATTCAGTGTTTCATAAACTAATTCCTCAGGGAGCACTAAAGGTACCCATGCGACGGATCATAGTGATGCGATCGGAACGCCGACTGTCCACCATCGATGTTCAGCGATCCGTCACAGGATCACTGAAATTTTACATGTTAAATGTCCCCAATTTGATAATCACGATCATTTGATCGCGATCGTCATATTGGGAAAATCCAACATGTTGGATTTCTGCGATCATGCGATGCCGGGTTGCAGGATTGCAGCAATCCATCGATGATGTATGGGGCCCTTAACAGTGCATGGTTTCCAATTTTCCTAGTTGGTGCACAGGTGTATTCATTACTTGCTGACACATTTTAAAAGATCCACAGGTGGAACTAATTGTTTCACTTGTGATATCCCAATGGGGAAGTGGTACTAAGCTCTGAAAAGTGATAAAATGGAGAGTGATAAACTGGTAGCCACTAAGCTTCTAACTGTCATGTTACAGGCTGTGTCTGAAAAATGACAGTTAGGAGCTGATTGGCTGCTAGCTTATCACTCTCCATTTTATCACTTTCCAGAGCTTGATACGTCTGGTCCAGGGGAGGAGACCTGAAAAACAGGCACTGTTAGTGCTCCCTGAGGAATGAGTTTTGGAAACACTGGTTTAGTCCATAATGATGTAATTCTCAGCATCATGTCATCACTGCCCTGAACACTTCAATGGGGAAATGAAGGGTATCCGGGAGTGTGATCTACTATACCAGAAAATTTTGCGTTCTTGCATTATTGCCCCCATACCCACCTTCCCTCTTGAAACATATCCCCTCAACCGTCCTTTTGTTGTACATTATTACCTTCTCAAACCCATTCCTTGTTAAGCATTATTCCTAGTCAAACAAACCCTTGTCCACATATTATTTACCTAAGCCCACCCATTGTCAACCTTTATTCTCTACAAACCCACCCCTTGCTGTTTTCATTTTTACCCTTACCCAAACAAACTTTGTTGAATGCTAATTCTCCCAAACCCACCCCTTGTGCATTACTGATCCACAAAACTCACCCCTTGTTGTGTTATTGCCTCCTTAAAACCCATCCCTCATCACATGTTATTTCCCCCCATAACCAACTACTCATGATATTGCCCCTCAAAATCCATCCCTCACTGGATGCTGCTGCCCCCCAAAACCCACCCCATGTTGCTTTTTATTTCCCCCAAAATCTCACCCCTTGTTACACTTTATTCACCTCAGAACCTACACTTGTTGCTCAATATTCCCACCAAATCCACCACTTGATGCTTGTCATCCACCCAATCCCATACATTGTTGCATACTATACCTCCTTAATCCCGTTGCTTGCCCCCTCAACTCCCTTTTTTTATATGTTCCCCCACAATGTAACACATCATATACTTTTAATCCCTCTACCTCCAGCATCTCTTACCTTGCATTGGTGTCTAATGGAGGAAGGGATCAGAGCACTGCTCCTTACAGCAGTTTGCAGTGCAGTCTCCTCCATGTGTGGGGAAAGAGTCTGTACCCACACTAACTGCTGCTAATGGCACATGGCACACCTTCTGCCCAGATGAAGCTGCGGTGTGTGAGCTGCTGTGAAGTACAGTTCTCTGACCCCCTCCTCCACCGGGCACCGGGCAAGGCCACCTTTTAGAGGTGGATGGGTGTAGAAAATAAGCACATCTAACATCTCTTTATAACCGATTTTCATATTTCAAAGCATCATTTAATAAGCCCGTTATTACTATTGAATACGCATTATCCTCTGGTTATAAACATCAAACGGACTTAGTTTTATTGCTAAACGTCTTCCGAAAGCTGGAGGAAATAAAACAGATGACTCTCTTATGGATTGTCCTTGAAATCTTTCTATCACCTAAACTCCATTTCATCTCTTCAGGTTCTGCTCTCCCTTGACAGTTGAAAATATTTCTTAATAAAATCTATATAATTTAATGGAAGCAGACCCTAATGGAATCTGTGTCTTCATCTATCATTGGATTGATTCATCTTTCCCTCCACAGGGATGGAAGGTTGAATCATTCTTTCTTTGCTTTTAGGGGTTCCCTTTGTAAACCAGTTAAATAATAATGATGACCAAGCTAGACGCATAGTACATATTTATAATTTATTCATCACCAGACGAGACCTGCCGAATCCCACGGCTTGGAATTGTGACACAAGGTCTCACAGTGACTGGGTTAAACTCAGGTCACCATTTATCTTCTAAACTGTCAGCCTTTTGGCTCAACCATATCTCTTGTGCCACTGCTATCCCACTTCCAGGCCCTGGTGCTTTCCACATTCTCTGCTTTTACATTAGCAAAGAAAAGGGCAGACACAAAGCAGACCAGAGGAACATTATTTAATTGCAGCTCAATTATTGTTGGGTGGTACAGCACTGTACCAGTGGTTCATGTTAAGTGTCACATAGTTACACAATAAAATGTCTTCTTTGATAGCACATATAGATAGTGACACACTTTCTCACGCATTAGATAACCCTTAAAATGTACCTCTTGTGCAGCACTGTGCCACCCAACAATGGGGGAGGGGTGATTCAGAGATGACTCTAATTGCAAATGCTGAAATATGCTCATGCAGCAGGGGGCATCTGAGGACAAAAGACGCCTCGTGGCAGCTTCTCAGTTCAGAGTGCTGCATCACAGCAATTATTTTTTATCAGGGGTATGTAGTACAAATTCTTACAGGGACATGGGCTCTGATATTAGCCCATCCCAGCAAAGACAAAATAGCAAACTTACATTATCACTTTATGTCCAGGTTCAGACGCAGCATTCTTACTGGCCACCAGACTGCATATGTGCAAGCTGTAGTTATCAAAAAGGGATTCTTCAAATGTGATGGTGTCAGTTATCAGGGCCAACTTTGGTACATTTCATAATTTAACAGCCCCCTACCTGGGTGGTAGGCTTTCCTATCGAAAACAGACAGATATCACACATATTTCTGATACCTATTGCAATCACCTGTTCATATATTCCAGGGATGCTTCCATTTTGTGGGAAACCCAGAAAAATAGAGCTTCCCACAAAATATTTATAATATATAGACTGTATATATGAATTGCAGTAAGATCATGCAAATTTTGTGATCTTTGCATCCTAATTTTGTGGTGTGATTTGTTAGAGTAATATGTCACACATAAATTAACCCTTTAATGGGTTTTTTTTGTTTTTTTTCTCCATAAAAAAAGAAAACATTGGCAGATGGGCCAGACTATGAGCTTCTAATTTTAAATCTTTTTGATTTTCAATTGGTATAATTAAATTTTTTGATCATAATGAAAATTTGTTTGGGTTGATAAGAATTTGGGATACAGCTATAATTTTTTTTTCAGATTTGTCTCTTACTGGAATATAACATATGTACTTATTTTAATCTTGTTTCTTGTCCTTTTTTTATGTTATTTTAAAAGTAATCACCACCGTATATAGTGGAAGATTGCAGATTTTGGGCAACTGAGGAGAATAAGAAGAAAGTGCTCTTCAACTGTAAATAGTAGCTCAGTCCAAAATCATGTTAGATCAAATTAAATATAAGGGCTCTCCATACTATGTTAGAGAAAAAAAGAGAGTATCTTATAGTGATAAACACTACGCTTCCCGGCGCTAATAATATATACCAACAATGTAAATATATAAATAACACCTGCTGCAAGTAATAGGGGTCTAGTAAGGACCCAAAATACACAAAGAGAAAAAAATCTAAAAACAATAATTACTGCGCATGGTGATATATAATTTGCATTCCATACAATTTAAATAGATATGTCGATGTTTGCTCTCTATTCAGACACAGGAGGCTTGTTTATGAATACACCAATAGATAGGTTTAATAAACATATGCATGTAAAAAGATGCTTAAAATCAAATAACCAGTTATTTAATATAGCAGTCTAATTCATAAGAACAATAATATCTCAAATATGACAAAAATACACAAACAGGTAAATGAAGGACACTCTAAAAAGAACTCTGAAATGCTGGGTTAATACCAGGGAATCCATAATTTAGCTATTCAGTGTCTGTTTAGAAAACATAGTAATGAATATGTTGCAATTCCAATTTTCTCTTATGGTGCATACACATGGTCAGAGGGCCTGATTCAGAGCCGGACGCTCTGACCAGAGCGCTCGCTCTGAATCAGGGCCCTCCTACCTAAAAATGGAGCTTCCTCCTGGCCGCTCACATAGCTATGGGTGACCACCCACAGCTTATGCGAGCGGCCAAATAGATGGTCGCGATGGTCATGACCATCACGACCATCGGGCTTGCGACGAGATCCTGTGGTAGGGTCTCGCTGCCGCAAGCCCAGGAGTGCTTTTGGCTCTATCAGAGCCAAAAGCACTTCCACTGACATCACTAGTGATGTCAGTGGGGCAGGACCCAGACGGTAGGAGTTCCCATGGGAATGCCTCCGTCTGGGCAGCCACGCCCCTGGCACGCCCACCAAAGGGGGCGTGCTGTCACTCACCATCGACAGCACGCCCCCTTGGCTGTCGCTATGCGGGTCTCACGCATGCGCACGACGGAGCTCCCTCCGTCGTGCGCATGCGCATCAGGGCACCATCGACCCGCTTGCGAGCGCTCAGCGCTCGCGAGCGCATCTGAATTAGGCCCAGATTTTCTTAAAGATATGAAGGATAACGATTGTAAAAATCGTTCAGTCGTTCATATCATTGACATGTTGGGAATGCATCGACCAACAATGCACGTTCCCGCATGTCAGATAACGATATCTGACATCGACTGTGTTTGCAGTAAGATTTGGATGATTTCGTTATTTTAAATAATGTCAGAAATCATTCATCGTTGATAAAATCGTTCAAATCGTTGATGAAATCGTTCATCGTCATCGCTCAACGATAACGATGATCTAGCAAATCTGTCCGTGTGTATGAACCATTAGTATAGATGAATAAACAAGCCTGTTTGTATAGTTAGCAGCTGTTAATAGTTTAATTGGCGTCCCAGTTATAATCTCACTATCCCCACATTTTAAATAATATAATTATTTGTTACCTCAATCCAAATGAGAAGATAGACTATAGCACCTGTTTACATATAGTCAATCCAAGCAACTGGCGTGTTGAAAAAACAAACCATAGGTAATCTATATCAACTTGTTTAGTGAAATAAAGTGCAAAAATGTGCAATATATATACGTGCTATATTAATCAATAAATATATAGCAAAATAAAGTACATAAAATAATTTGTTTTAGCTTCCAGAAATAGCTTTAAAACAATTTATTCACATGTATAAAAAAGAAGGGCCAAACATATAGCAACAAAATCAAAATCAATAAATCCTCACAGATTAATTATAGCAGCAGCTAGTTACTCTAAAATTGTGCAAACAGTGCTGAAAAGTGCTATGTGCTGTGCAAAATGCATAAACAATCCTTTTGTTGTTTCATACAGCATTCAGATAATTAATGTACTTAATAAATGCCATAAAAGCTTTCACAGAACTATAGGTCAGTCATAAAAATACACAGAGGAAAAAAAATTACATATTTAAAAGTAATAAGAATTATTTAAAAAAAAAAGTTTATCTGATAAAACAGTTCAAAGTTCACAAGGCAGGAAGAGACAGCTTCCCCTATTAGTATACAGGGAACGCTGTATTCACGTGGCCAGGCTAAGGGAGTCTGTGGACTATGGGCCTGATTCAGAGCCGCTCGTAAGCGGACGCTCGTTCGTTCTGACTGATGTTCGCACATCTGCGCATGCGTACGGATTGTAATACGCATGCGCGAACCAGTCAGTGCGGCCGAAAATTGTTTGTTCGCTATATAGCGAATGCCTGCTATTTTGAGTGACAGAAGGAGGCGTATGTGGGTGGTAACAGGGGAAGGTGCTTGAAAACGGGGATGTGGAATTAGATCGCAGGCGTGCTTAAAGGTCAAAACGGGTGTTTTAAGGGAGTGCATAATTAATACAGCAGCGTCACAGACCACGTCACTTGTTTTTTTTTTACCCCGAACTGATCGCAAAATAGCGGTTGAAAAAACCAGCCACAAGAATAGCGAGCAGTTCATACGCTGTTCGATGTGCTCGATTAATCTAATAAATAGCGGACATGACGTAGGATGCGAGCGGCCAGGGGGCGTATTTTACAAAATTACAACAGCAAGTTTTGCTCACTCGTTCAGACTTAGAGGCGTGAACAGACCGCAATTAGCGAACGGTTCATTTTAATAGCCACCCCTTGTTTTAGAACGAACGACTGCAAATAGCGAGCGGCTCTGAATCAGGCCCAATGTTCTTTCCTCCATGCAGGAACAGATGTCTTATGATGGACAGTAAGGAGGACACGCTGTTTGCGGCAATGATCGGCTGCTGCTGGTAACATTCCAGTGGATCGGATGGTAAGATCTGTGCAGGGAATCTGACAGTAGAAGGAGGCAGTATAAGCTGCTAAATGCGACCTCTATAACTGTCGTTCCCGGCTATTTGGTGTCAGGCTCTTGAATAGGCAACTGCAGTTGCAACGTATCTGGTACAAGAAGTGACTGGAGGGTATAAAGGTCAACACGTTTCATCCCGTGGAATGCCGACTCTTTCTTTAGAGTTATTTTGGTTCTTATGAATTAAGCTGTTATATTAAATAACTGGTTATTTGATTTTAAACATTTTTTACATGCATATGTTTATTACACCTATCTATTGGTGTACTCATGAACAAGCCTCCTGTATCTGAATAGAGAGCAAACATCGACATATTTATTTAAATTGTATGGAATGCTAATTATATATCACCATGCGCAGTAATTATTGTTTTTAGATTTTTTTTCTCCATACTATTTACTGTTGGATGCACTTGGGAAAGTACCAAAATGAGATGGAAGAATATTTACTTAGTAATAAGATGTGTATGACAGATGATTTACAGCAGGCTATGTTCAGTTACAAGTCCAAACAATTATCAAAGTATTGAAAAAGGACATTAAGAGATCTTGACCTGTGATAAAAATATAATGGCAAAATCCTAAAAACTGTGTGAAATATTTTTAGGAACCCATCGGCACCCATTAAAATCAGGACGATTTTTAGCCATTGCGCATATGTGAAAGCCGCCTTGCGCATGCGCAGTGATTGGTGTGCGATTATACTCCCACAGAGGATTTACTTGCAAAGTGAGTGACAGATAGTCAGTGTTTGGGGGAGGTAACAGGGAGTGGCTAGATAAACGCAGCCATATCAGGACCATTTAAACTCCATTTCATGGTTGTGCATAAATTAGCCATTACAATCTCCTTTTGCAGGAGAGACGCAGTTTTTAAGACAGGTCAGACTTGACTCAGAAGTTGTGTGGCTGCCTGATCTGCGTCAATGTTCCCGATGTATGCTGATGTACGTCGTCGGACGGATATGAGAAGGCAGCAGTTGGCGTCTCTATGCTCGGGTAAGCTTTGGAGACATTAGCTTATTTTAGAAATTGTCGACCGCAGGAGATCGCAGTTGCGATTGCATTAGTGTAAAACTCTGAATCAGTCTCTGTGCTGCGTCTTTTGACATCCACTTCTTCCTGCCTTAATACTTTAAATGCCCATTAAAATATGCTTCTCCACTGAAGTGTAACATGGAAGCATAAAATGGGTCCCATTTAAAGAATATATATGTCTTGGAAAAAGCAGTATTACAGTATGTCAATAATATCTGATTTAAACAAGTTTGTAGTGATTAAAGTTAATAACTAAATGAATATGGTTTCCAGCAGATGATGCCGCTTCATCAGAAGGAGTAAATGTAGCCAAAACACAGATTAAATATAATGTATCCATTTAAAACCCATGTTGTTTATATCAAAGCAATAATGTTGGTGCAGAGTCGCAGTACAGATTTGGATGCATGGTAGTAAAAATGTGAGGAGTGTCTTATGGAAGTATTGCAGGCGTGTCACGGGCGTTTGCTGGACACTATTCCGTACAGAGACGCACAGCCACTCACACAGGAGGTCATACTCAGATGGAGAAAATTCTCCTGCCATGGATGTACACCAGGGAAGGGCTTTGTAGCATAAAGTAGCAGACGCAACTGCAGAAAAAGACGCGAGAATGGCCGCAACCGTCTCCGACTCAGAATCAGGGCCTATGTGTGTGGTGGAGACTGTGTATGTGCATATTGTAATGTTCTGACTGTGATACACATTTAAGTCTGATACTTTGAAATCCTGTGAAATATATCACAATCCCCTGATCACTACATAAAGGTCCAGGACAACTTTATGGAAATGTTATCCCTTGAGCCTGCAGTATAAGAATATAACTGCATGGACCAATAGGAAGCCACAAGCTCTTCTTTGTTGGCCTGCACAGTCAACCCATATTTTGTATAATCTGGCTCTGCACATCACAAGGGCAGATGGGGCTAGTGCTATGGATTCCTCAACTGCTCTAGGTCTTATATGGTAACTCCATGCACTGTGCACCCCTATAATATTATTCACCACTGCTACTGGCCCTCAAAGATCCCCCTCTCTCTGATTAGGAGTGTCACTCTTATGTGTTTCAGTTTTTACAAATGTGCAGTACAGCTTTCTCTGGCCATGTAGCTAAAAAAATATATTTTTGCCTAATAACATAGAAGTAAAATTTTGCTAAATAAAAAAAAGCTGTGAAGCCAAATCTTGCTAAAAACCCTTGGGCTTCGGCTCAATCCCATGCCAAATGCCAGATTGCTTGCTTCTTTCGTCTCTGTACACCTCATTTAACAAGGCGCCCATTGTATTGCATCCGATTTACAGCAAAGTCACCTTTATTAAATAAGCCTTATCATGTGTTTCTTTGTATCCTATAGTTACTGGTTGCCAGACAAGCACACACTGTCACAATGAATACTGCCATTACCTGCCAGACATTCAATTATATTTTTAGCTGCGTTTTTGTTTTCCACTACAGCACCTGTTTATTTACTAATTGTGTTTTCATTCTATTAAGGCTTCTGTATTGTAAATTATGATAACGAGATTAACTATTTAGTGATCTGTCATTTCTTTAGCCAACAAAAATAAGACTTTGTAATTAAACCACTTTGATAAACAGTGTCAATTCTAATAAATTTAATAATCATGTACTATTACTCATATCAATCACTTTGTGCTTTTCTGAAGTTATTTTGATTTTCTCTTTCCTCTTTATCATTAGATGTTTTCATCTGAATTGTTGTAAATGACTAAATATTGTTTTTCCGGATGATGTTTGCTTAAAGAGACTATAATAATATTAGACGTCAGTCTTATGCTCTCTTAAAGAGACTGTGATAATATTAGACGTCAGTCTTATGCTCTCTTAAAGAGACTGTGATAATATTAGACGTCAGTCTTATGCTCTCTTAAAGAGACTGTGATAATATTAGATGTCATTCTTATGGTTTTGACTTGTCATTTTCTCCTAATCTATATGCTTTGTGAGAGCAGGCAGCAATCATGAATATTGATCCTAAAGTCAGATTAATAAACATGCAAATGTTTAAGTAAATCCTCAAACCTGTTTTAATATTTGAGGACAAGAGTTGAGTAATCCTGGTTTAATCAATGTCCCCAAAGGGAGAATGGAACAATCAACAAAAATGAAACAGGACCAGACAACCGAGTTGTGACTATTACTAATGCTGGGCATGCACTATACAATTTTCTACTTCAGGGTCCATAGGGTATCCACAGGATACCTTGGGGGTATAGGTGTGACGTCAGTCGCAGGGCACCAAAGAGTTAAGCTTTCAGCCTCCCAGGATGCACTAGGTCCCCCTCCTATACCCCGCCCCCGGGCCAAGGCACCTCAGTTTAGTTTGGTGCCCGGCCGGAGTCGGGTGCACCTGTTGGAGTGGGGGCTAGAAGAGCCCCTGAAGCTTATTCTTCATGCAGCTGTGGCTGCACAACTGGATGAACAGCATGGACAGTCAGTCCTGATGTCCATGCTGTCTTCCCTACACCCCGCCGGTACCAGAACGCCGGTACTGATCCGGGGATGCTGGTGGGCGTCTGGGGTCACAGCTAGCGGTGACCCCAGATGCTCCGGACCATGGCCGGATTCAAGGGGGACAGAGGTAAGCAGCGGGGTGCCGCGGTGGGTCCCCGCTGATCACATGGTCCTAAGTCCCCAGGCAGGGGGCTCCCTGGGGACTGGCTGCAGCGTGGAGCCAGGCGACCAACCTGCGCTTCCACTACCCCCTGGGACAGCGGACCGCAGCAGAGCGGTAGCGCTGCGGCGTCCCAGGGGTTAAATGCATGCCAGGGGAGCGCGCCTTCCCTGTCTCACAGCCGGCGCCTCCCCCGCTGCACACAGCCCTCTCTGCATGCTGCCGACTGGTCCTGTGGCAGCGCTCCTCCCCCAGGCCAGCCTCCTCTCTGCTCCTCGGCGGCCATCTTCTCCAGAACGCATGGTGAACGCTGCTGGAAGCGCTGGACGGAAGCATCGTGGTCTGGGTCCCCCCGCATACCTCTCCTCCGCTGTGGTCAGGTCTGTGTATGCAGCGCTGTGTCCTACCAGGCCCTGTGTCTGTGTAGTTGAGTGATCAGCGCTGTTAGTGCAGGAATTGTTATTTTTCTGCATTGTATGTGACTGTGCTAGCGCTGCTGCCTGTAATCTTTTCTTCTCTAAACTGTCAGCTTTATTACTGTCCCTGTTCTTTCTGCTAAAGCCCTTGCGGTGCGGTGCTGCAGGGTGGTCTCTCGCCTATTTAATACTTAATTGGTGAGAGAGGTCACATACGTGGTGCCATCATGTCTGAAAGTGATTTTCCCCTCCGGCTACAGTGTACCACGTGCAAAGTACCGTTAGCGGAGGGGGAGGGTAGCGCGGAGGGCCTTTGCCGGCAGTGTTTGTCCATGGCGCGGCCTATTACGGTTACAGCACCGGTACAGGAGCCGCCCTGGGCTTGTTTCGCTCAGGCGTTAACAGCTTTAGTGGGCCAGTTAGCTCCGCAGCCCGCGTTTACTCCGATGGGTTTGTCCCAGCAGTCTGTGGTGTCGTCACCCATGCAGGGGTTCCCACGACAATTGGTGGTACCCCACAGTCTCCCTATTTCCCCGCTCCCGGGTTCTCAGGAGCCAGCGTGGGTTAACTCCCTGACGAGTTCTGTACAGCACTTGTCGGATGTGTTGCAAGGGGAGTCTGTGATGCGGTCTCATAAAAGGCCGGTGGCGTCTCTGTCCGCTCCTTATGAGGATGACGAAGGGACGTCTGATGATGGGGAGATTCTAGATCCTTACGATCAGGAACCTCTCCATACTAAGGACGCTGATGCTAAGTCCAAAGTATATATTCCTGGACTTATTCGGGCGGTCCGCACAGCCTTGGTGATTGAGGACGAAGTTCCCCCAGCGGCTAAATCTAAGTATGCCTTTTTCAAAGATGTGAAGGGCGATGCCACAGTCTTTCCTCTTTCGGGTCAGTTGGTGGACCATTTAGAGGAGGCGTGGAAACAACCTGGCAAAAGATACCAGCCGCACAGACGCCTGGCGGTGGCTTATCCGTTCGCGGATAATTATTTTGCGAAGTGGGAATCCCCTCCACAGGTGGATTCTCACGTGACCCGTCTTGTCCGTAGTGCCACATTGCCGATGCCATCCATGTCCTCCCTTAAGGATGCTACGGACCGCAAGGTAGAAATCTGCCTGAAGTCCGCTTATTCCCTTGCAGGGGGGGCAGCACGGCCGGCTATGGCCATTTGCTGGGTTGCCAGAGCGATGGAGCGCTGGGCGGATTCATTAGAGGCTTCTTTTGAATCCGACTGTCCGGCCGATCAGGCGGAGTTGATTGGCAATCTCCGTGATTCGGCCACCTACATCAACGAGGCGGCTCTAGACATTAGTACTCTGGTGTCTAGAATTTCTTCAGCAGCGGTAGCTGCTCGTCGCACCTTGTGGCTGCGATCCTGGAAGGCGGACGCAGATTCCAAGAAAGGTCTGGAAGCGTTGCCGTTTACCGGAGAAGTTCTCTTCGGTCCGGATCTGGATAAGATTGTGGCCACGCTGGCGGCAGCCAAATCTGCCTGTCTCCCGTCGGCCGCTGCTCCTTCTGGTTCGGGACCATCGTCCTTTCGGTCATCTAGGGCCCAGGGCAGGCCCAAACCACAGTCGTTTCCTCGACAGGCTGGCCCTAAGAAATCGGTCAAGCCCCGGAAGCAGGCATGGAGTACCAGACGTCCGGCCCCCAAGCCAGATGACAAGCCTGCGGCCTGACGGTCCGGGCCTCCCTTTGGGGGATCCCAGGGTGGGAGGCCGCCTGCTACAGTTCGCCCAGTGTTGGTCGACCACTACGACAGACACTTGGGTTCTGGAGGTGGTTTCCCACGGATACGCCCTCTCCTTCCGGCACAGACCCCCGGCTCGCTTCTTCACCACGGGTCTCCCATCAGACCGGAACAAGGCTACGGAGCTGCGGAAGGTATTGCACACTATGCTCCAGGCTGGAGTTATAGTGGCGGTTCCATTCTCCCAGAGGGGCCAGGGTTTCTATTCAAATCTATTTTTGGTACAGAAACCCAATGGGTCATATCGTCCGATTCTCAACCTCAAAGCACTCAACAAGTCTTTGCGGGTCCCGAAGTTTCAGATGGAGACCCTACGGTCCATCATTCTGGCGCTGGAACCTGGGGACTACTTGGTGTCATTGGACATACAGGACGCTTACCTGCATGTCCCTATTCTTTGGCGCCATCAACAGTTCCTCAGGTTTGCAATCAGCAGCGACCACTTCCAGTTTCGGGCGTTACCTTTTGGCCTGGCAACAGCACCACGTGTTTTCACCAAGGTGATGGCGGTCATGGCGGCTTCTCTGCGGCTGCAGGGAGTCCGCATGTTGCCGTATTTGGACGACCTGTTATTGGTGGCAGGATCTCCAGAGCTCCTGTTACGCCACTTGGACCTGACCATTGCACTGCTGCAACGGCACGGCTGGCTAATCAACTGGCAGAAGTCCGCTCTAATCCCGTCTCGGAGGATTCTGCATCTTGGAGCCTTATTGGACTTGGGACAGCAAAGGATCTTCGTGACGGAGGACAAGATCTCTGCTTTACAGTCAAGGGTGCGCAGTTGTCTGCACAGCCGCCGGGTGTCCTTACACTCGGCGATGAGGTTACTGGGCTCCATGGTGTCGGTGTTCGACATGGTGGAATACGCCCAGTTTCACTCCAGACCTCTGCAGCACCTGATCCTGTCCAAGTGGAACGGGCTGACTCAGTCTCTGAAGTCCCAGACGATTGTGCTCACCCAGGAGGTTCGCCTGTCCCTTACGTGGTGGTTACAGACGACCCACCTCAACAAGGGACGTCCGTTCTGGGTTCCAAATTGGGTCCTGTTGACAACGGACGCCAGTCTTCGGGGCTGGGGAGCAGTTTCGGGTCCACACTTGTTCCAGGGCAGGTGGACGCCGACAGAAGCGGAGCTTCCAATAAATATCTTGGAACTCCGTGCGGTCTTCAATGCTCTCCAGCAGGCACAGCGGTTTCTCCAGGGTCGCCCGGTGCAGGTCCAGTCGGACAATGCTACCACCGTGGCCTACATAAACAGGCAAGGAGGAACTCGCAGTCGGGCGGCTCTCGTAGAGGTCTCTCGGATCCTGGTTTGGGCGGAGCGCAATCTTCCGGCCATATCAGCGGTCTTCATCCCGGGAGTGCTCAATTGGGAGGCGGACTTTCTAAGTCGCCAGGACGTTCATCCGGGGGAATGGTCCCTGCACCCGGACGTTTTTCAACTACTGGTGGACAGGTGGGGTCTTCCAGAAATCGACCTCATGGCGTCCCGGCACAACAACAAGTTGCCGGTGTACGGGTCTCGCACAAGAGACGAAGGGGCGTCTCTGGTGGATGCTCTGTCCGTCCGGTGGACGTTCCGGTTCGCATACCTGTTCCCTCCGGTCTCCCTTCTTCCACGGGTAATCCGGAAATTCAAACAGGAAGGAGGGACGCTCCTGTTGATAGCTCCCGCGTGGCCCAGACGGCACTGGTTCTCAGACCTTCAGGGTCTGTCCGTGGACATTCCTCTGCGGTTGCCGCTACGACCGGACCTTCTGTCTCAGGGTCCTTGCCTTCACCCGGACCTGACTCGGCTGTCTTTGACGGCGTGGCTGTTGAGACGGCCATGCTGAGGTCCCGGGGGTTTTCCAGCTCTGTGGTGCGTACCATGTTACGAGCTCGGAAACCGTCTTCCGCGAGGATATACCATCGCGTGTGGCATACGTTCTTCCAGTGGTGTCGACCGAGAGGTTATGCACCGCGGGAGTTTCGTCTGTCTCGGATTCTCGCCTTCCTGCAAGCGGGACTAGATCATGGGCTTCGCCTTGCTTCTTTGAAGGTACAGGTTTCGGCCCTATCTGTCTGGTTTCACCGTAGGATTGCTACAATCCCGGATGTGCGCACCTTTATGCAGGGTGTTCTCCGCATTCAGCCGCCCTTTGTTCCACCTGTGGCGCCTTGGGATTTGGCTGTGGTCCTGAGGGCTCTCCAAGGACCGCCGTTTGAACCACTGGGCTCAGTGGATCTTAAATGGCTAACAGCTAAGACTGTTTTCCTTCTGGCCATTGCTTCGGCCAGACGTGTTTCTGAGTTAGGGGCTCTTTCTTGTAGACCCCCTTTCTTGGTTTTTTATGGGAACAGGGCAGTGCTCCGCACTCGGCCCGAGTTTCTTCCCAAAATTGTTTCCCAGTTTCATATTAACGAGGAAATAGTTGTTCCGGCCTTTAACTCACCGGGTCTTTCCGTGGGTGAGGCCTCTTTGGATGTTGTGCGGGCCTTAAGGACTTATGTTGACCGCACTTCTTCGTTTAGGAAGTCGGACGCTTTGTTTGTCCTCTTTGGCTTCCGTAAAAAGGGTTGGCCTGCTTCAAAGCAAACTTTGGCAGCCTGGATCCGTATGGCTATTTCTGAAGCTTATCTTCATGAAGGCCTACCGGTCCCTCCTTCTCTGAAGGCTCATTCCACTAGGTCTGTGGGTCCTTCGTGGGCAGCTCGACATGGTGCCTCGGCAGTTCAGATCTGCAAGGCTGCTACGTGGTCTTCTGTCCATACCTTCGTGAGGTATTACAGGTTTGACACCTTCGCCTCTCAGGATGCTTCCTTCGGGTGGCGGATTCTCCTTTCTGCACAGGAGCGTCCCCACCCTTAAAGGATACTGCTTTGGGACATCCCCAAGGTATCCTGTGGATACCCTATGGACCCTGAAGTAGAAAATATGAGATATGGTAAGAACTTACCCTTGTTATCTCTATTTCTACGAAGTCCATAGGGTTCCACAGGACTCCCGCCCTGTCGCACCTGTGCTGCAGATGGGCTTTGCTCTGGTCACCGGTTTTCCGTCTCCCTCTGGTGAGAATGTGATTCTTGTATGTGTCCAGATCTTTGTTCTCTCTCTTCCTTCTCCTCCTCCGGCCTATGGCTTGGTAACTAACTGAGGTGCCTTGGCCCGGGGGCGGGGTATAGGAGGGGGACCTAGTGCATCCTGGGAGGCTGAAAGCTTAACTCTTTGGTGCCCTGCGACTGACGTCACACCTATACCCCCAAGGTATCCTGTGGAACCCTATGGACTTCGTAGAAATAGAGATAACAAGGGTAAGTTCTTACCATATCTCATATTATCTGTCAGATATCTGTCCAATCTGGCTGGTTGAAATGAAAATCTGGTAATGTATGGGAGCAAATGACGATTGACCACTTGCTCACAAACAATGGAAAACAGACAAAAATGGTTGTTCAGACAAATTGGTTAAAACACACGAATTTAACCAATTTGAACAATTGTTTTTTGTATGTTTTCCAGTGTTCAAAACCATATGATCGATTGTAATTTGCTCCCATACATTACCAGATTTAGGGCCTGATTCAGACCCACTCGCGAGCGGCTGTCCGCTCGCAAGTGGGTCGATGTTATGGACTGAGCATGCGCATGACGGAGGGAGCTCCGTCGTGCGCATGCGCCAGACGCGACGAGCGAAGGAAAGTCCTTCGCTCGTTGTGTCCGATCAAAGGGGGCGTGCTGTCAATGTTGATTGACAGCACGCCCCCTTTGGTGGGCGTGCCAGGGGCGTGCCTCCCTGACGGGGGCGTTCCCACGGGAACGCCTCCCGTCAAAAGCCGGCCCACTGACATCACTAGTGATGTCAGTGGGAGTGATTTTGGCTCTGATAGAGCCAAAATCACTCCGGAGCTGGCGGTTGAAAACCTCAACCGCAGGCTCCGGCTCGCAAATTCGATGGTCGCGATGGTCTCGACCATTGCGACCATCATAATGCACGCTCGTATAGCCTGTGGGTGGTGACCCACAGCTATACGAGCGTCCAGGAGGACGCTCCATGAAAATGGAGCCCGGCCCTCATTCAGAGCGTGCGCTCTGCTCAGAGCGTACGGCTCTGAATGAGGGCCTTAATTCCAACCAGCCAGATTGGACAGATATCTGACAGATAATTGTATAGTGTATGCCCAGCTTTAGCCACACTATCTAAATTACCAGATGAAGTTCAGTTGTGTCACCTTATCATACATATAAACAAACACTTTGTCACCTACTTGTTGCAAAACAGTAATAAAACATTTCTGCTGTTTATCAGGAACCTTTTAAGGGGACTGGATGAGGATACTGACATACTGTTCTCAGTTAACTTTAATAATATACAGTATAACTGCAAAGAATTTGTAATATTATTTGATAAGGTTTAGTGGTAGGGGCTGAACATGGCATTGCAGAACCATATAGCAAGATTTATCTGAGGACATCGCAATGTCTGTCTACCCTCCTGAACCTGTGCACTACTCTTTGGAACATGCAGGGGGCAGCAAAGGCACACTGAGGTCCTCTTTAGTGCTTTACCACACATTCCTCGGCCCCATGAATGCTCATAAACGACCCCTTCTCTGCTTTTCTGGGCATATGCTGGGTCAGGTAAAGTCCCTCAGCTACAGATGGTTTGCTCTTGCAAATGCGCACATCACTGCTATGCATGTGCAGACCGCGGCCATCATTTACCATTGGATGTTCTCCATCTCTTTTCTCCCATCAATGCCAAAACTAGGGATCATCACTGAACCATCAATGGTCATTTACCAATCATAAGTATGGAAACAATGCCAGATGCTCAAATATGACCATTAGTCTGATGGATAGTATTGTTCTGCTTGGGAGACTTTTACTCAATATATTTGAAAAAACAAGAATGTTAAATGAAAATAAAAAATAAGTAGTTATCTTCTTGTATACTACATGCTACTACTACCACCCTCTTTGCCTAGTATAAATACTGTACACATGTGCACCAATATAGGCTCTCTTGTATCTGGCTCTTGCACCTCCATATGACTGGAAATGGAACCAAGGAGAGAATGGGCATATGAACATAGGTCAAGTAAAGAAAGGAGTGTTCACGCAAATGTGGCTCATTCAGACCTACAGAAACACACACATATGCTTGGTAGCAGGGGCGTCTTAAAAGTTGAGGGGGCCCATGTGCATTCTCCATGCAGGTCCCCCTCCTCTCTCCCTGGTGGCCGGCAGCCGAATGATGCGGCTGGCTGGCCACCGCAGAAGCAGTAGACTCTGGGCTCTAGAGTGTGCCCGAAGTCTACTGCGCATGTGCAAAACACCGGAAAAATGGTCGCGGCGGCCATTTTCCCATTTTCTGTGCAGCGCTGACACCTGATGTGGGACCACGGACAGGGGAGTTTTAAATTATATGGGTTCAGGGTGTGCGGTGTGGGGCCCCCCTGAACCCGGGAGCCCGTGTGCCCTGCACACCCTGCACCCATTATAGATACGCCCCTGCTTGGTAGAGCAGGAGCATATACATGCTAATGATGGTTAATTGGTGTAAAACAGGCGCATATACTACCAGAGTGGGACACAGCCTGACTGCATTTAGGCAGAAATACATTATTTTTGCATGAGCTAATTATAATCAAAGCTGGTGCAACCCAGCGACAATCTGAATGTAATGATACATTGTATCGTTACATGCTGCGTGTAACTGCACTGCATTGTTCATTGCATAGTCCCCTCTGCCATGCAGAGCAGCAGATGGGACGGTGCAATGAACGACAGATCAGGCATACACACTATACGATGTGTACAATATAGCGTTCCTATCCATATTGGAACAATATGTCATATGATATATCGTTTAGTGTGTACCCAGCTTTACAAACGTGCAGCTTATTAAGACAGAGCTGCTATATGTAAACAATATTAAAACAATAAACAAAACAAAAAACATTGCATATTAACCAGCTACATATCATAACAGGTGATTTGATCTAGTTTGCATACATAAATAGAGATGAAATTCAGATGGGAGTTTTCTGATTTAAACCAGAATTAGATCCCAAGCCCAGAGCATAGGCAAAACCATTGAAACTTTAATAGATAGTTTCTACTAAATACAGAAATCCCACATGTCCGGACATTTCATTTACAGGACTGATCAATTCCTGAATTGTGGGACCTCTAGGCAACATCCACACTCTTTCCACACATACCTTAGCCTACATCAAATCAATTGATTATATAGCGCTGTGTTGAATTGTTAAGCAGGCCTGTTAATTTCAGGCCCAAGAGTCACACAACAGCCTCCGATAACCCTACATAAATGCCCATTCTGTTGTAAAGCATGTGATATTTAAACAAAAGGCGTATGTTCTGGAGCACTGCCTAATAAAGAGCTTCTTTCTGTACTTCCACACTTTCCGAATGTTGCTGTCATTGCTGGGGTTAGGTAGGTCCAGTGGAGAATGAAATTGAATTGAAACGGTGGATCTGCATGAGCTATACAACATAAGATCACATCTCTGCTCCCCAAAGTACCCCCATACCCCTTCCCACTTCAGTTTATTTAATGTGCAACAATTTCCCAGCACCTTATATTTCCTTAATAAATATGAATACAATAATGAAAGGACCCCCAGATCAAAGTGAGTAGCAAGAGTGTGTCAAAATTGATGGTTGCTGAAAACAATTTTCTGGGAGTCTCAAGTCCTTCTCTAATTGATTGAAAGGCTTGAGGGAGCCATTCATGTATATTCATCCCACTAACGTCACCTCACATCTTGTCCATAAAGTTTCCCCTCTCTACTGGCCTTAACTTCTGAAACCTATGTTTTCCCCATATAGGAGTACATGGATCTATTCCTGTTCCCTGCATTAATTTATGCGAGCAACCTCCAGATTCTTATAGCTTGCACGAACAGGGTAGATGAGCCTTTGTTATGCGTCTCTGCTAAGGAAACTTGCAGGGGGGTATGAATGTTGTTTGGCTGATGCACTCATTTCCCAGGTATATCAGTGTAGTCAAAATCCGTTATCTAAAGCTTCAGATGCACTAAATGAGAGACAAAATAATACTAGCTAGGTTAGGAGGTGCAAGCCCTCTTGAGTCCCTGGATCACTGCAGAATATTTAATTTAAGTTTTGCCCATTTCTCTCCCCGTACTAATGAGGAATGTAAGTATCGCTCAGTTTTACATAAAATAGAGGATGGGATAAATACTGGATCATGTTGTAAGACATGCTGTAAGTAAACTTGGGCTGTATTATCATCTTAACTATATTGACCATACTGATTACAGAAATGGGGAGTTTCTGCCACGTGTGAATCTTAGATTTGAGGTAATCAGTTTGGAGTTGGATATTTAGCTGTTCATAATCCGACACATCACTGGAAATCTTAAAAAGTGGGATTCTTTTTTTTAGTTACAGTATTTACAATAACTTGACAAAGTTCGGCATCAACCCCACTGTAATTAAGTTTACTCTTTTAAAGACACAATCATAATGATCTAATTTTCTTTCATGCAGGTAATATAAAAGAAAGACCATAATAACAATAAAAACAGAACCTAAACTTGATTCACAGTTTCTTGTTCTGAACTCAATTCGGTATTAGACACAGGTCAGGAAATCATCTAATGTACCAAAGCTTTCACACTGACTAAAAACAGAAAGAAAGGGATTTAAGTAGTCTTCAGATAAGAATAATAGATCCTGGGGTTTGGCCAGAGGCAGCACATTGAAAAACAAAGCAAACACTTAGCAATCTTTCTTCACAAGATAAAGCAATGATACATATCTTGAGCCGCCAGCAGCTTCTAGCCCAACTTAAACTCATTAAATGTATTCAGCTGGAGTTGTTAAAAAGCGTCATCTCCATCCAACAGACTTATATGAAACCGTTGTCTGTGATAATGTTCATGGCTAATGCTGTAAACATTTATTATTAGCAGATATCACGGTGTAAGGGTAATGCTGGGGTGTTACAATTACTTACTGTGATGGTGCCTGCGTAGCTTTATGAATGGGATCCTGTAAAAAGACTATTACACTACAGCAGGGAGGTACCAAATACATTTCCAAACAAGCAAATCCATATTTGTGGGAAGGCCACATTTAATATTCTTGTACCTTGTTTGGCAGGATTTCAGGCTGATCTTTAATTCGTCATCCAATATTTTTTTTCTTTTCTTTTTTCGATTATTTTGGTAGAATAAATGTATGTCTTCTATGCATCTAGGAAATAGTTGAAACCATGGTGCTTTGCTGTAATGGTATGGCAGATGTATTCAAGTAAGTGGCTTCTACAAGCCTAAAAGGAAATTGGTCAGCCCATGGGAAGACATTTGTCAATATAGAACCCGTCATCTAACCTAAAGTCCATAAACCAGAAGAAAACCAAGATAAAATATAAAAGCCAAAAAGGCGATTCAATATCCACCTTAGACAACAAACGCCAAACCAAAGGAATGTATAATAGCAAGAGCAGAGTCAAAGGACTGATAGCAAACGTGGTGATCACACCCTGGAATGGCAGTATTGACAGATTCCCCATGGAAAGAAAAATGCTTAATGAGTCTCTAACTACTGGGGACCTATTTGGTCATGATGCCAACAGGGGAAAGAACAAGACAGGCAAGGACAGGGCCACTAATGGCCCCACCATGCACGCCAGTCCTACCTCCCTCATGACATTATCATTGACAATATGCGGCAAGTCCAGGGCAGACCTCAAATTCTGCGGACTTGTCGACTGCACTACACTCACAACCAGGAGCGGAAACCCCTTGGAAAAACCCAGATGTAAAACAATTTCCTCTTCCTGCAAAGGATACCATAGCATTTTACTTAGGACACCCATTACCTGCTTGTCAGGGTGCATGAATCTAAAGCACTGCCATCTGAAAGAAAGGAAACAGAAGAGGCAGCATCCTGAACATTATCAGCACCTGCAGGATCAGAGATGTGCAAGAAGCACCATGCTGACACCACACCTAAAAATAGACAGAATGAGAAGAAATAGAAGGAGACAAAGTGAGCCTGCACACATGGCCTAGTTGCTGAACTAGGGGTCCCATATGTTCCTGCACTGCTGTGCGCGGTGAAGTTGAAACCCCTGCACCTGGAGACTCTGAAGGGTGATGTGACAAGAGGGGCATTAAGGCGCCCACAATTGACACCAGCAACACCCGCTGGCACATCAAAAGGAGAGGCACACACACCAGAGACCCCATCAGCACCCAATTCAGTAACAGCTGCAGCACCTGTTACAGAGCCTCCCACAGATCTGGCAGCACCGCTGCCAGGCAGACACTCTAGTGGTCCCTAGATCTGCCACCTGCCATCTGCCATTGCCTGAAGCAGTCGGGTAGGACTCGGTCCATCCCCCGCAGCAAGAGAGCCGCAGCCACCGAAATGGCCAGCTTCCACCAGCCCACAACACTGGAGCAGGCCACCATATCCGAGGCTCCCGCCGCTACCCAGTGGAACCTAGTCTGCATCCGACGCCGAACCAGAGTGGGAGTGCTGCTGGCCTCCGTTCCGGAAGCAACACATCTCTGGGAGTGCCAAGGTCAGGGTCTATGTCTTCTGATGCAGACTTCCTAGCCTTGGCTATGGAGTTGCAAGTGCCAATCTGAATAACCTCAGGGTCCTACCTGACTGCTTCAGGCAATGGCACAGTTGGAGGGTGGCAGATCTAGGGACCTCTAGGGTATCTGCCTATAAGGTGCAAATGATAAGCGAGATAACTTATCTCAAGGCTTCTTGATCTTCAGACCACTCACTGGTCCATATAAAAGTCTTTGTAATGTTTATTAAAAACACAAAACAATAATTAAACCATAGTGCATATTATTAGCAACCCTATACTGTATATTAATATATGTGAGTATTTAAAGCTGGGTACACACTGGAGCAAGGTTGTTCCAATTTCGCCAAAACGGAGTGACAAATTGTGCATATCATGCAGGGTGAATGTACGATATGCATGCTCCCACTGTCGCATGCGACGTCGTCAGGTTTAATGTTCTGCACATCAAATCTGATGATATCGCATGCACCGCCATGCAGTGTAATGATGGAAGGAATGAGTTATAATTCCATCATTCATTACATTGCTCTAATGTGTACCCGGGATCCGATATGTCAACCCGCCGGCCCGACATATCGGCTAGGTACACACCGCTCAGTGTGTACTCAGCTTAAGGGATAAATCCCAATATGATTTAGTTCCCTTCATTACATCTTACAATGGACACAAACACGATCAGAAGGTCATTCAACAAACACTGGGACCTTCTTATAATGGATCCCATCCTAAAAGACATTTTGCCCCCCAACCCAAGAAGGCATGGAACCTCAAGGTTGTCATAGCTCCAAGTCTATTAAAAAGTGCCTCTTTCAAATGAAACTAATCAGCACTTTAAATGTCATGGATCATACAAATGTGGCAAAAGCATTGTATTTCCATCCCAAAAGAAGTCCTCTAATTCCAATGGATTTTTGTTCTTGCAGCATCAAATGTGTCGGAAAAACGAAAAGAACTCTAAAACTTAGGATCCAAGAACACATTAGAAATATTAACAACAAAATCGAGAACCACACTGTATCTAAACACTTTCTGGACTTACATGGATCTAACTTGAACATCTGATATTTAAAGGAATTGAGCATGTTACATTGGATGAAAGAGGGGGGGATGACATACTGTAGCTAACCTTGTATCCAAAAGGGACATTTTTTGGATATATGAGCTTCAGACTATCACCCCGTTTGGTTTTAATGAAGGATATGAAATAGCACCTTTTTTATAACCACGTTTTCTACTTATTTATGCCCATATTTAGCACTTATATTACATACTCCTGAAGAATTTGTCATTTGCTCTGAAATACATATATAACTATTCTTTTAAAAAAAATTCTTTTTTTATCCCCTTTTTTAATAATGTGTCAATATGCACTTTAGATGATACTAACCAAATACTATCTCTTTAGTGAATGACCAAAGAACACAAACTTGTAGGGTCTTATATATTCTTTATTGAATAACTAACATGGACTTAAAATAGAGCCAATATGTATTCCATTGGTTCTATAAATTTATATGAAACCGAAAATTTGATCGCGTCATGCGCTACACTTTCAGTTCCATTAGACTCCAAGAACTGGAAGACTGCGTGTACTTAAAGAATACTGGAAGTGGAAGCACGTTATGTGCTCCAGCTATTCCACCACGCTCCCAGAAACCGGACGTTTGCTGCTAGCCAAAGGGAACCGGAAGCTCGTCATGCACTCCAGCTGCATTCCACTTGGTCTGGAACTTTAGTTTTAAACACAATTTATGAGGTTGCCTATTATTTTTTGACACACGCAATTTCGCAAATAGCATGATGAACAGGAAATATGTGTAAGGACATTTCTGTTGGTCGAAATACATTTTGAGACAATTTATCATTTATGACGTCACCAAAAGTGATGTAGCACAAATTGACAATTAGTTTTGATTGTTATCCCTATAAATACCATATACTGTTCATGTACACATTATCCCCTTGACAAAGTCTAATACAAAGCCTAAACATGTTGGGACATACCTTTTACCTGGACTCCATATCACTGGATAGATAAGCCAATTATCTTTAACTTTTTGTATATTTGCTACTTATCATATGTCGTATTGTTTTTATTGTTATTAATTGTCATTTTTACTTAAAACCTATAATATCTTTTCTGTGGGCTACATATTGGGATTTATCTCTTAAAGACTCATATATATTAAGATATAGGGCTGCTAAACAATATGCACTAGAGAGAGAGAGAGAGAGAGAGCGAGAGAACTTTTTAGCCGGCACTCCCTTGCTGCCTTATGGTTATTTGCACTGATGCCCTTCTCGCTTATTAGTTCCTATCAAGGAATGGAATTCATAACACGAGTTTGTAAATAGGCGCACTCAGAGGGCTATGAAGAATTCACTCTGGACTCCTAACATTCACATCAGAACGCTTTGCTTAGGTTCTATAGTCAGGATACAAAAATGCATAAATGTACATACATTTGTAGACTTCACCCCGTGAACAAACTCTGGAGGTTCTGCCCGCTCAGGAAGTTCTCCAACATCACATGTGTGTAACCCTTCACTATACAAACAGTACCAAATTGCATATGAGAAGCATTTATAAAACCAAGGCTCTTCTGCGGAATCTATCAACAACAGTGATTCGGATTTGGTAAGCACCCCTATACAACGGGGAATCCCTTTAGGGGTTTCAACTTGAAAGACACCAGCAAATGCAAAAGAAAAGACACCAGCAAATGCAAAAGAAAACACACAAGCCGGGCAGGGCAGAAAGATAGGCAGAGGCGCAAATTAGAAACCTTCACTACCAGAGAGCACTTAATATTTAATTTATCTAGTAGAAGCATGTCTGAAACAGAAATTAAGGTTTTTAATTTAATCTTGTCCTTTGTGCCTAAGACAAACCTTGATCCTTTCTTATGGCAGGTTGAAAATTATAAATGAAATAGAAATTACGTATTAAAGAATATTTTGACAAACAACCACAGCTTAGAAGCCAGGAGACAGAAGAAAATATTCCTCCCAAATTGTGGCCATTACAATCGTCATCTAAATTTGAACCACAATCAGTCAATCATTCTATTAAGATTTTTACTAGGTTACTGAAGAACTCATGACCTGATTCAGACCCGCTTCCTAGGACGCGTTCGCTCATAGCCGGATGATTTTCCAATTGTGTGTATGCACGAACCAGTGCGAGAGATCAGGAAGCGTTCGGTCGCTGTGCATAGACAGCCCAGAAGTGAGTGACAGGAGAAGCCGTTTGTGGATGGTGACAGGGGATGGCCATTAAAAACAGGGGAGTGAAGGTGCGAATGTAGGCATGCCTGAGCGTCTCAACGCCGTTTCAGAGGCGTGCATAATTTAGAGACAGCATCATAGTACACGTCACCTGGCTGGCTTTTACACTGAAGTGCTTGCGGTGCTTGCAGTAGAATATGGTCAACCACAAGCGCTGTGATCGCAACCGATGGTACCCGATGTACCGATGGTTGCATACACATCCTGGAGATGACGTGCGCAAGTGGGCGTCTTAAGACAGGCTAGTGGGCGTCTGCATACACAAAGCGATCGCACGCCAAGACATAGTGGGCGTGCTAATGCCTTGCTGTGCGATCGCCTGCCTTCCCAACTTTGCATACGCATCATGCGAACAAACGCATCTAGTGACCGGGTCTGAATCAGGTCCTCAGTCTCTGATGCCACATTTCAACAACCTAGATTTCATGATAAATTAAATTGACAAAAAAAATATTGGGACTCTCTCTCGTATGACAATACAATTTTATATCACACCACTGGTTTTAGATTATACTGTATATCATAAAAATTCAAAAATGTTTCTGTTTTTTTTGTTATAAATTAGATCAAATCTTTAGTATAGGAGAATGAAAGTACAAATGGATCATGGGTCCATTCATCATACTATAAATAACGTATTTTATGTAATTTACATAAAAAATGTATTTTATAGCGACAGTCCCATTCATTATTATACTAACGCAAAATATATCACTTATATCTCCTGGTTACTTTTGCAGCCACAATAATTCCCACACATACTTTAGGGGATGTAGAAATTAAGCAATTAGGCAAATTCTGAAAATTGTGTATTTTTGGAATTTGAGTGTGCTCTCAGACTCTGAAAGCAGGTATGTATATTGTGCTGCTACACAATCTGCCATGTAAACGGCAGCTTGTGAAGCCTTACGCACCAGTAAGATTATGTAGCAGGGCAATTTACATACATGCTTTCAGAGGCTGTGAGCATCTTCTGCTTCGTCGTCTCCTCCTCCGACTGCACTGTGTTCTCCATTTTCGTACATTGTCCTCACCTAGGCTATAACCAGGATAATTATGCAAATTTGGAGTAAATGACAGTATAAGTAGGCGTATTCTTATTCCGTTTGTAATGGGGTATATCCAGGGGCGTTTTAAGAGAGGAGGGTGCCCGTGTGCAGCCTCCGTTTGGGCCCCCTTCTCTCTGTCGGCGGCTCAGCGGCACTAAGCGTTGTAGATTCTGGCTTTATGCCAGAATCTACTGCGCATGCGTGGGTCTCCGGGAAAATGGCGCCCGTGTCTACTTTCCCGGGGACAACCTTTCTGGGCATGCGCAGATCACTGGGAAAATGGCCGCTGCTGTGTTAGGCTTAGCCGCACAAGATCTAGTAAATCGGCAACGCAACCTAGTGCTGCCCGACTCCAGTCGTCATCAATCTGTGCTCTAGGCCCAAGTTCTGGACCCAAAGCCCCCCCCCAAAAAAATAGTGTCTTTTGTCTATTTATTTTCTGTGTGTGTGTGTGTGTGCATGTTAGGCTTAGCCACACAAGATACAACAACGCAACCTAGTGCTGCCCGACTCCAGTCATCACCAATCTGTGCTCTGGGCCCAAGTTCTGGACCCAAAAATAAAAATAGTGTCTTTTGTATATATTTTTTTCTGTGTGCGCACGACTGCACATGTGTGAATTTTGTAACCGCACCTTGGCTATACTATTGGTGCTTGTGACACTGCTTCAGGACCGCAGAAAACATGACAGGAGAGCAAGGCCAAGAACCACATGTTGTAGCTGCCGCCAACAGTCATCATGATAATGCAAGGCCGTCAACTTCCTTGTCCTCTATGAAGGCCCATGCCTTCAATCCTCAAGGGTATCCCAACCATCATCTTTGCACAGTCCTCAACTCTATTAATAATTATATCAATCAGTTTTGAGCCAGCAAGGTGGATGCAACCTTTTGGCCTTTAACTAGATGAAAAAAATCAACATTGTGAGCTGTGAGGTAACCAAAATTGATTGGAAACGAGTGGAAATAAATGTTATTGAGGTTATTAATACTGTAGGAACAAAAAAAAAAGGCAAATTTTATGTTATTTTAGCTGTTTTTTTTATTTTTTAAGAAAAAAATCCAGATCCAAAACCAAAACATTAAAACAAAACACCAATGAAAAAAATCCAAAACCAGATTCCGATCCAAAACCAGGGGAGATCCAGATCCAAAACCAAAACACGAGGGTCAGCGCACATCTCTAGTGTCGAGTGCTGAGCTGCTCATGAGCCTGTCAGCGTAAGACAGTGTGTGTATGAAGCCAGCCCCTCAGCCCCAGAACTTGTGTAATTTAAGAATGTCCCGGTTTTATGGGATTTTGTGACAGTGTGTGGCCCTGACTAAGTTCAAACCGAGGCAAAAACCTAATCCTGGTCAAACTACACCACCATGCTAAATTTGGTGGCACTAGGTACAAAACTAAACAGACAGACACACAGATTACAACTGCGTTAACTTAGAGCAGGCAGGGAATAGTGGGCCTGATTCAGAGCCGTTCGCTATTTGCGGTCGTTCGTTCAAAAACAAGGGGTGGCTATTCAAATGATCCGTTCGCAAATTGCAGTCTGTTCACACCTCTAAGTCTGAACGAGCGAGCAAAACATACGCTCGTTTATTTGTTAAAAACGCCCCCTGGCCACTCGCACCATACGTCATGTCCGCTATTTATTAGATTAATCGAGTACATCGACCAGCGTATGAACTGCTCGCTATTCTTGTGGTTGGTGTTTGCTACCACAAATTTGCGAGCAGTTCTGGCTATAAAATAACCCAGTGGCGTGGTCAATGACGCTGCTGTATTAATTATGCACACCCATAAAACGCCCGTTTTGACCTTTAAGCACGCCTGCGTTCGGATCTCCACTCCCCATTTTCAAGCACCTTCCCCTGTTACCACCCACATACGCCTCATTCTGTCACTCAAAATAGCAGGCACTCGCTATATAGCGTACAAACGATTTTCGGCCGCACTGACTGGTTCGCGCATGCGTACTAAAAACCGTACGCATGCGCAGATGAGCAAACATCGCTCGGAACGAGCGTACTGCCGCTAACGAGCGGCTCTGAATGAGGGCCTGTATCTCTTTTCCGAAAAGCTGTCTCTGCAAACATGACAGTTTTTTGGAAGAGATTATTATGTGGAGGAAGAATGATGAATTCCTCCGATAATTAGGCAGAATTCAATGCGAGTTCTAAACCTAATCATCTCCATATAAGTATATGTTATCATGAGTAGACCCCTAAATGTTATTGAGTTTAGATATAAAACATTTTTGTGATTTATATATTTTTTTTATTTGTTTTAAACTTTTAGTTTATATGTTTCCTATGTTTCCTTTTCAAAACCCCTGGAAGCTTTTGTTTTTTTAGAATTGTATGAAAAGGTGTGAAGATCAATGTAGTCTGTAAATGAAAGAAAAAAATTAAGTTCGATTCATATTCTTTTCTCTTTTTCCTGATACAGTCATTCATAGTCAACAGTACTGTAATTCTCACTTCACAATAACACTACTGCATAGCAGAATCTTGGCAGGCAGCGGTTATTAGAGTGGTGCCAATTATTTGGTGTCAAGCTCTGAGGATCAATAGTGTTGTTTACATTATTTTACATTGCAAAAATAAGAAATGCTTGGGGGAAAAGATTGCACTGATGTACCTGCTCATATTTTACCATTTGTTTCAAATAATCTGTATCAGTAGAGACAGTGGCATCATGAGGGGGGGTGCGAGGGGTGCATGCCTCACCTGGGTGCCCCCCTCGGACGGGGTGACACCAAAGTGCTGGCTCCTCTGTAATGACAGGAGTCTCTAACTTCAGCAAAATGTCACAATCAACCAAATTGTTTCATCTATCTCTACCTATCACCAGACAAGCCACATCCAGAACCTGGCCATATTACAAACTATGAATTTATAAGCAATCAATTAATGAGCAATGTGGATAGTTTTCACAATTATTAACACATGAAAGCAAAAATGTGTTAAATCATTATTCCAAAAACACCCCTGAACCTTCTAGTGCTGCTGCTGATCAACTTGTAGAAATAATCATTCCAACCAAATGTTGAGTAACAAGTACCAAAATATGGTTCAATGTATCGCCGAGGACTAATGATGTTGGACTAAATTAATTAAGGATGATCAATAAGTTATCGTTTTATGTACATGCAGCAAGCATCATTTTATGTTCACAGATCTGAAGACACGTAGAGCTAATTAGGCCAGTAGAGAAAGCTCTGCCCTGAGTGGTGTTATGCCCTGCTTTCCTCTAGCCTGAGCACTGGAATCCCTGACTCAGCATACAGAAGGGCTGGGGCTGTTAGAGTTACCTCCAGGGAGATAAGGCTATTACATAATCTGGACATGGGGTGGAGGGTTTTTTTTGACTGGCTAAATTTTGTCAGGCTATGTGCACTTTAGGAAATGCTAGCAGCAAGGGTAAAGAGAACATTGTGCTGGTGGGTACACTTTAAGTGAAAATTTAGAAAATTATAAGAATTAATTATAATTTACAATGTATTCTTGTTGAGGCTCAACGTTAGATTAAATGTTTTTTTTTTGTTATAAAATATGCATTCCCATACTGCACATTGCACCAAAAAGGCATAATGTGTAACTAATGTTTTATAGTGTCACTCGCTGATATTTATGCCTGACTTATTTTCATGCAGAGTGCATAGAGTTTTGCACATTAAAATTATAGACTCTGCGAGATTAAAAGTTGTGTATTGTCTAATGGGGTGACCATGGCAGATTGCAAACAAGGGCCTCATTTTTACCTTGTCAAAACCATTAAGTGCTGCAGGGAAGGAGGACAACCTTAAACAATGAAATGTGTGCACAGATTTACAGTAGGGAAGGGGCACATCCCAGCTGAGCTGTAAGCTATAGTGTAAACATATAGCTGGCCAGTATGCGTGTGCTACAGTAAAAAACAGGCAGTATTCCCTGCATATATAACAAATCCTATGTGCCCCTATCCTCCCTGTGTCGCAGCATGGTTTGTCCAGGTGCAAATTTAGCTGATTTACTCCTAACCCTAAATGATATGCTAAATGTGTTTGGCTGTATCAACGTACATGTGGCAACAATATTTATTTATGGTGTACAAGGCTTTTAAATGATATTTAATAGGAAGCACAGGTACAAATAGGGCAGTTTTACCTGACTTGCAGAGGCTTGGGTTACGCCATAGCTTTCCATGGTTCACTTTTTGCATCACCCAGAAGCACGTTGCATGGGTCAGTGCAAGTTAAGGAGTATTTCTAGCAATGTAAAACATTGACTTATACAGCAGTGACAACAAATGCAGACCTGATGTATCCTCTGTAATTTAAGCCATAATCTGTATAATAAGCGACAAAGTGTATGTGTGTGTGTGTGTGTGTGTGTTTGTTTATGCACGGCAAAAGTTTTGTACCTAACTCCAACAAATTTGGCATGGTGGTGTAGTGTGACCAGGGTTAGGTTTTTGGCTATGCTTGAAGTTTGTCAGGGCCATGGAGGTCTACATGGTGCCAGGAGCGTATCTATAATGGGTGCAGTGGGGCCCCGTACCGCACACCCTGCACCCATAGTATTACTTACCTCTCCGAAGTCCCACGTAGGCGTGCGGCGTCCGGCGCTGCAAAGACAACTGGAAAATGCCCGCCGCGGAAATTTTCCAGTCGTTTGCGCAAGCGCAGTACAGGGAGAATGGCTGCCATGGCCATTTTCCAGGTGACCTGCGCATATGCTATAGACTCTGGGCGCACTCTAGTGCCCAGAGTCTATAACTCCGGCGCTGGCCGCGCACAGCTGAGTGTGCTGCCGGCCGCCGGACAGGGAGGAGGGGGCCCATGTCGGAGACTGTACACAGGCCCCCTCCTCTCTAGAAACACACCTACATGGTGCCCACCAAGTATTTGAAATGCTGGTTTAAACGAGTTCGCTGAGGATGTCTTTCAGTGGCTAAAACTGCACTGATCTGAAGGCACAGGCTGATATGTACAAGTGGGGGCCAGGCAGAGCTCCAACGGAAGAGCAGTGAGTCAGAGGATCAATTGTCATACTGCACCTGCACTGACAGTTACTAATTTCCTCCAAGCACATTGCCATTCTCTCCACTGTTGGTCTGCAATGTAAAAAAATAAGGCAATAAGGCTGGAGATGTACTTCAAGGTCCATTCTTCAACCTGGACAACAGCGGGTATCCCAGCTACAGTAGTTGTAGTTAAAGGTAAACCGAGACATAGAAAAAAACCTGAAACATGACATTAATGAGAGGCTGGTTTTAGGAGGTCACAGGCTGTCCATTTTCAAGCTGGATTGACAAACGACAGTACAATAGGTTCACTTCTTATAGTTCTAAACTCCAGAATGTAGGTGTATGCATTGCCCTTCTGATTATTTTTGCAGTTTGTAGGTGACCTATCCTGTTCTCCCTAAGTTGGTATTAGTAAGGTTTAGCTGCTATTTTGAATCCATACACTCCTTATTCTCTAGGTTTTTGCTGTGGTGTTTTCTCCATGTTCTTTTGTCTGTATATGGTTTCTCCATTTCTCCATTCTGAGTCTGCCAACTCCACCTTAACAAGCTGCACTGTAAAGAGCTTTTACTGTATCATCCTCCAGGGGCATATACAGTAAAGCCTATAAAACACTGGAGGTGGCTGGAACATACTGAATCATGACTCTGTGTCTGCTGCTGCTTTATACTTTGTATTGTAGGTTGGTGCATACTTTTCTAGGTCGTAGCCTCCGTTCTTGTCTTCGGCTTAGCCTGTGACTTTGTGACTTCTGTCTTTGTGCTAATCTGTATATCCTGTTTTCACCGTCATATTGTTTATTGTCTATGTCTAACTTGCTCTGTTATTGTTGGTACCTTCCCTTGTTTCACTATCCTATGTTTCACTCAGTTTGCCCTGGTGTAGTTCTGACATACTGTACATTAAGCTGTTCCAACAACTGGGAGCATCTGAGTACCTTATCTGTCCTATATATGGTTTCATTTGGCCCCTGTCTCTCTGCCTGTTTCAGTTTGACCCTAAAGGTTCATATCCACTACACGAGTGTAGACCGACTGTACGATTACAACATTGTAATCGTTCAATCGTTCATCATACTGTGCAGTGGATAATGTGCCCACACTGAATGATATGCAGGCACCCTCCCTCATCCCCGAACATGCACAAGCTGATGATCTCGTCAGGTTAGCCTGCATGTTCAGGTGATGACAGATGCCGACAACGACTAGAGGGAGCGCGCATCGCTGGTCATTGTTGGCATAATTACTGCACGATTAATAAACGATAACGATGTCGTTATCGTTCAATCGTTCAATTTAATCGTGTAGTGGATATGCACCTTTAGACAGATAACTGTCCACTTTGGTGGATTCCTGAATCTGGCCACTCTAACTGTTCTATTTTTGTGATTCTTGTCTTCTTGTCTTCCTATTCATTAAGTCATAAGCCCTCACATACATTTTTTATCTCCCACCCTTTTAGAAAGCCCTTTCAATGATCCTCACAAGCTCCGACCAGAAGAGCAAAACACACTCACAATTATATGTAAAGCCCAAATCACTTTCTGATAGGCCATACTCATCCATAGTCCATAAATAAAGACTTTCCCATTAATAATAGGACTATTGTGACATATGCACATTGGCCTCTTAAAATGATGTTGATCAAAACTGAACATTTTCTGAAGAGATGGCAAAATCTATTTTATTTGACAGGAAACGCAAACTTAAAGTAGTGAAGCACACCAGGCAAATAAATAAGATATGTCTGTGTGTCCCGGTAGACCAACTAATTTAAATAAATATTTGATTTAAAAAAATATGCGATTTAAAAAGAAAAGTGGCGACTTAATATATTAGTGCAGCATTGCTTACTACCAGAAAGTCATAGTTTGTATGGGGACCACAATATAACCAACTGCACTGGTATCCTATGATTAACAGAGACAGAAAACCAAAGGCTGTATTGTAACGATTCTAATAATTAGTGGTCTGCAGTCATAAATAAAGCTGTGATAGTAGCTAAAGGCTCTAAGAGAACAGAACTTGTGAATATTACTAGGCCAGCAGGAAAATTGCTAAGCACAAAGAACAGAATGCTTTACTTGTTTTCTTATCGCATGAGATAAACAAAGGCCTCTCATTTTCCAATGTGTTTCTAAAATGACATGTAAATTGAACACAATGTCTTTGGTGTGGGGGATCTTGGAAAATGCATCCAACAAAGCATGAGAAGTGCTGTCATATCTAAGGCCCTTTGCATTTATTTTTGCCAACTGCTCAATTTGTGTTGAATCTCACAGCACTGCCGACTGCTGAATCTCCAGTAACTTCTAGCCTAGGGAATAGCTGAAAGTGATTTGATAAATAAATCAGTGTTTAAACAAAAGTGCATAAAATAATAATGTAGCAAAGCATAAAAGAGTGAAAACCGTGCACTCACTTCCATTCTCACTTTCCAAAGATATGCCCAGTTAAACAAACCATACAGGTCCATATTTAAGGTGCCACTTTCCACTGGGCAGCGGCTTTGCTGTCCGAAGTTTACAGCTTTATACTGAGCTTGACTGTATTCAGAGTTTCTATCACAGGCCAAGACGAATGACAACACCTTCCTTAGTTTTAGCGGCAACTGTCACATGATCAGGCGCTATAATATAAACTGGAAAATGTGGAATGAAAAGATTTGTAACCATCACATATAAACAAAATAGGTGGCAAATATCCATTGCCAGACCAAAGACAAATGCGTGGCAAACAGATGCCTTTAGCATAACTGCTTCCATTAGTTATAGGGTAGCATCAAGTTACTTGTCCACAACACTGGTGCTCCCTTTTATGTCATATCTGAGGGACACTGTCTCCCCTTCCTAATAGCCTCTATTATTTTGCAATGGATTGCACTCACACTGCCTGCACTGGAATAACAGTAGGCAGCAGCTAACAGTAGGAAGAGAGAGGTGGCTCAGCACTCCACACTCGAGGTAACCGGATAGAGCACACAGTCACAGAACACGCAAGGCCATCTGCTATTTGGGTAGTGATGATCAACTGAATGCAAAGGAACTATCACTCTACTGAGATATCTCTGTCTCACTATTGCAACACACCCTATCAATGTCTCCAAGCATGGACCAACAAACTACCAAATAAAAAAGTAGGGATGTGCAGGCTTGGATTAGTTCGGATTTTCCTGCCAAATTCAGATTTTTTTTTTTCCCGCCAAAAATCGGGTCTCAGAAACAGGCAAAACGTCATCTTTCATGGACAAACATCATCTTTCATGGACTTTTGTCCAGGAATGATGATGTTTGTCAATGAAAAATAACATTTTGCTTCTTTCTGAGACCTGATTTTTGGCGGGAAAAATTCAAATTTGGCGGGAAAATCTGAACTAATCCAAGCCTGCACATTCCTATAAAAAAGCTATGTCACATGGAAATATTGGTAGTCCGCATGTCCCTCCCTCTTCCTGTTTTAATTTTTGGATCTGATGTATAGAACTATATTTGTCACATTATATGTTATTTGGCTCCTAAATTCAGATTAATATGCATTCTATGTATCATATAAGTGTGAGCCATGGCAAATTTGTTTTCTAAAGTCATGTATACAGTACTTCAGAGAGAAGCTCAGAAATGATATGTACCACTTACAAGTCAGTTAAAAAGTTGAGTGGAATGGTAAAACATATTCAGATATTTAGCTTACCTTTTAGCTATTAATTACAATTTTACATAGCACCTTCAGCTACCTGGCAATAGTGATAAAGTTAGAGAACAGAGGAAAATAAAATAATGTTATATAGTTTGTTTAAACAAAAATCTACAGTACATATTTAATAAAGAGATTTAATGTGCAGTCTGTCTTCATTGAGAAGATTCTTGCTAATAACCCAGAGATCTGCATATATATTCAGAATCCTCATCATTCATTACCATTCCTTTCCTAGTAATGTACCAGTCTGAATAATACATTGTGTATATTATAGATTTATGTATTCAGAGCACTATCATTTTGGCAGAGTTATTCTACAATAAAAGAGCAATTCATTACTATGTACAAAAACTACATTTGAAGAGTTCTTTGCAGACTTTAGGGATACAACCCTGAAAGGCATTTGGCTTATCTCAGATTTTGTGTGTTTGGAACAAGCTAATGAACACATGAGGGAAGCTGCAGAAGACACAAAGGTATGGCCAGTGCTGGTATGTCTGACTCCCTATTGCAATTAATTACTGCCTCAATTCGTTAATTATCACAATGCACTCATAAGATAGGCTAGCGAAAATGCTAGTTTATATGGTGCCATTGCAAACAGTGATTTCTGTTTTCATACCTGCTAATAACATGCATTGTACTAGTGTGAGAAATGTATGAAATCAACATCAGTATGTACAAAGCCTTTATCACGTCTGCCATAAGTGTCAAATAAATATTGTAATATCTACAAAAAAGTATCATGACACGGCGGTGACAAAAATAATACAGTAATGCAGTGGTATATGTACAGCCACAATGTCTCTTCATCCATTGCTGCCAGGACCCTGTAGTGCACAGTATGACATCCGAACCCAATGCTCTACTGTGTACTCACGGCATGTTCGCGCGTCTTCCAGTTCTGTCCTCCTTAGAGGAAGGAGGTGCCCCTGAGTGACGCTGTGTGACATACATTCTGAAAATAGCTGCAAAAACTGTTTAAATATTGAGCCAGAGATTGTAAAATAGATTTTTGCGCCAAAATTATCGGTCGTCTGGGTGGGTGCACCAAGGTTTTGTGCACCTTGGGTAAGGTGTAAAGTATGGGACATACAGGATAAGTCACCTTTAAACAGTTTGCTAAGGCCTCATCCAACCATCGATGAAAAATCGTATCATCAATTATATTATCAACCTTAGTCTTGATCTCACTCATCAGGTTATATGTTAACCTTTTATATCCTATGACCAGGAATCACATTAAACAAGGCCTTATGACTGGGGCCACATGTTGATCACCTGTGATCAACAGTATTTATACCGTATAAATATGTGCAGGTGTGTGCCTCCCCATACAGCACACTACCCACGTTACCCTCACATGTTCCTACTGCATTAACCCTGTGTTACACTGCAACCAATTCTAGTTAAGTTGTTAATTTTGTGGACTGACCTCCATTAAACACTGCTGGCACCCATACCAACACCTATAGGATATGTCAATATATGCTGTATAATACAATCACATCCATAAGGTCACATAATCACACAATAAACTTCATCATGCGCAAGTTACTTTTCTACATCCCGAACATATTTTAAAGTGAAAAATAGTGCCTGAAAACTACAAGTACAGCTTGCCATGAATGAGAGAATGTGTCGGAATAGACACTTTAGGTTATGAAAGTGTCCCACTAGAGTACCTACTATTAGTAATTCCACTTGACTACCCAATGGGTAGGGGCTGGCAAATTTTAGCCAGAGTGTAAGTATACAGTGTAGGTACATGAGCAATGACCCATCCTTAAAAGGTAGTTTTAGGTAAGGAACTCAGGGTTTATCAAAGGGAAAAAGCTCATCTACAGGTGAAGTGGCTTTTTTCACATTGTCCTCTATTTTAATGGAGTTACTGATGGTGATAACACCTGTTGTGGGAACATAAGATATGTTACAAACATTGCATTTAAAAAGGCTTTATTTTTGGAATAAATTATTATTTTTAGTGCAGCACTGTTTAAATTATTTTACTATTTCCACAAATCCTTTGAAAGTGAGGATACTGCTCTCACTCCTAAGAGAAGATACCTTGCTCAACTAGCTGTCTTCCTAGAGGCGTTCACAGCAGCATTTGAAGATCTGCACCATTGTGCTCAGCAAATGCCACTTAAACCTGCTTACAGCAAGAGCCCAGATACAGTACATGATGATATATACCATGTTATTTCATGGATGAGACGATGACTTGCGCTGTAATGTTGCTGCCAGACACCATCGATTTCAGGGAAGTACAGGGGTGAAGCAATTAGCATTAGTGCCTCACAGCACTGGGGTCATGAATTAAATTTCCAACCAATGCTCTATATGTGTGGAGTCTGTATGTTCTCCCCATGTTTGCATGGGTTTCCTCAAGGTGCTCTGATTTATTCCCAAGCTCCAAACTGAATTCTGGCAAAATTAACCCTTGTGTGTACGCACGCTTGTATGTAGGGAATTGAGGGGGAGATGTGTCTAGCCTCCTAAACAGTGAAGAAATGGATTTGCAGAGGTTGCCCATAGCAACCAATCATCTTCTAGTTAACATTTATATAGTATATTCTATAAAAAGATAGGTAGAAGTTGCTATGGGTAATTTCTCCACTTGTTCACTGTTTAGAAGGCATCATACATCTCCTCCTCAGTCCGTAAGCTCCACTGGGACAGGGACTCATGTTAATGACAAATATTATCTGTGTGTACAATAAATTGGTGACTCTATATAAATAAAGTCACTGATGTTGTAGAGAATTGATATGCTCAAGTACTCAAATGTATGTCCTAGTATGTTGTACACCAGGGAAAAATAAAAAAGTTCAGGTGGGCAATAACTTGAGGCTGGGTGTTGTGGTTCGTTTTTCAAGCCAAAATAAAAATATTTAAAAAAATGATAGTCACTGGTTAGAGCTTGATTAATAAAAGTAAAGAGAGTCAGTCCCATATATTAATTGATCAGCTAGGCAAAAACTGTAGGCAGAGTCTTGTATAGGTATAGTGCAGTCCTTTCTTAATGATGCTACAGGTAGCCATCTCCGTCTCACCTCTCACCATCTCAGGAGTAAGGAACACAATATTTCCTACTCTGAGAGCGCTGACCGCCTGCATTATTCTACTTCTATATAAATAAACAATAATGACAAGATAAATAGAATCCAGTGGTAATTGTTGTGATCGGAGCGATACACCCTATTTGTTGATCTAGGCTGATGTAGTGTAGCAGAGATGTTTGACCATCTACACTATATAAGAATGAAAAACTAAGTGTAAATGTAGTAACAAAATGTTTTACTGGACATCAATTGATAAAAATTACAATGACACACTTAGAATACAATAAGGTAATCAGGTGAGTCGTTCAAATGAAGTTGTCACAAGCTATGAAAATACAAATATATACAGTTTTAAACTGATAAGGTAAAACAGTGTTACTTCAATTATGTAAAACAATGACCACGGCGGGTCACACAGTAAGTTAATGATATGTGAGAGAGTGCCCAAATAGGGACGATCAAACCGCATTCTGTGATCTGTGGCAACAGCCTGTTTGTAATCACAAGGTGACAAATGGGGTTGATGGTCCTATTTGCGTGGTGCTGCAGGGGGAATGGATGTCTGTAGTGAGATAGGTCGATTTGCAGGTCGATTTGAGCAGTGATTTACCTCTTCTCAAATCGACTCAAATCGAATGTAGTGAAAACCGTTTTTTCATTACATTTAGTATTATTCGATTTGTTTTGCGATTTGCAAAACAAATTCGGTTTGAGTCGGTTTTGAACAGTGATTTGCTGTTCGATTTGGCATGTTCATGTCCAAATCGAATGGCAAATCACACTTCAAAACGAACTGCAAATCCCTGACACATTAGAACTGCTTCATGCTTTCACTTTCAGCATGAGCAGTTCGTTCTCACACAGATACATGCAGACATCAGTGAGATGCCTGCATGTATTTTCCTGGAAAATGTGACTAAATAGTTAAAATTTAAAAAAAAACGTGAGGTCCCCCCCAAATCAGAACTAGCCTCGGACTGCTGAAACTCAGGTCTGGTTGACTAAGTACAGGGAAAAAATGACATAGGGTCTCCCTGTACTCAGTACAAACAGCACTGGGCTATGGGAAGCAGGGCTGGTTCTGGATTTACAGGGATAATTTGCGTAGGGTCTCCCTGTAAATCACAGAACCAGCCCTGGACCCTTTCTAACAGGGGACTGATGCCACAGCCAGGGGAGCCCTATCACCGGGCCCCCCAGCTGCAGCATCAGCCCTGACTGCTAGTCAGCCCAGGCCAGGGAACCCTGGGGAGTTGGAGACCCCTTCAAAAAAAGGGGGTCTCCCTCTCCAGGACACCCCTAGCCTAGGCTGATAGCCCGGGGCTATCCCCGCCACCCCTGGGCGGTGGGTGGCGGGTTGATTGTGTGAGTGATGTGTAAAAATAGAAGTAATAAAACATTGTCTTTCCAGTAGAACTGCAGATCCCAGCAAGTCTCCCCCGCATGCTGGCACTTGGAGAACCACAAGTACCAGCATGGGCGTTAAGGGCCCACTGGGACCTGTAGTTCACCTGTAAATAAATGTTGAAAGAAACACACGCACCTTACACAGTATAAGTTTAATACATACATACATACACACTCACACATACTCACCTATATTACCTCCAGTGGTCCCCTTGTCGAGTAGGCATCCATGAGTTAAAATAAGAAAACGAGAAACCCGACCATCGCATTAAGGAATAATCATTCTAACCAGAATGATTATTCCTTCCCGAATGAAGCGCACAGACGTGGCTTCCTCCTTTGAAGCTCCGTGTCTGTGCATTCATTGGCTGAGAGAGGTCAGGCCCCTCCTCTCAGCCAATGAACAGCTTCTCCATTGTACTCAATGGTGGGAGCCACAGGGCAACTAAAGTTTATCCTGTGGCTCCCACCATTGAGTTCAATGGAGGAGCAACTCAAATCACTCAAAATGCCAAATCGACCTTTAGTAAATTTACCCCTAAGAATCTCACTGGTGTGGTGTCAGACGAGTGCCTGATTCAGAGTTGGGAATAGAGAGAGATATCTCTCTCAACTGATCATCTTGGTGAAACATTGTTGCACTGCAGGTGGGGCAGATTAAAATGTGCAGAGAGATTTAGATTTGGGAGGGAGGTGTCCAAACTGACATCTAAATTGTAGAGTAATAATAAAGCTGTGCAGTATTTGTGGGCTACATACAAAAGTAGCCAGTATTTACCCTACATGCAAAAAAAAATATGTATTTACACCCCTTGCATTGTAACATGGTTTGTGCAGGTACACAGTTAAGTGCTATCTCTCTCTCTATTCCTGACTCTGAATCAGGCCATAAGTGCAGAACCCTGCTGTTTGGTGGTTTGTCAGTGTGCTCTTACTGGTTGCTCTAGGGGGTATGTGGTTCCTGACAAGTTTCTGTTTTAGGTCAGGAGCCTTAGTGTACACAATGTCAGGGTGTGCTCTTAGAATGGTTTTCAAGTCATGGTCTTGTAGGATAATGTTCCAATGTTTTTGCAAAATCTTCCTGATCTCAGTAGCTGACTCGTTGTATTGTGTTATGAAATATGTGCATTGTGTTTGGCTGCTGTGGTATTGTCCTTTACTTGCAATAGATTGTCTCTGTTGAGCATTTTTGCTTCTTGGTATGCTCCCTGTAACAAATCTTGGTCATAATCCTTCTCTACAAATAATTCCATTAAATCTTTACCCTGGGATTCTTAATCTTCCAACAAACTGCAATTTCTCCTTATTCTTCTGTATTGTCCCTTGGGTATATTAGCCAACCAATTGTATTGGTGTCAACTGCTAGCTATAATATAACTATTAATGTCCACTTTTTTCTTGAAATTCCTTGTGCGTAACAGTCCATCCTCAATGAAAATCTCTATATCTAGGAATTCTACTCGAGATTGACTAAAGTGGGTAGTGAATTTTAGATTGTTATGGTTGTTGTCCATATGTTCAATGAAACTCTTGTGTCCCTTTCCAGATAAAAATAATGTCATCAATATATCTCCACCATAGTACAAGGTTCACTCCAAAGACATGCCCCTGCCAGATGTTGTCCTCCTCCCACTTGCTCATAAATAGGTTGGCAAAGTTTGGAGTGAACCTTGTTCCCATGGCGGTACCTATGGTCTGTAGGTAAAATGTGTCATTAAACCAGGTGTAATTGTGGTTTAAAATGAATGTTATTGTTTGAATAATAAATTCTATTTGTTCTATTGGTAAATCGGTATCGTTAAAAAAAAATACTGGCCACTGTGTAGTCCTTGGTCATGATTGATTACAATATAAAGCGATGTTACGTCACTAGTGATGAGCATAGATCCTGTTACCATGTGATGTTGGTCAAAGTGCATAATATATCAGTAGTGTCTTTAATATATGAGGGTTGTGACTTGACTATCTCCTGTAAAAAGGAATTTGTATACTGAGAAAGGTTGAATGTGAGTGTATTCCGGATATTATCGGGCGTCCCAGTGGATGTTTACTGTCCTTATGTACCTTTGGGAGATGATAGAATACCGTGATCACTGGATGATGTATGTCCAAGAACTCAAATTCTTGTTTGATTAGGATTTTCTTTTCTAAACCTCATTTGAGTAGGATGCTCAGTTCTTTCTGGAATGATGCTGTAGGGTCTACTTTCAAAATTGTATATGTATTGGAGTCACTGAGAATCCTTAATGATTCATCTATATAGTTCTTTTTATTTAAAATCACTATGCCACCCCCCTTGTCAACTGGTTTAATCACTATCTGTGTGTTCTTTTCTAATTGTTTTAGTGCTGTTCTTTATCTGTGTGATAGCTAAAATAGAATTTGTAAATACACATATAAATCTAAAATCAGATTAGTGCAGTGGAACATCATTTGTAACATAATATCATAATACATACATATAATACATATAGTCTGAGCAATTGTGTCAATCTTCTAATTCTACCTTCTTGTAAGGATCAAATAAGACTGCAGTCGAAATGTAATTACTAGGAAACCTGCCTAACCATGGACGTCTGCTTTGCAGTGTGCTAAGTTTATTTACATCAGCAAAGCTGAAAGACTTGCTGAAAAACACTGCTAGAATCCTACTATTCTAGTTCTTGGTTGAGCCGTAGTGATCTGGCCTGGGCCCCATTACTATCGAGGGGGCATGGCCTAATCGCAGGAGGCATGACTATGCCCCCTTAGGGAAAAAAAGCCTATTTGCAGCACTGTGAAGCAGTGCTGCGCACTGGGGAGGGTGTGCTGTGAGCAATTTATGCCACAAATAGTGGTGATAAGAGGTACTAATCGGGTCTAAAACCTGATAAATAATAAATGGGCCCCTTTATCTCTTTGTCAAAGGCAAAATTGTAAGATTGTACTTTGGAAGTGCAACTGTTTTATAATACTACAGTTAAATTAACACTTGGGTGCTATAAGGACGCTAAGAACTGTTTTATATAGAAAGCAATACATGTAGATGAGAGAAACCTTTTGCATATAAGTGAACTGGGTTGGCTGTTATGATCCTTATATCAGGTTATGACTAAAATAGCAACTGATGGCACATGGCAGTGCTTAACATGCTCTCTATGGGCACTAATCATGTAGAATAGGCCTGGCCAACCTGAGGCTCTCCAGATGTTGTCAAACTACAAGTCCCAGCCTGCCATGCCACCATCATACTATTAGAGAATGCTAAAGCTAAGGCAGGGTATGTTGGGATGTATAGTTTCACAACAGCTGGAGAGCCACAGGTTGGCCAGGCCCAATGTAGAACATGTATTGGCTACAGGGGCATCTTAAGAGAGGAGGGGGCCCGTGTGCACTCACCATGCGGGGCCCCCTCCTCTCTCTCTGGTGGCTGGTGGCTCTCACCGGGGCCTTAGTAGACTCCAGGCACTAGACCGCGGAGGCCATTTTCCTGGTGCTCTGCGCATGCACAGTAGACTCCAGGCACACTCTAGTGTCCGGAGTCTACTGCGCATGCGCAAAACACCAGGACAATGCCCGAGGGGCCATTTTCCGGTGTTCTGCGCAGCACTGACACCCGACTCGGGACCACGGACAGGTAAGTTTAAAAAAAAAATGAATGCAGTGTGTGCGGTGCGGGGCCCCCCTGGTCCGTGTGCCCTGCACACACTGCACCCATTATAGATACGCCACTTGCTGGCTACCAGTAATTACTACAGGTTGAGTCTCCCATATCCAAATATTCCAAAGTACGGAATTTTTTAACATGACTGAGATAGTAAAACCTTTTTTTTTTCTTATGGTTCAATGTACACAAACTTTGTTTAAAGCACAAAAGTATTAAAAATATTGTATAAAATTACCTGCAGGCTGTGCGTATAAGGTGTATATAAAACATAAATGTATTCTATGTTTTCTATTTTGGTCCCTTTCCCAAGATATCTCATTATGATATGCAGATATTCCAAAATACGGAATATTCTGATATGATATCCAAAATACCCCTGGTCCCAAGCATTTTGGATATGGGAGACTCAACCTGTACTATATATCGCATCAAATCAATGAGATACGTAACTCCTTGTAGGAGATTTTTTTTGGTAATAACACCCCTTACTGCACGCCTGAGACCTTGGGAGGGTTCTGCAGAAAAGTGGGCATGACCAACTCAAAACATCAAAGGGGGAGTAGAACCTTAGACTGTAAAGGATACAGGTTTTCCCGCCCTTGAGGAGACATCTTAGAGTGGGGAGCAGATAGCGAGCTCTTATCCCCAGTGGATAAGAATGGAGGGCCATGGCGGCTGTCATGATGCCCATCTAACACCCGAGGAAAGACCAGTAGTGAGGTCTTCAGAGAGACCACAGAGATAAAGTTTATGAGAGAATCTGCAGTCATAAGTCTGCAGTGTGTCCAATCCCAGTGAAGGCAGCACCGAGGAGATGGGTAAGAGCTGCAAGCAGATGTGCTGGAGAGAGAGGGTAGAGGAGTATCCCAGAGCTTTACTATTAGGGTGGAATAGGAGGGTCACTGTTGGTGCAGGTGGGCTGCAGCTAAGAGTTCACTGCTGAAGTTGTCATAGCTGCATTGAAGAAGTCTATATACTGCAGGTCCATGTGAAGGAGAAGGGGAAGGGATGCAAAGGGAGCCAGATGTGTATGTGACCATCCGTATAATGCTAGTGAGGCAGACTGAGTATGATGCATTCTATACATTGGGCCTGATTCAGCAGCGTACACAATTGCGATTAATTACATATGCAGATCGAGCGGTTGTTAACCACTGCATGTGTGCTGCAATTGCACTGTGATTACAGACGCCCTAAGGAATCCATCACAGAGTGAGTGACAGGCTGTGAGCGTTTGGGGGTGGTGACTGGGGATCAGGCTTGCCGACATTTAGCTCCCTCCTTCCGGGAGGGAGCTGTCGGGCTTACACTGCTGGGGGTGTGATGCTGTGAAAGGGGGCGGGGCGGGGCCCGGCCGGTGACGCGTCATTGGGGAGGAGCATGGGGGCATGACAGCGTGATTGCATCATCGTGGCTCTGCCCCCTCTTCACAATGCCGTGATTAATGGCATTGTGCAGCTGGGGCGGAGCCACGTTGACGCGATTCAGTGCGAACCGCGTCACCGCCCCCCCGCTGCCGTGGATTATACTTTCAACCAAGGGGGGTGCGGACACATCGCTGGTGGCCGGGAGGCTTGCCTGCCTTTCCGGGGGGCCAGGAGCAGCACCCAATTTTTGGGAGGCTCCCGGCCAAATCGGGAGGGTAGGCAAGTATGCTGGGGAGTAGTTGTAGAAACGCAGATGTGTTTGTCCATTTGGACAGCGTTTCCTGGGCATGCATAAATTAGCCGCTGTGATTGCATACACAGCTTGAGTACTGACTGCGTGCGACGAGACTTGCAGTTTCTGTCAGACCTGGTGTAAGTGTTGCATGACGGGCCGATGTGCGTTGATGGTACTGATGTATACACAGGTGTGCGAGGTATTATGGATGTGAGAAAGCAGCAGTAGGCATCTCTATGCCGGCTGAGCTGTGGCAGGCATTAGCATACATTCACCGCTGCGTTCCATGCGATTTTGCAGCTGCGTACGCAATAGCGATCCTTACTGAATCAGGCACATTGACCGTAGAGAGGAAGAGTGTAGTAGCACACAAGGGAGGAATAATTAAAGCTGCAGAGATGAGCGAAGTGAAAAATGTGATGGAGAACTACAAGAACTGTTGCTGCATATGTCTATATGTGTGATTGTTATAAAGCCTGCATGAGCAGGGACTCCCTTCTCTGGTATTACCTATACCCAGGACAGCTAGCCTGGGGCAATGCGAGTTTTATTACTTCAAATGCACCTTGCTTCACACTGCACAGTGAAGGGGGTTACAGATATCTAATAGTGTTTAGCAGCCATTCAGTAATATTTACCTCCTGATAAGCAGCCCCTCTGCGATCCCAGCAAGCAGCGCTGAGACTGAAATATCATGGCTCTGGTAAATCTTTTGCAGACTGCGCATGAATCGGCAGTGCCTTGCACGCCAGCATCTGCCTATGTCACAGGGCTGACACTGGACTCAAGGGCGGAGTGACGGAGAAGGAGCAGGAGCAGGAGCAAGAAGTGCACTTCACTGTCTGGAGGTACCGTAAATGCAGCATATAGTTGCACTTACTCGCGAGGAAACATGCGGCTAATAGCACTAACTCCTGAGTATTAATACATTTTTATTTTTGATTCAACATATTTTGGCTGCATTTTTCTTGAGTGCTGAATCTTTATTTTCTTACTTCTGAGATGACTTTGAAGATTTAAAACATTTTTTTTATATCTCAACACTAAATAATAAAATTAAGTTTAGAACAATAATTTTGTTTTGGGGAGGTGGGCTAAAAGACAACAACTGGTGGTATTTTGGTGTATGGCCATTGATATTATCATGAAAAGAATACAAATGAGACCACAAGCTTAAGGCCCCCATACATGGTGCAATACAAAGTTGGTAAGATGTGTTGTACAATTGCCCTTGAAATTCTTCATAAGATGTGGTCAAATGGTGTACGATTGATCGCTACGATCATAGGATAAGATGCATAGAAGTGTATCACATTGTACTCAAAAGATCGTAGATCTCTCTGCAATACCATCTGATCTGCGATCCAACTAGAGGATGGCAGGGACGTGCATCGGGGTCGCAGAACACACAAAAAACACCTATTTTCATATGCAGGTCTGTACAACCCGTTGAAACTGTCCATATCGGGTAAAAAATCGTACTGTGTATGGGCACCTAAAGTTATGTGTGAGACAATCAGAGGTCATCCTCAGTGGTTGGCTGAGACAGAGGCAGGATACACAGCTGTCTACATACTGTACTGTTAAGCATGAGTGCTATAAACTACATATAAAACAAATGAAAATAAAACCTTTACATTAGAGATAAAAACAAAATAAACATTCTGCTTTAGTCAATCCATGGGCATGTTAAATTCCTGAAAAGAAGATGATTGCCATATTTGTTGGCTTCACGGACCACCAAAGGGTAAATCACTTTATTCCTTGTCAGTTCACATTGCTGCTTGGTCAGTTTATTAGACACCACAGAGTCCCCCCGAATTAGATGCAACAGACCTTAAACCATTTAGGACCTGACAGGGGCTTAATAACACCTGAGGGGGTCCATGTGCAGTGGTGCCCCTCCGCTGAGCAGTAGGTTCCCCAGCCCCGCATCTTACCTTGCTCCAGCAAATGAAGCGGGTCCATCCTCCTCTGCGGCGCCATCTTTACAGTAATATTCAGGAAGATGGCACATGCGCACAAGAGGGCACAGGCTCTGCACCCATCATAAATAAATACACCTATGTGATCTGATTTAGGGGTGGACACTAATGCAGCTGTGACTGCATCTTTTTCCGCAGAGCGGCCGCTTCTTTATGCTAATGCCGCACCCGATGTGATTCGTAAAGAGACGCCCACTGGCTTCGGTGCTAATCCACAGCTTTGCATATTAAGACACACCATCAGCCACACATTGGTGGTATCATTGAACATTGCAGCAGCTCTACAGGGGCTCAGAATGTTCATCTGGACATGGCCACAGAAATAAATGCAATGCTGCAAAAGCCGCAGTAGCTGACCACGACACTCCCACGTCTGGCTAGCCACCCCCTTGTTATCACCCAGGAACTACCACTGAAATTGTCTCTCTCTGCATCCAAATTCATTCTGCGGCTTTCGGCGGTAACCATAGGGACGCATGCACAGTGTGGCTCGGACACAAACGGAGACTGAAAACATTGCCTGCTTGCATCTGACATCAACACTCCATCCACCTCTGCATCAGGCCCATAGTATTTATGTAGCAATTACTGAGTATATTATACTGTATATTACTGAGTCATACTCAATATAGCATAGAAGGGAAGGGGTTAAATAGTTTCCATAAGAGCCACTGTAAGAGCTTTATAAATGTCTGCTGAAATAGAGGATGAAAGGATAAGGTAGGAATCAGATGTGATTTGTTTCAAGAGGACACCTAATAACTAATACATCAGTTCTATCTGCTGTGTTACAGATTCCACAGGGAGGATAATACGGCAGAATTAGTTCAAATAAGTAGTGTACTATATGCACAACTGCAGCTGTTTCCACTGACAATTATAATAATTCCGGATTTCAAACATGTTTCTAGGTTGTTTAACCACATCCAGTAATTTTGTTTTAGCTCTTCAAACAGGCTGTCTCTTTCATTATTTCCACTTTTCTCTGTTAGTTCTCGGTTCTCTTTCTTCTGTTTTGTTATCAGCAGATAAAGTACATTTTGTTATATTAGTCATCTTTGCTTGCTAAGCCCATAGAATATAACTCACATATTACCTATAGTAAGAATTGCTGAGCTTATAATTACACATATTCAGTACTGTACACAAGGATGACAAACTGGTCCACCGTACAAGGCAACAGGTTAGAGGGGTATGTAGTTATAAGACCGGCAGACGCATGGCAGTGTAATCCCGGCAAGGGATCTAACATAGGTATCGAAATACTATATATACTTGATCTCGACGCCGGAACTGCGACAGGACACTGGACCGATCCTCCAACGCCGTAGGTAAGTATCCACGTAACAGGGGATAGGTGGGGTTAGGTTTAGGGAGCCCCCGTGGGGGACAGGGTTAGGCACCCCCAGGAGAGGATTAGGGTTAGGCTAGAGGAAAGGGGGAGTTAGGTTTAGGCACTAAGGGTGGAGGTTAGGGTTAGGCACCCCCCCCCCGGGAGGGTTAGGTTTAGAGTGTGGGAGGGGGGGTTAGCTTAGGCACTAACGGGGGAAGATTAGGGTTAGGCACTAGGGGGGAGGTTAGGGATAGGCACATCTAAAGGTGTGTTAGGGGGGGGGAAAGGTTAGGAATAGTCAACTTACCTCCGCTGTAGGGATCTCCTCCATCGGGCTGCCGTCGTCGGGATTTGAACCGCCGGGCTCACGTCCGGCGGTCAAATATACTGATTCCGTTAGAGGTGGCATTTGGTAAACTGATTCTGGAGTCAGTATTTATATAGAGATTTTATATGATTCAACAAAATATATAGATCTTGTGACTGGTTTTGCACAGTGGTGTAATTATTATTACTGAGCTTAAATAGCATATTTGTTGCATTTACAGAAATAAAAATTACAATTAAACACAATGCATAGTATTAAATGAATTGTAGGGCAATTCAAAGTTAAATGTAATTTATGTATAAAAGGATAAAATGCTGTCAATCAGCTTTAACCCTTTGCAATAGTACATCATATCTCCCAACCATCCTGAATTTGGCGTAACAGTCTCAATTTGAGGACTGTGGACCTCATTCAGAGGCGGTTGGAGGATGCAAGCGGTCGCTAAGAAACTGGGCGGCCGCTTGCATCCTGACCGCCCGCCTCTGTTTCGGTCGTTAGGCTGTGGGTATACACCCACAGCTCTAACGACTGCTCGGGTGATGGTCGCGATGGTCAGAGACCATCGCGACCATCGGGGCTTACGACGTAAGCCCCATCGGGGCTTTGTCGTAAGCCCCGGAGAGCTTCTGGCTCTGTCAGAGCCGGAAGCTCTCCACTGACATCACTTGTGATGTCAATGGGGCCTCCCCCAAACGGTAGGCATTCCCATGGGAACGCCTCCATTTGGGCTGCCACCCCCCCCGGCCCGCCTTCCAAACGGGGCGAGCTGTCAATCAACATCGATGTTTAAAGGTGTAATAAGTAGGGGTAAGGACGTTAGCCACCTAGGAACATCCTCCCTTTTATGCCACCTGCAGCACTTTCATAAAAAGTCACTGTCAAGTACAGAAACTGTGGCTAAGACCGTAAGCAGTCCAGGGACACCTAAATCCATTTGTTCTGTTGCATCCAAGCACCTGCAAACCACACAAGCAACTCCCTCCTCATCAATTTCCTCCTCAATCAGGATCAGAAGTAGTCCTGCAGGCCATGTCACTGGCATGACTGACTCCTCTCCTATCCGGGATTCCTCTGGAGGATCCTGCATTGCTATGCCTACTGCTGCCACTGCTGCTGTTGCTGCTGGGAGTCGTTCATCATCCCAGTGAGGAAGTTGGAACACCACTACTTCTTTTACTAAGCAATTGACCATCCAACAGTCCTTTGCGAGGAGGATGAAGTACGACAGCAGTCATCCTGTTGTAAAGCAGATAACTGAGGCCTTGACAGCTATGTTGGTGTTAGAATATAGCTATTAGTGCAGTGGGATTTAGACAATTGATGGAGTGTGTCCCCGGTACCAAATCCTGTCTAGATTCCACTTCACTAGGCAGGTGATACCGAGAATGTACAAAGACGTCAGAAAAAGTGTCCTTAATGTCCTAAAAAATGCAGTTGTACCCAATGACCACTTAAACACGTACATGTGGACAAGTGGAACAGGGCAGACTAAGGACTATATGACTGTGACAGCACACTGGGTAGATGTATTGCCTTACGCAGCAACAACAGCAGCGTCACCAGTAGCAGTATCTCAGAAATGCCAGCTCATTCCAAGGCAGGCTACGCTATGTATCACCAGTTTCAGTAAGAGGCACACCGCTGACAACCCCTTTGAGAAACTGAGGGAATCATCGCCCAATGGCTTACCCCACTTAGACTCTCCTGGGGATTTGTGATATCTGACAATGCCACCAATATTGTGGGGGTATTACGCCTGGAGGTGTAACACGGTGGAACTCAACCCTCTATGTGCTTCAGAGGATGAAGGAGCAGCAAAAGGCCATTCAAGCATATACATCCACCTATGACATAGGCAAAGGAGGTTGTATGCACCTGACTCAAGTGCAGTGGAGAATGATTTCCGCATTGTACAAGGTTCTCCAGCCCTTCAAACTTGCCACACGGGAAGTCAGTTCAGACACTACCATCTTGAGTCAGGTCGTTCCCTTTATCAGGCTTTTGCAGAAGCAGCTAGAGAAAGTGAAGGAGCTAAGATGGAGCGATTCCACTCAGCATGTGGGACTTGTGGATGAAGCCCTTCATTCGCTTTGCCAGGATTCGAGGGTGGTCAATTGTTGAAATCAGACCACTACATTTTGGCCACCGTGCTCAATCCTAGGTTTAAAGCCTACGTGGTGTCTCTCTTTCTGGTGTACACAAGCCTGCAGAAGTGCAAACACCTGTTGGTGAAAACACTGTCAGCTGAAGTGGAACGTGACACAACAACAGCTCCTTTTTCATTTTCTCCTGCAACTGGGGCTGCCAGGAAACAACTTAGATATCCTAACCAACCCACTGGTGATGATGCAGGGCAGGCAGGACCAAGCTTGGACATCTGGTCCAGATTGAAAGACCTGCCAACAATTTCTGACATGTCTACTGTCACTGCATATGATGTTGTCACCATTGAAAGAATGGTGGAGGATTACATCGGTGACAGCATCCAAGTAGGCATGTCAGACTGTCCGTACCTGTACTGGCAGGAAAAAGAGGAAATTTGGAGGCCCCTGTACAGATTAGCTCTATTTTACCTAAGGGCTCCAATGTGAACTCCGAAAGAGTTTTTTGTGCAGCCGGGAACCTTGTCAGCGAAAGGCGTAGGGGGTTGCTTCCACAAAATGTGGAGAAGATGATGTTCATCAAAATGAATTATCAATTCTTCCGGGAAGACCAGCCTCCAGAAAGTACAGAGGGACCTGTGGTGGTGGATTCCAGTGGGGACAAATTAATACTCTGTGAGGATGAGGATGTACACAACACTGAAGAGGGTGAGGAATCGGTGGATGAGTATGAGGACGACATCTTGCCTCTGTAGAGCCAGTTTGTGCAGGGATAGATTAATTTCCAGCTTCTTTTGTGGGGGCCCAAACAAACCAATAATTTCAGCCACAGTCATGTGGCAGACCCTGGTGCTGAAATGATTGGTTTGTTAAAGTGTGCATGTCCTGTTTATACAACATAAGGGTGGGTGGGAAGGCCCAAGGCAATTCCATCTTGCACCTCTTTTTTTTCTTTGCATTATGTACTCTTTGGGGCCTAGTTTTTCAAACTGCCATCCTGTCTGCCATTGCAGTGCCACTCCTAGATGGGCCACGTGTTTGTGCCGCTCACTTGTGTCGCTTAGCATGGTCATCCAGCTACCTCGGTGCAACCTTTTGGCCTAAAAACAATATTGTGAGGTGGTCAGAATAGACTGGAAATGAGTGGAAATGTAAGTTATTGAGGTTAATAATAGTGTAGGAACAAAAAAAAAGCAAAAATTCTGTGATTTTAGCTGTTTTTATGTTTTTTTTCCAAAAAAATACAGATCCAAAACCAAAACCCAGAAGGGTGGTTTTGGCAAAACCAATCCAGATCCAAAACACGAAGAAAAATCCAGATCCAAAACCAAAACACAAAACATGAAAAGTGGCTGGTGCACACCCCTGGTTTTCATCATTCAATCCAGAACAAAAACACTTTAGGGTGGTTTTGCCAAAACCAAAACCACGACGAAGATGATCTGGGGCTCTATTTACTACAATCCACATATTGAATGCGGATTGTAGTGTGATATTACCGAGTAAATTCGCATTGCGAATTAAGGCAATATCACAGGGATTTACTATAAATCCCTTGCAGGGACAGAGCTTGCGATAAAGCTCTGTCCCTGCGGATCCCATCCGCGCTCGTCGCGGTATTTTCGGAAAAAATACCGCGACTAAGAGCCCGCGCATGTGCCGACCCACCATCGCTGCTACCCCCCACCGACGCTAAGCCCCGCCCCCGCGATTGCGGACCCCCGCAACCCCCCCTCCCCCCCGACGACCCCCACCCTCCCTTCATTACACCCCTCCCCCCACCCTCCCTGCATCCTCCTGGCCTCCGGTGATCTTCTCCGGGCTTCCGGATCAGGTGATCTCCCATACTGCACTGGGACCCGATTACCTGATGACCGGGTCGCAGTGCACTATGGGAGACCAACTGACCGGAGAGGAGCCATCACCGGAGGCCCGATCACCGGTCCCTGGATTCAGGTAAGTAAAAAAAAAATGTTTCAATTTTTTTTTTCTTTTTTTTTACAGCAATCAGCTTGCGGTCTGTATAGACCACATAGCTGATTACTGGTACCGGCTCCCGCCTCTGCTCTCCCCGTTAGAGCAGAGTGGGAGCCCGGTAACCGGGGGAGACCCTGGATAACGCTACCTCCAGGTGGCGTTATTATCACAGGGCTTCCCCCGGTATTTTTTTACAATTTATTTTTAGTAACTCTGGTCGGATCACATTTCCCATTACAATTATGCTAAATGCGATCTGCTTTACTAAAAATAAGTGATACTTAGGGGTTGGAGTAGAATTTTACTAATTCTACTCCAATTGCCCTGTAATAACTACAGGTGAAACTAAAATAATGTGAAAAGGGTGTGAAAACACCCTTTTTCACTTTATTTTAGTAAAAATAATGTTAATAAATAGAGCCCTTAGAAACAAAACCAAAAAACAGAGGTTTGCGCACACTGCTACCAAGAACTAAATATGTTGGCACTTGTGGTTCCTCAATTGTCAACATTTCCTAGGCAGCTAAGTCTGAGCCTACACCACTGCAATCATCAGCATTCCCAACCACTTAAAGGTATGTTGAGCATCCTGGGACCTGTAGTTCACCACAGAAAAATTATGATTCAACCATTTAGTTTTTATTAAACCATACCCACTGCCCAGGAGCTTGTATGTCCTGTAATATGATATCATGGTACAGTATATAACCCCCTCCCCTAGGGAGCAGTATGCACTGTAATATGAGATAATGGTATATATATCCTTCCCTAAGAAGTAGTATGCACTGTAGTATGATATCATAGTATATATATCATACTACAGTGTAGTAGTATGCACTGTAGTGTGATCTAAAGATATATACAGTATCCCTTCCCTGGGGAATAGTATGCACTGTAGTATGATATCATGGTGTGTATATATATACATATATATATATATATATATATATATATATATTATATATATATATCCTCCCATGGGAGTAGTATGCACTATGGTATAATAGCATGCTAACAGGTTAAATTACATCATTTTAGCTGGGGGGGGTTTTGTATAAACATACAGATTAAATACCAAAATCCAAAACACGAACATGAATGAAAAGCAAAGCCAAAACACTGAGTTCAGTGCACAACTCTAATATCATTGTACATATTACTCCCCTCGGGAGTAATATCCACTGTATTATGATATCATGGTGTATATATAGCCTTCCATGGGGATTGGTATGCACTGTAGGAAGATATCATGGTATATATCACTCCCCTGGGGAGTAGTATGCACTGTAGTATGATATCATGGTATAGATCCATCCCCTGAGGAGTAGTATGTACTGTAGTATAATATCATGGTATATATTCCTCCCCAGAGGAGTAGTATACACTGCAGTATGATATCATGGTAAATATCACTCCCTTGGGGAGTAGTATACACTGTAGTATGATATAATGGTATACATCTCTCCCCTGAGGAGTAGTTACATGTAGATAGATATCATGGTATCCTCCCCTGGAGATTGGTATGCACCATAGTATGATATCACTGTATAGATTTGTCACTTAGGGAACAAAGCTTCATGCTCTTCAGAACTTTGTTTGACAAATATGCTGCTAACTGTTTAAGACCTATAGTTGTACTGTGCTACAGTATCAATGCATTAAGAAACGAAAAATATGTACAAGGGCCCTTGTTAATTTTATATATGTTTTGATATGTACAATTAGAAGATACATTTAAAAAATATACATTGCTGTATTACTGCATTATTGCTGAGGATATCGGACCATGCACAATTAAGTTGTATGCTATTCAGTTTTATGACTATATTAGCCTTGGTGTGAGTATGTTTGTGCGCCTATGATGGGTAATCTGAATTGTAAGTTTTTTTGGTGCAGAGACTGACGTGCCTGAAAAATGTTCTATGTATAGCCCTGCATAGTATGTTGGTGCTATATAACTAAAGGATAATAGTACTTGGAGGGTAATCTTCTTGGTCATAGGAATCAGTTAATTCATAGGATAATAACTGTCTGGTCTTTGGGTGGTAATGATTCCAACACACAAGGTCATCTTTTATCTCTTCTATTTAGCCACAAAGGTGGAAAGCACTTAGGAGATTGGAGAAGCATCTCTCCATGTGCTAGGTGAAAAGCACTCAGGAGATTGGACAGTTGGTTCCCCATGTGCATGGTGGATGCATGTAAGAGGTAGAACAGCCAGGTCCCCATGAGTGTGGTGGAAAGCACTGAGGAGATAGGACAGCTAGGTCTCCATGTGCATGGAGGTCTCCATGTGCATGGCCGAAGCACTCATGATATTTGATAGCTGTTTTCCCATGTGTGTGATAGTGGAAAGCACTTAGGAGATTAGACAGCCAGGTCTTCACGTGCGTGGTGGAAGTACACAGGAGATAGGACAGCCAGGTCTCCATCTGAATGGTGGAAGCATTTAGAAGATAGGATAGCCAGGTCTCCATGTGCATGGTGGAAGCACTCAGGATATAGGACAGTTAGGTCCTCATGTGATGGTGGAAGCATTTAGGAGATAGGACAAACACTTCTCCATATGCATTGTGGAAGCACTTAGGAGATATATCAGCCAGGTCTCCATGTGCATGGTAGAAGTACTCAGGATAAAGGACAGTCAGGTCTCCATGAGTACGGTGGAAAGCAAGGAGCATGGCATAGAGGACAATTGGGGGTTCTCTCTATTCCCAGTACTATGCATGATTGATGGAATACGTGCATGCAGGGCAGCTTACAGACTTGGTCCCCAATTTCATATTCTGTTTAACATATGTCTGGGGTTTCACATTCTGCATATTGTGGACTTGGCAGTTGGTCTATTTGTCTATTTGTACAGGAAATACGGTTGCTAAAGGAGAGATGGATTTGTAGCTGGGAGGGTAGTTGGTCTTTTTATAACTCTAATTCTAGATCTCTCAGCTCATATTGGACTCCTAGGGGTAAATTTACAAAAGTGAGAGTTTTTAGAAGTGAGTTTTAGAAGAGATATTTACCATAGCAACCAATCAGATTCTAGCTATTATCTTCTAGGAGGTGCTAGTTAAATGTTAAGTGGAATCTGATTGGTTGCTATGGGCAACATCTCTTCTAAAACTCACTTCTAAAAACTCTCACTTTAGTAAATTTACCCCCTAAAGTCATTTCTTACCTCCATTACCCTCCTCTGAGAGTCTCTGTTCCTATTCCTTCTCACAATGGATGGTTTTGCTTTGGGGTTGTTGTTGTATACCTTCTACTGCATCAGGATCTCAGTCTCTCATTGACTATCGCTTGGTAAATTTAATCTAAAAAAGATATGTTATATAGTAGCTATAATAATTACCCATAGGTAATTAGTAAATAGCAATTATTGCTCATTAACAGCAATACTATATTGCTTTATAATTTATTTGTTATTAGTGTTAAAGGGTAGTTTAAGTCAGTGTAATGTGCCGCCACTATGTCTGGCTGCACACATTACCGTCTATTATGGTAGCCAAATTTTGCTAATTTTCTTGCACACCCCTATAACTACCACCCATGTGTCACACAGAATAACATGCCTTAGATTGGTTTTACTGCCCCAAACATTTCTCTTACCATAATCCCCATACCCACTCTACCTTCTCTGGTCCTGCAGAAGATGCCTTAACTCTCTCCTACTCATATTCATTCGTCAAAAATATAAAATTAAAGACCACGAAGGCCAAACTTCAGCAACAAGGTCAGTAACTAAAAAATGCAACTGTTAGTGCAGTGCTCTGGTGTTTTATACCTGCCCATATGTCATAGTGATTACCCGCTCCTGACATAACAACCAGCAATATTTCCTGCTAGCAGAGAGAAAACCAGTAAACTGGTGTACACAATATTTCTACAAACTTTCCAACAAAGCCCCACCCACCACGCCATAAGCACCGTGATGTCCGTGAATCGGGACTGTCCCGGTGCAATAGTGACAGTTGGGATGCATGTCACATGGTAAATCCTCATCTCTGTCCCATTGCTAATGTCACAGCTTCTCCTGAAATCTGCTTAATCACAAAATTATACTTAACTGTCTGCAACATACTAATTTATATGCTCCAAAGAATAATACACATCATATGCTAACAGCATATAATTTCAATTTATTACATTGGGGCTTCACCGTGAGCTGACCACCACAGATTGTGGTAAAACACAATTGTATAAACAGAAGTGAGAATCTGATTATTTCACATTTGCGTTAGGGCTCCATAAGGAACAACTCATTGGTCAATGAGTGACAGTGCCTGATTTTCCATTAGGCTGATTAGGCTGTTTACCAGGTTGGTTGCTCCTTATGCTGTTGTCTTTGTCCAGAGGAAGGCCAGGATATGGCCAAAACGTTGACTGCACTATGATGTTATACCATTTTTGAAGAATAAAGTCTGTTTATAAAAGTCCCTGGTGAGTACACTCTATCACTTTCTTTTGTATTATAATCGTGGAACCCAAAGTGGTGACATTAGATTTGCATCCCAGGCATTGAGACTGTTGTTGTTGTGTGTATGCCAACCTACTGTGGGTAATACTGTATCTATATACTAAATAGAAATACACCTTACTTAGATGATGGTCTCTCTGCAACTGGGAACTTCTGAAGAATTTAATCCTCCCTGGGCAGATAGTGTCTTCAGTTGCTACTCATTATTCATGTAGATTACATGGTCCAGAAGAAGCCTGTTTGATGATGCACCCAATGTCATCATCATACAACAGACATCCAACCTGAATTGTGTCCCCTGTGACACCTCCTGCCCGTGTCCCCTCAAGCCTCCTGCCCCTTGTCTCTCTCCAGTCTCGAGCCCCTGTCACTCCAGTCTCCTGCCACTTCAGCCTCCTGTCCTCTAGCTTCCTGTCTTTCCAGAGAGGTTCATCCAGACTCGTACCCCCTGTGTCACCTCCTGCCCCTTGTGTTTCTCCAGTCTCATTTCCCCTGTGTCTCTCCAGTCTCAATCTCCCTGTCTCTCCAGCCCCCTGCCCCCTGTGTCTCTCTATCCTCCTGCCCAATCTCTCTTCAGCTCATTTTTCCAGGCTCCTGCCATCACTCCAGCATCTTGCCCTCTGTCACTTCAGTTTCCTGCCCCATCACTTCAGCCTCCTTCCCCATCACTAACCTCCTATCTTTCTGGCCTCCTCCCATCTGTCACTCCATCCTCCTGTTCACTGTCACTCCTGCCTCCTGCCCTGTCACTGCAGCCTCCTGCCTCCTTTCACTCCAGCCTCCTGCCCTGTCACTACAGCCTCTTGCCCCTCCAGCCTCCTGCGCCATCACTCCAGCCTCCTGCTCCCTGTCACTCCAGCCTCCTGTCCCATTACTGCAGCCTCCTGCCCCCTGTCACTCCATTGTCCTATCCCAAAACTCCAGCCTCCTCTCCAGCATACTGCCCCCATCACTAAAATCCACTCCCTGGGCCCATTCAAGTTACCTTCTTCTTGGACAGCCTCAACACTCCTCTCCCTCAGCGGTGCAGTGTGGAGGAAAGATGTGACACTGAGCAGCGAGCAGCGCATATGCAGAGAGGCGCATGTCAGAGGATGCACCTCTGTGGAGAGCCGCTGAGTCCTAGTGCCCAGAGGCTGGGGCAGCCCACCAGTATTAGTCTAAAAGCCAGCAGCAGCACTGGTGGGGTGATGGTGGCACCAGCGCTGGCATGGCAGCTGTGCCCAGAGGCCACAGCTCCCCAGGTACTAGCCAGCCCACCCCTTGAGCCACCCCTGATTGGAGGGGCTCAGATTTGGTTTGCATTCCCCCATAACAATTTTCACCTGTCAGAGGCAGCATCCTCTCTCCACAGCCTAGCACACGCTTCTGTGTGCTGAGCTTGGAAGGGTCCAGGAAGGCTGCTTCCAGTGAGCAGCAGCAGGCTCTCTCTGCCAGCATGTGCAGGGAAGCAAGATCGCACGGATCTCCCCCCCCCCACACCACTGATCTGCCCTATGTGTAGCTAGCGAGTCGCATCTTTTTTTGAATTAAAAAAAATTGGGGGCGTGACTACACCACCACTGTGTCCACGCCCCCTCCAGTGCCCAGGCCCGTCTCCACTCTCTACGACCCCACCTGCGTGTGGTGGAGGTGGTGTGTGTGGACGGGTGTTGGTGGGACAATGGGGTGAGAGCTTAATATTGCAAAAAAGAAAATCTAAACATGAACACAGAGGGCAGAAGACAGGCCCCTAGGCAAGTGCATGTTTTGCTTTGTGGATAATCTGGCTCTGTGTATGACCCACAAAAGGCCTGCAGGATGTCCTCAGTTATTACAAGTAAAAATTTGCCATGTGTACAGAAGCCTCATCCTAGGTCCCAGAGTCACTTCTAAAACTGTTTTACAGTCTTTTTCATTGTTCAGTGTTGTAGACTTGTAGAGTAAATTGCTCTCAAACAATGTATTTATAAGGAAGACTAAAGTTCTCATTGGAAACATTGATTAGCATCATGCTATCCAACTTTTGCCAAGACGTGAGGATGGAAAAAAAAATTGGGCTGTTATCCAATACAATGTTTGGCTTTTGCAAAATGTCCATGTAAGCTCATCATAATAGCATCTACCTACTACTGACCAGAGAAAAGTAGTTTTAACCTTCCAAGTGGGATAATGGCCAGCACTGCACACTTAGGTAATAGTGTGATCTGCCAGCATACCTTGTATTGCTAATTAGATTTGGAAACGCATCAAGGCCAACACTACAGTCTCATAAATAAGAAAAGGAAAGAACAGCTGGCAACATCCAAATGGGATTGAGTGTTTATAATTGGAAGTTAGAAAGCAGTTTTGGGACAAGACAACCGTAAGCATTTCTGCTTCTGCTGAAAATACACTTCTCATCATCTTCAGCCACAACTCACTGTATGAGTGATCCTTTCCCTAAGACCGAGAGGCAAGACCAATTTGGCATAGAAGTATGTGACACAATAATTAGGTAAATATTCTCATAGCCATAATATGTATTCTCTTGGAATGAGTAGCATAAGCTTTAAGCTTTACGTCTGTATAAAGTCAAAAACATCTTGCACTTTATATTTGCACTGATTTTTTTACTCCATTTTCAAAGTTTGAATCGGAACTTGAAATAATACAGGTATAAATAAAACTGGAAAGGTAAGAACAGTGCTTAAAGTGGTCCTGAAGAGGTGGTGGAACTCCTTTCCCTATCACCTACCCCCTACCCCCCATTAGGCAGAGCTAGGGCTGATGCTAGGGTGCTCAGCATCACCCTGCAAACTATACATTTGTGTCCTACCTCTCATACTCTCTAAAGGAATAGTGTGCGCTGAAAAAAGGGGTGTGTTTTCATAATAAGGGGTGTGGCCACACAATAGTGTACACTTTATACACATAATGCCCACCACAGTTGTGCCGCATATACAGATAATGCCCACCACAGTAGTGCAGCTCATACACATAATGCCCACCATAGTAGTGCAATAGATCTGGCAGGCCCCAGGACTGGTGCATGCGGATTACACTGGCTTCTGGGGGCTGCATTGATTGCAGCCCTGAGAAGCCATGTAGGGCTGCCTGAAAGGCAAAGCAGCGGCTTCCACTGGAAGCCGCTCTCTGCTAATTGCAGCCCGGACTGGCAGTCCCAAGGGGAGGAGACACCTCCCCCTGGGCTGCCTGTCCTGTGCATGACTGGCAGGTGGTGGTTCCAATGAAAAGCCACCTCCAGTCACAGTGAAGCCAGTGCAGTCACTAGGGGTCCCGGCGCCAAGTGCAGGCCATGCCCCCAAGTGATGTCATATGGAGGGCGGGAGTCACAATTGCCTGAGATTACAACAATGCCTGGAGCATCCTCTGGAGGCTGTAAGGCACCCTGCAAGCCAGATGCAGGGGCTGTGGGTAAGCTCTGCACTCTGTGTACAGTGGTACCGTACGCACACCCCTAGTTACGGCCCTGTGACTGCATCACATTTTTCAAGCTAATTAGAATGCCACAAAATTCGAAAAAGAAAATTTTTACCAGTGCTTGGTCTCACCTGTGTAAATCAGCATAACTAGTATAGTAAAAATATCAGGAACTAATTTCACATTTTGTCAAAAACACGTAAATTCATGTCAAGGATCCTCATTTCTCATGAGTGCTGTAGTTATATTTATGCACTAAATAACACTGACATTCAATTAAAATCCTGTTCACTCATCCCGTACAAAATGTGACACTTTTCTCTTTTTTATGCACAATGATATAGAATCCTTTATAGGTTGGCTGGATAGCAGCCTGAAAATGTGAGGCAGCATTTGCCATCAAAGAGGGAAATACATGTTCCGACGTTTGGACTCACCTGTATTTTTAAAGCTGTATTACCAGCTAGTAAACATATTTTCTTATGTGGCCCCTCCCCCTAGCCAAAGCTTTGAGGGACTGTTAAGCGCAGGCATTTTTCTTTGGGTTACAGCGCTTATGTAATAAATAACAATAAATAAAGCTCACCATCTGTGAATGGCGATGGAGGCTTATTGTGTGAAAGAAGACAGTTTGCAAGCTGCATTCCCATGTATTCTGGTGATAACTGATTATGCTGGCTTACATACGTAACAAAAAAATGTGTAATGATAACTGAAGGTACCTTGGGCCTCATTCAGAGGCGGTCGGAGGATGCAAGCGGTCGCTCAGAAACTGGGCGGCCACTTGCATCCTGACCGCCCGCCTCTGTTGCGGTCGTTAAGCAGTGGGTTAACACCAACAGCTCTAACGACCGCTCGGGTGATGGTCGTGATGGTCAGAGACCATCGCGACCATCGTGGCTTACGACGAGACCCTAGGGTAGGGTCTCACTTGTCGTAAGCCCCGGAGAGCTTCTGGCTCTGCCAGAGCCGGAAGCTCTCCACTGACATCACTAGTGACGTCAGTGGGGCCTCCCCCAAACGGCAGGCGTTCCCATGGGAACGCCTCCGTTTGGGCTGCCACCCCCCGGCCCGCCTTCCAAACGGGACGAGCTGTCAATCAACATCGACAGCTCGCCCCCTTTGCAAAGAGACCCGCTACGACCACTGGCAAAACATAGAGGCGGCCATGCGGACGTAGACCGTACAGCCGCCTCTGAATAAGCTCCCTTGTCTTTTTGCTGCTGTAGTACAAATATGGTGCTTCTATGTCAGTACAGAAAACACAGTTATAGGGATCAGTGATCTATATGAAATGTGTTCTATTACAGTGGATGCCTTCTATGTCTTAGAGAGCGATGGCAGAGTGAGCACACACCGGTGTAAAGACACTCACTTTGTTTCTTAGCACACGTCATCTCCGGGAAGTGTATGATTAATCAGTAACATTGAGAGCCATCGGAGCTGCACGCAGCGCTTCAGGTAGACCCTACCCCACCGCAAGCACTGCGATTACTGCAGCCTGAAATACAACCAAGTGACGTGTAAAATGACGCCTCCATGCTAATTATGGACACCCATTAAATGCCGTTTTGACGCCCAGACACGCCTGCGTTCGCACCAGCACTCCCCAGTTCACAAGAACCTTCCCCTGTTATCACCCACAAATGGCACTATCTGTCACTAAAAGTAGCGCTCAGTCTGTGTACAATTAGCACACGATTCCCGATCGCAGTGACTGGCTTGCGCACACGTACTTTGACGCAAACGCATGCACAGATATACGACAATCGCCCATAGCAATCGATCGCAGCTTAGCGTTCGGGTCTAAATCGGCCCCTAAGTGTCAAGCATTTGTATAGTACAATTAATACTGTACATGAAGTTCAATATGTCTCATCTGCAGACATTACAGAATAAATCGGTTATAACTTGTGAACTATTAATAGAAAATACATAGTAATTATATTTCTTGTACAATTTATATATATATATATATATATATATATATATATATATATAATTTCTTTCAGGAATGCATGGGTAACATATGTACAAAATAATACATTTCAAATGGTTACAAAAAACAGTGCCTGTTATGCAATGAAGAAATAATTTCAGTAATTAATATAATAAGCCTGTTGAAATTGTCCAGGGTCTGGAAGCTACTATAATAAATATTGTATGAAGTTATAACTTTTTTCTGAGCACTGGCACTTTTTCTCATTGACATTAACAAGCACTACATAAAAATATCTCTTTTCAATCTATTAGAAGTTAGAACGCAATATGACAGATTTTTCTGGGAAGAATTAAGATATTACTTTTACTGCACAAAGATTTGAAACACATAATATAGCAACAATGTGGAGGTCATTACTACACCATATGGGTCTCAAAAGCTTGGTGGATCCAAGTTTCCTTTTATCCACTAGACCACAGGTTCTCAAACTCGATCCTCAGGACCCCAAACAGTGCATGTTTTCCATGTCTCCACACTGAATCAAGTGAAATAATTAGCTCCACCTGTGGACCTTTTAAAATGTGTCAGTGAGTAATAATTACACATGTGCACCTGCTGGGTGACCTGCAAAACGTGAACTTTGTGGGGTCCTGAAATATCATTTTAAAAATGTGTCAGCGAGTAATGAATACACCTGTTCACATGCTTCGTCACCTGGAAAACATGAACTGTGTGGGGTCCCGAGGACCAACTTTGAGAACCACTGGTCTAGAGGTACCATTAGCTGGAAGCGGTTCAACAGACCCCCTGTATAGAGCTTTCCAGTGCCCCAATTCAGCTGCAGTTATTTGGAAACAAAAACTACATTTCCCATGATGCATCAGAAAAAAATATCAGGATTGCATATGTGCAGTCCAGGAGCCCGAAAGATTAGATTTGTATTGTGGGGAATCTCAGGAGCGTTTGCATGTGTTATCCGAAGTCTGCAAGAGGAGGTACTTAGCCCACGATAAAAGTCTGCAAAAGTCCCCAAAAAAACAGGTACCTGGTGGGGGTGGACTCTCGTCAGAGGCCCGGGGGAAGGGGGTGCCCAATAATATTGTGCCTAGGTGCTGCCTAATCTTTAAATCTGCCCATGACCTTATTCTTATCAGTTAGGTGTGGATGGGAAAACATACGAGATTGGGCATGATAGAGGGGAATATAAGAATCATCAGGTAAGAGTAAGAGTGGAAACGTGATCCCAAAATGCAATTTGGGAATTAAAAAATGACCATGTATTAAGAATAGAGTGGATAATTAGAGAGTGATATCAGAAAATATTATCTTTATGGATATGATGATGAAAGGATCATATCTTGCTTTAGTATACTTTAGTGCACCCAAAAGGACTGTCTACTCTGGTTCCTGGATAGGATGAATAATCCTTGAACTGATGAACCAAAATGATTGCCTCAATGCTGTAATACGTTCATGGTTTCCTGTATTTTTTGATATGGTAAACATCTATATTATGTTCAAGGTTTCTGTAAAGCACCTGGGGTCCTATTAGAGAAAATCTAGCTATAAATAATTATTATTATTATTATTATTATTATTATTATTATTACTATTATTATTATTACTATTATTATTATTATTATTATTATTATTATTATTATTATTATTGAAAGGATTGCTTTATAGAATTTAAAAGAGTGTCATAGATGGTGGCAGTGCATTTTTGAGATGGGGATTAGCAATTGAGATTTTCAGAACCTTGTTCCCTTTAGGATGAGTAGTCTAGAAATGAAGGTGGTAACCCAATCAGAATTCATCTACCCTGTAGGGCTCTCCTGGCAATGTGTTGATCAATGTAATGCTGTCTAATGCATTTTTTTTCTGAGTTCAGCTTTTACTAACTTCCCGATCACTTGTCTCAGAGTGAAATCATAGTGTTCTGAGATAATCAATGTTCTATCTAAATGAAAAACATTGAAACTGAAAGTGGTAAAAAAATCATAAAATGAGAACTCTGTCCTGAAAGGCTTACATTCCAATCCTGCTGTTTTTAGTGCAGCTCTGCACAATAGAGTTTTCCTAAAAGTTCTACTTTTAGTAGTTATTTAGAGATCACTCAGGTTATAGGTAACAAAGAGTATTAGGTGGCATTTGTTGAAAAATTTTATTTCTATTATAATTTCTCATACAAAGAGTAAGATTGTGTATTTTTCACAATACAGAAATTAATTTTATTGTATGTACTGTTTTAAAATTTACCTTTTTTAAAGTAGTTATTTTTTTTTTAACTTGTTTTCATAACACTCATTATATTTAGTACTAAGGTAACGTTTAAGTCTGCTTGTACAGTTCTTCTCTTCTAAGCCTTTTCCAAGTCCTGTTCACCCCACTATGGGGCATATTTATCACATTCCGCATCTCAGATATAGATGAGATGTGATAAATTTATCCAAATTCACAATGCGATATTTGAATACATCGCAAGGATATATCAAATATCGCATGTAGGGACAGAACTTCTCATGGTATTTTTTAGCAAAAAATACCCTGGGAGTGTGACCATGCGTACGCCACCGGCTACCCCACCACGCTCCCTCTCTCTCCTTGTGACAGCACCACCCTCTTACCTGCACGGTGATCGCTGATCCGGTATTCTCCTACTTGACTCTGGTCAGTTGATCGTCAGGCTCCTGCTCTGTGACATGGTCTGTGAGATGCTGGTGCAGATGGTATTATATTTCAGATGTGCTTAGATATACAATTATGGCTAAAATACTATTTGCTACTGAGTAAACATACTGTATTTTGAAATACACAATGGGATCTATTATTTGGCAGGCTTGAGACCTACTATGTTGCAGGTAAAGTTTTCTTTCCTCTAAAATGTCTTGCATCATGTTTAAAATATGCTTTATAACATTTGAAAATAAGATTCGTGTGACTCCCTACCTTGATCTTTGTACCACCACTGCTCCCAGGAGACATACCTGCCAATGCCATTATTGCCAAAAGGGAGCAATGACTATTCTTATTCTCTCTCATTTTCATAAATATCTGGATAATAGGTGTACTAGAACCCATACCAGACCACATATGATGAAGAATATGATTTTTTAAAATAGTATTTATACTAAATGTCTTTTAGAATGATTGAGAAGCATGCTTCCTTTGTATTTACTATATAGAAGTTTAGTATATGTTCTGTTTATAATATAAGAATTTAAAAAACCTGATAGAGGATTGTGGGGGAGATTTCATAAAGCTTGGAGCGAGATAAAATTGTGAGAGATAAAGCACCATGCAATCAGCTCCTAACTGTCACTTTAAGGCTGTGTTTGAAAAATGACAGTTAGGAGCTGATTGGTCGGTGCCTTATCTCTTACAATTTTATCTCTCTTCAAGCTTTATTAAATCTCCCCCTGTATCCATTAAAAGCAACAGCACCAAAATTAAAGTCTGAGAAAAATCTACTTGTTTTGACTTTCTAAAGGCAAATGTTACAGCAACTAAGGCCCTATCTTTTCTCTCAGCAGACTCTATGTAATGCATTATTTTGATTGTTTTCCTTTAACAGTGGTATGTGTGCAGTTTTTGATTCTGTCCAGGTTTCACCTTCATCTATACTACAGACGCTGGTAGTCAGGGTCCATTTACTCTAATGAAAGATGGCTGTAACAAACCCGCAGGGAATTATCCATCACTCCCCTTGCATGCGGTGTGCGCATAGACTAACCGTGTCTACAGGTCATTGTGGATAGGAGACTCCCAGGCTGGCAGCACAAAAATGAGTCAATCATTCTAAAAATGAAGGCAAAAAGTTGACCCATCATTGCTTACTGCAAATCCAACCTAACAGACTTCAATCATCACTTTCCAGAGCATAGACCATGTTTTAGTGTAATGTAATATATTAATATAAAAGGTAAAATGGCTAACACTGGCATTGCTTTTTCTTTTTTAAGCAATAACAATATGAAAAGGAGAATATTGATGGCATGAAAGACAAAATGCCATATCATCATGTGCCTATTTGGTTTAATGCTAAGCTAATCTCAGGATAAACCTCTTTATCCAAATGATTTTTATTCACATTTAAATTCTTCTGACCATCCAGTCAGCTTCGAAGTACTAAACATTGAGCATTGATTACATTTCATTCATACAGCACTGGCTGGCATATAAGGTAACTAAAGCTACAGTAGGGTGAGATTTAACAGGACATCAGGAGTCTCAGAAATGGGACCATGGAGGTTTCACATGGGAAATTCAAACTGAGAATACCTTGCTTTCAAAGATATACTTGTAACACATCATAATGATACCACATCAATTGCAATGATCACAATGGGCCTGATTCAGAGATACTGTATACACAATGCCAATATTTATACAGACCAAGCAATTGTTAGCCATTGTGCATGTGAGTAAGCCGCACTGCGTACATGCAGCCATTGTTTTGCGACTGCACTTGCACAGAGGATTCAATCACAAAGTGACCGGTCGACAGTGTTTAAGGGAGGTAACTGGGGAGGGGGGGTTGCTAGGCAAGCGCAGGCATTTCTGACCGTTTAAACACTTTCTCATGGGCGTGCATAAATTAGCCACTGCAATCTCTTTCGCAGCATAAGAGCCCTCTGCGTATTAGGAGAGACGCTGTGTTTGAGACAAGTCAGACTTGCCGCATATGGCAGCCCGATCTGCGTCGATGTTACCGCTGTTAACACTGGTGCATGACATGGGACGGATATGAGAAGGCAGCAGTGGGCATCGCTATGCTCAGCTGTGCTTTGGAAGCATTTTCCACAGCTGCATTTCATGCGAAACCACAGCTGCTATTGCATTAGCGTAATCTCTGAATCAGGCCCAAGGTACATGTTGGCGTTAGCCCATAGTAGCCTATGAGCTACTATTCCATATTTGTTTTTTGGACCTTTAAATCCCAACCTGCCTGAAGGTCACATATGTGCATAAGCAGGCCCGGCGCTAGGTTTGCCCCTCCACCCCTTGCCTCCCATGCTCCCTCCCCCTGAGGTTATGTATTTATAATTTCAATGTGCGGGTGGAGGGTAGGGTTCACCTGGAGCAGGCTAGGTAGCGGTCCTGGCGCCCTTATGCGGGCGCACTGACAGATCGTGCCTGGAGCCGGCGCTGTGCATAAGGCTCTCTGGACCGTATCCAGAAACAAAGTGATAGCTTTATTTGCTGTTTCCTTTTATTAACCAGTGATTTTTTTTCTATGAAAAACGTGCCGGTACAGTGGTTTTCAGCTAAAGTTACAGGTTGATGCACAATTTATAGTAGCTTCCGTACTCTGGACAAATCTTCAGACCCATGTTATTCTATTCTGAAATTATTTAACTGATTTCTTCCTATTTACAGAACTAGTTCTAGTAACTAAAAATTATAGCGAAAAAGAAGATGGGGTTATTGCTGGGTACCACCAGCAAAAATCCTGCTTAACCCATCAATCCTATTCATCCCCCCTCCTTCACCTAATATAAACTTTGCTGTGACGGATATACTGTCCTTCTCTGTGAATAGCCGTAACCTACCATCCTTATGGACATCCCACTTAATTCTATGAACATTACTTTACAAGGCTCCTGCCTTTGGAACACTGACCCACACAACTCTACTGATTCCAAGCTCCTTTCTCTCCTCTCTGCCTTTTGTTTCACACTAATCAGGATGGCCAAACATTTTACCAAAGCTGTACTCACCTTAGCTTTGTATCTAACTTTTTGCACTGTGCTTTCCCACTATTTGATAACAATTTATTAATCCTGTCATTCTTTCCTATTCCTACAACTCCTGTACAGCAGCCTACACATGCAGGAATCTCTAAAATACTGTATATAGCACTACAACATGTCTCTGACATTGCTCAGCCTCTTCTCTTCATCTATTCCTTCACTGACCTAGATTTTTCTTCTATATACTCAGATGCAATCATCTCTACACAGGATACAGTAGCTACCATTAGCGAAGTCAGTTTATGCTTCATTAAACACCAGCAAAATGGATTGCAGTTCTGCGGGGGGCTGAAGGACATTGGGTAACAGATAATAATGAAAAGAGGATATATATTCAGTATTGGCAGACCCTATAGATGGTAAGGGTGGCATCTGGTGTGTAAGTAACCAACATGGAAGATTACTTAGCCAGGTTTTAGGTTTATTAACCAGGCAGAACTGGGAATAATGTTCCAATCTCCCCTATTATCGAAAACTGTTGCTTAGGAGTGGTTTTGGCCTACTTTAATTCACTCATTACATTCACACTCTATAACTCACTAATCGGTGTGTGTACCCAGTGATCTGACAGGCGAGCCCCCTGCCGACGGGCCAGACATATCGGGCGGCCGGTACACATTAGATGATCCAGTGCCCGACCATCTGATATGTCGGCCCCTGCCGCATCCCACTGAAAGAGGTTGTTAGCTGCTTTGTCAGGTTGCAGCTCAAGTGGGGCCACCCTGACAATGCGGCCGACGACTCCACCGGAGCGCGCACTGCCTGACATAATGGGAACACACTTATTTTGACAATTTCATTTTCCGATCTGCCTGAATCAGGCAAATCATTCAAAATATCGCTAAGTGTATACCCATCTTAAGAATTGTTTGCTGTCCACAGAAAAAAAAAATTGCCCCCAGCACACTGCAGATACATCAAAAATACTTGAATCCTACATGATAATAGAAATTCAGAGGTATTGGTTTACATACATTTGCAAATATATGAATAAGCGCTGGGCCGACGTCAAGGCTCCTCTATACCAGCGTCCCTAACATTAAGGGGTTCACGTCTGAGAAGCAAGGCACCCCAAAAAATTCCAGCCAAGGACCATCCCCAGGGCATCACACGAAAAGGGGAAAAAAGGTGATAGTGAAGTGTAAAAGGATAGATGTGTAAAGATAAATCAATAAGTGTTAATGAAATGTAAAATAATTAAAATTACATAAATAATATACATTTCATTAACACTTATTGATTGAACCCCTTAATGTTATGGACGCTGGTATAGAGGAGCTTGACGTCGGCCCAGCGCTTATTCATATATTTGCAATATTTTTATTCATATAATACCTTTCTGGTGTTTCTAATGTAACTTGCACTTGCAAATTCTATTTATTGAGAATTACTATTTTTTTCCTTTTAAAATGTTTTTTAATATATGTTTTTTACAATAAATAATCCTTGAATATGTCAACTAAGCCGTAATTAATCACACAATAACAAATACAATAGTATTTATGATATCATATGTATTATCCATTTATTCATATTGTATAGTTCATTCTCACTATTTAGTGACACTCAGCGCGGTTCATTTTTATTATTCTTTATTACTTCTGAATTTCTATTATCATGTAGGATTCAAGTATTTTTGATTTATCTGCAGTGTGCTGGGGGCAATTTTCTTTTTTCTGTGTTCAGTGTAAACCCCGCCCTTTACAAGCACCTGTAGTATATCATTAAGCTGATTGAGCAACTACCATATTTTTTGCTTGCAGTTTGGAGGCATGAAGGGAGTCAGCATTAGGAGGAGGTGCTGATCCTTATAGTGCCATGCGGAGGTTTTTTGGGGTACCTCCAAGGTAAGTTAGCTCTCAGCTCATACATGTACTGTTATCATGCAGTACATCAATTTGTAATTATATGACCCAGAGTGGGTGCTACTATTATGTAGCAATAATTATTTTGGGGTGAGCGTTTGGGAGTGTGGCCCCCGGGGTTGTTCTGGCTGGACCTTGCTCATGGCATCACCACTTAATTCACATAGAATATTTTTTCACTTCTCTATTCGTTTGTATATTATTTATGTCATTTTAGTTATTTTACATTTCATTAACACTTATTGATTTATCTTTACACATCTATCCTTTTACACTTCACTATCACCTTTTTTCCCCTTTTCGTGTGATACCCTGGGGATGGTCCTTGGCTGGAATTTTTTGGGGTGCCTTGCTTCTCAGACGTGAACCCCTTAATGTTAGGGACGCTGGTATAGAGGAGCCTTGACATCGGCCCAGCGCTTATTCATATATTTGCAAATGTATGTAAACCAATACCACTGAATTTCTATTATCATGTAGGATTCAAGTATTTTTGATTTATCTGCAGTGTGCTGGGGGGCAATTTTCTTTTTTCTGTGTTCAATGTAAACCCCGCCCTTTACAAGCACCTGTAGTATATCATTAAGCTGATTGAGCAACTACCATATTTTTTGCTTTTTTTTTTTAATTGTTTGCTGTCTTCAGATTAAAAATATTTCTTATGTCTGTCCCTTTCTTACTAATTATACAACTAAGATGACCCCATAATAATAATACACTCTGCTCACCAGATCTCTAAAAACTTCTCACACAACAATTTTGTTTTACATAACACACTCTGCCAACTTACAACTTCCTTCCCCTCCTGTTTCATTTTGTTTATAGTACCTTTAGATTGTAAGCTCTGTGACCAAAGTTTTCCTTCCAATTCTATAATTTTTATGTAAATGTTAAACTCATTTAATTGTTAGAATGTCATATATGTATTAATTATTATACAAAGCACTAGTAAAGATGTTGCTAGTGGCAGACTAAAAACAAAAATAAAGGAAAGTTGTAAATACTAGCATTTTTCTTATAGCCTGGCACAGAGATTTATGTAAAAAACAGCTTTTTTTCATGGGATTGCTGTTTTAAGTGTCATATTATAGTAATTCAATTTCATAATATACAGTTATTCCAGTCTCAAAAATAAAGTTATGTGTTACTTTGGATTAGTCCAGCTCTCTGTTAGAGAACAACTTTTCTTGAGAGTCTCGAGTGTTGTTTTGTTAAGTATCTTTCAGGCTACATAGTCAGAATTACAGAACAAAAGATTAATAAATGCTTAAGGCTGAGACTGATATTTTAGTTTTTATCTTTTGGGTAACCCTAATCTCTTGTGTCCCCTCTCTTGCAGGTTGTAATGTCACTATGAACAATGGCTCAACTGTACTACAAAAAGGTGAATTACTCACCCTACAGAGATCGGATTCCATTGCAGATTGTTCGGGCGGAGGCAGAGCTGTCACTGGAAGAAAAGGCCTACCTCATTGCAGTGGAAAAGGGAGACTACGCCAGTGTCAAACATGCCCTAGAGGAAGCAGAAATCTACTACAATATCAACATCAACTGCATGGATCCACTTGGCCGCAGTGCTCTACTCATAGCCATAGAGAACGAGAACCTAGAGATCATGGAGCTGTTGCTCAACCACAGTGTGTATGTAGGAGATGCTCTTTTGTATGCAATAAGGAAGGAAGTGGTGGGAGCTGTGGAGCTACTCCTAAGTTACAGAAGGCCAAGTGGCGAAAAACAGGTGCGTGAAAACATACTGTACCATCTAACATGAAGGTGTAAATTCTGTATTTGTTTCATGAATTTCCACTACAAGGTTTTCTCCAGCCACCCAGCATAAAGCCCAGTCATTGTATCCCCCCCACAATCAGATTACATAAATTATAAAGGAGGTAAGTTCTCTGGAGAAGGGGGTCCATGATTGGGCTGAAGTAGTAGCTGCCCGACTTGCACCACCTTCCCAATGTGATGGAATGACATCCTTTACAACAGAAGGATTTAGGTAATGTATGCCAGGAGGGTGGAGAAAGCCTTTGACATTATGGATACTGGCCCTGATTCAGCAAGGATCGCTATTCTGCTTATACGCACGCAATGCAGTTGCTAATATCAGCGGTGATATGTAACTGTTTGCATTCTCATTGCGATTGCAGCCTGACATAAGGACGCTCACTTCCCCTTACTCATATCTGTATAGTTGGGCAACATAGCAAAACAATTGGTAACATCGAGTAACATCGGACCCATACACACAGTTAAGGCAGGTCAGACCTCACTCAGGAATTGCTTACTTCTCCACACGCTATGAGAGAATTAGTATTGGTATCACAGTGACTAATTTATGCACGCCCCTGCAACGGCGTTGAAACGCACTGGCACGCCTGCGTTCACCCGACAACCCCCCGTCACCACCCACAAACGGCACTTTCTGTCAATCACTCTGCCATAGGTCTGCGTACTCTCTGCAGTCCCAATCAAAGCGTCTGGTTCGCGCATACACACTGCGATGCATACGCAGTGCGAGCTAATTAACCGATTGCATGCGTATAATCAACTGCGATCCTTCCCGAATAAGGCCCACTGTTAAGAAGTTTTAGTAAATCCAGCTAGAAGGTGCAATTTTGTATCTTGAAAAAACAAGGTGCGCTGCAGGAAGGGCTAATTTACATTGTGCCAACAGATTTATGCTGCAGGTCAGTGCTCAACTTAAAGTCACAGTGTGAAAATAAATATGCCCAGTTATCCTGTGCTGCATGTAAAACCAGGTAATATTTTACCTGCAAAAAAATTAAATTTGCACCCCTTGCATTGCAAAATGGTTTGTCAGCATGCAGGTTTGTACTAGGGGTGAGCGGGTTCGGATTTCTGAAATCCGAACCCCCCCGAGCCCCCCCGATCCGAGTCCGATCCGAGTCAGGCTCGACTTTTCCCGCCTGACTCGGATCTGAAATCGAGGCAAAACGTCATCATCCCGCCTTCCGAGTCTCGCGGGTTTTGGATCCTATATAAGGTACCCGCGTCGGCGCCATTTTCTCACTCGGCTGTGGACAGTGAAGAGGGAGGGTGGGAGTTAGGGCTGTGTAGTGTAGTGTAGTGTAGTGCTGCTGTTGTCCACTACTTCAAAGTCCATAGGGGCTGGCTGTGTTGTGCTGAGCTGCTGTTGTTAATAGGGGCTGTGTCCACTACTTCAAAGTCCATAGGGGCTGGCTGGACTGTGTTGTGCAGTCAGTTCTCCATAGGGGCTGTGTCCACTCCAAAGTCCTGTGCAGTGTCCCAGTCCTAAAGGAGTGCTGTAGTGTTGTCCAGGGGGTGCTCTGTCCATCAGGGGTGCTCCCCCCAAGTGCTAAAAAAATAATATATTTTCTGTGTTTGTGAATTGTGTGCGCAGTAGCCGCACGTGCATCAACAAAGTAGTGCCAAGCGTGCGCCTGTGTCATAAGTAAAGGGCCGGCTGGCTTGACCGTTAAAGGGTGCTGTAACCCCCGAAAGTACACTCCAGTCCAAACCAAAAAAAAATTATTTTCTGTGTTTGTGAATTGTGTGCGCAGTAGCCGCACGTGCATCAACAAAGTAGTGCCAAGCGTGCGCCTGTGTCATAAGTAAAGGGCCGGCTGGCTTGACCGTTAAGGGTGCTGTAACCCCCGAAAGTACACTCCAGTCCAAACCAAAAAAAAAATTATTTTCTGTGTTTGTGAATTGTGTGCGCAGTAGCCGCACGTGCATCAACAAAGTAGTGCCAAGCGTGCGCCTGTGTCATAAGTAAAGGGCCGGCTGGCTTGACCGTTAAAGGGTGCTGTAACCCCCGAAAGTACACTCCAGTCCAAACCAAAAAAAAATTATTTTCTGTGTTTGTGAATTGTGTGCGCAGTAGCCGCACGTGCATCAACAAAGTAGTGCCAAGAGTGCGCCTGTGTCATAAGTAAAGGGCCGGCTGGCTTGACCGTTAAAGGGTGCTGTAACCCACAAAGTACACTCCAGTCCAAACCAAAAAAAAAATTATTTTCTGTGTTTAGCCGCACGTATATATCAAATCGATATAACATAAATGGAGGACCAAACTTTCTCCGATAAAAATAAAATAGAGAAAGATCAAGAACCACTTCCTCCTAGTGCTGAAGCTGCTGCCACTAGTCATGACATAGACGATAACATGCCATCAACGTCGTCTGCCAAAGCCGATGCCCAATGTCATAGTAGAGGGCACATACAATCCCAAATGGCAAAGTTCAGGAAAATGACCTTGAAAAAGACATTTAAATCAGCTGAAGAGAAACGTAAACTTGCCAATATGCCATTTACGACACGGAGTGGCAAGGAACGGCTAAGGTCGATCCCTAGTATGTTCATGACTAGTGGTTCAGCTTCACATGACGATGGAAGCACTCCTCCCACTAAAAAAATCAAAAGAGTTAAGCTGGCAAAAGCACAGCGAAGAACTGTGCTTTCTAAGAAGATATCACAAATCCCCAAGGAGAGTCCAAGTGTGGTGGTGGTTGCGATGCCTGACCTTCCCAGCACTGGACGGGAAGAGGTGGCTCTTTCCACCATTTGCACGCCCCCTGCAAGTGCTGAAAGGAGCACCCACAGTCCACTTGCTGATATGCAAATTGAAGATGTCACTGTTGAAGTACAACAGGATGAGGATACTGGTGTAGCTGGCGCTGAGGAGGAAGTTGGCGAGGAGGATTCTGATGGTGATGTGGTTTGTTTAAATCAGGCTCCGGGGGAGACAGTTGTTGTCCGTGGGATGAAAAAGCCCATCACGGTCATGCCTGGGCAGAAGACCAAACATTCCACCTCTTTGGTCTGGCAATATTTCTATCCAAATCCGGACAACAACTGTCTTGCCATATGTACCATATGTAAAGGTGAAATAAGTAGGGGTAGGGACGTCAACCACCTAGGAACATCCTCCCTTATACGGCACCTGCAGCGCGTTCATAAAAAGTTACTGTCAAGTTCAGAAACTTTGGCTCAGACCGTAAGCAGTCCAGGGACACCTAAATCCCGTTGTCCTGTTGTATCCAAGCGCCTGCAAACCACACCGTCAACTCCCCCCTCGTCAATTTCCTCCTTAGTCAGGATCGGAAGTAGTCCTGCAGGCCATATCACTGGCATGACTGACTCTCCTATCCGGGATTCCTCCGGAGGATCCTGCATTGCTACGCCTACTGCTGCCGCTGCTGCTGTTGCTGCTGCTGGGAGTCGTTCATCATCCCAGAGAGGAAGTAGGAACACCACTACTTTTACTAAACAATTGACCCTCCAACAGTCCTTAGCGAGGAGGATGAAGTACGACAGCAGTCATCCTGAAGCAAAACGTATAACTGAGGCCTTGACTGTTATGTTGGTGTTAGACGTGCGTCCGGTATCCGCCATTAGTGCAGTGGGATTTAGACAATTGATGGAGGTAGTGTGTCCCCGGTTCCAAATCCCGTCTAGATTCCACTTCACTAGGCAGGCGATACCGAGACTGTACAGAAACGTCAGAAAAAGTGTCCTCAGTGTCCTGAAAAATGCCGTTGTACACAATGTCCACTTAACCACGGACATGTGGACAAGTGGAACAGGGCAGACTAAGGACTATATGACTGTGACAGCCCACTGGGTAGATGTATCACCTTACGCAGCAACAGCAGCAGCGTCACCAGTAGCAGCATCTCAGAAATGCCAGCTCGTTACAAGGCAGGCTACGCTGTGTATCACCGGTTTCAGTAAGAGGCACACCGCCGACAACCTCTTAGAGAAACTGAGGGAAATCATCGCCCAGTGGCTTACCCCACTTAGACTCTCCTGGGGATTTGTGATATCTGACAACGCCACCAATATTGTGCGGGCATTACATCTGGGCAAATTCCAGCACGTCCCATGTTTTGCTCACACAATAAACTTGGTGGTGCAGAATTTTCTGAAAAGCGACAGGGGCGTGCAGGAGACGCTTTGGGTGGCCCGAAAAATTTCTGGCCACTTTCGCCATTCAGCGACTGCGTGCCGAAGACTGGAGCGCCAGCAAACACTCTTGAACCTGCCCCGCCATCACCTGAAGCAAGAGGTTGTGACGCGGTGGAACTCAACCCTCTATATGCTTCAGAGGATGGAGGAGCAGCAAAAGGCCATACAAGCCTATACATCCACCTATGACATAGGCAAAGGAGGGGGTATGCACCTGACTCAAGCGCAGTGGAGAATGATTTCCGTGTTGTGCAAGGTTCTTCAGCCCTTCGAACTTGCCACACGTGAAGTCAGTTCAGACACTGCCAGCTTGAGTCAGGTCATTCCCCTCATCAGGCTTTTGCAGAAGCAGCTGGAGAAAGTGAAGGAGGAGCTAAGACGGAGCGATTCCGCTCGGCATGTGGGACTTGTGGATGAAGCCCTTCATTCGCTTTGCCAGGATTCCAGGGTGGTCAATCTGTTGAAATCAGACCACTACATTTTGGCCACCGTGCTCGATCCTAGGTTTAAAGCCTATGTGGTGTCTCTCTTTCCGACCGACACAAGCCTGCAGAGGTGCAAAGACCTGCTGGTGAACACACTGTCAGCTGAAGCGGAACGTGACACGTCAACGGCTCCTTCTTCATTTTCTCCCGCAACTGGGGCTGCCAGGAAAAAACTTAGGTATCCTAAGCAACCCGCTGGCGGTGATGCAGGGCAGGCAGGACCAAGTTTGGACATCTGGTCCGGACTGAAGGACCTGGCAACAATTTCTGACATGTCTACTGTTACTGCATATGATACTGTCACCATTGACAGAATGGTGGAGGATTACATCGGTGACAGCATCCAAGTAGGCATGTCAGACAGTCCATACCTGTACTGGCAGGAAAAAGAGGCAATTTGGAGGCCCCTGTACAAACTGGCTCTATTTTACCTGAGTTGCCCCCCCTCCAGTGTGTACTCCAAAAGAGTGTTTAGTGCAGCCGGGAACCTTGTCAGCGAAAGGCGTAGGAGGTTGCTTCCACAGAATGTGGAGAAGATGATGTTCATCAAAATGAATTATCAGCTCTTCCAGGGAGACCAGCCTCCAGAAGGTACAGAGGGACCTGTGGTGGTGGATTCAAGTGGGGACGAGTTAATACTTTGTGAGGATGAGGATGTACACACTGAAGAGGGTGAGGAATCGGTGGATGAGGAGGATGAGGATGACATCTTGCCTCCGTAGAGCCAGTTTGTGCAGGGACACATTAATTGCCAGCTTGTTTTGTGGGGGCCCAAACGAACCAATCATTTCAGCCACAGTTGTGTGGCAGACCCTGGCGCTGAAATGATTGATTTGTTAAAGTGTGCATGTCCTGTTTATACAACATAAGGGTGGGTGGGAGGGCCCAAGGACAATTCCATCTTGCACCTCTTTTTTTCTTTGCATTATGTACAGTTTGGGGCCTAGTTTTTCTAACTGCCATCCTGTCTGCCACTGCAGTGTCACTCCTAGATGGGTCACGTGTTTGTGCCGCCCACTCGTGTCGCTTAGCATAGTCATCCAGCTACCTCGGTGCAACCTTTTGGACATAAAAACACTATTGTGAGGTGTGAGGTGTTCAGAATAGACTGGAAATGAGTGGAAATTAAGGTTATTGAGGTTAATAATAGCATAGGAGCAGAAAAACCTACAAATTCTGTGATTTTAGCTGTTTTTATGCTTTTTTTCAAAAAAATACAGATCCAAAACACAAAACCCAGAACCCAAAACACGGAAGGGTGGTTTTGGCAAAACCAATCCAGATCCAAAACACGAAGAAAGATCCAGATCCAAAACCAAAACACAAAACACGAAAAGTGGCCGGTGCACACCCCTAATTTGTACCTTTCTGCTGAATTTGATCCCAATGCTAATTGAGGCTTTACAGTATGTGTACATTAGACTAGGGATGTGCGCCGACCCCCGTGTTTTGGATCTGTACCTCCTTCAAGGTTTTGGATCTGGATTTGGTTTTTAAAAAACCACCCTTGCGTGTTTTGGTTTTGGGTCTGTATTTTTTCAAAAAAATCATAAAAACAGCTGAAATGACATAATTTTGGCCTGTTTTTGTTACTACAGTATTATTAACCTCTCTAACATATATTTCCAGTCATTTCCAGACAAATTTGACCACCTCACAGCTCACAATATTGATTTCAATCAATTTAGGCCAAAAGGTTCGAGCTAGCTGGCTGAATAAGCAAAGTAACAGCAGTGGGCTGCACTAACATGTGGCAGTTTAGCTTCCAACATGGCACGGAATGGCACTGCAGGATGGCAGTTTAATAAACTAGAAAATTAAAAATGTCAGGCAGCAATGCCCCAAACAGCACATAATGCAAAGAAAAGAGGTGCAAGATGGAATTGTCCTTGTGCCCTTCCACCCATCCTTATGTTGTATATAGTAAACAGGACATGCAGTTTAACAAACCAATCACTTCAGCAACAGGGACTGCCAATTGTGGCTGAAGCGAATGGTTTGGGCCCCCACAAAACAAGCTACCAACGGGCAGCTGACAATGATCTCTCCATGCACAAACTGGCTTTACAGAGGCAAGATGTTGTCGCCATCATCCGATTCCTCATCCTCATCAGTGTGTACATCATCTTCACACAATATTAATTTGTCCCTGCTGGAATCCACCATTACAGCCTCCTCTGTAATTTTTGGATGTAATTGGTGGTAAATGTTGGTCTTCCTCGTGAAATTTGTAGTTCATTTTGATGAACATCATCTTTTCCACATTTTGAGGAAGTAACCTCCTCCACCCTTTGCACAAACTGGCTTTGCTTTACTTGAGCTGCCCACCCTCCAGTGTGTACTCAGAAAAAGTTTTCAGCACAGCCGGGAACCTTGTCGATCGCTGACAAGGTTCCTGGCTGTACTGAAAACTCTTTCTGAGTACACACTGGAGGGTGGGCAGCTCAAGTAAAGCAAAGCCAGTTTGTGCAAAGGCCTCCAAATTGCCTTTTTTTCTTGCCAGTAGTGGAATGGACTGTCTGACATGCCTATTTAGATGCTATCATTAAAATAGTTCTCAACCACTCTTTGAATGGTGACCATATCAGATGGAGTCACGGCAGAGGTCTCATTAATTGCAGGCAATTCTTTTAGACCCAACCAGATGTCAAAACTTAGTTGTGTTGACTCATCTGCATCACCAGTGGGTCTTTTTTTGGGAACGTTTAGTTTTTTCCTGGCAGCCGCACTTGCTGGGGAAACTAAAGGAGGAGCCATCGCTGCATCACGTGCCGCTTGAGCTGACAATTTGCTTACCAACAGCTCTTTGCATCTCTTCAAATCTGTGGGCCTGATTCAGCAAGGAATACACGCAAGCAGACGCATGCACTCGTCCGAGAGAATATGCTAATCAATACATATGCACGGAGACCGCAGCAAAAGATGCAGACGCTCGGGCCCATATTAAGCCGCCCAACTCCCTTTACTCACAACCTGATCAGCACGCAAGATAGCGTTAACATCGGTAACATCGAGAACCATTGGACCTATTAGCATAATAGTGGTTGACCTGCCGCAGGAATTTGGCCGCTTCTGGTGTACAGCTTACGGTATAGCTGCATATGCCGCCACACTGCCTTAATTATGCACGCCCCTATAAAGGTGTTATAATGCAGTGTTCACCTGACCACCCCTGTCAGCATCCATAAATGGCACTTCCTATCAATCATTTTTGAAAGAGTCTGTGTACACACTGGGGGTCATTCAGACCCGCTCGCGAGCGCAGGACACTCGCAAGCGGGTCGATGTTACCCCAATGCGCATGCGCACGACGGAGGGCGCTCCATCGTGCGCATGCGCGAGACCCGGACAGCGACAGCCAAGCTGTCGCTCCGGGTCTCGCTCCAAAGGGGGCGTGCTGTCAATGGTGACTGACAGCACGCCCCCTTTGGATGATGTAGACGGACTAGTATCATCATGACTGGTGGCACTGGCAGCAGCTCCAGCACTAGTATGTGGTTCCTGCTCTCCTCTCAACTGATCGTTCTCCATATATACAAACATGAATGAAGTGGGGTACAGCATGTCAATTTGTACCAATTTTAAATATTACACTGCCGTATCAATGACCTACAGTGTCACAATATGTTTATGAATTAGAAAAGAATAACACACTGCACTATCACTTACAGTTTCACAAGATTTTTTTATGAATAAGAAAAGAATAACACGCTGCGCTGCCACTTACAGTGTCACAATATTTTTATGAATAAGAATAACACACTGCTCTAAGACTTAGTGTCACAATCATGTGGTCTTATTTAAAACTGAGGTTGCATTTGAGTCTCTGAACCCCAACACCTGTGGGTGTGTCTGACCCCTCTAAGCCCCTGAGAGTGCATCTGAACACTGACACTCGAGCCCCTGCACCCTATAACTGTATGGGTGTGTCATTGCAGGGTGCGGGGGAGTTGTGGAGCAATGAAGTGCCTTCAATACACTACTGCAACATTATTGAACAGGAAATCATGTGGTCTTATTTAAAACTGAGGTTGCATTTGAGTCCCTGAACCCCAACAACTGTGGGTGTGTCTGATATTCAATTAGTGTGGATGGATAAGGTGCGTTTTTACATTTTTTTATAACTTCACTTGAGCGACTTTTAAATATGCTTGCACCCATTTTCAAGTACCCCAAATATGACAAGAATACTTATCTTCACCAAAAAAAGTGCTTAATGCTATTCTTCACCACTTGTGCAAAGATGCTAATTAGAGGCAATTGTACCACCTTAAGTACCCCAGTTTTATTAGGGCTAATCGGGCACTACTACATTGATCCCCAATGTTTCTGCATCTTTTTGGGGGGTTCAGGCTTATTTCCCCGATTCTGACACCACTTTTCACCTGTTCTGACTTTGCGTGTCGCCATTTTCAGGTCTTTTGGAATTGAATAGGGCGAATCACGGGTAAGCGCACAATAAGTTTCCGCGGCTAAAATACACTATGTAGGCAAAAAGTACGGCATGTGAAACTTTATCGCATTAGCGAAACTAATTGAATACGGGCCTGAATAGTAATTAAGTTCAAGTGAATGCAGAGTTTAATTGAATGCCTGCAGCACTGTTCAACATAATTACATAATTGGCCTTTACAACAGGCATTGATAACAAGATAATACTGTATAGTTTATTGATATAAATCTGCATAAGACAATACATAACATAACCACATGAATACTGTAATTACACCTTTGTCCTAAAAATTTCATAAATTTGCTGAAAATCAAAGAAATCAGAGAAATCTCAGAGGAGGCCCTTTTTATAGTTTTTATTTACATATTCCTTATGCAAAGTGTAATATGATGTTAATTAATTTATGATTATATGAAACCAACTTTAATGAATGTTCTTGGACTGCATATTCCATAGAGACAACCTCCATAGGGACAAATTAGGAGCTAAATCATTAAATTAAATCTATTTTCTATTAGATAAATAAGTAACTCTTTGAAGGAGAAAATGATTTTCCAATTCCTTGTGATAGTTTATTTTCTTTAATATAACAAGAAAGAGCTTGTATAAATGGACCTACTGTAGATTTTTTAACAATTTAATATCAATGCATATATATTTCTTAAGGTGCGTACACACTGGGCGATTAAAGTGGATGACTGAACGATATCGTTATCGTTCAGTCGTCCACTGTATCGTCCATTTTTAACACCAAAACAATGAACAATAACAATGATGCGCGTTCCCATGGGTCGTTCATTATTGTCGTTAATCGGGTAAACATGCAGGCCAACCTGACGATATCGTCAGGTTGCTGCATGTTGGGGAGTGGGGGAGAGAGCCGGGTGCTGAACGATATCGTTAATGATATCGTTCAGCGGGTGTGCTCAATGTCATGAACGACATTGAGCACACCCTGCCAGGGACACACTAGACGATATCGCTCAGGGAGCATCTCGTCTAAAAGTGCATACACACACAACGATTTTTTGAACGGTTATCGTTAACGATATAGTTAATCATTCATTCGTTGAATAAATTGTTCACTTTCTAAGTTAAAACGATGAACAGTTATCGTTCATGCGCGTTCACATTTGTAGTTTGTAGTTCAGTCAGACTGACCAACTCAACGATTTTCATTAAGGGAATATGCAAAAACCGTTTGTAGTTCAAAAAAATCGTTCATTACACTTTCAAAAATCTGACAGATAATTTGACAATCTGACAGAAAATCGTTCATAAAATCGTTGGTAACAAAATCGTTGTGTGTGTATGCAGCTGTATAAGATGGCAAATGCAGATATTATTGTCATTATTCAGATCATTACAGATTATGACCATATCTCAGGATAAAGTGAAATAAATAGTGTATCTAGTTATGAGATCTCATATCCAGAAACATGCTTGTTAACCACAATGTTACGAAAACCAGGAGGAAACAAATACATACTTTCTATCTATCTATCTATCTATCTATCTATCTATCTATCTATCTATCTATCTATCTATCTATCTATCACTGCTGCTTAGTGTTATGCTGGGTACCCACTGGACCTGATTCAGACCCGCTCGCAAGCACTTGAGCGCTCGCAAGCGGGTCGATGGTAGGCTCTGCGCAGTGCAGCAGCCGCACTGCGTGTGCGCAAGCCCCAGAGAGAGAGAGAGAAATTCTCTCACTCCGTGGCTCACTACAAAAGGGGCGGCTGTCGACGTTGATCGACAGCTCGCTCATTTTGTAGGCGTGGTGGGGGGGTGGCTTCACAAACGGAGACATTCCCAAGCGAACGCCTGCCGTTTGTGGGCGGACCCACTGACATCACCAGTGATGTCAGTGGGAGTGCTTCTGGCTCTATTATAGCCGGAAGCTCTCTGGGGCTTGCGGCCACGATACCCTACCACAAGGGTCTCGTCGCAAGCCCACAGCTAAGCGAGCGGCCAGGAGGCCGCACAATAAAAAAAAAAAACGCCCTGATTCAGAGCGAGCGCTCTTTCAGAGCGTCCGTCTCTGAATCAGGCCCACTGTGCGATAAATTACAGATGCAATATATTTTGCAGAATATATGTATAGGCAGGGGAGTATCTATAATGGGCGCAGGGTGTGCGGAGAACACGGGCCCCTGGGTCCAGGGGGGCCCCGCACCGCACAACCTGCACCCATAGAATTACTTACCTCTCCAGAGTCCCACATAGGCGTGGGGGTCCGGCGCTGTAAACACAACTGGAAAATGGCCGCCACAGCCATTTTCCTGTTGTTTGCGCATGCGCAGTACAGGGAAAAATGGCCGCCGCAACCATTTTCCCGGTGACCGGTGCATCCTCTATAGACTCTGGGTGCACTCTAGTGCCCAGAGTCTATAACTCCGGCGGTGGCCGTGCACAGCTCAGTGCGCTGCCGGCTGCCGGACAGAGAAGAGGGGACCCGTGTGAAAGACTGCACACGGGCCCCCTCCTCTCTAGGAACACCCCTGTATATAGGCGACTAACCAACCCATTATGCTGGCCGCAGGATAAGCTGACAATGACGTCACAACTGGGTGGGCAAATTAAAGTGCCGGCCCAGTTGTGGTGTCTGGCCAGAGACATCGACCGGCGGATTGGTTAATGTGTATGCTCACCAAATCGATTGCTTGGCCAGTGGGATGGTCAGCTGTGTACCACAGTGTCATAAACACATCAACATTGCTGGCCATGCCAAAACACAATGGAGTATTGGTAATATTGATAAAAGGTTAGCATATTAATAGGTGTCACTCAGTAATCTAATAGCCACATCATATGACTTTTGATGACTTGATGAAATGAAACGATGGTCTCGTTCACTGGTCTCATTCACTGGCTAGTTCTGATGTGAGGTTCAGGTAGAGAAGATTTATACATGTATGCAATGCGTATATTTGCTCTGATGAACAGCCAAGTATATTGTAACAGCAGGCTGTATTTAGAGTGTTGAAAAATACTGATGGATTAATGACATGGTAACAAGTAAGGGCCATATTCAATTGCCGGCGAAAAGCCGTTATCGGCGATACTTTTTCGCCAATGACATCATTTTCGCCGCTTTCCAGTTATCCCCGTATACAATTGTTCTGACTTTTCGCTTGTGCGAAAAGTCAATGCATCGGGACCTGCGAAAAAGTATCACCTATGACTAGGTAGCGAGAAAAAGAGCAAAATTGGGGTTTTGGGGTACAAGCTTCCAAAAACCACCTTGCAACCCTTGGACAGTCCCCCAAAGGTATTGTGTGTCAAAATATTTTTAAAACGTACCACGGGACACCCCAAAACACTACTTTCATTTTGGGGGCGAAAAAAACAAAAGTTGGGGGTCAAACTTCTAAACTAGCTAAATAGACTCAGTATGCGCCAGGTGTTTTTTAGTTTGCAGATGGTTGCGGTAGGTGGATTTTCACGTTTTTTAAAAGTTCACATTACCCACTTTAAAATATGCTTGCAACCATTTTCTGGCTCTCCAAATTTGATGGGACTACTTTTTTTTCCCCAAAAAACTTGCTAAATCCTATTCTTCACCACTTTCAAATATGCAAAATAGCAGCTAATCAGACCATTTAAACAACCCAAATACCTGCAGCAGGGCTATTCGGGGGTACCCATAGTGAACCCCCATGTCAGAGCATCTTTTGGGGGGTGTCAGCCTGATTTCCCCAAAAATGACAGCACTTTCTGCTCATTTCATTTTAGCCGGGTCACGTTTTCGACGATTTGGTATTGAATAAGGCAATATGCGGGGACGAGCACAATACTTTTTCCCCCAGAAAAGCGGCGATGATGGCGAAAAGTCCGGCAACTGACTTTTCGCTCCTAATTAAATATGCCCCTAAGTGTGTTTTAAGTAGAGATGTGATTGTGCGCCAACCCTCGTGTTTTGGTTTTGGATCTGGATCTACCCTGTTTTTGGATCTGGATTAGTTTTGAAAAAAACTGTTTTGTTTTCGTGTTTTGGTTTTGGATCTAGATTTTTTCTTAAAAAATCATAAAAACAGCTAAAATCACATAAAATGGGCCTGTTTTTGTTCCTACAGTATAATTAACCTCAATAACATTTACTTCCAGTAATTTCCAATCAATTTTGACCACTCCACAATATTATTTGCTTCATCTAGTTAAGGCCAAAAGGTTGCATCCAACTAGCTGCCTGACTAAGCTAAGTGACACAGTGGGGGGCACTAACATGTGGCAGTTCAGTTTCTAATTTCCAACACGGATCCAGTGGGTTATACAGTGTGGGCTGGATACACCAATAGTGCACTTACTGTGACAGCAGTGTCGGCAGAGCGGGGTTGCTGAAGGTGTCCTCCTCAGTACATGGAATGGCAGTGCTGCGGTGCTGGCAGTGTCCTCAGTGATGGGTACCAGTGATGTCGGCAGTGCGGGGTGCCAGCGGTGTCTTTAGTGCAGGTTTGCTGGCTGTGTCGGCAGTGCGGGGGTGCCAGCGGTGTCTTAGTGCAAGTTTGCTGGCTGTGTCGGCAGTGCGGGGGTGCCAGCGGTGTCTTAGTGCAGGTTTGCTGGCTGTGTCGGCAGTGCGGGGGTGCCAGCGGTGTCTTTAGTGCAGGTTTGCTGACTGTGTCGGCAGTGCAGAGGTGCTCTCAATGCAGGGTGCCGGTGGTGTCGGCAGAGCGGGGGTGCCAGCAGTGTCTTTAGTGCAGGTTTGCTGGCTGTGTTGGCAGTGCGGGGGTGCCAGTGGTGTCTTTAGTGCAGCTTTGCAGGCTGTGTCAGCAGTGCGGGGGTGCCAGCGGTGTCTTTAGTGCAGGTTTGCTGGCTGTGTTGGCAGTGCGGGGGTGCCAGCGGTGTCTTAGTGCAGGTTTGCTGGCTGTGTCGGCAGTGAGGGGGTGCCAGAGGTGTCCTCATTGCAGGTTTGCTGACTATGTCGGCAGTGCAGAGGTGTTCTCAATGCAGGGTGCCGGCGGTGTCGGCAGAGCGGGAGTGCCAGCTGTGTCCTCAGTTCAGGTTTGTTGACTGTGTCGGCAGTGCAGGGGTGTTGGTGGTGTCCTCAGTGTGGGAGTGTCGGCAGTGTGGGGGTTGCTGACGGTGTCCTCAGTACGTTGGGCAGCAGTGCAGGAGTGTCGGCAGTGGTGGTCTCGGCAGCGGGGGATGCTGCCAGTGGGGGTGCCGGTGGTGTCAGCAGCGGGGGGTGCCGGCGGTGGGGGATGATGGGCGCTATCTTCTTTTTCTTCTTTTGTGCTGTTTTCAATGGGCTTAACGCTGATTGGCTGAGAGCCGTGACAGACGGCTCTCTCAACCAATCAGCGTTAAGCCGGCTGAAAACAAAACCTTGCGACTCGACAGAAGGGTCGCGAGGTTTTGCCTCGGGGCAGGGATCCGGGGCAGGGAGGGAGATCTGAGCTGCGCTCGGATCGCCCCGGATCCCCCAAATTCGGGTGGGTTCGGATCTTTTAAAACCGAATCCGCTCATCTCTAGTTTTAAGTGTACACTACTTTGTATAATTAATATTAGCAATTTTATCCATCAGTACAATTATGAGCATCTGGTATGCAAAAATATGCAAGTTGTAGTGAATATGTTATCACTTAAGAAGAATCCATACACATAACACTTTGCCAGCCTTCAGCAATGGAAATGATAGCTTGAAATATTATAACTGCACCAAATACATTTTACATTAACATTTTACAGCCAAAAATATCACATGACATACAGTCTGTACACAAGAAACCTTTTGAAATATGAGAATATATAGATATTGCTGTATGCAGACAGGTGGATAAAAGTGGCTAGTGCTCGAAAGAGGTGCTAATAATTGATGGATTGATCTTCAACAGCTGCAGCCACAAAAAGGGGATTGCAAATCCCATAGTAATGAATTGAAAAGAAACCCAGGCAGCACTTGCTGGATATATGATGAACAAAGACTTATAAAAATGTAACGATTTCCTTCTATATACTGTACATGTTATTCAAAGATAAATTATTATATTGGAGTAATACAGTACAAGAGAAGTGTTAATACAAGGTCCAGAAAGAGGTCCTATATAAACTATGTATTTATGCTGCATATAATTAAGGACACTTATCTAGTTTGTATGCTCCCAAATGCTGTAAACCAGGGCTAGCCAAAGATGGGGTCCTCGAGAGCTACCAACAGTGCATGTTTTCTAGGTCTCCTCACAGAATCGCAAGTTAAATAATTAGCTCCACCTGTGGATCTTTTCAAATGTGTTATACCCCTTTTACACCGGAGCTAAACCCAGGTTATTACAGGGTTAACCCGGGCAGCTCCCTGTTGTAAAAGGGGAGAGGGTTGGATCGCCGGGTCGAGTGACCCGGCAATCCAATCCAGGTAAATAGCATGGTTTAACACAGGCGTAGCCCGTGAAACCCTGCTGTGAGAACAGCGCACTCCGGGTCACGATGACCTGGAGTGCGCTGCTAGCCGGCCGATTGGTCCGGCTTCAATGGCGCTTGGAGATGACGTCATCTCCAAGCGTCCACTTTCATGCCGGGAAAGCCAGGTCTATGCAGACCCGACTGTGGTGTGAGCGGCGCCGACTCGGGCTATCCCGAGTCGGCGCCAGCTAAATTCCGGGTCTGATCCGGATAGGAACTCTGGGCCTAATTCAGACCCACTCGCAAGCGCAGAGCGCTCGCAAGTGGGTCGATGTTGGCCCAGTGCGCATGCACACGACGGAGGCGGCTGCGTCGTGCGCATGCGTGAGACCCGGATAGCGAAGGGCAAACCATCGCTCCGGGTCTCGCACCAAAGGGGGCGTGCTGTCGATGTTGAGTGACAGCTCACCCCCTTTGGTGGGCGTGCTGGGGCCGTGCCTGCCCAGACAGAGGCGTTCCCATGGGAACGCCTACCATCCTGGGCTGGCCCCACTGACATCACAAGTGATGTCAGTGGGAGTGCCTTCGGCTCTGATAGAGCCGAAGGCACTCCAGGGCTTGCGGCAACTAGACCCTACCACAAGGGTCTCGTCGCAAGCCCGATAGTCGCGATGGTCTCGACCATCGCGACCATCTTCCTAGCCGTTCGCTAAAGCTGTGGGTGGTCACCCACAGCTATACGAGCGGCCACGAGGCCGCTCTAAAATTAAGAAGGACGGCCCTGATTCAGAGCGAGCGCTCTGTCAGAGCGTCCGGCTCTGAATCAGGGCCTCTGGCCATCGCGACCATCGGGCTTGCGACGAGACCCTGCAGTAGGATCTCGTTGCCGCAAGCCCAGGAGTGCTTTTGGCTCTATCAGAGCCAAAAGCACTCCCACTGACATCACTAGTGATGTCAGTGGGGCCGGCCCCAGACGGTAGGTGTTCCCATGGGAACGCATCCGTCTGGGCAGCAATGCCCCCGGCATGCCCACCAAAGGGGGCATGCTGTCAATCAACATCAACAGCGCGCCCCTTTTGATGCGAGACCCATAGCGACGGCTAATCGGTCTTTGTTTATACAGTATAACCAGCGTTTCAGGCCTGATTAGAAAATACATTAAATAATAAGCAAACTGCCACTACACAGTTATGGGCCACTGAGGCAGTAGAGTTTAGTGCAGCACAGGAAATTGCATGCTATACACTTTTTTATTGTCTACTGATAGTGTTCATTTTCCTGTCCAGCGAATGGGCATCACACACTGGCCAACAGGCAATAGGTTATGTACTGTATATTGGCCATCAAGGCATGGACACCATGCTATCTACTTTCCGCAAATAAAATTGTCTCTGTCTGTTGAACTAGCCACCCTGAAATTGGGTCTAGATAGTATTATATTATGCGCTAACTACTAGGTAATACAAAGGCCGCCAAGAAATAGATTCTGTTTTGTACAATGACCACAAGAAATGGGCTCCATACTATCAACTTTGGACAAGTTAAACTACTCTCCCTGGAATGAGGCTCAACTTTCACTGGTTCGGACTTGGACAGTAGCCCGTGTCTCAGATGGGCACTCCATCTCACACTTACACACGCTGTCCCAGACAGTGTGAGCCCGGAAAGCTGCAGATCTATCTGCTGCTTCTGTGTGAACAATGGTGAGAGCAGCTGGGAGCGCACAGTCTGGTATACATATGCAGAGCGCTGTATCCAAAGCTGCTCTGTGCATGGAAGAGGCTGTCCTCTCCGTTACCATAACACCATAGCATTGGTTTTCTAGCTCCCTTTTGCATTGCCACACTTACAGGGGTATTCAATATGGGAGCGATAACATCATTTTTGCGTTAATATCGCACTTTTGACGTCATTATCGCAGGTTTGACTTTTACACCGTATTCAATTTCAAAGATTTATCGCAGTTTTGAAAAGTCTTTGATAAAAAACAGGGATAACTTTTCACCATTGAATAGGTGTCGAAAAAAAGTGCAGAATTGGGGTTTAGGGGTGCAGGCTTAAAAATATAGCCTGCACCCCTGGGAATGACATTTAAAAAAGAACTGTGTCAAAAAAAGTAAAAAAAAAAAAATAGGGACACCCCAAAAAAAAGAATTTAAAAATTGGAGTAAAAAAAAAAAATGGGAAAAAATTGTTTAAGAATAGGGAAATAGGTTCAGGGCTATTCTGCAAGTATGCGGCAGGTGTTTTCTAGAATAGAATTATAGCGGCAGGTGCACAAATGCAGAATTTTTAAAAACTTACTTTAGGGATATAAAAATATGCTAGTACCCATTTTCATGTACCCCAAATTTGATGGGACCACTTAAAAAAACGAAAAAAATAACCTAAGTGCTCTTCTGCATCACTTCTTCAATGTCGGGAAAAAAACACCTGCTGCGGCTATTTAAATCCCCGACTTTCAATTAAAGGCTAAAACCGGGGTACCCATAGTGTTCCCCCATGTTTTTACTACTTTAAGGGGGTCTTACAATTTTTTTAAGGAAAAATTCGTAACTTTACGCAAATCCAACTTCGGAGTTTCCCGTTTTCGTTAATTTTATATTGAATACGGGTATAAGCGGGAGCGCGCCCGATACTTTAACGCAGGTAAAAACTCCGATATGAAACGTTAACTTCGACAGTGAAGTTAACGTTTCATATTGAATACCCCTCATAGTATTTTTTTTCTAAATTTCGGGGTAAAGGGGTGTCCATGCCACTATGATATGGCCACGTCTGCAGCTTTTTTGCCACATCCATCTTGCCATTGCCATGTGCTTGTAGAAAAGCTGGGGCCTTCATTTGCCAACCCAGGTAAACATTGCCAGTCAGCCCCTGGTGTGGGGCCCCTGGGCAACTGCCCCAGCTACCCTGCTGTTAATCAGGCTCTTAAATAATGCTCTTAAATTCTCTCCCTCTCCCTCTCTCTCTCACCCTCTCCGTCTCTCGCTCTCTCTCTCTCCCCTTGACAAACCCACAACTGTTTTATTAAAGGTGTGCAAAGCATTATAGACTATCTCCTATATAGTTTGAGACATTGCAGAACCTCCCATATCAGAGTAAAAGAGAGAGTTTTCATGCTATGTTTTTGAAGCTTGCAAAGCAACTTTGAGTCCTGCTGGAGAAAAGCGTAATATAAATAAAATTATAATTATTATTGTTATTTTATTTATACAGTATCATCTTACATGTATTTTTGATGGCATTATCCTTCAAGAAACATCATCTGTCTTATTTAATAACACAGTGCATAGAGAAATGGCATGATGTAACCCATAGCAAACAATTATGGATCAACCTTCATTACAGTAACTACACTTCAAGGTGTTACGAAAGGTATGCACAAGTTAAATGATCACAACCAGTCTTGACGTGGCCTTCCCCGTCATGTATTGGTAGGGGGTGGAGCCTAATGGCATGAATTGCCCACCACCATCAGAAACCTGATGCTGCAAGTCTGGGAAATCGGGATGGCCATCATTCTGGTTACCATCGATAGCAATATAGCAAGTGCCCCTCGATGGTTACCAACTATGGAATTGATTACCATCGATGGTTTCTTCATGGGCCAATCAGATCCTGGGGGCAGGGCTATGTGGGTGTCAGAGGCGGAGCTATGCTTCATGTCCTGGCACCTTGTGAAAAAACAAACAAAACACATTTGGTTATGCTGTGTCATCGATGAAGGGAAACCATCTGGTTCTTCACCATCGATGGTAAAAGAATTCTACATCGGCCATAATAAATCGATGAATATAAATCATCGATAGCCATCCCTACTGCAGCACGTAGTGTGTGTGCACTCTGGGCCTGATTCAGACCCGGTCGCTAGCGCTGAGCGCTCGCAACCGGGTCGATGGTGGTCCACAGCGCATGCGCACGACCGAGCTGGTTCCGTCATGCGCATGCGCAAGACCCGGCTAGCAACGGGCATCCTTCGCTCCGGGTCTCGCACCAATGGGGTCGAGCTGTCGATGTTGAGTGACAGCTTGCCCCCTTTGGTGGACGGGCCGGGGGGGTGGCTGCCCAAACGGAGGTGTTCCCATGAGAACACCTGCCATTTGGGGGCAGCCCCACTGACATCACGAGTGATGTCAGTGGAGAGATTCCGGCTCTGTTAGAGCCGAAGTCTCTTTGGGGCTTGTGGCCACGAGACCCTACCACAAGGGTCTCGTCGCAAGCCCGATGGTCTTGACCATCGTGACCATCATCATGGCTGCTCTCAATAGCTGTGGGTGGTCACCCACAGCTATGCGAGCGGCCAAGAGGCCGATCCAAAAAAAAAAAGCCCGGGCCTGATTCAGAGCGAGCGGCTCTGAATCAGGCCCTCTGTCCCTTCCTTCCACTCTCTCGCCCTTTCTCTCTTCCCTCTCATCCTGTCTCCCTCCCTCTCTTTCTCTCCCTCCTCCTCCCTTTCTCTCCCCCTCCTTCTCTTTCTCCAACATAACTTCTCTCTCTCTCTATCTCCCTCCCTCTCTGTCTCCCTCCCTTTCTCTCTCACCCTCTCACTTTCTGCCCCCCATTTCTCTCCCCCACCCTCCATCCCTCTCTCTCTCCCTTTATTTTGCTCGCCCTCCCTCCCCCTCCCTCACTTTCTCACTTTTTCTCCCCCTTTCCCCCCCTCTCTGTCTGCCTTCTTGTCCCTACCTCCCTCTCTCTGCCTCCCTTTCTCTCCCCTTCCTCATTCTCTCTCTCCCTCCCTCCTTCGTGACTTATCTCTCTCTATCTCCCTTTCTCTCTCCCCCTTCCTCTCTTTCTCTCCAACCCTCTCTCCAAGAGCGATGGTGCCACCCACAAAGTCCTTCGTTCTGTGAAGTGGCACTGGTCAGAAATCCTTAGTTATGATACTGTTTGCCAGTATTTAGTTGTCCCTATGGGATCTATTCACTAAGCCTTGGAGAGAGATAAAGTGGAGAAAGATAAGTACAAATAAATCAGCTCCTGTAATTTTTCAAACACAGCCTGTAACATGACAGTTAGGAGCTGATTGATTGGCTTTGTGAATAGACCCCCATGTATGAAACTCAAAGCATCTTTAATTTAGGGGTGAGCGGTTCAGATTTCTGAAATCCGACCCCCCCGAGCCCCCCCCCCGTCCGAGGCCGATCCGAGTCAGGCTCGACTTTTCCCGCCTGACTCGGATCTGAAATCGAGGCAAAACGTCATCATCCCGCCTTCCGGGTCTCGCGGGTTTTGGATCCTATATAAGGTACCCGCGTCTGCGCCATTTTCTCACTCGGCTGTGGACAGTGAAGAGGGAGGGTGGGAGTTAGGGCTGGCTGGGCTGTGTAGTGTAGTGTAGTGTCGTGCAGAGTAGTTTTGTGCTGTGCTGTGCTGTGCTGCGCTGTGCTGCTGTTGTCCATAGGGGCTGTGTCCACTACTTCAAAGTCCATAGGGGCTGGCTGTGTTGTGCTGTGCTGCAGTTGTCAATAGGGGCTGTGTCCACTACTTCAAAGTCCATAGGGGCTGGCTGGACTGTGTTGTGCAGTCAGTTGTCCATAGGGGCTGTGTCCACTCCAAAGTCCTGTGCAGTGTCCCAGTCCTAAAGGGGTGCTGTAGTGTTGTCCAGGGGGTGCTCTGTCCGTCAGGGGTGCTCCCCCCAAGTGCTAAAAAAAATAAATATTTTTTCTGTGTTTGTGAATTGTGCGCGCAGTAGCCGCACGTGCATCAACAAAGTAGTGCCAAGTGTGCGCCTGTGTCATAAGTAAAGGGTCGGCTGGCTTGACCGTTAAAGGGTGCTGTAACCCCCAAAGTACACTCCAAACCAAATAAAAAAATATTTTCTGTGTTTGTGAATTGTGTGCGCAGTAGCCGCACGTGCATCAACAAAGTAGTGCCAAGCGTGCGCCTGTGTCATAAGTAAAGGGCCGGCTGGCTTGACCGTTAAAGGGTGCTGTAACCCCCAAAGTACACTCCAAACCAAATAAAAAAATATATTCTGTGTTTGTGAATTGTGTGCGCAGTAGCCGCACGTGCATCAACAAAGTAGTGCCAAGCGTGCGCCTGTGTCATAAGTAAAGGGCCGGCTGGCTTGACCATTAAAGGGTGCTGTAACCCCCAAAGTACACTCCAAACCAAATAAAAAAATATTTTCTGTGTTTGTGAATTGTGTGCACTGTGGCTGCAGGTGCATCAACAAAGGAGCAGCGCCAAGCGTGCGCCTGTGTCCCATAAGTAAAGAGCCGGCTGGCTCATTTCTTAAAGGGTGGTGTAACCCACAAAGTGCACTACTCTCCAGCAAAAATAAAAAAATATTTTCTGTGTTTGTGTGCGCCTTAGCCGCACGTATATATCAATATAACATAAATGGAGGACCAAACTTTCTCCGATAAAAATAAAATAGGGAAAGATCAAGAACCACTTCCTCCTAGTGCTGTTGCTGCTGCTGGGAGTTGTTCATCATCCCAGAGAGGAAGTAGGAACACCACTACTTTTACTAAACAATTGACCCTCCAACAGTCCATAGCGATGAGGATGAAGTACGACAGCAGTCATCCTGAAACAAAATGTATAACTGAGGCCTTGACTGCTATGTTGGTGCTAGACGTGTGTCCGGTATCCGCCATTAGTGCAGTGGGATTTAGACAATTGATGGAGGTAGTGTGTCCCCGGTTCCAAATCCCGTCTAGATTCCACCTGCATCCTCAAAGCAGCAGCGACAAGCGTGCGTCTGTCTGTTAAAGGGTGGTGTAACCCTCAAAGTGCGCTCCACAAACAATAAAAAAATTCTTCTTTTTTTTTCTCTTTGTGAAATGTGTGGGCTGTAGCCGCACCTGCATCCTTAAAGCAGCAGCGACAAGCGTGCGTCTGTCTGTTAAAGGGTGGTATAACCCTCAAAGTGCGCTACACAAACAATAAAAAAATTCTTCTTTTCTTTTCTGTCTTTGTGAATTGTGTGGGCTGTAGCCGCACTTGCATCCTCAAAGCAGCAGCGACAAGCGTGCGTCTGTCTGTTAAAGGGTGGTGTAACCCTCAAAGTGCGCTCCACAAACAATAAAAATATTCTTCTTTTTTTTTCTGTCTTTGTGAAATGTGTGGGCTGTAGCCGCACCTGCATCCTTAAAGCAGCAGCGACAAGCGTGCGTCTGTCTGTTAAAGGGTGGTGACACCCTCAAAGTGTGCTCCACAAACAATAAAAATATTCTTCTTTTTTTTTTTGTCTTTGTGAATTGTGTGGGCTGTAGCCGCACTTGCATCCTCAAAGCAGCAGCGACAAGCGTGCGTCTGTCTGTTAAAGGGTGGTGTAACCCTCAAAGTGCTCCAAAAAATAAAAAACTATTTTTTTTATGTGTTTGCGACTTGTGTGCGATGTAGCCGCACGTGCATCAACACAGTAGCAGCGCCAAGCGTGCGCCTGTGTCATAAGTCAAGGGCCGGTTTGGACATCTGGTCCGGACTGAAGGACGTGCCAACAATTTCTGACAAGTCTACTGTCACTGCATATGATACTGTCCTCAAAGCAGCAGCGACAAGCATGCGTCTGTCTCTTAAAGGGTGGTGTAACCCTCAGAGTGCGCTCCACAAACAATAAAAAAATTCCTTTTTTTTCTGTCTTTGTGAAATGTGTGGGCTGTAGCCGCACTTGCATCCTTAGAACAGCAGCAGCGACAAGCGTGCGTCTGTCTGTTAAAGGATTACATCGGTGACAGCATCCAAGTAGGCATGTCAGACAGTCCGTACCTGTACTGGCAGGAAAAAGAAGCAATTTGGAGGTCCCTGTACAAACTGGCTCTATTTTACTTGAGTTGCCCCCCCTCCAGTGTTTACTCCGAAAGAGTGTTTAGTGCAGCCGGGAACCTTGTCAGCGAAAGGCGTAGGAGGTTGCTTCCACAAAATGTGGAGAAGATGATGTTCATAAAATGAATTATCAACTCTTCCAGGGAGACCAGCCTCCAGAACGTACAGAGGGACCTGTGGTTGTGGATTCCAGCGGGGACGAATTAATACTCTGTGAGGATGAGGATGTACACAACACTGAAGAGGGTGAGGAATCGGTGGATGAGGAGGATGAGGACGACATCTTGCCTCCGTAGAGCCAGTTTGTGCAGGGACAGATTAATTGCCAGCTTGTTTTGTGGGGGCCCAAACGAACCAATCATTTCAGCCACAGTCGTGTGGCAGACCCTGGCGCTGAAATGTTTGGTTTGTTAAAGTGTGCATGTCCTGTTTATACAACATAAGGGTGGGTGGGAGGGCCCAAGGACAATTCCATCTTGCACCTCTTTTTTTTCTTTAAATTATGTACTGTTTGGGGCCTAGTTTTTCAAACTGCCATCCTGTCTGCCACTGCAGTGTCACTCCTAGATGGACCACGTGTTTTTGCCGCCCACTCGTATCTCTTAGCATAGTCATCCAGCTACCTCGGTGCAACCTTTTGGATATAAAAATACTATTGTGAGGTGTGAGATGTTCAGAATACACTGGAAATGAGTGGAAATTAAGGTTATTGAGGTTAATAATAGCATAGGAGCAGAAAAACCCACAAATTCTGTGATTTTAGCTGTTTTTATGCTTTTTTTAAAAAAAATACAGATCCAAAACACAAAACCCAGAACCCAAAACACGGAAGGGTGGTTTTGGCAAAACCAATCCAGATCCAAAACACGAAGAAAGATCCAGATCCAAAACCAAAACACGAAAAGAGGCCGGTGCACACCCGTACTTTAATTTGTTCTGAAAGGCCCATTCTAAGGCCCGTATTCAATTTGAGGCAAAAAGTCTGTGTCCGCAATACTTTTTCGCCGATGACATCATTTTCACCATTTTTACGCTTTTACCCCGTATTCAATTCGAAAGAGGCGGAAAGTCAATGCAATGTAATAGGCGAAAAAGTTTCGCCTATGAATAGCAGGCGAAAAAAAGTGCAGAATTGGGATTTTGGGGTGCAACGTTGCGGGAACTTCCGTGCAGCCTTCAGACAGTCCCCCAAAGGTAAACTGTGTCAATTTAAAAAAAAAAAACACTTAAGAACACCCAAAAAATAACTTTAATTTTGGCGGCGAAAAAAAAAATGTTTGGGGACAAAGTTAAAAACTAGCGAACTTGACTCTGTGGGGTCCCCAAGTATGCCCCAAGTGTTTTTTTTTATTGCAGCTGCTTGCAGAAGGTGGATTTTTCACAATTTTTTTCAACTTCACTTTAGCAACTTTTAAATATGCAGACCCCCATTTTCAAGTACCCCAAATTTGCTGGGATAAGCTATTTTCTGGAAAAAATACTCCTGAATACTATTCTGCACCAGGTATAGAAAAACGCTATTCATCCTGTTTAAAAACACCAAATACCTTCAGCAAGCCAAATCGGGGGGTACCATAGGGAACCCCCATGTCAGAGCATCTTTTGGGGGGTGTCAAGCTGATTTCCCCAAATCTGACAGTACTTTCCGCCTGTTCAAGTTTCGCCGGGTCCCGTTTTCGCGTACTTTCAAATTGAATAAGGGGTAAAGCGGACACACGCGTGATACTTTTCCGCCTGCAAATCAGGCGACGTAGGCGAAAAGTCCCGACCGCGAAAAAGTATCGGGGCTCGGCTCAAATTGAATACGGCTCTAAATTGGAAACAGAGTGCTCGGTCATCTAGTTCATAGTCTCATGCCAAAATCCTAGTTAACAATACTGGAAAGATTAACCAAATCACAATAGATAGTTGTCAGTTCTAGAGAGCTGCACCAAAATTCTAATAGATAGATATCAATGCTGGAGATCTTGACCAAAATCTCCAAAGTTATTTGTCAGTACTGGAGAGCTTCTACAAAATCCCAGTAGGTAGTTATATGTTCTAGAATTGTAACCAATATTGCATTAAATGGTTTAAATAATGGGTGTTCTGTATCCTACTGTACTGGTAATATTCGGGTGTGGATTGATATGTCTACTGTAAGATGTTAGACAGTCAATTGGTCAACACCAGAAAGTCGACAATCAGTAGGTCGACAGGGTTAAAAGGTTGACATTCAAATGGTCGACACAAAGAATGCCGACACATGATATTTTTGTTATTTTAGCCTAACTCTAAACTTAACCCTAACCAGCATAAAACACCATGTCAACCTTTTTTGTGTCGACCAGTTGGATGTCCACCTTTTAACCCTGTCAACCTTTTTAACCTGTCAACTTAAGTCCCTTTTGACCAATTGACAGGTGATCTTTTAACCCTGTTTACTTTCTAGAATGGGGGGGAAAAGGGAAATTTGGGAAAAAAAATTCTGCACAAGAGAAAAAGTAGAATAGAAATATAGATAACCAACTATAGATACAAATTACTGGAGAAAAACCTCCTGTTGAATTGAGATTGTTGGTGGTGCTCCCAAAAGTCAATTATTATAAACAGAAAAAATGTGCCTACACAGGCAGGTTAAGTGGACTCTTTTACTGGGGCACTCTTGAATAGTAGTTTGAAATGATATGATGAATAATTGATAAAATAACAATTTTAATTCACTCGTTAAAATATTGGTGCTAACAGCACTGGAAATACTGAATACCAAGACAAGACAAAAAGACGAACATAAACATATAACATATAATATAATAAATCCTGCCTGAAGTATCCAATCAATATTCTTATCGCAGGGAAAAAAGATTAGGGCGAAAATATAGCCTATCTCTTTGAAGAGATGGTGAAGGCTGGCAGCCGCAGACAAGGTAAGTGTGGAAAAACAATAAACACAAAGCAGGTATCCCTTACCAATGGTGACCATACATATCCCTGTTGTTTAACAATAAGCTTAGGTAGAAATGTAATCACATAATAAATCCACTTATTTCTAAATGATGGATAATAGTGCCTCTGTGTCTAAATATCATAAACCACAGTCAGATATTTATCAAGCTACTAATTGAGGCCTAGCATGCAGTCTGCAATCAGTGTAAAATGATTCTAGGCTTGGCACAAATGGATAACAGCTTTAAAGATCATCATTTGCTAGGTTTGTAAAGTACACATATTATACAAGTCTCAACCATTAACATTGAGATCACATTTATGCATGTCATCAGTGTAAATAATAAACACAAAGCAGGTATCTCTTACCCCTCTGTGTCTAATTGTCACAAAACACAGTTTAGGTGTTAGACAGGCTCCCTGTTAAAGCCTAGCATGCAATCTACAGTCAGTGTAAGAATGGTGCAGGGCTTGGCACAAATAGACAACAGTGTTGAAAATCATCAATTGCTTGTTCTGTGAGACACATATAATACACAAGTCTCAACCTTTTATATTGAAATCACATTTGTGTATAACATCCTGTTTGTGAACAAGCCTGCGGGCGAAACGCGCGTCAGCACAGGCCTGGTCAGCTGACCGGAGTCACGTGACTGCCACTGTGCAACACGCCTCAGACGCTGCACAGTATACACTAGCTTGTTGCAGCCTGGAACAAGGCAGTTGATCAGACGGCTGAAGGCGGGGCAGCGCTCACTATTTTTGCTGATGCAGACTACATTATACTGTACAGGTACCTTTCTATCCCCTCTGGTGGCAGTGTGACTGATCTGGGGTGCATTTGAGGTTCTGCAATGCTTATGTAACAGAGCCCACCTAACACCCTACAGGTCCTTAACACACACCACTACCCTGTTGTTTCCATGGACACTAAACTCTCCACTCTCTCATCACTCGGCCTGCACTTATTCTGAGTGAAAGCAGAAGTGGGAAGTTATTCTATGTGCCTACTTTCCTTCTTTCAGCTACTTATATATAAATAATTTTTTTTGAGGTTATACACAAATGTGATTTCAATATAAAAGGTTGAGACTTGTGTATTATATGTGTCTCACAGAACAAGCAATTGATGATTTTCAACACTGTTGTCTATTTGTGCCAAGCCCTGCACCATTCTTACACTGACTGTAGATTGCATGCTAGGCTTTAACAGGGAGCCTGTCTAACACCTAAACTGTGTTTTGTGACAATTAGACACAGAGGGGTAAGAGATACCTGCTTTGTGTTTATTATTTACACTGATGACATGCATAAATGTGATCTCAATGTTAATGGTTGAGACTTGTATAATATGTGTACTTTACAAACCTAGCAAATGATGATCTTTAAAGCTGTTATCCATTTGTGCCAAGCCTAGAATCATTTTACACTGATTGCAGACTGCATGCTAGGCCTCAATTAGTAGCTTGATAAATATCTGACTGTGGTTTATGATATTTAGACACAGAGGCACTATTATCCATCATTTAGAAATAAGTGGATTTATTATGTGATTACATTTCTACCTAAGCTTGTTGTTAAACAACAGGGATATGTATGGTCACCATTGGTAAGGGATACCTGCTTTGTGTTTATTGTTTTTCCACACTTACCTTGTCTGCGGCTGCCAGCCTTCACCATCTCTTCAAAGAGATAGGCTATATTTTCGCCCTAATCTTTTTTCCCTGCGATAAGAATATTGATTGGATACTTCAGGCAGGATTTATTATATTATATGTTATATGTTTATGTTCGTCTTTTTGTCTTGTCTTGGTATTCAGTATTTCCAGTGCTGTTAGCACCAATATTTTAACGAGTGAATTAAAATTGTTATTTTATCAATTATTCATCATATCATTTCAAACTACTATTCAAGAGTGCCCCAGTAAAAGAGTCCACTTAACCTGCCTGTGTAGGGACATTTTTTCTGTTTATAACCCTGTTGACTTTCCAGATCCCATAATCGTTACCATTATCTCAAAAAACAGTTCAAGTGCTGGAGAGTTGACCAATATCCGAATACTGTAGATGGTTACAATACTGCAGCGTCACCAATATCCTGTTAACTACAGTGTTGACAATATTTATATTACAATAGATAGTAACAATATGGTGCACTCCAATAGTAGATAATAAGTAGATACCATCTATGGTGTTTTAATCAATACTACAATAGACGATTACCAATATTAGAGATCTTATCTTAACAACTAGGTCCAATTATTTCACTAATATCTCAAAAGATGTTAATCAGTACTGGGACTATTATTGAATATCACATTGGACTGTAACATTTCCTCTATAATCAGATATTTTAAGTACTAGAACGTTTCACTACATCCTAAGAGATAGGAGATTTATCAAAGCTTGGAGATAGATAAAGTACTAACCAATCAGCTTCTAACTGTCATTTTATAGGCTGTGTTTGATAAATGATATTTATGAGCTGATTGGCTGATACTTTAACACTCTCCAAGCTTTGATAAATCTCCCTCGGATTTTATTTACCATTTTAGTTAAATTAATAAAACGCTTCACTTGCATGTCAATAATTACACTACTAGATGTGTTTTCACTTCTCCCAGTAGATAGTAACTAGAACTGGGTCTTGTCCCAAATGTATGTTGTATGATATGATGACATTCAGAATGTCAACAGTCAAAATGTTGACACCAGAACGTTGACATGTTCTGAATGTCAACATGGTCATAATGGCAATATGTGCTGTAGGTTTACAATGTGTGTCGATGGTCAAAATATCGACATAGCATTTTTCACTATGTTAACCTAACCCTAAAACTAAATATAGCACTAAAATGCAATGTAGTCATATTGACAGTCAACATGCAAAATGTCAACATAAAGAATATGCTGGTATTCTGAGCAGTGTCATATTTTTGAATGTCAACATGTTACATGTCAACGTAACGTCCATTTCAACATTCTGACTGTCAACATTTTGACAGAATACTGTCCCAAAATATCAATACATAATAACTTGCATTGGAGTTCTTGTACCACTTTCAAGTTAGTAGCAGCCAGAATCATGAGAATGGCTGCAGACAACATATAGAAAGAGATAATTTAATTGCTGGGAGAATTGTAATGTATCTGTTAATTAAATTGTTTTTGTTTAATGATGATGATGATAAGTTTTTAAGTGACACTTCAATTATTATTACATTTTATAATTTTGCCTCATGGCTCTGAGACATTGTGGATTCTTGAACTAAAATAATAAAAATATTACTATCTATACATACAATCAAATTTAGTCCCTGGTAGGTGCTGTCTGTCTGTCTGTTCGGGCTAATCTTGAGAACCACTGGACAGATTTTGATGCAGTTTTCACTATTCTATACAGCATTTGTGGAGGAAGGTTTAGGTGTATGACACATTAATGTATGACAAAAGGGAGCCGAGCAGTAACGATTTTAGTGAAGCAAGTCAATGAAGAAATAGACGTCCGAGCACTTTCTTGGCTTACGCTGTCTTACCATTAAAGATATATCGCAACGATGGACTTTATTTTATACCATGTAGAAATTGATACGTATTATCTGGTTTCTCCAGAATAATTGATATAAGCCCTGTTTACTGATACAAAATTTCAGTTTTTCCTCTTTTTTTACTGTTTCTTAATTCATTTATGTGAAAAACGATTTTTCAATTTCAAACGAGTCCAATTCCCAGTAAGAGTCTGCTTTGGCAGGACAATAAAGCAAGCACTTAACGTGGCTGGAGTTGACCTAAGTGGAGACTGTTTTTCTTATGGACAACTTTCTGTTGCCCTTTTGCGCGTCATGTCAAAACTAATTATTTTCATGTTGACATCTGGAGGAGAAATGACTAGTGTTGTCTACAAGGCAATCTTATAAGACCTCGTTTGAAAAAGACTATCATCATAAATTCAAAGTTGTTCCCGTGCAAAGCCAAGGTGGGTCGCTAGTATTAAATAAACTAATACCTGCTACACACTTGGTCAATGGATCGGCCAACCAGCCGACCTGTTGGCTGACAGACGAATTTGGGGTGTTTGCAGATGTGCACACACACTTACTGACCAACCGATATTTCTGGCCTCAGCAACCAGTAGTCAGGTCAATGTCGGTGGTTCCTGCCGCCGGCATATCGGTCGGTCAGTCGTCCGTGCACACAAGCAGATGTGAACAATATATCTAAAAGATAAATCGCATATGCCATGCTGCATGGCCAACATGATATGTCTGTCAACAATGTCATCCACAGATATATTAGGTGCACGCACTGGTAAATGGATGGCTGCATGAACAATATATCAGAAAGCTTGTACCCAGCATTACAGTATACACTGCAACAACAGTTCAGCAATAACAATTTATTTGAGAGGAAAATAAACTTTGAATTGTAACATATTTGAATTACAAAAAAAAAAACCTCTTACAAATAATCTAAGTAAAATGTTTTTTTGCCGTTTTATAATTATATAAATCAGTTAAGGCATTGGTATCTATAAACATATGACAAACTATGCCCAGGCTAAGTAAAATGCATAAAATCCAATATTAGCAATAGCATCTGTAAAACAAAACAAAAATAAAACCAATGATAATATTAAGGAATCGGAAAGGAAACAAATTCAAATGACCTGAAACTGTGTCACAAAAATGATCAGTTATTGTTGTATCATCCTTTGTTATTTCTACCCAGCTTCCAGTTTTGTATCTGGCAAGTGAAGCATTGTACAGTATCTGTTATAAAACAGCTTCAGAATATACAAGTAGGATGATGATCCTATTTTTACAGTGCAGTTTACTAAATATAGCATTTGTGTTGCAAACAACCAGTGTATGATAATCCAGAATGATACAAGGGTACATCTGCAGTACAACAGTGATGAATGGTATATTCTCCTGCCCTGCACATTACAGGATGAAAGGGAAGGGGGATTGCATATTTTGTACGGCTAGGGTTTTAAGCCTGTGCCATGTCTAATTCCTTTAACCAACACTTGAGAGCTTCCTTTTATATAACTCTATTTGCATTTAATGTAACACTTTCTATTTCTATTAAATAGTTGTAACAGAATTGTGAAGAAAAAAAATGAATAGGATAAAAATATACTAAGCTCTTTAGAGAGATTAATTTAGATCTGTTTGCTTCAATGTTGCCATTTTTCTGTTAAGTAAATCAGATTGTTCATCTGGGATTTTTTATAGGAAAATTATATTTTATGTTTAAAAAGCATTTATTACACTTTAATAATGGTAATGTATGACAAGAACTGACTGTTTATCTGCAATCTTATATATAAAATTCATTATATTTTGTTTGTCCAATTATGCATTCAGACACCCCTGCACCGATTGGGATGAAACCAATGCAAGGTGGTCCAGTTGGTTTCTGGCCTGGTTTTAGGGGGTTAGGTTCCTGGTCAGACCACCCGTTGGTGTACGCTGGGCAGAAATTTGACCCAGGGAGCCTATTCTGATACTTCCAAAGAACGTAGTTGGATGAAAATTTCACAGAGTGGTAACATTGGAGCCCCGAAGACATACTATGGGGTGGAGGTCTGGGTCGGACTTTCCCGCTGGTGTATGCTGTGCAGAACTTTGACCCGGGGGTGCAGGGCATAAGTTTGGCTGGTAGATCCTGTACTGGGTCTTCCACTGGATGGATTTGGATGAAAACTTCACAGAGGGATGGCAACTGATCTGTGAAGCCTAATGGAGTGGTTGGGATCTCGGTCAGACCTCACAGAGGAGTGAGCCGAGCAGAACTTTGACCTCTGGGGCCTGTTCTGGGTCTTCCACTGGATGGATTTGTTGCCATTACATCATTTGGATGAAAACTTCATAGATAGGTAACATTGGATCCAAGGAGACATACTAGGGGGTTGAGGTCCCAGTCGGACCTTCCATTGATGTACGCTGGGCAGAACTTTGACCTGGGGAGCCTGATCTGAGCCTTCCACTGGATGGATTTATACAAAAACTTCACAGAGTGGTGACATTAGATCCCAGAAGATATACTAAGAGGTTGAGGTCCCAGTTGGACTTCCTGTTGGTGTACACTGGGCAGAACTTTGACCTAGAGAGCCTGTTCTGGGCCTTCCACTGGATAGATTTAGACTAAAATTTCACAGAGGGGTGGCAATTGGTCTGTGATGCCTGATGGAGTGGTTGGGATCTTGGTCGGACCTCACGGAGTGCACCGAGCAGAACTTTGACCAAGGGAGCCTGTTCTGGGCATTCCTCTGGATGGATTTGGTTGACATCACATAATTAGGATGAAAACTTTACTGAAAGGTAACATTGGATCCAAGAAGACATACTAGGGGGTCAAGGTCCTGGTCGGACTTCCCATTGGTGTACGCTGGGCAGAACTTTGAAATGGAGATGCTTGGCAGAACTTTGACCTGGAAAGCCTGTTCTGGGCCTTTCATTGGATGGATTTGGATGAAAACTTCACAGAGGGGTGGCAGTTGGTCTGGGATGCCTAATGGTTTGGTTGTAGTCCTGGTCGGACCTTGCGGCAGAGTGTGCCGGTCAGAACTTTGACTCAGGGAGCTTGTTCTGAGCCTTCCACTGGATGGATTTGGACGACATCACATAATAAAACTTAATAACTTGAAGATTTAAACCTGTGTAATGTCGGGTACTTCAGCTTGTGAGTAAATAAACATTGTTTTACTTACACTGATATAGACTGCCTCCTAGGGGTAGAGACCAAACACTAATGTGTATAATAAAAATTAAGCAAACACAGTTTTCAAAATATATATAAATAATAATTATCATAAACCCACTGTTTATAGTCTTTTTAGACTTGTTATTGGAGAAGGGTGAGGCAATGGAAGGTCCGATGCCCGCTTTGTGGAGAATCCACTTGTGCCCTGATTGGGCTGTGGTGACTGCTAGCCCTATCTATCCCTACCTGAAGGTAGATGGTGGTTGTGCAGCACTTCTTTTCTCCTTGCAGATGCCATTGGTCTGCAGCACGAACTCGGCCACAGATGGCCGTGGCGCCTTCTGATTAGGTCAGGCGCCGGTAGTTCTTTGCACTTCTGGTCCTGCTCATTAAGGGCGTTTTGTTAAGGATAGTCAGTAGGTTTTAATGTACTTCTTAAATAGGGAAACTTTATTGAAAATATGATATGGCGGGAACCGGAAGTTGACTTAAATAGCGGTAGCCGCATGTTCCTAAAAGCCCAATGATACAAATATAAATATATAACAAATTAAAAAAGAAGACTGTTGTGCTTTTTTAAAAATGTATATGTATGAATGAGGTGTACTGCCGATCATTCTATATAGAATATGAGCATGTACTGTATGTATAATAAGGTTAATCCATTTCTTTTAAAGGAATATTTTTAGCTCATTATCTATATTGAGCCCGTAGGGTTTAGGTGATAAATTAATTTTGTCTCATTTTGCTTTAAAGTGGTCACCAGGTCTCCAGTGGGGAGTGATCTTTTGGATCCCAATGAATTCTAAACCCTTTGTGTCCTTGTTTTGTTTTTTATGCAAAGTGTGCTGACTCACTGAGTTTTTAACCCTTTTCTTATTTTGTAGAGATGCTCTGATACTCTGGTTCTAATTTTCCTTTTCATTTGGCCAACATACTCGGCATTCCAGTAAGTAGATGGCCCAGGATAAATTATCTTTAATATTAAAGTTCTTTTTTGTCATGTTTGAATGGAATGTCCATATTGCTTTTGTATTTGCCTTTTGAATATTGCATCCAGGGCAATTCAGACAATGGTAGAAGCTAAAATTTGTAAAATGTTATTGTTTTTGTACCTGGAGAAAACTATGTGTAAGATGTTTGCGGCTTCAGTGGAATATTCTTCTTTAATTCGTCATCTAGTAGGAGTATTTGTCAGTGAGTATTAAGGATTCTTTCCATCTCTTTATAATTGCCATTATATTGAGTAATGAATGTGACTTGTTCTTCAGGTTGTTGTTGATTCTGGGAATTATAGGTGATGAATTCTTTCCTATCTATTTTTGACACTGTCAATTTCTTCTTGTATGGCAGGTTCTCTGTAGCCCTTTTGTACGTATTCTTAATTTCTTTGCTGTTCAGATACAGTACAATTCCCCCTCAAACAACAGAATTGGCCTTCAGGCATATTGTTCACCGACTATCTGTGGTGGTTACTATTGTAAGCCAATATATTGTTCCCGTTCACTATCTTAATATGAGTTCTGTTTGGTTTTTATTTTACTTGATACATATTTCAAGGTCCAAGAATACAACCATTTCAGTACTGTATGAGGTTCTGAATTCTAAATTTAACCTATTGTTCATGTGTAGAATTAATTTGTTCAGCCACTCCCAATAAAAAAAAGATCGTCAATATACTGATGCCAACTTATAATCTTGTCAATATATTTGTTATTACTCCAGATATTGCTATCTTGCCACCATGCCATGAATAAATTGGCATAGCAGGGTGCGAAAGATGTGCCCATCGCAGTGCCAAATTTTTGAAGGAAAAATAACCTACCATACCAGAAACAATTGTGCTAGAGGATAAAGTCTATGTTGTCCATTATGAAATTTGTCTGGGTATTAGAAATGTTGGTTTGGTTTGAAAGGTAGTGTCGGGTGGCTTCATATCTTGCTTCATGGTTGATTACTGTATATAGCAATAAATATATAAAATGTTGGAATTTTAGGGTGCTTCATATGAATAAAGTCATGCTCTTTTTTTGGTGAGAATTCCCATGTACAGACCTTCATCTAGTTGTTGGCTTTTAATCAAAATAATAGTAAAACAGTCATAGAACAAGACTGGGTAATAGTAGACAGACATAGAGATACGAGGGACCTGCTTGTTCGCTTACAATCAATAACGAAATAGGCATTTGATATGCAAGGATAAGTGTTACATATTGCATTTCGGTCCAGCCAGATTGCAGAGGTGGGCTGTATGATCCAGTCACCCAGCAATGTTGACCTGGGGTCAGCGGGATATGTGAGTGTAGAAAGAGAACATACTGGTAATTATATAGAACAACAGTAGGTGCAATATATTTTCAAACAGGCAGCTTCAAAAAACAGGATCTGCGAATCCTGCTAAAAACAACTATGCAAGTAGAATTGAAGCGCTAATGTTTGAAATACCACACAAAATATATAAATATAAATATAGAGCATTTAATTAGACAAAGACAATATGTTCAACATATAAAATTTACAATACTAAAGTATCACATTTGTGCTCACTCAAATGGATAAGGTTACATACAATATGTACATATAAATGGTTCACTAAAGAGTCTTCTGAGGAAAATGGGAGGGTTGAACCCGGAGAAACGCATCAAGAATTTCCACATTGGTGCTTTCCTTAATCTCTGGCTTGCTATTTTGATTTGCCACTGCACCCGCTGCCAATCCTAACCAGTTTGGAGCTACTGGATTACTCGGCATTGGCCCATCCTGGATGTGGATTTGATACCCATGTCTTTTTGCCGCAGATATACCTGTTCAGCTGACACATTGTTGGACACTGCTTCCAGCTGCCTCACCTTTTACAGCCGGCATACCGCATAACTGCATCTACAGAGGCTGGAGCGTTCGGTCACTTCCCACCAACACAGGTGTCCCGGCAACCGCGGGGATACCAGATCTGTCTGCAGAAGTCGGGGTCCAACAGTTGCGGTGTGTGACTGGAAACATCCTGACGACTGGCTGGTAGACACCCGCGGATGAGCGGTGAGTGTCTCTATACAATACAAGCGGTGAGCATCGCTTATAACAGCATTTATTATATTAAGCAACGGGTACTATTTGGCCACTCCCCAAAGGACATTATGCTCTATTACCTTGGATATCCTATTCAGACTTTATTATATCCACATGAGCTATTCTTTTGAATTTCATATAAGGATAGGTGCCAGTATAGTGGCAGATCAAAATAGCAAGCCAGAGATTAAGGAAAGCACCAATGTGGAAATTCTTGATGCGTTTCTCCAGGTTCAACCCTCCCATTTTCCTCAGAAGACTCTTTAGTGAACCATTTATAGGTACATATTGTATGTAACCTTATCCATTTGAGTGAGCACCCATGTGATATTTTAGTATTGTAAATTTTATATGTTGTACGTATTGTCTTTGTCTAATTAAATGCTCTATATTTATATTTATATATTTTGTGTGGTATTTCAAACATTAGTGCTTCAATTCTACTTGCATACTGGTAATTAGTAGAACCGTTTATGGAGGTTACGTGGATTGGTCTGGGATTTGAAAAACTCCCTGAAGAGGTGAGTTTTCAGGGATTGCATAAAGATTTGGATACTAGAACAAAGTCTTGTGTGGAATTACGATCCACGGGGGGGAATAAAGTCTTGTAACTGTGAATGGGAGCAGGTAATGTGTGTGGATGAGAGATACAGATCTTGCGCAGGGTGGAGGGGTCAAACCAAGATAAACCAAGAGACGTATGTTTGTGTCATTTGCGTAATAGTCTAATATGTAAGCAGAAGCATTTTATATTGAATTTATTAAAATCATGTAACCAGTGGAGGGACAGACAAAGCAGAGCAGCAGAAAATGAATGTTTTGCGAGGAAGATCAGCCTAGCCACTGCATTGACAATATATTGAAGGGGTGAAAGTCTGTTTCAGGGAAAGCCAGTTAGGAGGCTACTGCAATAATCAATGTGGGACAAAATGAGTTTTTGCAGTGTCTTGTGTAAGATATGGGTACATTCTGGATATGTGTCTTACACATATGTAACAGGAATTGGAAACAGGTTGAATGTTGGGGAAAGGACACTTCAAAGTCAAGGATGACACCTAGGCAGCAAGTTTGTGGTGTAGGGTTAATTGTCGTGATATCAACAGAAAAGGAGATGTCAGTATAGTAGCTACTATTAACTGGTGAAAATACTCTGTTTTAAAAGATTCAAGTGGTAAGATGACATCGAACCAATGTGCGCAACCTAAATTGCTCCTAATTGAATGTGCCCCATAGAGTGCTGTGCTGGCAATTAAACATTTTGTAAAAATTTTATATATAAGCACTTCTACAGCATATAATATATAGTACCAGTGCCTAGGGTATATAACTGCATTTTACTAGTTAAAGACTAGATAGTGACATTAATCGCATTGAAGACATTGTCTTCTGTTAGCAATCCAAAGCAGAAATAAATGATTATATTCAGTGCTAGTTCTGCACTCCCAGTCTATCCCTTTTCAGCATGTGAAGGCTAACTGTGCTGCCTGTGCCTTACATCTGCTAAGCACTTTGGTAATATTCCATAGTAAATCATTTTCAGATAAAGACAAAGCAGTAAATACTTTCTGAATACTATCACCAAATAATAAGACAACATCAATATATTGTTTAGCGGGAATTAAATGGAGATTTGCTGAAGGTGGTAAATGAGAACAGTAATGCCCATAACAATCAATCAATAATTAATTAATTAATTAAAATAGAGTGGTATGCAATTTTCAGTCTTGTAAATCTACTCAATATGTAGCTGTAAGCATTATTCGGTAATGTCTGTTAACTCAGATTGCCAGATTAGAAGTACATATGAGCTAGACAGTGAAGGGTTACATATATGCATCATCAGAACATATTACTGTATTTTGTGAAAATTCCCAAAAGTGTTTCCAAATTACATAAGAAAATCCAGCGATAAAAAACAAAAATGGAATCAGTCATCACCAGATAATGGAATACAAACATCACTTATCCTGAAAAATAAACTCCTAAGCACTCATGGGGCTGCATGTATTTGGATGTTTTGACTTGTAAATACACAGCAGCTCTCAGTCCCTCTGTAATTACATTACTAATTTACTTGTAAAGCGACATGCGTAAATGGGCCTTAGCTTATTTGGTGCTCAGCAGGACAGGTACAGACCACGTTCAGCTGGTTCTTTCAAGAAATCAGCCACGTCACAGTATCAGTGTGGAAATTATTATGCCTTTGTCCATGAAAACATTTTCAGCCCTAAAAGAAAATAGCATAGATCTAAAACAGAAAAGGGAAAATTATTAGAAAGGCATAAAGGAAAATTACAACATTTTAGCCATGATCTGTTATAATAAAATGTAGTACTTTCGTATAAATGCACCCAAAGACTTCTCACGGGGATCAGCACACCCCGTCAAGAGGTGTTGCCTCTTTTGTTTGTAGTTTGGGGCACTGAACAATAACATGCTAAGGCTTTAGGGAAAGTTTCTAAAAGTTGGAACTGGGTTAAATTACTAATAATAATAATAATACAAATAATAATAATAATAAAGTTAACCACCCCTGTCATATTAGTGGGAGATGCCTTCTTAGGTAATACTGGGCTGATAAGAATTTGGCTAATAGTAAATCACCCTCCCTTTAATAGAAATCCTACTAGTCTCACCTTTGATGATGAATAATAATCCGATACTAAGCCCCCACCTCCCATATAAATTAAGCTTCTTCTGGGTCCAAACGGCGACTTTGAGTGGCTGGCCTTTTAATGAAATAGCCCAGCATTCTCAAACTCTGGGTCAGGTTGCGAGTGCCGTGCTGTAGGCAGGCCGACTTGAGGCAGTCACCATGATGCCTCGAAACCCCGCTACTGCTTTTTGCTCCTCTTTTCTCCATGGAATTAAGGGACCTGCAGCTGCCGACTGCACCTAACCAACAATTAATTTTTCTCTGAGCCCGATATTTTGAGAAATGTCAGTCCGGCCCAGGGAAATACTCATTGCTGGTCAGCCAGCAGGGAGTATGGTCAGCCCCACTGCCTTGAAGGATCTGCCCCTTGCCTCAGGGAAGTGGAGCTGACCCCAGTCTGCCCCGTCATGCTTTATTTTCAGGAACAAATTTTCCACCGCCACGATGGTTAGCAGTGTACCAGAGCCAGCTATCGCAATCTACTCAACCTGGCCACCTACACCACTCACTGCGCCTTGTGAGTGTGACAGGCTGACCTCATCTCCCGTTTTTGTATTTGCACAGGCAAAAACAAAAACTCCCTTTGCGGGGCACTAGTGCAAAATTGGATATAGAAGTATATTAATTCCAGAGAGCACCACCAACTCCTAATTATTAATATGGACATGAACCCAGAATATTATTTTTCATTGTTGGTTAAGATAGATTAGATCAATAACATGACATTTTCCTGTGCAGGATCTGATACCCCAGTCCCCTTCTCCCTTGATCACATATGACCTAATCTCCCGACCTGCAGGGACATTTTGAAGAAGACGTAAGGTGAGTGAAAAGGGGGGAGGGTCACATCTTCAATAAATCTATAAGGGGGACACGGAGCACTATTTAAATATATTATATAAGGGGGACAGGTAGCACAACTTAAAAATATAAGGAAGGTCAGGGGGCAGAACTTAAATATATATATATTGTGATAGGATCATTGGTAAAGTGGTCTGTGGCAGGTACATTTGTCCCAGATTCCTGTCTTATGTGTTTTAAACCTCCAGGAGAAAGTCTGCAGTGTAGCAGGCTTGAGTCTCGGCTTTTTGAAAAGCCGGTTTGGGACCTGGGGGTTGTGGGTGAGAAGAGAGGGAGGGCTCCACCCACGGCCACTCCTTGTTTTGGTTCTCTTAGCCTGGTAACAGGCTTGTTAGGGTTTCCACCTGAGAGTGGCCAATATAAGCCTAGTGTGTTGAGGGCTGATTGTCTCACCTGGGAGAGCAGGCAGGGAGCTTGCTCAGAGACACTTGGAAACCTAACTGTGAGTGTTGTGCTGTGCTTTTATTGCTGGCGAGGGCATTAGGCCCTGCCAGGTTCTGGTAGTGAGGGAACTACCTGTGAAGTTAGTGCCCCGACAGGGCTAGGATTTATATTTATGTTTTCTTTATATTTCTGACATTGTACAATAAAGACTGGCGCCGACCAGCTTGTACTTGCATCCAGACTGGTGTGCTGCTTCCCTGCTGCTGTGTGTGTGTGTAAGGAAGGAGTCCTCTACCCAGGAGAGGGACCCCCTAACCTAACTGTGTCACAATATTGTGGAGAATGCAGGCAACCACACACACTGAAGTTGCAGCAAGAGGAAAACTTTCCATTTAAAAATTAAAGGGACAGACACCCAATTTGTAAGTGTGGAAATAACGCTGTGTCCTTGGAGTCCCATAGAGGAGGATTCAGCCAATGCTCAGAGAGGCAAGGTTCAGCTTCCAACCTACACCCCAGGACAAAATGGAGGACATTATTAAGGCCTTGCTCCAAGCTACAGCAGCTCAGCAGGAGACAAACAAACTTCAGCAAGAATCTACCAGAGCTCAGCAGGAATCCACCAGGGTGCAACTGTTGGCCTTGGAGACAGCCCAGAGGCAACAACAGGTCGCCATCGAGGAAACCTGCCAGGCCATAAAAGAGGTGGTACAGCACCTGCTCGCCCGGCCCAGAGATGTTGCTACTGGTCCTCCCACCCCCACTCACTCCGTACGAGCCAGTCACTTCCTCCAAAAGATGACTTCGGGCAATGATGTGGAGGCCTATCTCACCGCGTTTGAAAGAACGGCCGAAAGGGAGAGTTGGCCCAAGGAGCAGTGGGCAAGTCTGGTGGCACCTTTTTTGTCTGGGGAGCCACAAAAGGCCTATTTCGACTTATGCCTGGCTGATGCCAAGGACTATAAAAAACTAAAACAGGAGATCCTAACTCGCTTGGGAGTCACCACCTTTGTTCGTGCCCAACGGGTCCACCGCTGGGAGTTCCATAGGGACAAGCCTCCACATTCACAGATGCATGACCTCGTCCATCTGTCCTCAAAATGGCTACAGCCCGAGACGCTGACGGGACCACAGATCATGGAAAGGGTCATGATGGACCGGTACCTGCGATCATTACCTGTGGCTCTGTGCAAGTGGGTGAGCCATGCAGACCCTAAGTCCGCGGACCAGTTGGTCGAGCTGGTGGAGAGGTACGTGGCGGCTGAGGAGCTGATGAGTATGCCCCACCAAGCCCCGATGGCGCACCGGCGAACTCCCACAGACACTGATAAGACTGTTCCAGGGGAGAAGGGTGCTGGGCGGTGGAATGTACCTAAGACTGAGGGTGTAGAACCTGGAGACAGGCCTGCCAGGCCAGGAAGGTTCTTGCCCCGTAAACGACTAGACATTAATATGACTCAGTGTTTCCGATGTGGTGGCTTCAGCCATATTGCCGCTAATTGTTCACTTACAACTGAACCTATGCAATGTGATACTGCTCATGTCTACCGCAGGGGGTCTTTCTTTGCACAGACAGCCCGGTATGGCTGACCGGCAGGCTGAGACTGATAAGCACATGTGTGTACTCACTGTAGATGGCAACCGAGTAGAGGCACTGTTAGACTCTGGTAGCTTGGTGACACTTATAAAAGCTGAGCTGGTGAACCCCTTGAGGCATACAGGGAAAACTGTTGGTGTGACCTGCATTCATGGGGATACTCAATATTATGTTACGGCCGAGGTGAACATCGAGACACCATGTGGCTCTGCTATAGTTTCTGTGGGTTTGGTGAATGGTCTGGTGTACGATGCAATATTGGGGAGAGACTTTGCTCACTTCTGGAAGTTGTGGGAAAGCCATTTTGTTCCGGAGGTGAACAACCCCGATCCATTTGAGAAGGTTGTCGATGTAGTGGAGGAGGGAGTTTCTTCTGAGTCAGAGTTATTCCCTTTTTCTACTATGGTTGGCGAACTAGAGAATGCGGAACGTGACGGTGGCCCGCCAACTGATGTGCCTCCCATTGAGGTGGGAAGTGTTGTTGGGCCAGGTGGTCATCTGCCTGATTTAGAGGTCAGAAGAGAGGTCTTTGCCGTGAAGCAGTTGAATGACCCTACTTTGGTAAAAGCCAGGGAGAATGTAAAAGTAGTTGATGGTAAACCCGTAGACCCTGATAGTCCTTTGTCCTATCCCCACATGGCAATGTGTCAGGATTTGTTATATCAGGTGACTAAGAAGGGGGAAGATATTGTGGAACAACTAATAGTTCCCAAAGCCTACAGAAGAACAGTGTTGGATCTGGCCCATGGTCATATAACGGCAGGCCATCTAGGGGTAGAGAAAACCACTGAGCGAATAATGCAGAGGTTTTTCTGGCCCGGGCTTCATAAAGAGGTGTCTGACTTTTGCGCATCCTGCCCTGAGTGTCAGTATCATGCTCCCAGGCCACATTTTAAGGGTCCACTAGTTCCATTGCCTATCATAGAGGTGCCGTTTGAAAGAATAGCGATGGATTTGGTGGGACCCTTAATGAAGTCTGCCAGGGGACACCAGTATATTCTGGTCATAATGGATTACGCTACCAGGTACCCGGAAGCGATCCCGTTGCGCAATACGTCAACCAAGACCATTGCCAGAGAGCTAGTTCATGTCTTTAGCAGGCTGGGTATACCCAAGGAGATACTAACTGACCAGGGTACACCATTTATGTCAAAAGTCATGAAAGAGTTATGCCGCCTGTTCAAAATTGAACAGTTAAGAACTTCGGTTTATCACCCCCAAACCGATGGGCTGGTCGAGAGGTTTAACAAGATGTTAAAACACATGCTTAGGAAAGTGGTTGACAAGGATGGTAGGGATTGGGATTACTTATTGCCGTATTTATTGTTGGCCATAAGAGAGGTTCCCCAGTCCTCCACCGGGTTTTCACCCTTTGACTTGTTGTATGGGAGACACCCAAGGGGGTTACTAGACTTTGCCAAAGAGACATGGGAGGGGCAGTCTAGTCCTTACAAAACGGTGATTGAGTATGTTTCTCAAATGCAGGAGAGAATTGCTGCAGTAGTGCCGATAGTGAGAGAGCACCTGGAACAGGCTCAACAGGCTCAACAGGCACAGCAGAGGGTATACAACCGCAATGCCCGGTTACGCAGCTTTGCTCCTGGGGACAGAGTGTTAGTGTTGGTTCCCACTGTGGAAAATAAACTTTTGGCTAAATGGCAAGGGCCCTTTGAAATCTTAGAAAGAGTGGGACAGGTCAATTACAAAGTTTACCAGCCGGGGAAAAGAAAGCCGGAACAGATATACCATATAAATCTATTAAAGCCCTGGAAAGATAGAACGGTACTGTCGGCCGTCCGAGCCCCTCCAGTAAATCCAGGGCCCTTAGTTCCCGAAGTGACAGTGGCAAAAACTCTGTCAGCAATTCAACAACAAGAGGTCAAGGAGTTTCTGATCAGAAATAGGGTGCTGTTCTCTGACGTACCTGGGAAATCCTCGGTCATTAAACATGACATAATCACTGACCAAGGGGTTAAAGTTAATCTAAGCCCTATAGGTTACCAGAAGCACAAAGAGAATCGTTGTCGAAAGAAATTAAAAATATGCTAGAGTTAGGAGTTATTGAAGAATCACATAGTGAATGGTCAAGTCCCATTGTGTTGATTCCAAAGCCCGACGGGAGTGTGCGTTTCTGCAATGACTTCCGAAAGTTGAACAGTGTTTCAAAATTCGATGCCTACCCGATGTCAAGAGTGGATGAACTGATTGAGAGACTAGGGATGGCAAGGTATTTAACCACTCTTGACCTAACCAAAGGGTATTGGCAAGTACCGTTAACCGAGAGCGCCAAACAAAAGACAGCTTTTTCAGCGCCAGAGGGCTTGTTTCAGTACAAGATGTTGCCCTTCGGGCTACATGGGGCACCTGCTACCTTCCAAAGAATGATGGACAGGATTCTAAGGCCCCATAGATGGTATGCGGCTGCTTATCTGGATGACGTGGTCATTCATAGTCCTGATTGGCAGTCTCACTTACCCAGGGTACAAGCAGTGTTGGACTCCATCTATAAGGCAGGTTTGACAGCCAACCCAAAAAGTGTTGTCTAGGCATGGAGGAAGTAAAATATCTGGGATACACCATTGGCAGAGGCCTGATAAAGCCTCAGCTCAATAAAGTTGATGCCATACAAAACTGGCCACGGCCTCTGAATAAGAAGCAGGTGAGAGCCTTCTTGGGAATTACGGGGTACTACAGGAGGTTTATACCCAACTTTGCCACCATGGCAGTCCCACTGACTGACCTGACCAAAGGCAAACAAAAAGTCATGGTAGAATGGAGTCCTGAGGCAGAGAAAGCTTTTCAGGAGTTGAAAGTAGCGTTGTGTTCCCAACCAGTCCTGATGACTCCTAATTTTGAAAGGGAATTCATAGTACAAACCGATGCATCAGAAGTAGGTATAGGAGCGGTCCTGTCCCAGAACAAGGAGGGTGAGGAACACCCTATTTTCTATCTAAGTAGAAAGTTGAATGTACATGAGAGAAACTATGCCACAGTGGAGAAGGAGGCGTTGGCCATAAAGCGGGCGTTAGAGGCTCTCAGGTACTACTTGGTTGGAAGAAAGTTCAAATATTCGGAGCAATATTTAACCCTCGGTCGCCCGCATACACGCTACAATTATCGAGGCGATCTGCCGATATCAGGTGGATCACCCCGAAAATTGTAGCATGTATGGCCAGCATAAGGATTGCCGTTCCTCACACAAGAAGAATTACAAAAGAATGTTGCAGTGTTAAGGACATTAAAAATGCACAATACACATAAAAATGTAATAAAAGTAGATGAATATTTATTAATCACAATAGATTAAATTAACCCCCGGGAGTATAAATAATAAGGCAAAATAATTAATCAAAAATAGAAAAAATATATACATTAAATAATCTCCAAGAAACAGGGCCGTTTTAAGAGAGGAGGGGGCCCGTGTGCACTCCTCACTCCCTGGTGGCTGGCAGCCAACTGACGCGGCTTGCCAGCCACCAGAGCATTAGTAGACTCCGGGCACTAGAGTGTGCCCGGAGTCTACTGCGCATGCGCAGGACACCGGAAAATGGCCGCGATGGCCATTTTTTCAGTGTTCTGAGCAGCAGTGACACCTGACGCGGGACCTCGGACAGGTAAGTTTTTTAAAAAATATGGGTGCAGTGTGTGCGGGGCGGGGCCCCCCTGGACCTGGGGGCCCGTGTGCCCCGCACACACTGCACCCATTATAGATACGCAACTGCCGAGAAATGAGCTTATTACAACTGGTTCACACTAAATTGATTCACTGTACTCAATAAAAAATTGTTACAGTGTAAACAGTAGCAAATATAAAACAATAAACAATTAAATACAAACTTGCAGTCTGATGCTCTGCCAAGACCCACACAGAATATTAAAAGTGATTTCATAACAACCTTTAATACAGCTGGAGATTGTGGTGTATTGTGTGTAACTCCTGTTATTGAGTGACTGAGTGCTCCTGAAGTGTCTATAACCGGATCACCGTTAAATCCTTATACACCGACAGTGGGACTAAGCTGCTGGTTTCCTGGCAATGAACAGTAGTACTGAATACAATTGCTGTCTTCGGTCGCATGAGAATACATGGAATCTCACAAACTGGATGCTGTTACTGATCATATGTACAGTAGTACTCACTGCAGGAAGCTCCTCTGGTCCTGAGACACAGCCAGCGTCAGTGACAGAGCTCCAGCAATGGATAAGCTGTCGGCGGGGAAAGTGATGTCAGCGCTGGGGGTAGGAGCTAAATCAGCGGACCAGCAGCAAGTGTAGAGCAGCTAAACTTCAGCAAGCAAATCAGTAGTCAGCAGAGCAAGCTGAGGATGCCCCTACAGAGCAAGCTGAGGATGCCCCTACAGTAAGCAAAGGACACAGCTTGGAATGGGTGATAGAACCACAGTCACCCATATCTTCAAAGCGTTCCCTAGGCCCCATAAATGATGGGATGTAGTTATGAGACCGGCGGTTGGGATGCCGCGGGTCTCAATACAGACAGGGAAATCCCGACAAGGGACTTGAGATAGGCGTGGAAATACCAACGCCTATCTTAAACCTGATGCCGGAATGTAGAAGGACGCCAGCCTGAACGAGGTAACTCCGGGGCACCCTTAGCATTAGCCACGGGGGGAGGGTTAGGTTTAGGGAGCGTAGCGGGGTTAGGTTTTTGGGGGGAGCTTAGGGTTATACACTGCTAGGGGGGAGGGTTAGGATTAGGCACTGCTTAGGGTTAGGCACTAAGGGGGAGGGTTAGGTTTAGGCATAAAGGGGGGAGGGTTAGGTTTAGGCACTAACGGGAAGGGATAGAGTGCGGGGTGGTGAGGGTTAGGCTACAAGAAGGGAGGGTTAGGCTTAGGGGGGAACGGGAGAGGGTAAGTGTACTTACCCGCCCCTGCCGGGATACCAACCATCGCGATACAGCTGTTGGTATTCTGACAGGAGGCATTCCAACAGCCGCCATACTGCTCCGTATGCACTGTGCATGCAAAATGCAGAGCCACGGCAGCCCCCACCTGGGAATAGGTGCCACTGCCATTTCAGATGCAGCACTTGGATCTGCAATGCTGACAGTGCGCATCTTTAGCCTTCAGGCGCCTCCTGCAGCATTAGCATTTTGTTATTTTTGCATCGCTGCTGTGCTGCATCCTGAAGAAGCAGCAGCAGCGATGCAAATAGCGCACACTCTGAATCAGGCCCATAATATGCTTGGATGCACTGACTCAATAGTCACAGATTTAGATAATGTTTCCTCTGAGTTAATTGTTTGCACAGTTATTATTTGATCATGTCTGCAGGGACTCCGATTTTACACCATGTATTTGTAGAAAGGCCAGATGGAATAAAGATTAAATTAGGCACCCTCGTGTTCATCAGCATGTATCCAGCTGACTGCAGCCAAACTGCATTTACAGGGCCTGATTCAGCAGCGATCGTAATTGCAAGTACGTACGCAGATCGAGCGATTCTTAGCCATTGCGCATGCATATATGCCACACTGCATGTGCGCTGTGATCGCACTGCGATTACGGATGCACATTGGAATCCATTGCACAGTGCGTGAGGGGCTGTGAGTGTTTGGGGGTGGTGATGGGGGAGTGCTCGGAAAAATGCAGGTGTGCCAGTCCATTTGAACACCGTTTCATGGGCATGCATAACTTAGCCACTGCGATTGCATACGCAGCTTGAGAGCCCACTTTGTGCGAAGAGACTTACAGTGTCTGCGGCAGGTTGGACCTGGTGTAAATGCTACATGAGTGGCCGATGTGTGTCGATGGTACCGATGTTTACGCAGAAAAGCGACACTAGATGGTTATGAGAAAACAGAAGTGGGCGTCTTTATGCCGGCTGAGCTCTGGCAAGCGTTAGCATATTTTCACAGCTGCGTTGTGTGATTTCGCAGCTGAAATCACAATTGCGATCCGTCTGCATTAGGCCCATATGGGCAGCAGCAGGAAAACCCTGTGCATTTAGTATCCTCATCACAGCCATAACTACACTTTTTGGTGCCCTGTGCCAGAGAAAGCATTGGCGCACCCCCCCTATTTTTTTAAATAGGGACATAAGATAGTGCACCTGAAAAAGGGCCATGGCCTCATGGGGAAGGGTCAGGGAAGAGATAGGGGTGGCCAGGAGGTGCTGGGGATAAAAGAAGAGGAAGTACAAATGAGAATTATAATAAACAGGAAAATTGACAGGCCCAAACAGCGCCCCCTGCCCTGCGGTACCCTGTGCCATGGCACTGGTCGCACTACCCTAGTCACGGCCCTGATCCTCATATCCATATGTCTAACTTTCCATCAGCAAAGGGATTAATTGACTGCAGTTGGCTGCAGTGCCGGTGCCAGGTTTCTTGGCACCCAAGGCATAGCTTCATCCTAGCACCCAAACACCCCCTTCCTGTCCCTTCCCTTCCCTTCTCCCCCATCACACTCACTCCCACCTCTTTAGTAGTAAAGGGTCCAAAGAGCACATGACTGTGCACAGATGCTTTTGTGCATGCTGATTTTTTGAGCATGCACAACGTAAATTCACACAACACATGCTGAACAGATATACATACAATACCGCATCAGCACCATAGTTCATACTGAATATTAGATTGATCATGAAGTTATGATCCACCCAATGTTCGATGCAACTTCTGTAATAATACTATTGCTCATAATGTGTGAGCTCCCCCAGAAAGTGTCTGACTTTAGTTTGGGCAGAATATACAACAAATGCATATAAATACCTCAGGTCACCTGAATACTTTCAAAGTGATGGAGGAGGGAAGAGGACGGACACTGCTACCTGCCTCCAATGCTGAACCAGCCAGGCATGTTATACATAAATAGAAGAGCAGGGGAAATGTATGGGCACAGCAACTGTCTATATAATCAGCTTCTGCTGTCAGTACTAAGTAGCAAAAGGATGTCTCGTTCAGAGACTTCTTTAATTTTTGTGCTGGTGACCTCAGTCACCTCAACAGCGTTCCCCAGGAGCTGGCGCCCTTAGGCAGCTGCTTAAAGTTGCCTAATGGTAGCACCGGCCCGGGTTGGCTGGCTACACACTGGAGAGCACCTGGAATATTGCCCTATTTATTCAGTGTTTTTGTTTTATTTAGCTTGTTTCTGTAGAATATATTGTCATAACGGTTCAGCCTCTAGTTCCTCCATTCAGCAATTTCTAGCACAAAGAATAGAACCAAAACAGCACAGATAATAAGAGCGTTACTGATCCCCACTGCTCACTTGAAAGTCAGCAATGCGGTAATGATTCAGGTTGGTCTATCTTCAGATTTCCAGTATTGTTGTTTTCTACTAGCTAGCTATAAAAAAAAATTAAAAAGACAGGTAGGTTCAGGAAATGTGGAGGAAGAAAGGGAATGAAGGTCTCATAAATTCCTGCTGTATGCTAAACTAATTTAGCATCCTTATTTAAATAATTTTTTATTATAATCCGTTATTTATACGTGCTATAAGGGGGCCACAGCACTATACAAAAGTTCAAAACAAGTATATCAGACTTAGGAGTATATGATTTTAGTGTGACTTGACATTCGATTTTTTATTTGATTTTGCATTTGGAGATATACTAAAGGCAAAATCAAATGTCAAATCAAACATAAAACCGAATTTCACTCAAATCCCACTCAAAAGCGAACATCAGAAAAACATTGTTACTGTTACACAGAACAACACACAAATCTCGTATTTACTAATATTCGATCTGAAATCAAACACAAAATCGTACTTCAAATCCCCAAATGAGTAGACCTGTTTCACGCTTTCTATTTTAGCATGAGCAGGTCTGATTGACACAGATGGATGCACAGATCAGTGAGATTCGTGCATGCATTTGTGTGTAAAAAGCTTCAAAAGTGTTACATTTTTTTTTTTAAATGACGTAGGTTCCTCCCTAAAATCACAACCAGCCCCGGACTTTTCAGAGCCAGTCCTGGTTGTTTAAATACAGGGGACAAAAGATGTAGGGGGGTCCCTGTATGTACCATGACCAGCACTGGACTCTTTCTAGCAGGGGTGTAATGCCACAGCCAGGGGAACCCTTTCACAGGGTCCCCCGGCCAAAGCATTATGCCTGACCGCTAGTCAGCCCAGGCCAATAAAGGGGTCCCCCCTCCATGGCAGTCCAGGCCTGGGCTGATAGTTCGGGGCTATCCCTGGCACCCCTGGGCAGTGGGTGCTTGGTTGATCATGTAAAGTGTGTGTAAATGTAGGAGTGATAACATTGTCTTTAACAGTAGTACTACAGGTCCCAGCAAGCCTCCCCCGCATGCTGGTACTTGGAGAACTACAAGTACCAGCATACGGGGCATTAAAGGCCCGCCAGTACCACTAGTTCACCTGTAAATAAATGTTAAAATAAAGACAAGCCACACACACTGTGCCAGTATAAGTTTATTACACACATACTCACCTACAATACCTGGACCAGTCCTCTTCTCCATGTAGGCATCTACCATCTTCTTAAAACAAACTGTACCGTCCTCTACTTTCTGAATGATGGGCTCAAATGCGGCATTTCTCTTAGAAATGCCAAGGCTGAGCGTTCATTGGCTGAGAGAGGTGAGCCTCTGCCTCTCTCAGCCAATGAACAGCTCCCACCATTGACTTCATTGGTGAGAGCCGCAAGCTAACCTTTAGTAACCTAAACTTTAGTAACACACTTTACACTATCAATCCTGCACCCACCGCCCAGGGGTGCCGGGGATAGCCACGGGCTATCAGCCCAGGCCTGGGGAGCCCTGGAGCCCACCTCCCCAGGGATCCTCAGCCTGGGCTGACTAGTGGTCAAGCATAATGCTTTGGCGGGGTACCTGGTGAAAGGGTTCCCCGGGCTGTGACTTTACACCCCCACTAGAAAGAGTCCGGTGCTGGTTATGGTAAATACAGGGGACCCCTACTCATTTTGTCCACTGTACTGTATGTCCAAAACCAGGACAGGCTCGCTTAGCCCAGTGCTGGTTGTAGTAAATACAGGAGACCCATACATCTTTTGTCTCCTGTATTTACACAACCAGGACTGGCTCCGAAAACTCCAGGGCTAGTTGTGCTTTTAGGGGGGGATCCCACGTCATTAAAAAAAAAAAATTAACAATTTATAAGATTATAAATGATAGATGGTGGAACACAGTGCTGGCTGAACCCAGAGCTAGCTAAGAAATGGGACAGGTGAGACTCTAGCCCTTGGCCTCCACATTAAAGTAGGCCCATCATCATGACAGCATGTGACCCAGCCACCCAGCTGGCCACACGGTTGGTCATAAATCATAAGTGTTAAAATTGTATGTCTATTTTCTTCACATACTGATGCAATTTTGTTATTTTTTTGTATTTAGAGAGACATTGAGGCTGATAGTGTATGGGCGTACACGAGCACATGGCACTAGCCACACCTACACAGCACTGGTCATAGCTCTTTTGCTTCTAACAACAGACCCTAGGCTGAACCTGTACACCAGGTGATGAGCGCAGCAGACAGGATCAGAGCCACTGATTGGAAAAAAATACCATGGGGAGGAGATGATAGTGTAAGTGCTGTAATAAAAGGTAGGCGGTACTGCTTGTGAGCGCTTACAAACTATAGCAGAGGGGTAATCAAACATGGGTGACACAGAGGGCTGAGTCAGAGTGTGGAAACACAAGGAGTGGTTTAGCTGGAGAACTGGTAGACTTTGATAAAGAGATTCATTCCTGAAGGCTGGAATTGGAAGAGGAATGAGATGGGAAGAGAGGCGGTGGTCAATGGCAGAGTGAAGAAGGCAGACAGGAGCATGGCGGAGGATGAGTTAGAGATGTGGGGGGGGGGACTGTGTGGGGACTTGTTAGGTGAAGGTGAGGAGTTTGAAGTGTGAAGAAGAGAGAACACCGAGGGGTCTATTCATCATCACTTAATTTATACAGAAGCAGGTGAAAATGAACACTTTCACATACTTTTGTATAAATTATCAGGGTAAGTTATCAAGTTCCGAAAAAGCATTTCTGAGACACCGGCTGTGACGATGCATTGCGCAGTGTGAGGAAATCTTTATGGACAACTCAGCTGCAGGGGTAAAGTATCACAATTCTGAAAAACTGACTGCAAAAAGAGCAGCTTTTTGGAAGTGATACTTAAGGTAATGAGGCATGATGAATGCATCTGAAAGGATGTTTAAACTCGCAACGAGTTTAAAACATAATTATCACTATTGATAAAGAGCCAAAGAGAAAAGAAATAGACTTATCTGAAAACATAATCAATCAATCACCCAACCAAGGTAGAATAATTCACTAAGGTAATCCGTTGTAAATTTAAAGTCAACTCCCTATTTGGTGCACTCTTTTGTTCAATTATAATTATTAAAATTATACTTTTATTACATAGTTTAAAATGATAGACAGTGATATGACATCAAACAACACATTACAATAACAACATTCTTTGCGTGTTGGTCTGAAGCAAATTTCCCAAAAGAAACAAAGCATAAATTACAAAACAATGTATAGTAAAAAATTCAGAGGTATGTATCCTCAATAATCACAAGAAGGCTCAATCACATACATACTGGGGTATCCACTTGACACAAGTATATATATATATATATATGCGTATTTTCTCATAAGTGGTTAAATTCCCCAATTCGTGTTCTCTAATTGTTACCTGTAATTGGAACAAAAAAGTGAAATATAAGTATGTACACCTGTTTTAACAAACAGCTAGAGAAGTGCAATGCGATAGATCATATACAATTACAATTATTAAATATAATGGTTCGTCTCCTTCAGAGGTGAATAATCTAGAATTGCAGCTGAATTGTATGATGCACCGATAACAATGAACAGTTTAAGTACACAGAAAATAAATGAGTATATATATATATATATATATATATGTATATATATATATCTATATATAAAACATAGGTTCCTATTATTGCGCACAGTCCAGTATATTTACCATATTTTGTACAGAAATGTTAAAATCCAGTGCTGCTCCCCTTCATAACGTTTCCTCAAAGGTCGAATCTATTTGTTCACAAAGAGAAAACAATGAGGCACACCATACTGTAGTAGTTTAAAAGTATAATGTTTTACTCACAGAAATAACAAAAACTCACAAAGTCAACCTGTAACAAAACATTTCTGGGCGGAGCTAACTGAGATGCGGATGTGATGACATCATAGTCTAGAACGAGGCTTAGAAACACGAAAGGATGCCTGGGGCTCCGGAAGCTGCTGTGGATCGGGTTTTGTGTTACTGAGCGCTTATTGTGATATTTTATACAATATCACATACACCTCTGTGAGTTTTTTTATCCTTTGAGTAAAACATTATATTTTTAAATTACTACACTATGGTGCGCCTTCTTGTTTTATCTTTTTGAACATATATATATATATATATTATATATATATATATATATATGTATATACATGTAAATCATAACACCCTGCTTATCTGAATAACAGATCACAGGTCACCATATAGTATACCCTGCAATAAAAAAGTATACTCTGTAGGGGAAGGGGAGCCAGTATAGAGCCTGGTAGAGAGGGGAGGCAGAAATAGAGTGGTTAAAGAGAAAACTGGGCCTAGCAGCACATGGAGCACTTAGGTTTAAGGTGCACCAGGGGGAGGTTAGGCACCACTAAGGGAGGGTTAGGGGGTGAGAGGGGTGGGTTAAGGTACTTACCAGCCCCAGTCGGGATCCTGGCAATACATCCGGCGGCATTAAATGCCGATTCCGGAGGTAGTAGTAGTCAATTCGAGAGGCTGAACAGTGAGTGGATTAGGGTCTTAGTTGTGTTCCGGGTGAGAAAAGATCTGATCCTTGGCGTTACCTTGAGGAAGCTGTATGAACAATATATCGGCTAATGTGTACTCAGCATTATTCTTTAGCATCTAGAGCGGTAGTTCCGAAACTGTGCGCCGTGGCACCCTGTGGCACCAAATCAAAATATTTATGGTCAATGTAGTGTAAATATGTGGACAAACAAATGCGCAAAACTGTCCACCACCACATAACTTACCCTAAGAATGACAGGTCAGCACAATTGACTTCACTTTACTACATTTTTTTCTGAATTTCTCAATAACAAACTTAACCTTAGGGATGCCTTGAAAACATTGCTGATACTCTAGGGTGCCGTGATTCAAAAAAGTTTGGGAAGCACTGATCTAGAGCATCTGCAGATGGGAGACACAAGTTTAAGCAACTACATTTGACTCAAGAGCCATAGCTTGGCCACCGCTGCAGTATTTATTTATTACCAGTTATTTATATAGCGCACACATATTCCGCAGCGCTTTACAGAGAATATTTGGCCATTCACATCAGTCCCTGCCCCAGTGGAGCTTACAATCTATATTCCCTAACACACGCTCACACACTAGGGTTAATTTTTGCTGGGAGCCAATTAACCTACCAGTATATTTTGGAGTGTGGGAGGAAACCAGAGTACCCAGAGAAAACCCACGGAAGCACAGGGAGAATACACAGGGCCGTGGTGGGAATTGAACCCACGACCTCAGTGCGGTGAGGCAGTAACGCTACCCATTACACCGTGTGTGCTGTTCCGATTATATGATTTAACCTATAATATACAGTTTATGTGCAGTATTTGGATTATTTTAAAACTAATCAAACAAATCATGTGAAGGTATAATAATCAAATGTTTCTACCAATGTATTGGTGTATTCCTTCATAACCCATATTTCTTATATCAATGAAAACCAATCTGGTATGGTTGGCACAACAATAGATTCCCATAGATGAGCGTGGGACTTGCCCCCTCTATTAAGTGACCATGCCATTTCCTCTGCCCCTTCTGGCATTCAATCTCAATGGCACACAATTATTTAATCCATTCTCCTGGTGCACCCCTCATGTCCCAGTCTGACACTTCTTGCAGATCATGGTAATCCCAGTAGGATTTTATTTGGGGTTAGTCACAATAATATTCATTCAATGTGTTTGGCTAACTCTGAACAGACAGCCCTTTTATGAAAGGGTGTTCACACTTATGCAACACATTACAAAGAAAGAAAAGGAAAGTGAGCTGGTCTGCTTGATCAGTATAAATGTTGAGGTCACTCCGTCTTTAGCCTCAGAAATTAAAATCCTGTTTATATATAACTTTTCTTATTATTATTATTATTATTATTATTATTATTTAAAAAGGTATATACAGTATAGCCACTTATAATAGAACCTTAGCAAATATATATCTTACAAAATGTATCAAGTGAAAAAGCAGAGAAAATAAGAGATTTAAAAATGAACACTCACTGCAAACTTGTATGTATCTGGTACTCTGCATTTTAATTGTGTATGTAACTTGTACAGCCATGGCCAAAAGTTTTGAGAATGACACAAGTATTGTTTTTCACAAAGTTTGCTGTTTCTGTGTTTTTATACCTTTTTGTCAGATGTTACTATGGTATACTGAAGTATAATTACAATCATTACATAAGTGTCAAAGGCTTTTATTGACAATTACATTAAGTTTATGCAAAGAGTCAATATTTTCATTGTTGACCCTTCTTTTTCAAGACCTCTGCAATTCGCACTGGCATGCTATCAATCAACTTCTGGGCCACGAACTGACTGATGGCCAACCATTCTTGCCTAATCAATGCTTGGAGTATGTCAGAATTTGTGGGGTTTTGTTTGTCCACCCGCCTCTTGAAGATTGACCACAAGTTCTCAATGGGATTAAGGTCTGGGGACCCAAAATTTCGATGTTTTGTTCCCCGAGCCACTTCATTATCACTTTTGCCTTATGGCAAGGTGCTCCATAATGCTGGAAATGGCATTGTTCATCACCAAACTGTTCTGGGATGGTTGGGAGAAGTTGCTCTTGGAGGATGTTTTGGTACCATTCTTTATTCATGGCTGTGTTCTTAGGCAAAATTGTAAGTGAGCCCACTCCCCTGGCTGAGAAGCAACCCCACACATGAATGGTCTCAGGATGCTTTACTGTTGGCATGACACAGGACTGATGGTAGCGCTCACCTTTCCTGCTCCGGACAAGCGTTTTTCCAGATGCCCCAAACAATCTGAAAGGGGATTCATGAGAGAAAATAACTTTACCCAATTCCCTGTACCTTTTGAAGAAACTCAGTCTGTCCCTGATGTTTTCCTGGAGAGAAGTGGCTTCTTTGCTGCCCTTCTTGACACCAGGCTATCCTCCAAAAATCTTCGTCCTGTGTCACCCTTAGTGGGTGATGCAATTGCTAGCCATATACCGCCAGACATTACCTCAATGTAGGGCTGCACACATTGCCATTTAATACATTAGGCATGCTTCACTCATTTTTCTGTGCACCTCTATGGGCTGTAAGAAAACATGTATGAAGATATGGGTCGTGGACATTGTGCTGAATTAAATTGTCCCCATGAACTGCTAATTTTAGATGTGATTAGGAATCCTACCTGCAGTTACAGTTTTTCCAGATGCCCCAAACAATCTGAAAGGGGATTCATGAGAGAAAATAACTTTACCCAAGTCCTCAGCAGTCCAATCCCTGTACCTTTTGAAGAAACTCAGTCTGTCCCTGATGTTTTCCTGGAGAGAAGTGGCTTCTTTGCTGCCCTTCTTGACACCAGGCTATCCTCCAAAAATCTTCGTCCTGTGTCACCCTTAGTGGGTGATGCAATTGCTAGCCATATACCGCCAGACATTACCTCAATGTAGGGCTGCACACATTGCCATTTAATACATTAGGCATGCTTCACTCATTTTTCTGTGCACCTCTATGGGCTGTAAGAAAACATGTATGAAGATATGGGTCGTGGACATTGTGCTGAATTAAATTGTCCCCATGAACTGCTAATTTTAGATGTGATTAGGAATTCTACCTGCAGTTACAGTTATAGCCTAAATGAAGGTTATATACTATAATAATAACAACAAAGTGACGCAAATTAATATCTTTTCTGCCTGGACTACAGAATTCTCTAAAGTCAGAGGTCGCCTTTAACCTTTAACCATCTGACACAGTTTCCAGAGATTCATTGATGCTGGGCAGGTTTATGCTTACATACTGTATCATATGCATAGTACATAGGACATTACAAACCTAACCTCCCCCCTAGTGCCTAACCTAACCTCCCCCTCCCGCACTCTAAACCTAACCCTCCCTCCTAGTGCCTAACCCTAACCCTCCCCCTAGGGTTAGGATCGGGATTCTGACAGGTGTCGGGATTCCGGCGCCGGTATTCTAAGCACTGGCATCCCCTTTGCCGGGATATTGACCATATGCCACAACTGTTGCAGATTAAAATACTGTAGAGGTGTTTTGGGCAGTTTCTTGCCCAATTAAACTAAGTGATGCAAGTATGACTGAAAGGAGACAGTTTAGGATGCAGTTTGCAGTATATTCCATTGAACTTGTGAAAAATTTTGCTTTTCATTATAATTACTTGGACTATGATGCTTACTGTGTATCTATATGAGAAATTCAGAGAGTGGATATTTTAAAAATACATACAGTGTACTTGTTCAGTGTGGAATTGAAAAAAATTTGGGGAGCTGTGGCCCATGCTTTGGGAACCTCAAGGGCTCCTGTCAGTTTATATTTACCAGTGCACTACACTGAATGATGGGTTGTTTTGATCATTCTCAATGTTTAATGAATTTTCTGCTATTGCTGCTATTTTATATTCAAAGAAAGCACTGAACAGGATGTTAATTTGTTTGTGCTAGAAGATGCAGTTAATAGAAAATGGATTAAGTCAGAGGTCATTACATATTCGCTAATATGCTGCTTACAGATGTGTAACTGCGTTACCACATATTTAGAGTAAAACCAAGAGGCTGAAGATCTCTTGTTAGAGTTCCTGCCTGCAAGTGCTGGGAAAGCAGTCATAATAAGTGACTAAGAATAGGAAATGAGATCATTGCAAACCACTGCATTAATAAAATACAGGACTACAGCCTAGAAGACAGTATGTTACATTGGGCTCTATTTACTACAATCCGCATTTAGAATGCAGATTGCAGTGTGATATTTCCGACCTAATTCTATTAGTGTTCTATTTAGGTGAACACACTAGGAGTAAAAGGCTGGCTGCACTTATTGTATAACATCGAATAGGGAATGCTTTTATAAAACATAACCATAAATAAGCTGGGAGTTGGATTTATTTATACTTTGGTTTTATTATAAAATAGTTTTCATAGATAATGGGTGTAAAACATTTGTTATACAGCAGAGTAGCAAAGAACAGCTGCTGTGCGCACCTGATACTGGTATGCAACAATGAACAGGTGCCAAAGTGTCCCGCTGGTGGTCAGGAGGTTGGGCACCCCCACCGCCGCAGCTGGCCAGCGGTGCCAAGCACTGGAGAGGAGAAATGGATGCCGAGCGCATGCACGTGGCATCCATTCATGCAGGGAGAGGGCTGGGGGAAGCCCAGCTACTGAAGAAGTACTGGGCCCGTCCCCAGCCTGACGTTAAATGGGAGGCGTGCCATACGGGAACGCCTCCAATTAGAATCACTTAGGGTGTGTGGACCATAGTAATTAGGCCACGCCCCCTTTTCAGGATGGGAGGGCATCGGACTTCCTCTCTCAGCACAGCGCGCCGCAACATCTGGAGCCGTCCCTGCTTGGAGGGGAAGTATCTAATGACCCTTTCACACAGAAAACAAAATTACTGGGTAAAGCACTTTTACCAGGGAATTTGCAGATCAACACAGGTTTTTTTTCTGTGTGAAAGGGCCATCCTGGGTCAAGGTTGCCGGGTCTCCGACTCTGCTTTTTACCAGGGTAGGAGACCCAGCAATTTCGACCTGGGTTAACCCTTTCACACCAAAAAAAAAACCTGCATTGATCTGCAAATTACGAGGTAAAAGTGCTTTACCCGGTAATTTGATTTCCTGTCTGAAAGGGGTATAAAGCTAGATCCGGCAAACCCACATGGCACTCAAATGCCGGGTAAAAGCCGGTATTTCTGTGTGAAAGCAGTATTAGATAAGCTTCTTTATTGTTTGTTCACAAAAGTGCATCGTAATTTGCTGGTGCTGTATAAGTAAATGTTTTCATATAAATATATATATATATATATATATATATAAATATATATATTTATATGGACAGTTGGTTCAGCACTCCTTAAGCTGGCCACACATCTAATGATTATCTGTCCAACCAGCCAACTAGTTGATTGGTTGGAATGAAAATCTGGTAAGGAATATAATCAGCAATTTGCTCCCAAACGCTAGAAAATGGACCAAAACTGTTGTTTGAACAAATAGTTTAGATCAAACATTTAACAAACTTGTCTGAACGACCATTTTCATCTGTTTTCTGGCATTTAGGAGCAAATTGCTGATCATCATTTACTATCATACGTTACCAGATTTTCATTCCAACCAATCAACAAGTTGGCTGGTTGGATGTAAGTTGGTCTAGTGTGTGGCCAGCTTTAGTAAATGAATGTAGTGGCCTGCATGCCCTTTGAGACAATCATATAGAAGGGTTTTGAAATGCCTGGTGCGGCAAGACAACACAAGGCACTGCAGTAAGTAGATAAATCCTTTACTTCAACATTTCGAGGCACGTATGACTCGTCCTCAGGAAGAAATACAATGAGGTACATGTATTTCTTCCTGAGGAGGCATACGTGCCTCGAAACATTGAAGTAAAGGATTTATCTACTTACTGCAGTGCCTTGTGTTGTCTTGCCGCACCCGGCATTTCAAAACCTATATACAGTCAGGTCCATAAATATTGGGACATTGACAGAATTTTCATATTTTTGCCTCTATTCACCACCACAATGGCTTTGAAATGAAACAAACAAGATGTGCTTTAACTGCAGACTTTAAGATTTAATTTGAGGGTAATTACATCCAAATCGGCTGAACGGTGTAGGAATTACAACAGTTTCAACATGGGCCTCCCACTTTTTAAGGGGCCAAAAGTAATGGGACTATCAACTCAAAAGCTATTTCATGGACAGGTGTGGGATATTCCCTCATTATTTCATTTTCAATTAAGCAGGTAAAAGGTCTGGAGTTGATTCTAGGTGTGACATTTGCATTTGGAATCAGTTGCTGTCGACTCTCAATATGAGATCCAGAGCTGTCACTATCAGTGAAGCAAGCCATCATTAGGCTGAAAAATCAAAACAAACCCATCAGAGAGATAGCAAAAACATTAGGTGTGGCCAAATCAACTGTTTGGAACATTCTTAAAAAGAATGAACGCACCGGAGAGCTCAGGAACCCCAAAAGACCCGGAAAACCATGGAAAACATTATTTCTCTGGTGAAGAAAAACCCCTTCACAACAGTTGGCCAAATCAAGAACACTCTCCAGGAGGTAGGTGTATATGTGTCAAAGTCAACAATGAAGAGAAGAGTTCACAAGAGTGAATATAGAGGGTTCACCACAAGATGCAAACCATTGGTGAGCCACAAAAACAGGAAGACCAGATTAGAGTTTGCCAAACAACATCTAAAAAAGCCATTACAGTTCTGGAACAACATCCTATGGACAGATGAGACAAAGATCAACTTGTACCAGAGTGATGGGAAGAGAAGAGAAGGAAAGGAACTGCTCATGATCCAAAACATACCATCTCATCAGTGAAGCATGGTGGTGGTAGTGTCATGGCGTGGGCATGTATGGCTGCAAATGGAACTAGTTCCCTTGTATTTATTGATGATGATGCTGACAAAAGCACCAGAATGAATTCTGAAGTGTTTTGGGCAATATTTTATGCTCATATTCAGTCAAATGCTTCAGAACTCATTGGACGGCGCTTCACAGTGCAGATGGACAAGTATACTGCAAAAGCAACCAAAGAGTTTTTTAAGGCTAAAAAGTGGAATGTTATGCAATGGCCAAGTCAATCCCCTGACCTGAATCCGATTGAGCATGCATTTCACTTGATGAAGACAAAACTGAAGGGAAAATGCCCCAAGAACAAGCAGGAACTGAAGACATTTGCAGTAGAGGCCTGGCAGAGCATCACCAGGGATGAAACCCAGCGTCTGGTGATGTCTATGCGTTCCAGACTTCAGGCTGTAATTGCCTGCAAAGGATTTGCAACAAAGTATTAAAAAGTGAATGTTAGATTTAGGATTGTTTAGTTTGTCCCATTACTTTTGGCCCCTTAAAAAGTGGGAGGCACATATAGAAACCATTGTAATTCCTACACCGTTCACCTGATTTGGATGTAATTACCCTCAAATTAAATGAGAAAGTCTGCAGTTAAAACACATCTTGTTTGTTTCATTTCAAAGCCATTGTGGTGGTGAATAGAGGCCAAAATCTGAAAATTCTGTCAGTGTCCCAATATTTATGGACCTGACTGTATATATATATATATACATATATATATATATATATATATATATATATATATACAGTACATTATGTATATATATATATATATATATATATATATATATATAAATAATTAATAATAACAATAATAAGGAGCAGCCTGGTTTTATTTTCTTTACATGGGGAGTTCATGCTCCCATTATTGCACCTCAGGTAAATTTTCACATACTCAGATGGTGGATAACTTCATTCAGAAGGTTAATACTGTACAGCTGTAAAACACTTTATATGTGACATGTTTATTTACATGGTGTTTATTTATGTGATTAGTTGTGTGTAGATGACAGGTCTACTTCAAAATGTATATTTTCAGACACTACAGAGCTATTGTAGAATTAACGCCAATCAACTTGCTGAACGTATCATGCCTGTTTTTGCTCTGCACAAGCTCTCATACACCTATGTGTTTTCATGTACCTGTACAGCATTACATAAGTTGGCTTCCTTTCAATTAACATGTAGTAATAATTACACTTTTGTTTTTTACCTAGGTACCAACATTAATGATGGACACCCAGTTTTCTGAGTTCACACCAGATATTACACCAATTATGTTGGCAGCTCACACTAATAACTATGAAATTATAAAACTGTTAGTCCAAAGAAGGGTGACTATACCTCGCCCGCACCAGATACGTTGCAACTGTGTGGAATGTGTCTCCAGCTCAGAAGTTGATAGCCTCAGACACTCTAGGTCGAGACTCAACATCTACAAGGCTCTGGCCAGCCCCTCTTTGATTGCCTTATCCAGTGAGGACCCCATTCTGACAGCTTTCCGCCTTGGGTGGGAGCTGAAAGAGCTAAGCAAAGTGGAGAATGAGTTCAAGGCAGAATATGAAGAACTGTCTCAGCAATGCAAGAGATTTGCCAAGGACCTGCTCGACCAAGCACGGAGCTCTCGAGAACTGGAAATTATACTAAACCACAGGGATGACCAAAGTGAAGAGTTGGATCCTCAGAAGTGTCATGACCTGGCAAAACTGAAGGTAGCAATAAAGTATCATCAGAAAGAGGTGAGATGTTTAGAGGCATTGCTATTTGCTACTACACTTATATCTGACGGAGGGGTCTATGTACTATGCCTTGGAAAGAGATACAGTTGATGGTGATAAAGTACAAACCAATCAGCTCCGGTTACTTTACAAGCTGTGTTTGAAAAATTTACAGTTAGGAGCTGATTGGTTAGTACTTTATCTCTCTCCACTGTATCTCTCTCCAAGGATTTGTATATAGACCCCATATTTTGTTAACAGGAAAATATGGTAATTGTTTTCATGTTGCTATTGAAGTGTCTATTCAGATATAACTGATAATTCAAATGGCAAATTTAATTCCTTAATGACCATAAAGATTATTCAGCATAAGGACCAGATCCATTTTCAGTTATTTGTGATTGGGTTAATTAGGAAGAATTTACATTATTTCTTGTCAAGACCAATGAGCTCAGTTTGGTAGCAAAAATGTGTTATTTTAATTGAAATATATATGGAATGTAGGCGGAAATAGGAAAACGGGGTCACTGTTTTGAGATACAGCACCAGGTTATTTGTCCGTCCCTGTTAATTTCCCTAAATTTTCTTTGGCCCCCATGTTCTAACGAGTTTTATCACCAAAACGCGTATAAATTTCACGGAATAAGATAAATGGTGCTCCAGCCAATCAGCTCCCCTGTCATTTTTCTAACAGTTGACAGAGGGGGCTGATTGGCTGGACACCATTTATCCTACACAGTGAAATGTATCACTCGTTTTGGTGATAAAACTCGTTAATAACTGAGGCCCTTGGTTGGGGAGCTGGGTGCAGCGATGGTATTGGTGTCCTGAGTTACCGGACGTTTCCTATCTTTCCCTAAATGGTGTTTTCTTTGGGTAAGCACTCTGTTGTGCTCAGTGCAGTGTGGTCTTTTGTATTGCTCCGGAGCGCGTCTGACCAGCGGCGGCTGTGAAATATAATGTAATTCCCACTTTGACAGCCTAATTTATTAACGTTGCTTAAATTCCATGATAAATAACGATCACTATCCCTATCAATTTATGCGCCATTCATAATATTTTTAGATCTTTTTACAAAAGAAATAATTACTGGCGAGTGATAGCAGTATTTTCATTGGATTTCTTGTGGAAATCCTTATTTAGCGCAATGGGCGGATCAGGAGCATCATGGGAGTGGTCTAACAGGCGCAAGCGTCTTGTTTGTCCGGGCGGAGCTGTATGAGGACACGTCATTTTCTCTGACTACATCATAAGTACTGCAGCCTTGAGCCTGAGGTGTTGGAGGATTTTGGCTGGGAGAGGCTTGTCGCTGCCCCGGAGGAGAGTTTGATTGGGCTCCGGGCAGCAACGCAGCTGTATTTGCGCCCTCTCCTCCACCACTCATTCACCCCCTATGACCTCTGCCTTCTCTCCCCCACACACCGTACTGCCTTTGCTGAACATCATGTTCCCCAAACTCACACGATAGAGTCTTTTAAATACAACACCCTCGTCACTCCGTACAGCACTTCACCTGCTGCACGTGCCTGCACAGTCATCACCTGGAACACCCGGGATAGAACTCAATAGACTGAGCGCTGAGGACACGGAGGAAGGGGGCGGAGGCTGGGCATAAAAGGAGGAATGGAGGAGACTGGTCAAGAACACGGTAAAAATCATGCCCCCCCCCAAAAAAGGGAGTGAAACCAGCTGGGAATCACAGGCAGTTGATGTGGCTCCGATATCCTTAGTCTTTTTTTACTTGTAGACTCTGCAGTTTATGGCCTTGTCAGTCTCAAATGGCTTAAATAACCTTGAACTGTCTGTAACCTTTATTAAAGGTTGCTATTTTATACTTAAAAGAATAATGCATGCATACATTTTATGCATGAGTGTGTATCTAGTTATGCTGTAATCTTTTTTTTTAGTGCATATGCTTTTCTCATAGGTAAGCAGTGTCATTAAGAGAAGTGATACTATAATGTCACCCTATGCAGCAAAAGCAACATTGACACATGTTAAAAAAAAAACACAACACAGCTCTTATTAAATTCATTTGGGCTAATAAGAACCCTCGCATATCCTTGTACAAGATGCAATAACCTCCAGGATTGGGTGGGATTAATCTTTCCTGTATCCAAGATTATGCCCTAGCTGCGAAATATCGCTACTCCCTGGACTGGATTGGTGGGTGTGATAATTACGTTAACAGGGCTATTGAACAAGAGTTTAGTCCTCAAATTAACTTAGTTTACACCATATACAACCCTCAAAATTCCCACCTGGTTTGGCTCATAATAACCCCCTAATCTCCATGTTACTGTGGCCCATTCTCTCTTCTTACCAATAGTCGCTAACCCAATTCTTCAGGAGGGTATTGTTTGTAACACCACACAATCTTGGCATCGTAAGGGGTTATACTTTGTTTTACTGTTTTTGAATGGGAATTGCTCCTCGATTCTTACACTGCCACGTTTACAAGAGAAATTCCCTCAATTGTCCTTCCCCTTGTTCTTTTCCTGTCAGGTACGCAGCTATACCACCCAAGAGCTATCTCCACTGACACCTTCAGACACAACATGTCTCCTAGATAATATTTTCCGCACAAGGTTATAAGGGCCTCACTCCTCGTCTGCCATCTTTACATACACCAAACGGAACTAAAGCTGCATACACACACAACGATTTTGTTACCAACGATTTTATGAACACTTTTCTGTCAGATTATCTGTCAAATTATCTGTCAGATTTTTTAAAGTGTAATGAACGATTTTTATGAACTACAATTTTTGCACATTCCCTTAATGAAAATCGTTGAGTGGACAAGTCTGAATGAACTACAAGCTACAAACTACAAACGTGAACTCGCATGAACGATAATCGCTCATCGTTTGACTCAGAAAGTGAACGATTTTTTGAAACTATTATTGTTAAACGATATCGTTTAATGATAATTGTTCAAAAAATCGTTGTGTGTGTATGCAGCTTTAGATTTGGCCACTTAGCGCAGTGGTATAGCCAAATGGCAAACAGACTTTTCAGATATTGAAAAGCAGAACTTAATCAGTTTTGTGTACATTTGAGCAGGCAGCTAGTCTCTTCCTCTTCTGCTGAAATGCATTTATGAGTTATTATTACATAGGGTGTATTACACCCCGAATTTGATGGGCACCTCATCGGACTCAAATTGTTTCAAAGGTGCTCAGCCTGATGCAGACCTCCTGCACTGTATGTGGTCATACACTGTGGTACAGGGGTTCTGGCTGGCTGTTCGGAACTATATAATTCGGGACCTGAATATTCCTTTTGAATTAGAAATAGGTTGGGCAATGTGGGATATCCGCTCTTCCTCACATCCATGATCCTTTTTGAAGGGTACTGCTACACTACTAGCTAAAATAGCGGTAGCAGCAAAAAAACAATATTATCACAGTGGATCTTTGAGGATACTATTCTATTAGCTTTGTTACTACCTAGGTTAATTTATCTTTATCAAATAGACTGGATGGAATGTTCCGTAGCGTCACTAATGGGGTGCGGGCCTCACCAGGTGACACCATCCGAGGGGGTGACACTAAAATAGCAGAGCTGCTCTGCTATTTTGGTGTTACTTCGTTGGATGGTGTCACTGAGCAGGCACAACTAAGAGAGAGGTAGGGGAGAGGCTGTGGGCTGCTCCCAGCAGCTGCTGGAGCACTGGGTAAGCCCACTGTGTGCCGAGAATTGCAGGCTTGACATGCAGTCATGCCCCCAAGATTGGCACACACAAGGGGGCATGACTTTGCAGAACTAGGCCATGTCCCCTTGTGAGTCCTGCCAACCGCATCGGGTGTCACCAAAGTAAGTGACGCTGCTGCCCTAGATGTGGTGTCCAGAGCTCACATATTTTTCTCAATCTGGCTTCCATATGTCCGTACACATGTGAGAGACTTCACTGGAAAAGCTGTTTCCCTAACTTTTTGGTACAATTTAGAAGTGTTGTCCAACGGCTCCCCTCCCTAAGGTTATACATGCTGCAGGATCGTCCTTGAATGTTAAGTCACTGGGGTGGCACCCTTTCATGGTTGCTATATCTAGGCCATTCCTTGATATCAATTTAGATGTTTTTGAACTCCATGCGATAGGTTTCTTTTCGTTAATCTATTTATTTATTTTTACATATTGTTCTGTACACTCATCAGCTGTTGTTTTGTTAGGGGTCGGAACCATGACCAAGGCCACAAGTAGGGGGGGGGGGCTAAGGGAACATGTGCACCAGGTGCCGGATTTTAGGGGGAGCCGAGACAAGATATGTCATAGACACACCTGGGAGCCGCGGCTCCCAGGTGTGTCTATGGCTGCTATAGACACACGTAGGAGCCCCCTCTCTCCCTCACTGGCTGCACACAGGCATTTGGGTCCCAGGCGGCAAGGGAAACCAGGTCGCCATATCAATCACAGCCCTCCCACTGTCAGTCCCCTGCCCTGACACCTCCCCTGGGGCCCCTTGCTGACAGCACTCCAAGATGCAGTGGCTTCTGGGAAGTTTAGTTTCTCCGCTTTCTGGCACGAGGCCCTGAGTGACTGCTGGAGCTGAATGTTTACTTCATGTTGTGAGGCTGCAAGACAGGTGTGGGACCCGGCAGCGGCAGGTGTTTTTTCAGAGGACCTGGGTACAGGAAGAACAGTCATGTATTGCTGGTCCATGTAGTCACACATCAGCTGGGGAGTCGGAAAGTGCCTGGGCTCTGTGTATAATATACAGCTCGGACAACCTATGTTTAGAGCTGAAACCCCCTATACAGCTGAGCACCCTCTACGTATACAGCTCAGCTGCTCCCCCCCCCCATTTATACAGCTAATGCTGACCCACCCCTATCTATGCAGCTGAGCCCCCACCCCCTATGTATACAACTGCAGGGCCAGATTAAGGAGGGGACACAGGGGGTATATATATATTATATAAACACTGTTACTATATCAGCTGTTGCACACAGCGGGGGGTTGAAAACACAAAGTCTATAGTTATGGCTGGGGGGCGCCAAATTGCTGCTTGCCCCGGGTGACAAAAATCCTAGTTTCAGCCCTGCCATGACACAGTGTTACAGTGTCTATTTACTTATTTATTTTTTTATTCTTTTGTTTCTTACATTTATATCACTATGATATTTAATTTTGATGACTAGATTTGTAATTATTTCTCGTCTGTTAACTGATTTTATCATATATTTGTTTCTGTGTGGCATGATACTTTTCTCAATAAAAATCTATAAAGAAAAAACAACACACTCAAATACTGTATAGTAAAACATATATACAGTACTGTATAAATGTATGCCTGACCGTATATGCATTCTCAAAGAGGAACCCTAAATAGACTCTGTTACTTAGTTATTGTTATGCCGCATATCCACTATGCGACATAACTGAGCGATTGCACGATTATGACATCGTAATCGTTCAATTGCTCAGTGATCGTCCGCAAATCGGGCAGCTAAAAGTCAAAAAACGACCAGCGCCCGCTGGTCGTTTTTGACATCTATTATCGCCCGAACACGCTAGTCAACCTGACGACGTCGTCAGGTTCACCATGTTGGGGGATGATTGATGTGCCTACACTGAATGACTGAACGTTCAGTGTAGGCACATCACAGACCGAAACGACTGCACGATTACAATGTCGTAATCGTGCACTCGTTTCACAGTCAGTAAGTGGATGTGCACCTTTAGACCTGCAAACCAGGGTTATGCTCCACATAGATGTGCTGTGTGTTTTTGAAGTACAAGTTTTAAAGGTTCTCTAAGCAGTTACCAATTTTTAATTGAGCAGTTTCTTACGTGCTAATTTTTATTCTTCATACACTATTTGCATTCTGTTCTTTCCCCGGCTGTTTAATTCTCTGGTGTAAGATCAGGTAGCTCTTGAACCTCAGCAGAAATTAGGAGCAGTTATGTGTCAAATAAATGCATGCTATGAATTTCATAACACTAACAGTGGCTAATTATTTATTTAGCAGACAGAAGGGACATAATTGTTATACATTTATGCATGGCACACATAAAACATTAATCCAGACGACAGAAAATCTCTTATTTCATAAAATGCATACCCATTTTCTCACTACTTATAACAATTAACCCATTGATTGTTCTTGTCAAATAAAGTCAATCAATAAGCACAATAGGAGGTATACAGTATAGTCTGCCATACTGACAGTTAAGTCCTTGTATCAATACCTATGCTATGTGTGAGCTTGCTGGCTGCATAATAACACTAATAGCTCATGACTGAGACATGATAACTGTGCAGAGCTGAAGGTCACAGAGAACAGTCATATGGGACCATTATAAGTTCAGTGCGTGTTAGAAGAAATTTAAGATAAATATCATACTGAACCAACTAAAATAAAATAAAAGGAACACTGCAACCAAATAAATACATTGGATTACTCACATTGGCACAAATATACAGTTTGTAATTGTGTGTTGCTGTAGCCACTTGAAGTGTGTGGCTTACTATATTGCATAAATGTATAGTAGGCAGGGGCTAGCTGGCAACTTTCAGCTGGGGGGGGGGCATACAAGAGCAAGTGGCCCAGGTTTTCTACCAGCAAATGCAATTTTCAAAATGGGCGTGGCAATGTTGGGGGTATGGTTTGCGTATTGTGGGTATGGGTACACATGGGAAGGTACTGTATGCCTCTATTACTGTGTAAGCAGGTATAAGAGGAGAATAAAGTAGGAGAGTCAGGTAGCAGCGCTAATGGTCCCTGCAGCCAACTGCTACTTAAGACATCTGCTTGTGACTAAAGAGCAGTGTGCTGCTGGCCCTGGGACCATAAGGGACAAAACGGTCCTAACCACACAGCACACACACATTTACAATAAAGGAGCCACATAAACTAGATCCACTCCTCTTATGATGCCAATGGAGGGCATTAGGAAGGAAGGGGCAATGCTGCCTAGGTTATGAGAGACCCCCCCTTCAGTGTGTTAGATGCACTGGCTCAGAGTTTTGCGGCATCTGTTATATGAAAATGCAGGGCCACAGCAGGGGACACTGAGATTGTGAGTGCCCACACATGTATGCATTATTGTGTTCCCCTCTTCTCCTAGTCTATATATGCATTATTATGTGTCCCCCACCTCCCAGTAAATGTTGTCTGCTCCCTCCCCAATAGTTAACTTACCTGCTCCACTCTATTGTCTTTCTCTTCTCGGCTGCTCAGCTCCTCCTCCAGTCCAATCTCACTTTCTGCAGCCACCGGATCCCTGTCCTGACTGACAGTGACGGGTAGCAGTAGCTAGCAACTAGATCCTGGTAGACATACAGACAACATCGCAATGTCATGAAATCACTTTCGCGCCTTTGCTGATTTAGGTGCCGCGTCCGCGAACACAGTGATGAGTGCCAGTGTACTGCCTCAGCGGGGATACAAAGTTGCTGTCTTCTGGAAGCCAGGAACAGCTGCTGCAGGACGACAAACAGAGTGATTGAATGAGTGGGTTGAACCTCTAGCCTGGGGCTGGCTTGGGTAACACCATGTGACTTAGTTGCCCTATTAGGGTAGGTGTGTGTGTTGTAGCTCGGAATGTGAGGCTGTGTGGGCTGAGACAAAGCCTCTTTTGTTCCCGTCTTCCCACCCTCCCTTCCTATGTGTTTTCAGTGTGATTGTGGTAGTTAGCTGTTTTCTGTGGTGGGAAAAAACGGCAGGTCGCCACTTAGGGTGCAAATCTCTTTCAGTTTGTAGTATTATAGTCTTTGGGTGCGCTCACCCTCGTTGACTTGTTAAGTTCGCTGGATCACCCTGCCGGGGATAGCGTCATCACCCTTCCGGGTGGGTAGTCATATTAGAGGGTTGAGTGGATACCTTTTTGTTGACATTGTTTAGTTATGGGTTCCTCTGCACCTTGGGCGGTGTCAGCTTGGTATGCATGTCTGTGTGCTGCATGGCTGCAGTAAGCTGAATGTTGCCGTCCTTTTTTTGCCACCATACTTTCAATCAGGTTAGATTCATTTAATACTCATTAGATAATTTTAATAAATTGCTAACTAATTATTCTGCCAAATTTCATGTCTCAGAGTCTATATTAAAAAGGTGTTTTATTGCATGGTGTTACACAGGGCACCCCTCCACGATTGAAGGTTTATATAGCGTGTGGCGGGGTCTTGAGCCACAGGTGATCGTCTCACGGTCGCACCGCCGTTATGGCCCTGGAAGTGTGCACAAGACAGTGGACACCTTTCCTCCTGGTCTCTCGTTATGATGACAGGATTTTTTTTTTACCTGTCATCACCGTCCCCACTGTGCTTCATGTGTTGTGGGCCAGCCCCCAAAGTAACTGCACATCAAGCTGCACAGATGGGAGGTTCCATAATACCGTTCCTGATTATGTCATTTTTCAGACGACCTTCAGGAACACCGCTCTGGAGCGTTCTCCCTGAAAAATAGCCCTGTATATATACCTGTATATATGGGATGTAGTTAAAAAACCTACGATCGGGATGCCGACATATTAAATCCCAGTGCCAGAATTCCGGACTGCGGACAGAAGACAGTCGCCGGAATCTTCACATGAGTGAAGATGCTGACGCCGGATCCCAACAGCCGGCATCCCAATCGTAAATACAGCGGGCAACCTTAGCTGTAACACAATACAAACAAAAATAAAACTGGCGCTCCAATTCCACAGTGCTGCAAATACCGCTAGGGTGATCACTTAACACCCGTTCTTCAAAACCCAATATAACACAGTACTTGCGGTCATATACGCTCCTCTGGAGTAAACAACAACTGTTCAAATGGTTAATTGATCAGGACAAATCCTCTTGATAGACAATCTTGTATTCCTCTTGTTTCTAAAAGTATTCCTATTTAAGGTGGAGACCTTCCTTTCACAGGTGCAATTATATTTTCCTCCCGGGATGGGTCCGTGTAACCCTTGGTTTGTTGTGTGGATGTCTTCTAACCCCTTCGCCTGGTATCCTTATCAGTCTCTGCCAGCTCACCAACGCGTTTCTGCTCTAAAGGAGCCTTTATCAAGGTGTCACAGTTGTTGTTTACTCCAGAGGAGCGCATATGACCACAAGTACTGTGTTATATTGAACCTTAGCTGTAAGCCACTGGGGAGGGGAGGGTTTACTTTTAGGCCTCCCCCGGGAAGGAAGGTTAGGGTTAGGCACTAAGGGGGGAGGGTTAGGTTTAGGCACTAACCTAGAGGATTAGGGTTAGAGTGTGGGTTAGGGAGGGTGCGGGGTAGGGAGGGTTAGGGTGCGGGGTAGGGAGGATTAGGGTAGGGGTAGTATACTTATCCCCTGTTGGTATCCTCAACATTGGGATGCTGCTGTCGGTCTTTTGACAGCCGGCATTCCCGACAGCCAGGATTCCACATCCAACCCTATACATATATATATATATATATATATATATAGTATATATACATGCATACTGTATAAACCTGCATACACAACATACAGACACACTTAGTCAGCACACACATTTTTTAAATAACAAAACAACGTCCCCCTGCAAAGTTTATGCAACTGTGATATATATATATATATATATATAAAAGCCCTACTCTACCGTCCACTTAACCTGGTATGTGTGGAGAAGACAGAGAGCAGGATCTCCTCCATTCTGTGGTACTTCTCATCTCTACCCTCTCTTACTCTCTCCTCCGGTGCCATAACATTTATTTTTCAGCTCCCGCCTTTTTCCCTTCTCAAGCCTCTTGGGTTTCTGGGTATGGAAATCTGGCTCCCAATTGGTCGACAGCGGCCATCTTTTTGTAGCCTGGTATGGGGGCAGCCATTTTCTTTTAGCCCCTGCTCCTGCTACTTTTGGATCTCTCTCTAGCAGGGCAGCGGCCGGGGAGCAGAAGCATCCTCTACCTGCCACAGCCTGACGGCCTTAGAATACAGACATTCCTCACTTAACAACCTATTTGTTTAACAACCGTTCGGACTTACGACCAGCACTCTGGCCAGCTGGAACCCATAGTACAATGACTAAAATGTTATTCTGAATGTCTGTACTAAAATTGTACCGGCCCGGTGGGCAGATGGCACCCTGCCCCCTGGCCCCGCCCACCCCTGATAGTAGGGAAAGAAAAATGTACAGCATATATACATTCTCTTTTTTCACTTAAAACTAAATTCTTATTTGTACCAATGCCAAATAACCTCTATATCCTTGCATATATGGTCTGATTTACCATTGCTTTTTGCCTAGCCTCACAACTCTGAACTTAATTTTTTTAATACTCATTTTCAAAACCCATTTAATCACATATACTCCCCTCAATAAAAAAAAAACTTTTGTTATCGAGCATACGCATTCACCAACAGTGTTCTTTCACCAGCATTTTTACAAAACCTTCAACACTGTTGTTCTCATACATACACTATTCCTACTTCCAGCTTTTCTCCCCCCCTTCTTACATCATCCACACCATGACCATGTTTTCTTCAAATTCTCCCTTTACTCAGTGCCTACCTAATCCTTTATTCTGCCCCCTGTTCCCACCTCTATCCTTCCCCCTAGTCTCATCCACTTCTTCCTCCCCTTCTCTCCCCTCCTCTGTCTTTATTCCTCCCCTCTGCTTCCCTCTCATCTCCTGTTACTCCTCTTTCATTCTTTTCTCCCCCACAATGGTCCCAACCACTAAGCTCAGCACCCACCCTCCTCTCCCTCTCCATCTCACTTCTCCACACCTTCATCTACATCACACTAATCTCCCTCCCTTTCCTACAAATGCATCCCACCTCTCTTGCCTACTGATTGCTTCCTCCCACTCCTGCCTCCAAGATCTCACCCAAGCTGCTCCCTCCCTCTGGAACTCTCTCCTTATCAGACTCTCCACCTCTCTACAAATATTCAAACGGGCTCTCAAGACTCACTACTTCAAAGTCTTCTAGCTCTCATCCTAACCTGCTGCTTACATGCTTCTTCCTCACTGTCTACCCTATCTGTGTCTTCTGTCTGTCTCCCCCCCCCAATAGAATGTAAGCTCTCACGAGCAGAGCCCTCTTCCCTTATGTGCTTTTCCTTCCCTCACTCATACGATCATCTACTCAAAACTCTCCACAAGGGCACTTAACACTTGGTAGCTGATGCCCTGCTGCGTTTTTGAGTGTTATGATCGCTGCAGCAATGTTTATAAACTATGTTCTTATTCTGTATTGTTTTGTAAGGTAAGCCGCTGTTTTACGAGTTTGCTCATTTGTTAATGTACTTTGTGAGGTGTTGCGGAACCTTTGTGGCGCCATATAAATAAAGGATAATAATAAGGATAATAATAATACAATATATTATACACACACATCGTATATATGTACTATATATACAGCATGTATATACAGTATGTATTAAAGCTTAAACTTTTCATATAAGAGCTAGCTCAGTGTTAGCCTAACATTCTACTGCAGTGCTACAGTAAAGCACGTCTTCCACACCCCATTACAGAAATCTAAAGCTCATCCCATATATTGAGAACAGTGACCTGATAGAACCTGATACAGTCCTATGGGGGGTTTAGGGTTCTTCTTACCAGAAAGAGGGTTTTCGCAGCTCAGTTTTACTTCACCAGTGCCAAGATTGTGATATTTTCCCCATGCGTTTGCTTGGGGAATGTATATCTTGTCATTAGCTGTTGCGATATCTGTTTTAGGGGTGGCATTACCAGGACAGAGGTATTACAACAGTACATTATTCTTGGAGTAAAGCATTTTAAAAAATACTATAGAGTCTACATTATTTATGTAAGTTTTTTTTTAATTATGATATATGAGGGGTGTGCAATAAGTTTCCAAACAAAGTGAACATTACAGTTTTTTTAAAGTATTCGCCAGAGGAATCTATGCAAAGATACATGCGCTCCAACCACTTGGAGTAGCAGCTAGATCAGTTCGTAGCAAGTATGTCTTCAACATGCTAGCAGCTAGATGAAGGTCTCCATTGCAGCTTCCGGTGACTCAAAACAAATCCCACGCATCTTGTGCTTCATTTGTGGGGATTCACAAAGAAGTCGCAGGGGGCTAGGTCTGGACGGGAAGCAATCGGGAAGCCGACTGCCTATATACCGGCATGGGTGAAATGTAGACGCCCGCATGTAGACGCCCGCATTTCTCAGACGCCGGGAGAGCGGCCCCCGGCATCATGATCGTAGTGATGCCGGGCGCCGCGAGCGGACAGCCGCGGGGGGGGAGGGTTAGGTTTAGGGCTCCCGGGGGGGACTTAGGGTTAGGCACCCCCCCGGGAGGGTTAGGGTTAGGCTAGGGGGAGGGAGGGTTGGGGTTAGGCACCCCAGGGGGGGAGGGACTTAGGGTTAGGCACCCCCCCGGGGGACTTAGGTTTAGGTAGCGGGGAAGGGGGTGGTTAGGGTTAGGCACTTAGAGGGGGGATTAGGGTTAGGCACTTGGGGGGAAGTTAGGGTTAGGCACCCCTAAGGAGGGTTAGGGTTAGGGGGGTTAGGTTAGGTTAGTGGATACTTACCTATCCACGATCAGGATTTCCAGCGCTGTCGGGCTTCTGCTGCGTCGCACTCTGCTCCTGTCGGGCTGCCACTGACGGGAATCGAACCGCCGGCCATGCGGCCAGCGGTATTTCATACCCATTCCGTCTGGACTGTATGCTGGATGACCAAGCTCTTGGATGCATTCGTTTTTTTTAATAAAATTTACACAATGCATACAATGTAAATGTTATGTTTTGTATGGTTTATTTAATACTCAAGTCTGCAGCTGAGCTGGGCTAACACATTTCACTCCTCTAAGCCAGCTTCCATATTTTACATTGTGCCCACCCCCCCCCCCCTTCCCCTTTCCCCAGAAACACAAATAATTGTTTTTAGGTGCATAATGTTTCCCATTGCTTCTAATGCTACATCAGACTAGTTGTAGGAATGGAAGTACTTTGTAGGATTTGGATTGAATCAGTTCCATAAGCATACAACTCCCTCAGCATATTTCCACAAAAAATACAACAAATCCATATTTAATTCTTTAGTTATCCATATAATGGGTTACATAGGAATGGAAGTCCTTTGTGTATTCTTGTACGTTGAGGGTGTGTATGCTTTTGGGGAAGATTCAATTACATGCATTTGTGCTGCGCATATAAGAGTAGTTACAGTAAGAAGTTCTACGCTTATTTCTGCTCACATCTCCTTGGACTATCAGCAGAAATGAGTGACAGACACATATCCCAAAGCCGGAATACAAAATAAGGGTATTTCGTCAGTGCGCTTAAAACCTGCAGCCTCTTCAGTAATCTAAATGAAAAAGAGTAACAACCACACTCTTAAATATATATAAACAAATAAAGACCATTTAGAAACATGAGATGGCACTGGAAACAATGGAATAATAGTAAATGATACTTATTCCTTCAATAGTGTTCAGATGTATTCTCAACAGTTTTCTCCCAGATAGAATCATACAAAGAGAGAAAAAACAACAAAAGACTCTGTCACAAAAAAACATTCTCAAAAGCTTAACATTTTGTAAATATAAATGGTGGACCAAAATAATTAAGATGGCATACCCCAGTCACAATAAAGTGGGGGGATAATCCACTTCTAAAGGTTTCTTTATAGCCCTGGGATATAGAATTCTATGAGGCCATGTTTCATTCCACCACTTCTCAAGTAGAGTAAAAAGGATGGGCGTACCCCAACTCACGTATATAAAGAATATGATATTCACATCAAGGTATCTTTATAAATCCTCCATGGAAACTTCCTCAATGTATGACCCAAAACATTTCCAACGTTGTATAATTGAAAAATGATGTTTATTATATTAAAAAGTAAAAAGAAAATATATATCACAGCTCATGGGAAAACATATATATTATCCAAAACTGTATAGGATAGGGGAACCAGTTCTTAAAAGCATATAGTGTGTAAAACAAACTCCGGACTTTTACACTTAGGGCCATATTCAATTAGCGCCGAAAACGGCCGTTTTTCGCCAAAAAACAGGCGAAAACACAATTGGCGAAAAAAAATTGGAGATAAGTTTTCTTCATCCCAGACCAGGTGAAAAAAAAAACACAATCCCTATTTTTTGCAAAAATTGTGGGGATTTCTTTCAGAACCCTTTGGACAACCCCCCTAATGATAAATTACCCAAAAAAATGTTCATAAGTTGCGCACTTTGGTGTAAAACGACCATGTAATTTTCGGTGGAAAAAAAAAATGTTGAAAATGATAGGAAGCTATAGTTTTTCCAGGAAATTACTGTTCCACGTAAATTGGGGGTACGTTAAAATGGGTACAAACGCAATTTTAAACACCGTAAAAAAATGCCTGCTGCGACCGCGTGCGCTTTTTAAAATACTTCACACATCCATGCCGTCCCCCGAAAAATCAGACCCAATACATTAAAACCATTTTCAAAGTTTTTTTTTTTTACCCAAAATTTGTGCAGTCTTTTTTTTCTCCAAAGCGTGCATCTTACGAAAAAAAAATGTGGGTCATTTATCAGTAGGGGGGGTGTCCAAAGGGTTCTGAAAGAAATCCCCACATTTTTAGCCAAAAATAGGGATTTTGCATTTTTTTTCGCCTGGTTTGGGATGGAATAAACTTATCTCCAGTTTTTTTTCACCTATTGCGTTTTCGCCTGTTTTTTGTTGAAAGTATCGCCCTTTTTTTGCCGAAAAACTGCTGTTTTCGCCTATGCAGGGGAAACACTTAACGATATGACTCATAGGCCTTATAAGTTTTTTTTTCTCTATATACTGTAGCTTAAATGCATTTGTGTTTGCAATATACAGTGCGGTACTCTATACAGGATGAAGTTATGAGACCGTACCAACACCCACAGGGGCGGATTAAGAAGGCCGACAGGGATGGTCGTCCCGGGGCCCCCACACCCACAAGGGGTTAAAGTGTGCTGTAACGGGGGTCGGAACCAGTTCCGTCTTCTCCGGCCCACCTAACCCCGGCGCCGCAGGGAGGCTCCATTTGCCGGGTGGCCGCTGAAATTTTGTTATTAGCGGGCACCTGGCTCCCTACCCGCAGCACCAGTGGCAGCTGGAGGCTAGAGTTCACACCTGAGCTCCGGCTTCCGGCTCCCACAGTTTGCAGTGCACTATGGGAGAGACTTCATGACATCTCTCCCATAGTTCAGTGGAGAGGCCAGCAGATGGACGCGGACATGGGGGGAGCCTTAAGGTACATATAGTTTTTTTTATGTTTTTTTCGGTAAGCGGCTTTACTACAGGGGGTACTACTACAGGTGGCAATGCTACAGAGGGCATTACTACTGAGGACACTACAATGGGGGCGCTACTACAGGGGGCACTACTTATGTGGTCACTACTACAGGGGGAATTACTACTGGTGGCATTACTGCTGGGTCACTATTACAGGGGGCATTACTACTGGGGGCACTACTACAGGGGGCATTACTACTGCGTGCATTACTGCTGGCGCACTACTACAGGGGGCATTACTATTGGGGGCACTACTACTGGGGTCACTACTACAGGTGGCATTACTACTGGGGGCACTACTTCATGGGGCACTACTACAGGGGTCATTGCTACTGGAAGCATTACTGCTGGGGTAATACTGCAGGTGGGAATTACTATTGGGGCATTATTCTGGGGCACTACTATAGGGGGCATTACTACAGGGGCATTTCTACAGGGGGAATTACAACAGGAAGCATCACTACTGCGGAATTATTATTGGGGCACTTCCACTGGGGGCACTACTACTGGGGGTACTACTAATGGGGCATTGCATAGGGAGCACTGCATAAGGGGCACCACTCCTGGTGGCACTACTACTGGAGGCACTGCATAAAGGGCACCACTACTGTGGGCTCTGCATAAGGGGCACTATCACTGTGGGCACTGCCACTACTAGGGGCACTGCGTAAGGGACACCACTACTGGGGCCACTGCATAAGGGGCACCACTCCTGGGGGCATTGCATAAGTGGCACTACCACTACTGTGGGCACTGCATAATGGGCACCACTACTGGGGGCATTGCATAAGGGGCACTACTGCTGTGGGCATTGTATAAGAGGCACTACTACTGTGCGCATTATGTGTATTAGGAGCACTACTACTGTGGGCATTGTGTATAAGGGACACTACTGTGGGCATTCTGTAAAAGGGGCACTGCTGTGTGTCATGACATGAATAAGGGAGTATGTGGTGTAATGTGAATCAGGGGCACTATGTGCTTTATTCAGACCGCACGGCCGCCTTGATGTTTGTCTAGTGCGCATGCGCACGAGGGAGCCGGCTCCTTCGTGCGCATGCGTGAGACCCGCTACGACCGACAGCGCCGGTCGTAGCGGGTCTCTTTCCAAAGGGGGCGAGCTGTCGATGTTGATTGACAGCTCGCCCCGTTTGGAAGGTGGGCCGGGGGAGTGGCAGCCCAAACGGAGGCGTTTCAATGGGAACGCCTGCCGTTTGGGGAAGGCCCCACTGACATCACTAGTGATGTCAGTGGAGAGTTTCCGGCTCTGACAGAGCCAGAAGCTCTCCGGGGCTTACGACAAGTGAGACCCTACCCTAGGGTCTCGGCGTAAGCCCCGATGGTCGCGATGGTCAATGACCATCGCGACCATCACCCTAGCGGTTGTTAGAGCTGTGGGTGTTAACCCACAGCCTAATGACCGAAACAGAGGCGGCCGGTCAGGATGCAAGCGGCATCCTCCGACCGCCTCTGAATGAGGGCCTATGTGTGGTGTAATGTGGATAAGATTGCGCAACTGGCGAGTAATATTTCATGTGGGTGCCTATATGTGTTTTTTTTTCCTGTGGGTGTATAATGTGTTTTTTTTGTGTGTGTGTCTGTGTTTTTATTTTCATGTGGAGCCCATGGGCCCCATTTCAGAATGAGACATAACCCCTTTAGCACTCACTAAAGGGGTTATGTCCTCCTTTCAGTATTTAACAAACAGCACTAAGCTTAGCTTATCGCTGTTTGTCAATGTACCGCTTATGAGCAATACGGTCCCCATTGCGCATACCCCCATTTCGTCCATATTTAATACGGGCCTCCAGATGTTTGTTGTCCAGGGGCCCCCGCAGGCTTTAATCCGGCCCTGGACACCCGAATCCCGACAAGGGACTTAAGATATTCGTCGAAACACCAATGCCTATCTTAATCCCGACACTGGAATGCTGAAGCACTCCGGACCGAACGAGGTAAGTCTGGGGTGCCCTTAGCGTTAGCCACGGGGGGGAGGGTTAGGTTTAGGGAGCGTAGCGGTGTTAGGGTAAGTTTTTTTTGGGGGAGGTTAAGGTTAGTCACCCCTAAAGGGGGGGTTAGGGTTAGGCACCCCTGTGGGGAGGTTAGGGTTAAGCGTCCCCCCGCCAGGAGGGTTAGGGATAGGTTTTTTTGGGGGTGAGGTTAGTTTTAGGCACCACTAGAGGGGGTGTTAGGGTTAGGCACCCCCAGGGAGAGATTAGGTTTAGGCACTAGAGGGGGAGGTTTGGGTTAGGCGCCTCTAAGGGAGGATTGGGGGGGAGGGGTAGGGTATAGGGTACCTGCCCTGTCGGGATCTTCTCCCTTTGGGCAGCCAGCGTCGGGATATGATATGATATTTAGCTGCCGGGACTTCATACTCATTCCCTCTATACAGTATTAGAAAACACTAGTGCATCAGAGACTGGCAATCATTTTCTGTATCAGCAATCTGTTTTATCTTTGGAGCATGTGTATCATAAGCACTCGAGATAGGTGAGAAATAAATATGATTGTTGCTGGGCTTGCTCTAGAATAGATTCATATCTACAGTCTAAGAAGATTAACCAGAAAGCTAAGATAAGTCATTATGCAACCTGTGTCATAATACGTGAATAAAGTATTAATAAGCATTAATGGATTTTTTCAGCCGTGAGCAGACAGGGTAAAACAGAACTTGTTTTATGTTTACAGGTTTTTTTACACCCACTCACTCCTCAGCCCGTGGTTATGTTATTATGTCTACTCTTTGTTCATACACACTTATCATAGAACTCTTTCTAATAAAGATATCTCATTCTTCACAGGCAGATTGTTCTGTGTAATGTATTATGATAAGTCAACATCATTGCTCTACCTGACAAACATCTTAATGCAGCAGAGCTTATGAGGGAGAATGGTGACCTAATTCTCAGACAGTCATTTCAGTGCAGTTTATTTTCATGTGCCGTTGTGTTTATATTAGCATACCACACATAAATATGAGTAAATATATGCCCAGAAGCGCAATATCATGGCTAATCTGTTCGGGCATACATATGGGCCATTTGTTGCGATCATGGTTGAAATGTAAACCTAGCTGCCAACTACCAGGATCAGTCCTAGGTTTTAAATATATGTCTTAAGAATTTCTGTTGAATGTACAGTACATTTCAATTTTTCTGCATGTTAGATGCAATTAATACCACCTGTTGTGTCTATAATTGTAAGTTCATTTTTATACATACAGTAATGTGGATTTTAGATGCAGAAAAACATGATTGTAGTGCTCTATGGTTACTCATGCAGTCTCCCTTCCTGCATAAATTATTGTAAAATGGCAGCTATAAAAGGGACTGATAGCAAGACAAATACATTAATGACCATTTAAAACCACTCACTCACAAATGTAGTTTCCAGTTACTCACAAATACTCAGGGGCTGGCTGGCAACTTTTAGCCTGGGGGGCAAATGCCTGGCAGAGGAGTAGCATTTAGCCAGGGTGTCCGAAGAATATGCGTGCTACGGCGCCCCCCCCCCCTCAAGTGTTCCAGGGAGGAGGCGGGTCCATATGGGATTAATGTAAGGTAAAAATAAAGATTAGGGCAGCCCCCTGTCGTAGTGCCCATATGCAGTGCCCCCGTGTGCCACAGGAGAGAACACCCTTATGCAGGCCCCCAGTAGTGCCCCCAGTAGTAGTCCCCCCCTTGTAGTGCCCCCAGTAGTAGTAGTCCCCCCCCTTTGTAGTGCCCCCAGTAGTAGTAGTCCCCCCCTTTGCAGTGCCCCCAGTAGTAGTAGTCCCCCCCTTTGTAGTGCCCCCATTAGTAGTAGTCCCCCCCTTGTAGTGCCCCCAGTAGTAGTAGTCCCCCCCTGTAGTGCCCCCAGTAGTAGTACAGTAGTAGTAGTCTCCCCCTTGTAGTGTCCCCAGTAGTAGTAGTCCCCCCTTGTAGTGTCCCCAGTAGTAGTAGTCCCCCAACCCCCCTTGTAGTGCCCCCAATAGTAGTAGTAGTCCCCTTATAATGCCCCCAGTACTAGTAGTCCCCAGTGGTAGTAGTCCCCTCCCCCTTGTAGTGCCCCCAGTAGTAGTCCCCACTTGTAGTGCCCCCAGTAGTAGTAGTCCCCCCTTGTAGTTCCCCCAGTAGTTGTAGTCCCCCACCCCCTTGTAATGCCCCCAGTAGTAGTAGTCCCCCCCTTTGTAGTGCCCCGAGTAGTGCCAGACCCCCCCCCAGTAGACACACGTAATATAAAAAACAAAATAAAAAAAACTACTTACCTGAATTCCCGCTGCCGCCGCCATCTGCTCCTCCGTCTGTCCTCCCGGGCCGGGGCGCTCTGCATTATTTGAGAGACGTCATATGACATCATGACGCCTCTCCCATTGCCCACTGCGGGAACCAGAAGATGAAGCGGCTCCCGCAGTGGGCGCAGCAGCAGCTAATGAGAGTCTGACAGACTCTCATTGGCTGCTGCTTACAACAAACACACAGCTGCCGGAGCCGTCCGGTCAGTGCTACACACGCGGTGCAGTCTGTGTCACAGTGACACAGAGTGCATCGGCCCGCGATGACACTGCGGCCCGGGGGGCACATGGCACCCTGCCCCCCGGCCCAGCCCGCCACTGCAAATACTATTACTCTCTACGCTTAACTACTTCTGTTAGACATATTGTATATTTAATTCCAACACATACCATAGCTGGCATCCTGGGACTGACCATCATACACACATTGGGGTTTATGCAGAGTTAGGAGCAAAGAAAAACAAGGAGAAATTTGCTCCTGGATATATAATCTTCCAATGCCAGGGATGCAGGTGCATTTATTATTTCTTGTGTGCAGGAAAACTATAGGCTGCTTTTGCAGGTAGCACTGACATACTACGCAGGGTTTTTTTACCCTGAAATTTACACTGAAGCTAGGACATGCCCTTCAACAATAATCGTGATGCGTTCGGCATCCCCACGATCGGGATGCTGATGCTTACATTACCGGAGCCAGAATACCGACGCCGATCAGAATCCCGGCGCAAGCATCCCAACTGTTGGTGGGACGGTTAGGGTAAGGGTAGGGACAGGGGTACGGTTAGCATACCGACCAACAAGTGTCGGTATGTTAACCCTGTCGGGATCCAGGCGTCGGGATTCTGACCACCATGATCCCCACTGTCGGTATTTCATACCGATCCCCAATAATCTGTATGTTGATGTTAGCTCCCCTGTAGTGCAACATGGTTTTCCCACAGTGCAAATTGGCTCCTTGCTTTTTTTTACTTTATTCCTAACTATACATAAGCCTCAATACGTATAATTCAAATGTACACACAGATTCTGCTATACATTCATACAGTACAAATAGATAACCATAATGTATCACAGGAAAGATTGCATCAAACCTGGCAACTTTTTTCAGCCCCCCTGTGGAGCGTGATGTCGCATTTTCATTATTATGGCTCCGCCCCTCCTGTTTAACGCTGAAATTCGCAGAATTTTACAGCAGGGGTTGAGGCTAGGATGACGTGATTCAATGAGAAATGCATCATGCCAGCTCCCGACCACCCATGTCAGGTAGCACTGGGATACTGGCTAACTTTGCCTTGAGGCCGGGAGAGCTCCAACCCAAATTTCGGATTTTCCGGGAGAGTTGTAAAGTATGGATTGCATGCAGATGTATTTTTCATTTGAGATGTTATATATATAACAATATAATAATAATAATCTTGCATATAATATAAAAGGGGAAGAAAAAATCATATAAAATATCTTCAAGTTTCCTTTACACTGAATTCTTTACTGGTTATTTATTTGTGCAAGTATTTTTTAACATAATTTTTACTAAAATAAAGTGAAAAAGGGTGTTTTCACACCCTTTTCACATTATTTTAGTATCACCTATAGTTATTACAGGGCAATTGGGGTAAAATTCTACTCCAACCCCAAAGTATCACTTATTTTTAGTAATCAGATCGCATTTCCCATAATTGTAATGGGAAATGTGATCCGACCATAGTTACTAAAAATAAATTGTAAAAAAATATCGGGGAAAGCCCTGTGATAACGCCACCTGGTGGTGGTGTTATCCAGGGTCTCTCCCGGTTACCAGACTCCTGATCTGCTCTAACGGGGACAGCAGAGCCGGGAGTCGGTCCCAGTAATCAGCTGTGTGGTCTAAACAGACCACAAGCGGATTACTGTAAAAAAAATTTTTTAAAAAAATGTTACTTACCTGACTCCAGGGACCGGTGATCAGGGCTCTGGGTGATGTCTCCCCTCCGGTCAGCTGGTCTCCCATAGTGCACTGCGGCCTGGTCATCAGGTGATAGGGTCCCAGTGCAGTATGGGGTATCACCTGACCGGACGCATGGAGGACATCACCGGAGGCCCGGATCATGCAGGTAAGTGCTATTAAGGGAGAGGGGGGTCACGGGGAGGAGGTCACGGGGGGGCGCGATCATGACGGACAGGGCTTAGCGCCAGGGGTCGGGGCTTAGCACCGGGGGGTAGTAGCAGCATTGGCCAGTCGGCGCATGCGCGGGCACTTTGTCACGGTATTTTTTGCGAAAATGCCATGACTAGTGTGCGGAGGGGATTCGCAGGGACTGAGCTTTATCGCAAGCTCTGTCCCTGCAAGGGATTTGTAGTAAATCCCTGTGATATAGCCTGAATTCGCAATGCGAATTCAGTCGATAATATGACACTACAATCTGCATTCAATATGCGGATTGTAGTAAATAGAGCCCTATGTCAGTTTTAGGACTTCCAAGGCTTACCACTTAGGGGTCTATTTACTAAGCAGTGTTAGGAGACAGAGTGAAAAGTGATAAGAAAGTGATAAGATGCCAGCCAATCAGCTCCCAACTGCCATCTCACAGGCTGTGTTTGAAAAATGACAGTTGGGAGCTGATTGGCTGGCACCTTATCACTTTCCTATTACTTTTCTCTAAGTCTCCTAACATTACTTAGTAAATAGACCTCTATAGCACTTAAAGAGACAGGTGGTGGTACCTTTACAATGTGTGTACCAAACTTACATCCTTTAGGGGTTTCAGACCCAATAATTACAATTTTTATCACCGCTGTTTGCGGCATTAAAAAAATTCACATTTGCCCAAATGTATTAAATATCACATTCAGGACCAGGTGCTCTGAAAATGTGTAAAGAAGAGAAATGATTGCAAAATTCTGATTGACAGGCTATGGCCATTTAAGGGCAAAGGAACGGCGACAGGCAGTGTTGCAGAAAACTGGGGAGTGTCATAGCTTCACGGGCTTCAGCAGAGTGAATACCCCAGCCCTCCTGCCTAACCTGAGGGCCGATACTCACGCAGATGATCCGATGCTGCATATTTGGGCGCAGCAGCAGATCAGAGAAGCCGGCAGGAGGCGTCTATTTACACAAGACACATCCTACGGCGTTAGCATATTTACACACAGCCGCTGTGTACGATAGATGCAGCAGCTGTGTGATTAGTGTGGGACTATCAACTCAAAAGCTATTTCATGGACAGGTGTGGGCTATTCCCTCGTTAATTCATTATCAATTAAGCAGGTAAAAGGTCTGGAGTTGATTCTAGGTGTGACATTTGCATTTGGAATCAGTTGCTGTCGACTCTCAATATGAGATCCAAAGAGCTGTCACTGTCAGTGAAGCAAGCCATCATTAGGCTGAAAAACCAAAACAAACCCATCAGAGAGATAGCAAAAACATTAGGTGTGGCCAAATCAACTGTTTGGAACATTCTTAAAAAGAAAGAAGGCACCGGAGAGCTCAGCAACACCAAAAGACCCGGAAGACCACGGAAAACAACTGTGGTGGATGACAGAAGAATTATTTTCCTGGTGAAGAAAAACCCCTTCACAACAGTTGGCCACATCAAGAACACTCTCCAGGAGTTAGATGTATATGTGTCAAAGTCAACAATCAAGAGAAGACTTCACAAGAGTGAATATAGAGGGTTCACCACAAGATGTAAACCATTGTTGAGCCACAAAAACAGGAAGACCAGATTAGAGTTTGCCAAACAACATCTAAAAAAGCCATTACAGTTCTGGAACAACATCCTATGGACAGATGAGACAAAGATTAACTTGTACCAGAGTGATGGGAAGAGAAGAGTATGGAGAAGGAAAGGAAATGCTTATGATCCAAAACATACCACCTCATCAGTGAAGCATGGTGGTGGTAGTGTCATGCCGTGGGCATGTATGGCTGCCAATGGAACTGGTTCCCTTGTATTTATTGAACATGTGACTGCTGACAAAAGCAGCAGAATGAATTCTGAAGTGTTTCGGGCAATATTATATGCTCATATTCAGACAAATGCTTCAGAACTCATTGGACGGCGCTTCACAGTGCAAATGGACAATGACCCGAAACATACTGCAAAAGCAACCAAAGAGTTTTTTAAGGCTAAAAAGTGGAATGTTATGCAATGACCAAGTCAATCCCCTGACCTGAATCCAATTGAGCATGCATTTCACTTGATGAAGACAAAACTGAAGGGAAAATGCCCCAAGAACAAGCAGGAACTGAAGACATTTGCAGTAGAGGCCTGGCAGAGCATCACCAGGGATGAATCCCAGCGTCTGGTGATGTCTATGCGTTCCAGACTTCAGGCTGTAATTGCCTGCAAAGGATTTGCCATTGTGGTGGTGAATAGAGGCCAAAATATGAAAATTCTGTCAATGTCCCAATATTTATGCACCTGACTGTATGTGTTAGCTTTGGTTGGGTACGGGATGCTGGCACTCAGGATCCTGGCGGTCAGAATACTGACGCCGGCATCCCGACAGGGTTACGATACCAACAGCTGTCGGTCGGTATGCTAAATTGACCCCTAACTCTCCATCCCTGCACCCTAAACCTAACCTCCCTCCCCGCACCCTAAACCTAACCCTCCTCTATTAGTGCCTAACCCTAAACCTCCCCATAGTGCCTAACCCTCCCCCTAACCTCAATACTTACCGTAGGGTTGCTGGTGGTCAGGATGCTGGCACCAGGAGTCTTACAGGTGCCGGGAATCTGGCGCCAGCATTCTAAGCGCCGGCATCCCAACTGTCGGTATTATGACCGCATCTCGTTAGCTTAGGTAGTGTGTTGATGCTTCATTAAGGGAGTCCTAAAATATGGCAAATCAATCTGGCAAAAAGTATAGATAGTGTGACAAAAATACTGGAAAGGTTGTCAAGGGGAAATATATATACCTCAGAATTTTAGTTTCTAACTAGTAGAAAGAAGTCGATAAGCAGCCTGTGAGAGGCTATTAAAGGGTGTATCAGTCTCTCTAGTCAATTCCTCACTGCCGGGAGAACAGGTCAGAAGCCTGTTGAGAAACACTGTGATTACTAAGTGTAAGTGCTGTGCTAAAGACTTCTGTTTTGTGAGATGGACGTTAGGACCCCCCACTCTGAGAGAGGAAATCATCTTGTTTAGTTAGAGCCGGACAGGTTAGGATTTTCTTTTATGTTTTGTTTAATTTTTGTGCTGCTAATAAAACTAGCTGCAGATACTGTATTTGTTCCAAGGCCCTGAACTAGTGTACTACTACTTGGATGCTGCATGACAAGTGCAACCGATTACCCCAGGAGATGGCACACTTCCCCTGATCTTGCTACAATAGAAATATAACTAAATAGTCCACTTGACACTATGGGCTGGATTCAATTAGGTGCGATAAGTGCCGTTTTCACGGTAAATTATCGCATCTGCTATAATATCATCTGCATACTAGAGTTCATACCCATGATATCGCGGCAAATTATCGTACCCATGATAATCGAATAGTGACAAACAGGCGAAAAGTTTTCACCATCTCAGACCTGGTGAAAAAAAATGCAAAATCCCTATTTTTAGCTAAAAATGTGGGGATTTCTTTCAGAACCCTTTGTACACCTTCCTAATGATAAATCACCCCAACTGTTTTTCGTAATTTGGCGAAAAACGACCGGTCAAATTTTGGGTGAAAAAAAAAATCCATGAAAATGGGTTTAACGTATTGGAACTGGTATTTTGGGGTGCTATATGGATGTGTCAAGTGTTTTAAACATTGCACGTGGTTGCAGCAGGCGTTGTTTCAATCATTTTTAAAAGTGCGCTTTTATGACACGAAAATATACTTGCACCCATTTTAACGTATCCCCAATTTACGTGGAACAGTCATTCCCTGAAAAAAAATAGCTTTCTGTCTTTTAAAAAAAATTTAAATATGCAAATTACCGCCAACCGACGCAATTTAAGTACACTAAATACTTTTATTACGGCCAATAATACATTTCTAAATTAATTTCCGATGTACGTCAGCCATTTTTTTGGGGAATAGATGCAATTTCCTACATGTCCTGACATTTTCACCTAATTTTACCTGTTTTTTATCGCACCTACCTGTTTTCACCTGTTTTTTTGCGAAAACGGGAACATGCATGCGATAATCGGCAGATTTCGCCAGTTATATTACCCCTGCTAATTGAATACTGTACGTCCCTATATCTGCATCCAAGAGGAAAGATATAGTATTCAATCCTAACATGTTTCGTCCATGTCAGGAATTCATCAGGATAGTTAAAAACAACAACCACCTAAGGCACTGGTGGCATTGGTTCAAAGTATAATAAATAAATAAACTAAATAAGTATGTTGTGGTAGACAATTAATACAACTCAAGCAAACAGTTATAAATGAAAGGGTCACAAACCACAAATGAAAAATTACAAACAAAATCAGAGCCGTAACTAGACTTTTTGGTGCCCTGTGCCAGAAAGAGCATTGGCGTCCCCCTCATTTTTCAAAGGGACATAATGCACCCAAAAAAGGGCATTGGCCTCAGGGGAAGGGCCAGGTAAGAGATAGGAGAGACCAGGAGATGCTGGGGATGAAATAAGAGGAAGCTACAAGCAAGAATGATAATAAACAGAAATTTGACAGGCCCAAACGGTGCCCCCTGACCTGTGGTGCCCTTTGCGATGGCACCGGCCGCACTACCGTAGCTACGGCCCTGCACAAAATCACAGAACTGTGATTCTGTGTGTGTGTGATCAGGGAAGTTAAGAAGGTGTCTATAAGATCCTGTATAAAATAAATACCCCTTCTAATTTGTATTTATTAGCTTAATGGAAATACCGGCATTTCTGGGCTGGGGCACTGCGCATGCACCAAGTCTCTAGAGATAATACTACTCTGTTTTAAAATATAATGCGCACACGTGAACCACCCATATCCTGGCGCTACTGTCTGGTCATAAGTAGCAGCCAGTGTGCGCTCCAGGGGTGGGGCTGCAGCGCAGTCAAAAAATTCAAATAGGGGAGCCACACTTGCTGCCATTAAGTCCCAGCTGGCAATGTTTGGGGTGGCAGTTGGTGTGGCTCCCCTATTTGAATTTTGGACTGCGCTGCAGCCACATCTCTGGAGCCACCGCTAGTGGCAGCCATTTGGTAGTTAGAGTAAATAAGGAAAATACAGTACGTACAGTGCAAATCAATTGTGGACTTCAAAAACCTGTAAAGCCAATTCGTAACATTTGTTGAGACATTATGCACCATTAATAACAAGATACCAATTGTTATGCATTTGTTTTAGAATCTAATAAATCCTCAAGTCCATGATTGATTTATGTATTTCCTTTATTTTCCCTAACAATGTATATTCTGTCCCACAACACAAACTATATTCTCCCATTACAAATGTGCAGCAACTAAATGCTCAAAGTACAAAAACATGTCACCATTATCATGTATCACAATCTTCATATACTGTCTTCTTGTGAGCCACAGGGGCAAACGTAGGAATTTTAAGGGGGGGTTTCTATATACATATATATAAATTATAGGGATGTGCGCCGGACCATTTTAACCAGATTTGGATTTGGTTCTAATTCGTCGTCCGGATTTGGATTTGCCAAACTGCGGTGACTGGCTTTGGATTTGGATTTGGATTTTTTTACAAAAATTGACAAAAAAAGCTAAAATCACATAAATTGATCTTTTTTTTCTTCCTAGAGTATTATTAACCTCAATAACATTAATTTTCAGTCAATTTAGACCATATCACAGCTTATAATATTGTTTTCAACATTATTGGCCAAAGGTTGCAGTGAGCTGACTGGTTACTAAGCGACAAAGCAGCGGCACAACGACACAGACACCACAGTATAAAGCACATCTATGACACATTGCCACACAGCAGTGGCAGAAATGAAAAGTAGTGCACCCACCCAGTGGGGTACGGCCAGCAGAATCACAGTACTTGTTTACATAGTGGGCTACGGCCCAAGGAGTCACAGTGCACAATCTTATTCACATTACACCGCACATAGGGCCTGATTCACATTACACCATAAAGTAGTGTCTCTTATTTATGTTATGACACACAGTAGTGCCCCTTTTACACAATGCCCACAGTAGTGACCCTTTTACACAATGCCCACAGTAGTGCCCCTTTTACACAATGCCCACAGTAGCGGTGTCCCTTACACAATGCCCCCAGCAGTGGCGCCCCCTATGCAGTCCCCTTAGTAGTAGGGTCCCCTATGCAGTGCCCCCAGTAGAATGCCCCCCATTAGCAGGCCCCCCCAGTAGTATGCCCCCCATTAGCAGGCCCCCCCAGTAGTATGCCCCCCAGTAGTAGGCTGCCCCAGTAGCAGGCCCCCCCAGTAGTAGGCTGCCCCAGTAGTAGCCCCCCCCCTGTAGTATGGCCCCTCCAGTAGTAGGCTGCCCCAGTAGCAGGCCACCCCCAGTAGTAGCCCCCCCCAGTAGTAGTATGCCCCCCCCAGTAGTATGCCCCCCCCAGTAGTATGGCCTCCCCAGTAGCAGGCCCCACAGTAGTATGGCCCCCCCAGTAGCAGACCCCCCCAGTAGTATAGCCCCCCCAGTAGCAGGCCCCTCAGTAGTATGCCCCCCCAGTAGCAGACCCCCCCCCCAGTTGTATAGCCCCGCCCAGTAGCAGATCCCCCCAGTAGTATAGCCCCCCCCAGTAGCAGGCCCCCCAGTATTATGGCCCCCCGCACCCCCAGTAGCAGACCCCCCCTCAGTAGCGACCCCGGCCCTTGCACAAGTAAAAAAATAAAAACATACCTGAATCCCCGCTCCCGCGCCGTCCGCTCTGCTGTCACACGCTGAGGAGGGAGTCGGAAGACGGAGCTCATGTGTGAGCTCCAGCCGGCTCCCTCCGTGCAGCAGCCAATGAGAGGCTGTGTGACTCTCATTGGCTGCTGTAACAAACACACAGCAGCCGCTGGCGGCTGTGTGTTTGTGTCTGTGTAGGGCAGAGCGCTATCACAGCGCTCTGCCCTACACAATAGGAGCCCTGATGTCGGATTCTCTAGTGAGAATCCGACATCAGGTGGCCGCCGTTCGGCCGCGAACGGGGATCCGAGTCATGCGGTGAACACCCGAACGGGGTTCGGGTGGACTCGGATCCCCAATGTTCGGAGCGGTTCGGATTCCACAGAATACGAACCGCTCATCTCTAATAAATTATATATATATATATATATATATATATATACACATACAGTATACACACACTAGCATATATATATTGTATATACACATGCATATAGGTATGCAAATAAATTACACACACACATACATTACACATACACTTACCTGGCAGCAGCTGTGGGTTTTAGAGATGGAGACGGGACCTGGCACTGTCATTAGACTCCTCCCCCTAGCGGCAAAATTCCACACTTCGTGGGTCGATCAGGAGGGGGTGGGACCAAATGACGCAATTCTTATGGAATTGCCTCATATTGGCTCCTCCTTCTCCCGATTGACCTGCGAATTGCGGCATTTTGCCATGAGGGGTCGGGGCTTACTAATATGGCACTCGCTCGTCTCGTCTGTCAGGGGGGTTTCTAGGTACTCAGAAACCCCCCCCTGCGTATGCTACTAAACTATACTGTATGTGTATTACTTCACCACAGTATGAATTATAACATAAATCATATGCTGTCAATATTACCTTCACAAATCTCCATGTATCATTAGTCTACAGGGCCCAATATCAGCAGCAATGTCCCAGATCAGCCTTAAGTGCTAGGCTTAGTATCCTATGTTGCAGGTATCCTTTGATACCCTACACTATATGACCCCATAGCCATCTATAGTGTCCCATCCCAACAGCAATATCACCAATAATGTCCCTTATATAACGTTAAATATTTGTAAACTGTCCTCTATAGTCTTTATTCAGAAAAAAGGAGGGTTATAGAGGGAGAAGTAGGGAAGGGGGGGCACTTGCATCTGTGCTCTATCCACATGGAGTGCGTAGAAGACAGAGTCTTGGTTTATATATCCTGCCTGCCCTCCCAGAATCCTTACCATTGCGAGCAGTGGCAAACGCAGGATTTCCAGAGGGGGGTTTCCAAATGTTTAATTTTACAGCGAGTGTGGCCAGTCAATGAAGAGGGCAGAATTAGTACTTAACCAGCTTTAATAAGCATCATACAAAGTGTATTGTGTGTCATAATTCCAGCATATACAGGACCAGCGATCACAATAAGCCATTAGATGAGGCAATAGGGCCATCCTGCCTGAGCTGAATGTATTTATTTTAGATGTGGGCACCATTCCTGACTATTGGAGCAAGTCCGGGAGCCTGGAGGAGCAGCAGAAGAACCTAGCACTGCCCTGGACATATATGTACATATTGGGCTCTATAGCAGTGCATGTTTTCCAGATCTCATATTTGGTGCACAGGTTATTTATTACTGGCAGATACATGTTAAAAGATCCCCAGGTGTTGCTAATTATTTCATTTGTGATACTGAGAAGAACATGCAGCACTAGTAACAATCTATTATATTACTATTTCTATTGTGGTCATGGTGTGGGCTGGGGAGGGGGGTTTCCTGGCAGACGGAAACCCCTGCTGCGTTTGCCTATGGCGAGGGTGCAGTGTTAGTTGGCCAGGTGCGATGACATCATCACACATGGCCAGATATCTCCTTTATGTATGTGCCTACTGAAGTTTGTCACATTTACACATTGAAGGCAAAGGAGGGAATGTATCAAGCCTTGGAGAGAGATAAAGTGGAGAGAGATAAAGAACCAACCAATCAGCTCCTAACTGTCATTTTACAGGCTGTGTTTGAAAACTGACAGTTAGGAGCTGATTGGTTGGTACTTTATCTCTCTCCACTTTATCTCCCTCCAGGGCTTAATAAATTTTCCCCGAATGTGTTCATGGCTTTGGTGGAGATGTGAATAAAACACCTGAAACCACTGCCAACTATCATAAAGTATTTCCACTTCTAGTTTTCTTCATACTGAGGCCATAAAAATATTACTTATCTACTTATCACAGTGATGTAATCTTTTTATCTACAGAAAAGTATCCAGAACAATAAGAGTTACTCTGCATGCTTGGGTGCTCAGCACATGTGTGGAACTGGAAACTTGGTTTCATCTTTCAGTTACACTTTTAGTACAATAAGTTTTTTAACCCCTTCAATGTTGAGCCTATTTTGGCTGGTCACATTCCAACATCAATATCAGTAATTATTTATGCAGTTCCCACACAAATTTTATATATTTATTACCAGTTATTTATATAGCACACATATATATGGCAGCTCTTTTTATCTGTTTACATCAGTCCCTGCCCCTTTGTAGGATAAATTGGATATTCCCTACCACATGCAAACACACATACACAATAGAGTTAATTTTTGTCGGGAGCCATTTAACCTACCGGTATACTTTTGTATTATGGGATGAAACTGGAATGCCCAAAGGTAACCCACAGAAGCATTGGGAGAGACAAACTTCACACAGTAAAGTAGGGTACTCATTTGTCAAATGCATGTTAGGTCCAACTCCCATCCGACGGGACGCCTGTCGGGTCTCCTGGTTTTTTAACATGCTTAAACCAGGTGACCAGTACTGTAGTGTGTAGGCTGCGGAGACAGGAGCTGGCAACCTATCTCCGGTTCCAGCAGCCCAACACACCATCAGTGTGGCAGCAGTATGGGATCCAGAGGGATCCCGCACTGCCCGTCCCCAGTAGTGGTCCCTCTTATGCAGTGCCCCCAGTGGTACCCCTTATACAGTGCCCCCAGTAGTGCCCCTTATACAGTGCATCCCTATGCAGTGCCCCCAGTAGTCCCCCTTATACAGTGCCCTCAGTAGTGGTCCTCCTTATGCAGTGTCCCCAGTAGTGCCCCTTATACAATGCCCCCCTATGCAGTGCCCACAGTAGTGGGCCCTCTTATACAGGCCCCCAGTAGTGTTCCCCTTTATGCAGTGCCCCCGGTAGTGTTCCCCCTATGCAGTACCCCTTATACAGTGCCCCCAGTAGTGCCCCTTACACAGTGCCCTCAATAGTGGTCCCCCCTATGCAGTACCCCTTATACAGTGCCCCCAGTAGTGGTCCCCGCTATGCAGTGCCCCTTAGAAAGTGCCCACAGTAGTGGTCCCCCCTATGCAGTGCCCCCAGTAGTGATACCTTACTGATATACAGTGCCCCTGGCCAGAAGTGCCCCTTACATATATAACACACAACAAGCATACACATACAAACCACTTACCTGAGTCCCCGCTCCTGCTGCGTACGCCACTGTCCACTCCTCTGTCCTCCCGCTCGGTTCTATGGGAGAGACGTCATGACGTCTCGCCCATCACCCACTGCGGGAGCCGGAAGGCAGAGCTCATGAGTGAGCTCCAGCCCGGCTCCAGCAGTGGGCACAACAGCCAATAAGAGTCTGTCTGACTCCTATTGGCTGCTGAAACACACACACTGCTGCCGGGTCATACGAGTGTACCACCCAGCGGCAGCGGCGGTGTGTGTTACTGTGTAGTGCGGACCGCACTCACTGCGCTCCTCACTACACTGACTTTACCGGACCTGGCTGATGGCGCCCCCCGCGCCGCCGGTCTGACCACACCCAGGGCACGAGCCCCGGCTGACCTACCCTGGTTACGCCACTGCTCGCGACCTGTAGTTCCACCTGTAAAATACAATATTACACTTTTAATAGTGGACTATCAACTCAGCACCCATAGCCCAGGGGTGCCGGGGATAGCCCTGGGCTTCAGCCCTGGCCTTGGGTGCCCTGGAGAGGGGGGACCCCTTTATTGGAGGATCCCCACTTCCTCAGGAATCCCCAGTCTGGACTGACTACTTAAAGGGGATTAATGCTTTGGCCGGGGGACCCCGTTAAGTGTGTCCCCTGGCTGTGGTTACCCCAACTGCTAGTGGAGCCCGGTGCTGATTCTGAAAATACGGGGGACCACTACTTGTTTTGTTCCTCATATTTTTAGAACCAGTGCCAGCTCCAAGAGCCTGGTGCTGGTTCATCAAATATGGTGGAACCCTACACATTTTGTACCCTGTATTTTTTATACCAGAGCCCTGGACCCTGTGGGGGGGACCTCACGCCAGTTTATTTTGGGGGGGAAACTTGAAATCCAGTCCCCATCCTATAATACTCAGCCTTCCCCTCTTCACCATTTTTCTTAAATTCTTCAGTAATAAATCTCCTTTCCTATGCAGCCAAATGTATGTTTTTCACAGACTGTTTCAGCAGACACAGATTTCAGGTCTGCTGAAAAATTGGACAAGTGAGTAGCAAGGATTGGATGTAGAATCTGCGAGCAGGTCTTCAGTAGGATTGTGTGAACGGTCTGATCTGCCGTGGATTGGACAAGTGTGTACCCTGCTTTAGGGTTGTGGTGGGAACCAAATCTAGAAGCTCAGTGCTGTGAGGCAGTACTGACAACCATTACATCAACTGTTCTGTCAATTATATCCCCATATTACATCAAACTATATCTTGTTTTTTTTGTTTGTTTTTTCAGAAGACTTTGGAGTAAATTTACTAAAGTGAGAGTTTTTATAAGTGGAGATGTTGCCCATAGCAACCAATCAGATTCTACTTAACACTTAAATAGCAGCTCCTAGAAGATAATAGCTAGTATCTGATTTGTTGCTATGGGCAACATCTCCACATCTAAAAGCTCTCAGTCTAGTAATTTACCCTTTTGACTTTCAGAAAAAGCATTAGTTTGCTTATTTCTCCTAACTCAGCAAAGATAATCACCTAAAAGCAAATACTTTTGCCATTAATTCACCTTTCCAAAACATCAGGACTCTATGAATGTGTTCATAGTAAACTTTTTTTTTTTCTTGCGTATCGAAATGAAATGCATCAATGTGTAGGAATAATATGATAACCCAGAAAGGCATTTCATTTTAGAAATTAGACAACATGCTGCATACCATGATGGGGGAGATTTTGGCATTAATGCTCTCTGGGCCCGATTCAGACCCGTATGCAAATTCCGCGATCGCACTGCAAGGCATCAGCGCACCCACTATGTCTCGGCGTGCGATCGCGGTATGTATTTAGACACCCACCAGCCTGTCTTAAGACGCCCACTTCCCTTAGCAATACACGTCATCTCCAGTAAGTGTATGCAACAATCGGTGACATCGAGAACCATCGAATGCACGTGTGGCAGACCATACCCTACCCTAGTGCTTCAGTGTGTAATTCAGCCATGTGACGTGTACTATGACGCTGCGTCTTAAATATGCACGCCTATGCAACGGTGTTAAGACATACATGCCTGCGTTCGCACCACCACTCCCCCGTTCCCATCGACCAGCCCCTGTCACCACCCAGAAATGCCTCATCCTGTCACTCAAGCTAGCGATGCGTCTATGCGCAAGGGGCGAATACTTCGCAATCGCATGGACTGGTTTGCGCATGCACACTGCGTTGCACAGAGCATGCGCACAATACAAACATCGGCAGGCTGCGTGCGAATGCATTCTAGTGAGCGGGTCTAAATTGGGCCTTCTGTTCTATAAGGTGTTATAGTCTAGTTATCACCATACAATAACTACTAAGGGGCAAATAAGGGTGTCCAAGAGTTTACTGAAGCCAGGATGGAGGAGATCTCCCCCCATGCCTGTACTTACTAATGATTTCTGCAGTGCATGGGTGTTCACACATTATCAGCAGAGAATAACGTTTCAGGAGTTTCCGCATATGAAAGAGAGGACCCCCAAACTTTTAAATATACAGTAGATCAAATATATTTAGCGCTCCCCTTCCCCCCACACCCTTTCCCCACCACCACCGCTTCCCTAGAAAATAATATTTATTTTCTTGAGCTGTGGCACCAGACTTACTCATTTAATACACTATTAATATAATTAATAAATATAATATTTCTATTTCTCCCTTTCTGTTAACCCCATCCTGGGATAATTGATAGTTAAATGTCCCATTAAAAAAAAACAAAAGGAGGTTATGCCAGTATAAGCCAGCATTACTTAATTCAGGCTCCTGTATTGGAATGGGTATGTAATCCCGGCAGTCAGGATGCCTGCTGTCAATATACCGACAGTGGCATACCGATGCTCAGGATCCTGACAAGGGTTGGGTAAGTATATCTACCCTCCCCCCTTCTCCCACTACCCCTCTATTTGTACATCCTAAATATCCTAATCTTCCCCACTTGGTGCCTAAACCTAACCCTCTCCCCAGTGATGCCTAACTCACCCCCGGGGGTGCCTAACCCTAACCTCCCCCCCCCTGTGACCCCTAAACCTAAACCCACCCTCCCGTGACTAAGTCCTAATCAGCCCCCCTATACTTAAGTTCAGCATCCTGGCTGTCGGGATTCCGGCGTCGGGATGTCACCTCCTGTCGGTATGCCAGCGCCAGTCTTCTAGCTGGTTAGTGGCATTCCGGCACCGGGATTTCTTCAGCCAGGATGCTGCATGTCGGTATTATAACTACATCCCCCTACATATATAGGGCAAAGTGAAAAAAGCCCCAACAGTAAAAACAGCTGTTTTAGCTGGAAATAGGTATTTTCAGCCATTGATAAATCAGCTCCTACGTTTGGCTGTATCTTTGCAATTGTTTGGATATGTAATTGGGGAAATTATGAGTGTCTGAGTGCAAGTGTGTCTGTTCCTGTAAATGAGTGCCAAGTATCCCTGTTTACTTGTATGTATCATTCTTGCCAAATGTCTCTAATTCCCTTGGATCGTCACAGGCTGTGAATACATTTTCCTGTATTTTAATACCCACTAACTCTACAAGACATCTGCTTTTATTTTGTATTCAAATCTCAGTGTCCTGAGTGTAATCAGAGAGGATTCATTCTATTTGTAGAGGTTCGGTGCAGTTTGCAGGATTTGTGTTGCAGTGATAGGGGAAGAACTTTGAGTTGTTCTTGCTCCTTTGGGGAGAATTTTGAGTCTCGTTGAGTAATGTGTGTATGTCAGTTTGTTTTCTGTCTTGCATATCATACAATGTTTCTTTTCCAGTCCTGAGTTGTACAGTAATTGGCTCTTACTGCTCTTCCTCTTGTTATATTACAGAAATAGTGAATTTATGATGTAAAAGTACATCAGTGCAGCCAGGGACTGACTTGGGCTAACAATCGCCACCAGCATTCTGTGCGTCTATGGCAGGTGTGCTTGTAAAAAGGGAGCACAGCTACTCATTATGCCCTGTCTTCGAGCAGCTCTCCCAGTATGTGGCTGCTCGACATGATGTCATGAGGTCACGTCTGCGAATTAGAGAAAGTCCATCAGCCGAGCAGAGGCGGAGCTGCTAAGCCAGGCCTCCAGATGGCCAGACCGGCCTATCAGACCATGGGCCCTTCTGGTATTTGCCAGAATTGGCAGATGGCCAGTCCGTCTGTGAGTGCAGCGCAATAGCCATTTACTTCTTTGTATTCGGACATGATGAACATATTTCCCACCACTGTGTCTGCTTTTACAAATTAGAACGTCTGAGCCACCTTACTGTGATACAAGATAGAGAAGCTCCACACTCCTACATGGATTTTTGTAATGTTCAGTAAAAGCAAAACAACAGGCATACTAAACAGACAGTGGGCCTGATTCAGAGCCGGACTCTGAATCAGTGCGTTTTTTAATACCACCCACAGCTATAGCGAGCGGCCAGGTTGCTGGTCGCGATGGTCAAGACCATCACGATCATCGGGCTTGCGACGAGACCCTTGTGGTAGGGTCTCGTGGCCGCAAGCCCCAGAGAGCTTTTGGCTCTAACAGAGTGGGGCCGCCCCCAAATGGCAAGCGTACCGTTGGGAACACCTTCATTTGGTCGGCAACCCCCCTGGCCCGCCCACCAAAAGGGGCGAGCTGTCCCTCACCATCAACAGCTCGCCCCCTTTGGTGCGAGACCCAGAGCGACGGAGCACCCGCCGCTAGCCGAGTCTCGCGCATGCGCACAATGGAGCCGGCTCCGCCGTGTGTATGCCCATTGGCCAAACATTGACCCGGTTGCGAGCGCTCAGCTGAATCAGGCCCAGTATTAAACCCTGTTATATACATGATTTTAAGGTTTGTAAATGTTAATTTTCTATTGATCTTTTTGTTTGCACCAAAAAAAAAAAAAAAAAACAATTTCTCTAGCATCTTCATACAGTACAGAATCAAAAGCTGCAAATTAGCAAAGCAATCAGATCCGCTTTCCCTGGGTCCCAGTCAGCGGGATGGATTTACCAGAAAGTGGAGCTTGCAAGTGATGACCTATGACATATAATATACACGTCAGGGACTTTATATTTTCACTTGTGGCCAGTTGATTTGAACTGTTCCCAGTTACAATTATAACTAGTGTAATGCAACTTGCATCGCTTTGCATTGCAGGGAAAAAAATAAAGGAGGCAAATTTTTGCTGGATAATAATTCCATTAGGATTTTTATTTTTGGAATAAGCAAAAGAAAATCAGTGGGATTTAGAAAAACTGGTGAAAGTTTAAATGAGGTTTGAACATGTTACAGTACTGTAGAGTGAATCCAAACTCAAAATTCAGAGTACATGGTAAGTTAAAAATACAGATTTTCTTACCTCAGGTGGGGATTGTTCCCATGATTGAGGGGGTACCTTATACCTCCATTGGACCTGCACTTCTCTGATATAGAAGAACCCCTGTGAACTCCCATCCGAGTTGAGGAAAAACACTGTACAGTAAATAAGGACTGTGAGGTCCTATAGGGTAATAGTTATGGTGCTCCCCAAGAGTAAATCCATCAAATAAGGAATGGCTAGAGAAAAGTACTCTATTGCAGGGGTCATGTGGTCCTTATCACTTCATGATTCATCCCTTTATATACTTATCTGTCATTTGTTATCTGTTGTAAGTTTTATTTTACTAAAGACCATCATATGCTAATTATAGTTATGTTTTAGAATATTGATATTTCAGAATAAAAGTGCCCTCTCCAGTAGAGTTCTTTCCTCCACCACTTCTTTTTTATTGACAGTATGAAAGGTGTAAAGGTGTAAGGTGGTGCAATGTATACAATACAATTTGACTGTGAAGTATAACAGGTAATTAAGCATCATTAGATGGAGTTAGCAATTGTAACCTATAGGCTATGTTCTCGCACTGTTCTTGCGCCAAGCAGACGATGGTTGTGCATGTGTAGTATGGAATCTGGATCAGTAAAGTGATAGAGTAAGCTACTGCCAGGACAGGCTCTTATTGAAGCCACTGTCCCAGCAAGAGAAATTTGATCGTTCATTTTGGAAATGTGAGAAATTTTTACCATTTTCCTATAGAATGTTGTAAGAAGGGTCCTGTCTATATCTTCATGTTTTGCAGGTTGTAATGTAATGTTTTGCAGGTTGTAATTGCATTCTTGTGTGTATCTGTCTAATCTGTTCATTATATACCTATATAATCCTCTGTGTTATTTGCCTATGTATGGTACTAGAAAACTGTTGTGATGCCTTAGAAATATAAGATGATGATAATAATAATAATAATAATAATAATAATAATAATAATAATATATAGCTAACTAAAATAATTTCTCATGCAGTATAGTTAACAGGGAACAGTGGCTATTGTATGTACCGTATCTATCAGAAGTACATGACTGTAGTCCAAGATGTCTGCTGGGAAACATTGCATCTTCTGAAGTGAAGAGTCCTGAAAATCAGGGTTCTGTTTGCGGAGTGAAACAAAGTTAGTGTTTTGTTGGTAACAAAGTCTTGGCCTACACTTTTTATGTGAGATATGTTGACTTTGTAGGTTTATGCACCTTGTACAAGAATGTACATTTCTAGGCACATTTATACTAATATAAAAACATTGAAACACACAAAGGTAACGCATAATAAACAGTACTAATGTGGCTTATGTTGCATAGGACAGACAGAGCTCAGATGAGCATTCCAAAGTCTTTCTGCATACTACTTAATATGCAATGTTACTGTGGTTGCCATGGTAGCCCACACCACTGTGCAAAATTATAAATCATTAATCAATCTACATGAATTTTGTGGGCATTGTGTACAGGTTTTAATGCATATTTGGAATTTTGAGCACTTTAGTGAAATAACCTATTTGCTCTGTCAATGCAGACTGGCTAAAAATGGTAGATGCTAATTTGCTTACAGACACAGCATGATGTATTTTTGGTCTAACCTGTTTCTGAATTTATTACTAAAAAAACACCTTTTGACCAAAAAAGCCTATTGCATAAATGTAATAGCATGGTTTTGCCTTTTATGTGATTGCCCATTTAAAACATTGGGCAGACTTGCCAGGAACTCGCCGATGACTGCAAGGTCGCAGGCTATTATATTTACCCCTATAGGCCAGTACTGCTTAGGTGTCTAATGTTTATTCAGATGTAAGTAGTATTAATATCTAATATGAACTACTGTACTGTTCAATCAGTGATCTGCTTTCTTATTGTACAAACGGCGAATAAGCTTTGGACCATAGCCCTGATTTGCAGTCTGTTACATCTAAGTTATATCTGCTGTTCTGCAAAACCATAAGCGTAATTTATGAATCAAGAAAATAGGATGCACAATTCATATGACATTTTATTCTCTTTATTATTTGTTATTTTGTGACCTTGTATCTATCTTTGAGTGTTAGCATATGTTTGCATGTGTAACATAAGGGCATATTGTAGCATGGCACAATAATGGTGACTGCAGGCTAGCCATTGTTGTAATGCACTTCTTACTGTTCCCAAATGAAAAAGCTATTCATTTAAGTTAGAGGAGAGTGTGCATTTAGAGAGGAGGTCCTAGTTTAGCAGATGGATACAGAGTCTTTAACCCTCCAAAAAATACTTATGGGTCTAAACACTAAGGTAAATATGGATGAGGGGGTGGAGCTGATTATTGGTTACTTTGTATGGTCACCCACAAAAGGACCTCCCCAGAAGAGAGGAGTTGGGGCATGTATGTATCATGATGAGATCAATCACTACCATATGGTGTGGACGCTGCTATCTCCCCTCATCCATGCACCAAAACAATTCTAAGGCGAAGTGACGCAATTTGCAATGATTCACGTCCATAAGCCCTGTGACCACATAATAAATGCCACATTTGGCGGCATCATGCGCTGTGGTTCAATTATACAGATAGCGTCACCATGACGCCAGAATGTCCCATTAGGACTATCCTCCAGGGATTTCCCAGGGAGGAGACATACAATGTCAGCAAATGCTGTATGTACTTTGTGAATATACTCTATGCGTTTCCATTTTTTCTTATGAATACTGTAAATGACTCTTTGTGTCCATGTTCTGTTAATCGTAGCTCTTGTAGAAGTCTTACTATCACAATATCACAAGCACCAAGCACTATCTGGACTACATGTACAGTACTACAAGTGATTGTTCCTCAGATCCCTCCTACAGTACATAAACAAGTCTCTTTTTTGACAATTGCATGGGTAATATCATGTAGGATTAATACTACTCAACTCAATTCACCTGTGTATGACCTGGAAGTATTCACACAGCATAGGTACTTGTGGATACTTACAGGGGTAAGCAGTAAGGATATCAACATTCGTTATGTGTACATCAGACTGTTGAATGTTATGATGTTGACATGATTAGAGTGTCAAAATGTAACATGTCGCATACTTACCGACTTTTTGCTGCACCTTTCCGGGAGCAGCTGGGGAGGACCTGCTGCTCTCATCTTCGGTGGGTCTGAGCCTGACTATAGTCGGCAAATTGCGGTCTGTGAGGAGAGGCAGGGGCAAAATGCAGTGATTCACGTCATGTACCTCTGCCCCCTCCCTATGGACCCGCAAATTGCTCGGAAATTATCCCCATCCTGCCCACTTCACTAGGAAGTGTTCATGATGCGGGAAATTTGCCTACTCTTTTGAGGGGGCCCAAAAAATCGGGAGCCTCCCGCGATTCTCACGAGAGTATTCAAGTATGACATGTCGACATCTGAAAAATATCAACATATGACGGGGTAAGAATCATGTCTGGCTGAGATGCTATTCACGGATGTGTTTGGCCAGTTTTTCAAACACTGAGATTTACTAAAGGCAAACACAGGTGTAAAATTATGATTCTGTCTGCAAAACATGGGTGAAAATACAAATAGAAATAAATACACCATCGGCCAAACTCGCAAGTACTTTCTATAGACAGGAAACATTAGACACAGGCATTTACCAAGAATCATGATTGCAAACACAGGTGTTAATTAAGCAAACTTGGTCCAAAATAGAAGTAAATAATATACTATTTCCTTTGCAGCCAGTTTAGCAGAAACATACACAGATCAGTGTGATCCATGTATGTTTCTGACTGTAATAAAGTAAATAAATGGTTAATATGAAAAAAAAGCTGTGTGGGGTCCCCCCCAAGCACATCCTTTTTGAGCCAGTCCTGGTTCAGGAAATAGGGGAGAAGAACAGAATGGGGGCCCCCCCGTATTTCAATGTACCAGCACAGGGCTCCTGAGCTAGTCCTTGTTGAGGTAATATGGGGATAAAAATGCGTAGGGTTCCCCCGTATTTCCATCAACCAGCTCCGGGCTCTTATTAGGGAGACAAGTTTTACAGGGTCCCCCGGCAAAAGCATTCATCACCCACACTAGTCAGCCCAGGCTGGGGATCCCTGGGGAGGTGCGGACCCCCTATAAAGGGGTCCCCCTTCTCCAGGAAACCCCAGGCTGGGGCTGAAGCCCAGGGCTATCCCCCGCATTCCTGGCCTGTGGATGCAGGGTTGATAGGGTTAAAGAATAGATCCAATGTAATATTGTTTTTTATAGGGGGACTACAGGTCCCAGCCAGCATTCCGGTATTTGTGGAACTACAACTACCAGCATGAAGAGCATTAAGGGTCCATTGGTGCCTGTAGTCCTCCTGTAAAATAAATATTAAAATAAAGACATGACAAATACACTGAATGTTTGAGTATTTTATTACACATGCACTCACTCATTCACTCACTCACCCACACTCACACTACATACTCACCTTGTCCTTTGCGTCAGTCTGTCCCCTGTCCATAAGTTCCCCATTTGTGGCTGTAAAAAAAAAAAACCATACTCACCCATGCCTTGGTTCAGGTCCTCTACACTCCATGTAAGCGTCCAGGGTCTTGGTAAAAAAAAATATTAAATCGCGGAGCCCACCAGACACAGTACTGTCCGCGAAGGACACTACTTCCCTAAGGATGGTTCAATCTATTGGCTGACCATTAATTGGCTGAGAGAGGTGAGCCCCCAGCTCTTTCAACCAATAAAAGTTTACCCCATAGACTTCAATGGTAGGAATGAACTCAAATAACCCTGTAGTTTCCATCATTGAAGTCTATAGGGGGAGCATTTAATGTAGTTATAAAACCACATAAATAGAGATGTATACAGCCTGTGAACCCATTTTAGGGGCTAATTCAGCATTGCACGGAAGTGCAATGTTGAACGCAGATTGACCGATTATCGGGAATCTGCACGTGCGATGGACGCAATGGCTTTCCCAGTCTGCAACATACAGTAGTGCTGGGATCACAAAGGCAGTAGCGGGTGTCATACACCTCCTGCTACATTTGCATATTTACAAGGACGGAATTGCAAAGCTGCTTCCATGCAGCTTTGCAATTATGTTCCAAGCTGAATCACCCCCTTAATCAATTAAGACAGTTTTATAGCCTGGAGCTTGATATACTGTACCTTCACCGGTCGCCACATTTCAGCGAAGCAGGGAAGAAGACTAGACACAGAGTTAAGTAAGTGCATGACTGAGCATGCACAGAACAAGAAAAAAAAGGTTTTGTTTTCGGACTTCTGACAACAGTGCCTTCAGGAAATCCGCAGGGACATCGTGTTAACACAACCGCTGTCCCTGCGTAGTAAAATGCTGAATAGCTGTCATAAAAATTGATAATATAAAAAATATTGTGACAATGTTTCCCAAAAATATTCGGGACAACACAAATAATGCTTTATAGAGCCCAATGTCTTGTACACAGACTGGTCGATGATGCTGACTGAATGGTTCTCTTTGCAAGCCCAGCATACACTTTTTCCATATTCCAACAGATATATCATTTATAGAAAGAGCTACAGCACAAAGAAAATTGCTTTTAGTAAGCTGCCAGGCTTTTTATTTTTTATATATAAATGATGGCTTTAGACGATAAAGATGGATTTAGCCAACATTGCTGCATCCTAATCTTTGAGATTAGCAAGAAAAAATGTTTTCAGGAGAGAGATGTTGACTAGACCAGCAATGGAGAGATCCATTGCGCATTACATGGATGTAAATTCCATTCTACTCTTACTTAACATTAGGGATGTGCACCGGCCACTTTTCGTGTTTTGTGTTTTGTGTTTTGGATCTGGATCTTTCTTCGTGTTTTGGATCTGGATTGGTTTTGCCAAAACCACCCTTACGTGTTTTGTGTTTTGGATCTGTATTATTTAAAAAAAAACATAAAAACAGCTAAAATCACAGAATTTGTGGGTTTTTCTGGTCCTATGCTATTATTAACCTCAATAACCTTAATTTCCACTCATTTCAAGTCTATTCTGAACGCCTCACACCTCACAATAGTGTTTTTATGTCCAAAATGTTGCACCGAGGTAGCTGGATGACTATGCTAAGAGATACGAGTGGGCGGCACAAACACATGGCCCATCTAGGAGTGACACTGCAGTGGCAGACAGGATGGCAGTTTGAAAAACTAGGCCCCAAACAGTACATAATACAAAGAAAAAAAAGAGGTGCAAGATGGAATTGTCATTGGGCCCTCCCACCCACCCTTATGTTGTATAAACAGGACATGCACACTTTAACAAAGCAATCATTTCAGCGCCAGGGTCTGCCACACAACTGTGGCTGAAATGATTGGTTCGTTTGGGCCCCCACAAAACAAGCTGGCAATTAATCTGTCCCTGCACAAACTGGCTCTATGGAGGCAACATGTCGTCCTCATCCTCCTCATCCACCGATTCCTCACCCTCTTCAGTGTTGTGTACATCCTCATCCTCACAGAGTATTAACTCGTCCCCGCTGGAATCCACCACCACAGGTCCCTCTGTACATTCTGGAGGCTGGTCTCCCTGGAAGAGTTGATACGCCTTTCGCTGACAAGGTTCCCGGCTGCACTAAACACTCTTTCGGAGTACACACTGGAGGGGGGGCAACTCAGGTAAAATAGAGCCAGTTTGTACAGGGGCCTCCAAATTGCCTCTTTTTCCTGCCAGTACAGGTACAGACTGTCTGACATGCCTACTTGGATGCTGTCACCGATGTAATCCTCCACCATTCTGTCAATGGTGACAGTATCATATGCAGTTACAGTAGACATGTCAGAAATTGTTGCCAGGTCCTTCAGTCCGGACCAGATGTCCAAACTTGGTCCTGCCTGCCCTGCATCACCGCCAGCGGGTTGCTTAGGATACCTAAGTTTTTTCCTGGCAGCCCCAGTTGCAGGAGAAAATGAAGAAGGAGCTGTTGATGTGTCACGTTCCGCTTCAGCTGACAGTGTTTTCACCAGCAGGTCTTTGCACCTCTGCAGGCTTGTGTCGGCCGGAAAGAGAGACATCACATAGGCTTTAAACCTAGGATCGAGCACGGTGGCCAAAATGTAATGGTCTGATTTCGACAGATTGACCACCCTGGAATCCTGGCAAAGCAAGTGAAGGGCTTCATCCACAAGTCCCACATGCTGAGCGGAATCGCTCCATCTTAGCTCCTCCTTCACTTTCTCCAGCTGCTTCTGCAAAAGCCTGATGAGGGGGATGACCTGAGTCAAGCTGGCAGTGTCTGAACTGACTTCACGTGTGGCAAGTTCGAAGGGCTGGAGAACCTTGCACAACACGGAAATCATTCTCCACTGCGCTTGAGTCAGGTGCATACCTCCTCCTTTGCCTATGTCATAGTATACCTATGGATATAGGCTTGAATGGCCTTTGCTGCTCCTCCATCCTCTGAAGCATATAGAGGGTTGAGTTCCACCGCATCACAACCTCTTGCTTCAGGTGATGGCGGGGCAGGTTAAAGAATGTTTGCTGGCGCTCCAGTCTTCGGCACGCAGTCGCTGAATGGCGAAAGTGGCCAGAAATTTTTCGGGCCACCCAAAGCGTCTCCTGCACACCCCTGTCACTTTTCAGAAAATTCTGCATCACCAAGTTTATTGCAAAACATGGGACGTGCTGGAATTTGCCCAGATGTAATGCCCGCACAATATTGGTGGCGTTGTCAGATATCACAAATCCCCAGGAGAATCTAAGTGGGGTAAGCCACTGGGCGATGATTTCCCTCGGTTTCTCTAAGAGGTTGTCGGCAATGTGCCTCTTACTGAAACCGGTGATACACAATGTAGCCTGCCTTGGAAAGAGCTGGCGTTTCTGAGATGCTGCTTCTGGTGACGCTGCTGTTGTTGCTGCGTAAGGTGATACATCTACCCAGTGGGCTGTCACAGTCATATAGTCCTTAGTCTGCCCTGTTCCACTTGTCCACATGTCCGTGGTTAAGTGGACATTGGGTACAACCGCATTTTTCAGGACACTGAGGACACTTTTTCTGACGTTTCTGTACAGTCTCGGTATCGCCTTCCTAGTGAAGTGGAATCTAGACGGGATTTGGAACCGGGGACACACTACCTCCATCAATTGTCTAAATCCCACTGCACTAATGGCGGATACCAGACGCACGTCTAACACCAATATAGCAGTCAAGGCCTCAGTTATACGTTTTGCTTCAGGATGCCTGCTGTCATACTTCATCCTTCTTGCTAAGGACTGTTGGCGGGTCAATTGTTTAGTAAAAGTAGTGGTGTTCCTACTTCCTCTCTGGGATGATGAACGACTCCCAGCAGCAGCAACAGCAGCAGCGGCAGCAGGAGGCGTAGCAATGCAGGATCCTCCGGAGGAATCCCGGATAGGAGAGTCAGTCAAGCAAGTGACATGGCCTGCAGGACTACTTCCGATCCTGACTAAGGAGGAAATTGACGAGGAGGGAGTTGACGGTGTGGTTTGCAGGCGCTTGGATACAACAGGATTTAGGTGTCCCTGGACTGCTTACGATCTTAGCCAAAGTTTCTGAACTTGACAGTAACTTTTTATGAACGCGCTGCAGGTGCCGTATAAGGGCGGATGTTCCTAGGTGGCTAACGTCCCTACCCCTACTTATTCCACCTTTACATATGGTACATATGGCAAGACAGTTGTTGTCCAGATTTGGATAGAAATATTGCCCGACCAAAGAGGTGGAATGTTTGGTCTTCTGCCCAGGCATGACCGTGATGGGCTTTTTCATCCCACGGACAACAACTGTCTCCCCTGGAGCCTGATTTAAACAAACCACATCACCATCAGAATCCTCCTCGCCAACTTCCTCCTCAGCGCCAGCTACACCAGTATCCTCATCCTGTTGTACTTCAACAGTGACATCTTCAATTTGCGTATCAGCATGTGGACTGTGGGTGCTCCTTTCAGCACTTGCAGTGGGCGTGCAAATGGTGGAAAGAGCCACCTCTTCCCGTCCAGTGCTGGGAAGGTCAGGCATCGCAATCGCCACCACACTTGGACTCTCCTTGGGGATTTGTGATATCTTCTTAGAACGCACAGTTCTTCGCTGTGCTTTTGCCAGCTTAACTCGTTTGATTTTTTTAGCGGGAGGAGGGCTTCCATCGTCATGTGAAGCTGAACCACTAGTCATGAACATAGGGAAAGACCTTAGCCGTTCCTTGCCACTCCGTGTCGTAAATGGCATATTGGCAAGTTTACGTTTCTCTTCAGATGATTTAAATGTTTTTTTTAAGGTCATTTTCCTGAACTTTGTCATTTGGGTTTGTATGTGCCCTCTACTATGACATTGGGCATCGGCCTTGGCAGACGACGTTGATGGCATGTTATCGTCTATGTCATGACTAGAGGCAGCAACTTCAGCACTAGGAGGAAGTGGTTCTTGATCTTTCCCTATTTTATTTTTATCGGAGAAAGTTTGGTCCTCCATTTATGTTATATTGATATATACGTGCAGCTACAGCCCACACAATTCACAAAGACAGGAAAAAAAAGAAGATTTTTTTATTCTTTGTGGAGCGCACTTTGGGGGTTACACCACCCTTTAACAGACAGACGCACGCTTGGCGCTGCTCCTTTGTTGATGCACGTGCAGCCACAGTGCACACAATTCACAAACACAGAAAATATTTTTTTATTTTGTTTGGAGTGTACTTTGGGGGTTACAGCACCCTTTAACGGTCAAGCCAGTCTGCCTTTTACCTATGACACAGGCGCACGCTTGGCGCTACTTTGTTGATGCACGTGCGGCTACTGTGCACACAATTCACAAACAAAAAAAATATATATTTTTATTTTTTTGGAGTGCACTTTGGGGGTTACAGCACCCTTTAATGGTCAAGCCAGCCGGCCCTTTACTTATGACACAGGCGCACGCTTGGCACTACTTTGTTGATGCACGTGCGGCTACTGCGCAGACAATTCACAAACACAGAAAAAATATTTATTTATTTGCACTTGGGGGGAGCACCCCTGATTGACAGAGCACTCCCTGGACAACACTACAGCACCCCTTTAGGACTGGGACACTGCACAATACAGTCCAGCCAGCCCCTATGGACTTTGGAGGAGTGGACACAGCCCCTATGGACAACAGCAGCACAGCACAACACAGCCAGCCCCTATGTACCTTGGAGGAGTGGACACAGCCCCTATGGACAACAGCAGCACAGCACAACACAGCCAGCCCCTATGGACTTTGGAGGAGTGGACACAGCCCCTATGGACAACAGCAGCACAGCACACCACAGCCATCCCCTATGGACTTTGGAGGAGTGGGCACAGCCCCTATGGACAACAGCAGCACAGCACAACACTACACTACACTACACTACACAGCCCAGCCAGCCCTAACTACCACCCTCCCTCTTCACTGTCGACAGCCGAGTGAGAAAATGGCACCGACGCGGGTACCTTATATAGAATCCAAAACCCGCGAGACCCTGAAGGCGGAATGATAACGTTTTGCCTCGATTTCAGATCCGAGTCAGGTGGGAAAAGTCGAGCCTGACTCGGATCGGGGTGGCTCAGGGGGGTTCGGATTTCAGAAATCCGAACCCGCTCATCCCTACTTAACATATGACTTTGCGAGGAAACTCCTCTATTATATATATACAGTAAAGTGGTTGTGACAGACAGTTACTGAAGGGTCTCCTTGAATGAAAATAATTAAGAGAGAAGAGAATGGAAACACAAATAGCTGCATGATAGCAGTAATGTGCTACTAAGTTTTGCAGCGTGCAACTACTGCACGCTCACAGGCAGGGATGTCAGATTAGATTTGCAGCCATTTTTTATGGTAACCACTTTTCTGCGGATTGCATTCTGTTTGTAACTGTTTCACTGTTCTTTTTTGTTAAAGTTACAGTTTATGAAGCTTTCAACTCCTTTTACTTCCTATTCTATGATTTATTTGTGTAAAAGGGAGAATAAAAAATATCATGAAACAAATAGAACTAAATTCCCAGAAGCTGTAATTATACAAAATGTGTAATATATTATTGTAACAATATAAAGTCTCTCTCTCTCTCTCTCTCTCTCTCTCTTCTCTCTCTCTCTCTCTCTCTCTCTCTCTCTCTCTCTCTCTCTCTCTCTCTCTCTCTCTCTCTCTCTCTCTCTCTCTCTCTCTCTCTCCTGCAATCAAAATAGCAAAGTAAATTATTAAAATGTAGGAACATACGTTATATAAAAACATTAGATCAACCTGTACTAGGCTCCATACGAGGGGAACAAGCCCTCTTCTGGGAATATACAGTATAAGTAATAGAGTGGATGAATGTTCCACATTAAATCTGAAAGTCTGCAGTTAAAGCACATCTTGTTTGTTTCATTTCAAAGCCATTGTGGTGGTGAATAGAGGCCAAAGTATGAAAATTCTGTCAATGTCCCAATATTTATGCACCTGACTGTAAATATTGCTCATACCCTACTCCATGATATAAATAATGCCCTTCCCATGCCCCAATATATAACTAATGCTTTGTCAGGCCCATTAAATACATTTGCTTTTGTCATGCCCCATTATATTTTATTGCACACCCTGATCTGATCACACACCCCTCACCTCCTCTCCTCACTCATATCTGGTTTGCAGTCTTCATCCTAGCCATGCAGATGTGTTACCTGTAAGGTATGGTGGTGCAGGTAGGGGCCAGTGTGAGCGGAGAGTGGAGCACCAGACTCCAGGGCAGGGGCGGGAATCAGGAGCAGGGTTAGGGGTAGTATAGTGTGTGCAGAGAGCCGGAGCAGGGTCAGGGGTAGTGTCGTGTGAGCGGGAAGCTGGAGCAGGGTTAGGGGTAGTATAGTGTGTTTAGAGAGCGGGAGCAGGGTTAGGGGTAGTGTAATGTCGTGTGAGCGGGAAGCAGAGTTAGGGGTAGTGTCGTGTGAGCGGGAAGCAGGAGCAGGGTTAGGGGTAGTGTGAGCGGGAAGCAGGAGCAGGATTAGGGGTAGTGTAGTGTGAGCGGGAAGCAGGAGCAGGGTTAGGGGTAGTGTCGTGTGAGCGGGAAGCAGGAGCAAAGTTAGGGGTAGTATAGTGTGTGCAGAGAGCGGGAGCAGGGTCAGGGGTAGTGTCGTGTGAGCGGGAAGCAGGAGCAGAGTTAGGGGTAGTGTCGTGTGAGCGGGAAGCAGGAGCAGGGTTAGGGGTAGTGTCGTGTGAGCAAGGAGCAGGGTTAGGGGTAGTATAGTGTGTGCAGAGAGCTGGAGCATGGACAGGGGTAGTATAGTGTGAGCGGGAAGCAGGAGCAGGGTTAGGGGTAATGTTGTGTGAGTGGGAAGCAGGAGCAGGGTTAGGGGTAGTATAGTGTGTGCAGAGAGCGGGAGCAGGGTCAGGGGTAGTGTCGTGTGAGCGGGAAGCAGGAGCAGAGTTAGGGGTAGTGTCGTGTGAGCGGGAAGCAGGAGCAGGGTTAGGGGTAGTGTCGTGTGAGCAAGGAGCAGGGTTAGGGGTAGTATAGTGTGTGCAGAGAGCTGGAGCATGGACAGGGGTAGTATAGTGTGAGCGGGAAGCAGGAGCAGGGTTAGGGGTAATGTTGTGTGAGTGGGAAGCAGGAGCAGGGTTAGGGGTAGTATAGTGTGTGCAGAGAGCGGGAGCAGGGTCAGGGGTAGTGTCGTGTGAGCGGGAAGCAGGAGCAGGGTTAGGGGTAGTGTCGTGTGAGCAAGGAGCAGGGTTAGGGGTAGTATAGTGTGTGCAGAGAGCGGGAGGATGGTTAGATTTAGTGTCGTGTGTGCAGAGAGCGGGAGCAGGGTTAGGGGTATTACAGTGTGTGCAGAGAGTGGGAGCAGGGTCAGGGGTAGTGTCGTGTGAGCGGGAATCAGGAGCAGGGTTAGGGGTAGTATAGTGTGTGCAGAGAGCGGGAGCAGGGTCAGGGGTAGTGTCGTGTGAGCGGGAAGCAGGAGCAGGGTTAGGGGTAGTATAGTGTGTGCAGAGAGCGGGAGCAGGGTTAGGGGTAGTGTAATGTCGTGTGAGCGGGAAGCGGAGTTAGGGGTAGTGTCGTGTGAGCGGGAAGCAGGAGCAGGGTTAGGGGTAGTGTAGTGTGAGCGGGAAGCAGGAGCAGGGTTAGGGGTAGTGTCGAGTGAGCGGGAAGCAGGAGCACGGTTAGGGGTAGTGTCGTGTGAGCAGGAAGCAGGAGCAGAGTTTGGGCTAGTATAGTGTGTGCAGAGAGCGGGAGCAGGGTCAGGGGTAGAGTCGTGTGAGTGGGAAGCAGGAGCAGGGTTAGGGGTAGTGTCGTGTGAGCGGGAAGCAGGAGCAGAGTTTGGGGTAGTATAGTGTGTGCAGAGAGCGAGAGCAGGGTTAGGTGCAGTGTCGTGTGAGCGGGAAGCAGGAGCAGGGTTAGGGGTAGTGTTGTGTGAGCGGGAAGCAAGAGCAGGGCTAGGGGTAGTATAGTGTGTGCAGAGAGCGGGAGCAGGGTCAGGGGTAGTGTCGTGTGAGCGGGAAGCAGGAGCAGAGTTAGGGGTAGTATAGTGTGTGCAGAGAGCGAGAGCAGGGTTAGGTGCAGTGTCGTGTGAGTGGGAAGCAGGAGCAGGGTTAGGGGTAGTGTCATGTGAGCGGGAAGCAGGAGCAAGGTTAGGGGTAGTGTCGTGTGAGCGGGAAGCAGGAGCAGAGTTAGGGGTAGTGTATTGTGAGCGGGAAGCGAGAGCAGGGTTAGGGGTAGTGCGTGTGAGCGAGGAGCAGGGTTAGGGGTAGTGTCGTGTGAGTGGGAAGCAGGAGCAGGGTTAGGGATAGTATAGTGTGTGCAGAGAGCGGGAGCATGGACAAGGGTAGTATAGTGTGAGCGGGAAGCAGGAGCAGGGTTAGGGGTAGTGTCGTGTGAGTGGGAAGCAGGAGCAGGATTAGGGGTAGTATAGTGTGTGCAGAGGGCCTGATTCAGAGCCGGACGCTATTTGCGCTCGCTCGTTCAGAAAAAGGGGCTGGCTACTTAAATTAACCGTTCGCTCTTTGCGGTCTGTTCACGCCTCTATGTCTGAACGAGCGAACAAAACATGCGAACGTAATTTTGAAAAAAATGCCCCCTGGCCGCTCGCATCATACGTCATGTCCGCTATTTATTAGATTAATCGAGTACATCGAAAGGCGTCTGAACTGCTCGCTGTTCTTGTGGTTGGTTTTTCCTACCACAATCATGCGAGCAGTTCTGACTATAAAACAACCAAGTGACGTGGTCAATGACGCTGCTTTGTTAATTATGCACACCCTTAAAACGCCTGTTTTGACCTTTAAGCACGCCTGCGTTCGGATCTCCACTCCCCGTTTTCAAGCACCTTCCCCTGTTACCACCCACAAACGCCTCATTCTGTCACTCAAAATAGCAGGCATTCACTATTTAGCGAGCACACGATTTTCGGCCACACTGACTGTTTCGCGCATGCTTATTAAAATCCGTACGCATGCGCTGTTGTGCGAACATCGGTAGGAACGAACGAGCGGCCGCTTACGAGCGGCTCTGAATCAGGCCCAGAGAGCGGGAGCAGGGTTAGAGGTAGTGTCGTGTGAGTGGGAAGCAGGAGCAGAGTTAAGGGTAGTATAGTGTGTGCAGAGAGTGGGAGCAGGGTCAGGGGTAGTGTCGTGTGAGCAGGAAGCAGAAGCAGGGTCAGGGGTAGTGTCGTGTGAGCGGGGAGCATGGTTAGGGGTAGTGTTGTGTGAGCGGGGAGCATGGTTAGGGGTAGTGTCGTGTGAGAGGGAAGCAGGAGCAGAGTTAGGGGTAGTATAGTGTGTGCAGAGAGCGGGAGCAGGGTTAGGGGTAGTGTCGTGTGAGCGGGAAGCAGGAGCAGAGTTAGGGGTATTACAGTGTGTGCAGAGAGCCGGAGCAGGGTTAGGGGAAGTGTCGTGTGAGACAAAAATATAGTGTTATGGATTGTTTGAAGAAGGGGGCCCCACATTGGTGTCTTGCTTAGGGCCCCATGAGGCCTAAATCCGCCTCTGCTCCAGGGCACAATATTTCAGGAACAACTGGGACGTCTTGTTGTACATCCAGCAAACTCTGTGTCACCAGCGAGATCAGGGCCTCAGTATCATGTGTGCCAGGCAGCACAGAACACACTCCTGTGGTCCTGTGGTTGGCGTACTACGTGCACGCAGTGGCAGCAGAAGCATGAGGTGAGCTGGGTGCATGGAGGAGGAAGGTCCAGACCGCAGTGCTTAGGCCACTGATGGGGATATATGTGATGTCATGCAACACAGGGAGAGCTTGTGAAGACTTTCACTGTACCAGTGTTTGTAATGCCCAATCAGGCTAAAGGGCTGGCCCAGCAGGGTTTATATGGGCGGGGCTTAGAGGAAGGCCGTCGGCAGCCTGTGACAGGAAAAAGTTTTTCCCTATCTATGCTGTCAGTCTCCGGTGGGCCTATCCAAATGAGGGGCCTGGAGCAGCACCTCCACCAGCTAAATTGTGCGTATAAAATTTGGTCATCACATTTGCTTAATGACCTCATTTTGATCAGGTAGTGAATATATATATAGATATATATATATATATATATCTAATAGGGTGTGGGGGTGCACTGACCAGTGTTCCACTTCTCTAAAACATCAAAGACTTTATTCCAACATTAAAATTATCTCCAACTTTTCAGTCCTGACTGGACCTTTGTCAAGGCAGGACCGAAATGCCGGAGATATTTTTAATGATGGAATAAAGTTTTTGATGTTTTAAAGAAGTGGAAGACTGGTGAGTGCACCCCCACACCCTATTATGTTGTTGGATTATGGATCATCTCCATGCCAAGCATTTGTGTAGCACCCCAGCAGATGGCTATTCTAAAGTGAGTGCAGACATCATATGACTATACTGTCCTCCTAGCCTCATAACTATACTGTATCCTCCTATGTATATATACAAATATATCGGCGATATTAGATGTAGTGAAGTGATAGTCCGCAGTTCACATTTCAGAAGTACACAGGGAAAAGTGTATTGAATATAAGGGGCCAAATGTGATATGGTGAGAGTTTAGAAAATGTGAGAGTTTAGCAGTAATCTCTCACATTGGTCGAGTTTTATCTTCAAAATGGGATAACATCTGGATGAGAGTTTTTTGAGTCTAAAAACATGTGAGTTTGCCTGTTCTCAGACTCTATTACATTCGGCGAGTTTAAAAAGTGTGAGCGCTTACTGCTAAACTCTCACACGTTCTAAACTGTCACCCTATTACATTTGGTCCATAGTGTGTGTTCCTGGGCGGAGACAGGGAGATGTCTTAACATGTGCAGAGATGGTCCTGTTATGGAAGTGTTGCAGGTATGTCAGTGAGAGTGGTTGCAAATGCAGACACTCAACTGCTCAGATAGGAGGCCATACATAGACGGAAAAACTGCATCTGCCATAAGGCTGGCGCAAGTTTCGATTGTGTTACCAATGGTGGCATCTAAGGTTGCACCAATCAGTATTGCTGTGCCTGCGGACACTGAAAGGGGCCGCCTCAGTCCTTGCACATTCGGACGCACAATGAAGGGCATTGTGGCAGTATTTGTATAAAGTCACAGAGGGGCTACTACCAACAGTAGCAGCTGCGGGTGCTTCTGCATCCATCTCTGAGTGAGGCCCATTAGGTGAACGCAAACTACAAACGGTGAATCTCAAACGCACATTAGTGTCCATTGAATATGCAAAATTTGAACAAATTTCAATGCGATCAGAAACTTGTGAGCATCAATAATGCCCTTATGGTAGGCCTCTTTCTCACCAACTTCTGTATGCTATGTAACATTTATGTCACTTTACATCTCACTCACCATCTCATGTACATGTCTAAAAGCACCTTCCGCCAGTATAATGCCCTTATGGTAGGCCTCTTTCTCACCAGCTTCTGTATGCTATGTAACATTTATGTCACTTTACGTCTCACTCACCATCTCATGTACATGTCTAAAAGCACCTTCCACCAGTATAATGCCCTTATGGTTAGGACTAGACTATGCAGCGCTGATTGACCTATGACGTCACACCCACGTGACCTGGCCTGAAAGGGGGAGGGGCGGGGATGCTAACGGGGGACCAAAACTGGCCCCTCGCGGGCTCGCTACGCTCACCACGCTTCGGGCACGGTGGCTAGCTGCGCTCGCCACAAATATTTATTCCCCCTCTATGCCCTAGTGGATGGTGAAGCAGGAGCAGTCCAGCCTCCTGCAGCGGTCACGCGGTGGATGCGTCACAGAGGTCCTTTCTCCAACTAGGAAATAACAGCAACCATGCTCTTATGGTAGGCCTCTTTCTCACCAGCTTCTGTATGCTATGTAACATTCATGTCACTTTACGTCTCACTCACCATCTCATGTACATGTCTAAAAGCACCTTCCGCCAGTATAATGCCCTTATGGTAGGCCTCTTTCTCACCAACTTCTGTATGCTATGTAACATTTATGTCACTTTACATCTCACTCACCATCTCATGTACATGTCTAAAAGCACCTTCCGCCAGTATAATGCCCTTATGGTAGGCCTCTTTCTCACCAGCTTCTGTATGCTATGTAACATTTATGTCACTTTACGTCTCACTCACCATCTCATGTACATGTCTAAAAGCACCTTCCACCAGTATAATGCCCTTATGGTTAGGACTAGACTATGCAGCGCTGATTGACCTATGACGTCACACCCACGTGACCTGGCCTGAAAGGGGGAGGGGCGGGGATGCTAACGGGGGACCAAAACTGGCCCCTCGCGGGCTCGCTACGCTCACCACGCTTCGGGCACGGTGGCTAGCTGTGCTCGCCACAAATATTTATTCCCCCTCTATGCCCTAGTGGATGGTGAAGCAGGAGCAGTCCAGCCTCCTGCAGCGGTCACGCGGTGGATGCGTCACAGAGGTCCTTTCTCCAACTAGGAAATAACAGCAACCATGCTCTTATGGTAGGCCTCTTTCTCACCAGCTTCTGTATGCTATGTAACATTCATGTCACTTTACGTCTCACTCACCATCTCATGTACATGTCTAAAAGCACCTTCCACCAGTATAATGCCCTTATGGTAGGCCTCTTTCTCACCAGCTTCTGTATGCTATGTAACATTCATGTCACTTTACATCTCACTCACCATCTCATGTACATGTCTAAAAGCACCTTCCACCAGTATAAATAATGCCATGGGCAACAAATGGGTTACTTTTGCTGCTGTTGTTTATAAAATGCAACTCTGTGCGTTCATAATAGTTATAAAATAGGAAAAAATAATACATTTAACATTGGGGGCAAGATTTATTATTTTATGGCTATATAAATGGTGCCCACATTATAAAATAATCAAGGTTGACCCATCATATAAACATTTTTAAACACCAATATAATACATAATATTGCTCTCTTAATAAAATAAACAATAATTTTCCCCCAGCATTTAAGTAACATCGAATTTTCCTCATAAGACAGTGGTTCCCAAACTTTTCAAAATCACGGCGCCCTAAAGTATCAGCACTGTTTTCACGGCACCCCAAAGCCATATGTTTGTTATTCTGAAATTCAGAAAAAAATGTAGTGAAGAAGTAAATTGTGCTGTACTGTCATCCTTAGGCTCAGTTAAATGGTGGTGGACAGGTTTGCGCTTCTGCTTGTCCACATATTTACATTACATTGACCATACATAATTTGACATGGTGCTGGACCAACAACCTGAGGCACCCCTGCAAGTATCCCAAGGCACCCCAGGGTGCCTAGGCGCACAGTTTGGGAACCACTGCCATAAGAGAATTATCAATGTTATCTGCCTCCTTATTCAATACATAATGATTGCCCTTATTATATCTGTATTTAGAGTCTTCTTTTGTTTGGCCAGATAAATGATGACGTTTTACAACAGTTTTGTGGGGTGGTTTTGTGGTAGATTTATGTTTTTTTTGGTCAAAACCTCATGAAAAAGCCATCACAACCACCATAAACAGATGGGAATTGAAGGCAGTTTACAAAACCCCATCAAAACCACTGACTAGTACATTCTGTGGTTTGGTGATTCAATTTGAAGGTGATGTGCAGGGGGTTCAAGACCCCAAATTGAATAGCACCCTTAGTTTCATTGCTCATTGTAGTGCTAATGGTGTATATAAATATTGTACTTGTCCTGCTTTGTATTGTATTGTACTGTATGTCACTGGTGTCACTTATTTGTTTATGTACTATGTAAGGTGCTGCGGAACACTTGTGGTATCATTTAAATAAAGGATAATGGTAATAATAACATGTTAGTCTCCTCACTGTGCATACATGCTGGGCACTAGGACCCAGAATCTGCAGGGAGGTCCTGCCTACAATCTGATGCACTACTACACATGACTGCAGTCATCTTTACCCTGTGTAGAGTGACATGGTGGGAGACAGAAGTCTCCTACTTAGCTCCTATGAGAGACCTGGTTAATACCTGCATATAGAATCTGTTCCAGATCCCTGCACCACTACCCATTTGCAGCATACACTTGTGAGCTTTATTGAATCCCGCTCTGCTCCAGTACTTGTGTACATGTAACAGAGAGTACGGCTGTACCTGCTATCTCTCAATAAAACAACATCACTGGTTAAGTTTCTGTATATAACTCTGAAAAAACAAATACCTGCACACACATCATTTCTAAGAATATATTCAAGCCAGACTTGCCTACCCTCCCGAATTGACCGGGAGCCTCCAGAAAATCAGGTGCCGCTCCCGAGTCCCCCGGAAACGCGGGCTAGCCCCCGCCCGGTAATAATAGGGTTACTCGATTTGCGCTGAATCACGTCATTTTGGCCCCGCCCCCTGCTTCACAATGCTGTTAATTTCGGCATTGTGTAGAGGGGGCAGGACCACCCCCAATGGAGCATCATCCCCGCGACGCACTCCCGAAAGAAGAGAGCTGAAAGTAGGCAAATATGATTCAAGTACCCTGTAAATTGTGGTCTCTCTTCTGTAAATTATTACAGATATTATATGTCAACTCGATACCTCGATTTAGCTGCCTGCTTGTGTTTTAATGCCATTACTTTACCTCTATGGGGCCTATTCATCAGCACTAAAATGAAGTTTTTAAGGACATTTTCCTTAACTACCGTTATTTTAGTATTCATGAAGAGACTTAACACAGGAGATATCACTGATATCTCCTGGTTTTATTCCCCCTGCGTTAATTCCACATTTCCCATACATTAGTATGGGGATATGGAAATTATGCTATTCATCAAATTCCGAAAATTATGTATTTTCGGAATTTGATGGAGTTCTATACGCCACTGTGAGGTGGCAAATAGCAGGTGAGACTTACCTGCTTCCAGCATGTGCAGGTCCCCCGACGACTCCCTCCGGCGCTCTGGTCCGTCCTCTGGCTCAAGTGGCTGTTCTGAGACGTGTTCTCCCAGCAGAACACAATAACGTTTAGAAAAAAAAAAACTTTTTCTAAACTGTACTCTGGGAGACCACATGTCAGAACAGCAGGATGGAGATGGAGGCGCTGCAGCGGGCAGGTAAGTGCGGGATGGGGGAGGTGAGCGGGGGGTGAGGGGGACACAGAATTACCGCAGCTGTAGGCAGTGCTGCATATGCGCTGGTTTTACAGATGTAACAGCGCATGCGCAGCACGGATTCCAGCTGCGGTAAGTTAGAGCAGGCAGGGAAAAGTATCTATTTCCAGAAAAGCTGTCATCGCAAAAAATGACATCTTTTCGAAATAGATAGTTATACGGAGGAGGAATGATGAATTCCTCTGGTAATTAGGTAGAACTCCATGCGAGTTCTAAACCTAATTACCTCCAGAGAATTGTTAGGTATGATGAATAGGCCCCTGAGTCTTTTCAACATACAAAGCACAGCAATCAGAATCAGGCAATAGTCCTTTCGCTCAAGACAAAAAAACTCTATATTAAAACTATAAAAAATATATATATTTCTGATGCAAAATCATGAATGGGTAAAAAATTCAACAAAGTGAATCTAAAAATATGACATGTAATTGAATTGGTCTTATAAGTCTCTGTGACTGCCAGCTCATTGCAGACATTATCCACAGCCCAGCTGATGCAACCAGGCTACAGACAGCTTGCGGGGGTCACAGAGTTGTTTAGTGTAATGATGGTAGATGACGTTTTCTGCCACAATAATTGCACAGAAAGATGCAATGTCACTGCAGACTGCTCTACGCCCTCTATGAATGCATTGTGGAAATGGGAACGGTTACCGGGTCTCACAAAAGCACCTTCCGATATTTCTTTAATAATAGAAAAATATAGACACATTCCGTTTGTACAGTTATTTTTAACATGGAATTACCCTTTAAAACACTTATTAATTGTGCACATGGTAAAATGAGAAATTAATATTATATATTAACCTTTGAAAACTCATTAGACTGTGATGAATGCTAATCCAGGCAATGGGTTATCACTGAAACACACAAAGACGATATAAAAGTAATAATTAAAATTGACACTAATGGCATTGGCTTCCTGTATGTAAATTTATATAGCACTGTCCTGCATTGTTCTAGACCAGGCATGCATTTTGGCTTATCTAGTCCACTGGATATCACAGATCCAACCACAGGAAGGCAGAGAGCTTGTACGGTTTCATTAATACACAGATGACTGATTACATAAAAGTACAATGCAGATCTTCTACCAAGTGCACTGCAAAATGCTTCTGTTTTTTTCTCTGGTATGCCCAGCTGCCATCACAGTACATGTCACACTTACCAACTTTTCATTTCCTCCTCTGGGAGAGAGCCCGGAGGTGAGTTACAAGAGGTTACTGTGGGGAGGGGAGCTGGGTGCTTTGTGCAATATGCCTCACTCAGCTGTGGCACAATTCTGCAAGTCACAGGAACATGAAGAGCAGCAGGTCCAAGATGACGCAAGTCTCTGAGAACAAAAAAATTGAGCCCCACATCCAGTTTGTTATCTGTATCAGCCCCAACATATCTACAGTATAAAGAAAACAAGAACAAAGGGCCTGATTCATTACGCACGCAATCGGCCGATTGTTGTGTATTGCACATAAGCATGCATTGCAGTGCACGAGCCGGCCACTGCGATCGGGACAGCGATTGCAGTGACTAAGCAGACCCATCGCAGAATGATTGCTAGGAAGTGCCGTTGTGGGTGGTGACGGGGGGTGGTTGGGGAAACACAGGCGTGCCAGTGCGTTTAAACGCTGTTGCATGGGCGTGCATAAAGTATCCATTGCGATGCTGTATGCAGCCTGAGGACTCATAGCGTACAATGAAGTTAGCAATTTCTGAGTAAGGTCAGAGTTTGCAAGTGTGTGTGAGGCTGCGATGGTACTCAATTGTACCGATGGTTTTGCAGTATTGCTAAACATTACAGATGTGTGTAAGGTAAAGTGGGTGTCCTTATGTTATACTGCGAGGGCATAGTGATCGGAATGGATTAGCATACGATCGCAGTTGAACTGCGTGCGTAATCACTATTGCAATCGCAGTTGTGATCGGTAGTGATTCCAGTCCACAGTCACTTACAGTACAGAACATTGTAGGACATGGACATGGTTTGTAAACATAGCTGCGTCCAGGGCCGGATTAACATTGGGTCGGTGGAGTTGCAGCTCCAGGCCTCCCCATGAAACACAGTGCAAATAACGTCACATAGGGGACGTGACCTATGGTAATTAGGCCACGCCCCCAAATTTTGTTGCGCGATGTAAGGGCACATTATTAAGGGCCGGCACAGGGTGCTCCAACCCCTGGAGCTGGCCCTGACATCTACACATACTGTACTGGCACCTATGTGTGCACACATGCAAACAAGCAAATACAAGTCTGTTCTCAAATTGAATCTGACCAATTACTTATCACAATACTGACATAGACAAAATTAAATATTAAAATAACTAAAATGCTATTTCTTTCTCTAAAAATGTATGATGTCTATGTAAACAGTTGGTATACCCGCATATACTGAGATATATAATCAGTATTAATAGAAATAAAAAAAAATATGAGATACAAGATTATAAATACAAATCCTTTCACTAATCATCAGAACATATTATAAACTTACTGTAGAAGTAGCAGGCTTATAAATTTCAATGTGTAGGGCAGTGGTTCCCAACCACAGTCCTCAAGGCACACTAACAGTCCAGGTTTCAAGGATAGCCATACTTGAGCACAGCTGTCTTAATTAGTACTTTAGTTATTTTGATTTAACCATCTGTGCTCAAGTATGAGCTATCACTAAAACCTGGACTGTTGGTGTACCTTTCGGGTGTAGAGTTTTTACAATAAAAATCATTTGCATCTCCATTTTCGCTAAAGATTCTTCTATATAATTTTTCCTCCAGTTGTCATTGACTGCCTTAATACCACAGAAAGATGTCATTTCTGTGGGATTACACTTGTGTATTTCCTTAACATGAGCTGAGACATTGTGTGTTACGAGACCATTTTTAATATTGCGTAGGTGTTCTGACATTCTCTCTTTAATTTTTCTAGAGGTCCTACCTACATATTGCTGATGGCATGAGCATTCTAATAATTAAACCATATTTTTAACGTGACAAGTGATGAAGTTGTTTATTATGTATTCTTTATTTGTATTACAAGTCGCCATCGCCAGAGCGCCTTGTTACTTACTCGTGCTTCGGGTGTCTCTCCTCCAGGTCGCAAGTCACACTCCCGGAATTCTGCTCCTGAACAACGTACGCACCGTACTGGGACGGCATCTCCAGTTGCTGGGAGATTGGAACGCCGGTCTACGGCACCTGATACTGGATGACGTTCCTCCTTACCTGTAGATTCCATTAATCACCTGCCTCGTATCCATTGGTTCAGCACCTTTCTTAAGCCTGTTGGTCCATCGCTGCCTTGTCGGCAGTAGCATTTCTGACATGTGCTTCCGATTCCTGCCAGTCGTGTATCTGCCTGTCCGTGCCTGCTTCCACCTGTGCTTCGGAGGTTCTAGAGTTCTGTTTCTCTGTGACTTGTGGTATTCTCTGGGTCTTTGTCATCACGGCCCTCAAGGTTGCATCTCTGCAATTTACATCTCAGCTCTCCAGCTGCACCCCGGCAGTCAAGCCACACCCCAGCTGTCAAGCCGCTCCTCAGCTCGCAAGTCGCACCTTGGCTTTTGTAGTCACACCTCGGCCCTCAAGGCCGCATCTCTGCCGGAACCTCGGCTCTCACAATCGCACCTCTGCTCTCAAAGCCGCATCTCAGTTATTATTCTTATCAGCTGTTCAAGCTGCACTTTGGCTTTTAAAGTCAATTTCTGGACCTCAAGGCCACATAGCCATCTGAATATCCATCAGCTCTTAAGCCACACTCTGTCAACTCCTCCCTTGCATATCTCACTCCCTCCTGAGTTCCTACAGTCTCATAACATCTTGTGGCCCTAGGATAACCGTGTAAGCCTCTACTATCTCAAGTTAAGTCCAGGCGGCCACCTAAGTTCCGGTGAAAGTGTCCAGTTCTAAGGAAACAGCAGGTGGCTGTTTTGGTGAAGACCTAACTTTAGTGATTCTAGAGGTCTTACACAGCGGGTCCTAGGAAACACATAACATTATAGCCAGCTAAAATAGTCACAACTGACACGTATCCTGGTCAAAATCCTGCAAAAGTTCTTGCCACTCAAATCCAAACTCTCACCAAAAAGGTTCAGGAACTGTCTTTACACTCATCTTCCGCACTGGCCACCTTCAGGGAGCCTAAAATGAATCTTCCAGACCGTTTTTTGGGGGGATCACAAGGAATTCCTGAATTTCAGGGAGAGCTGCAAGTTATATTTTAGACTATGTCCTCCTTCTTCTGGTACCGAATTTCAGCGTGTTGGTGTAGTCACCTCCTTGCTCTATGGTGATCCTCAGACCTGGGCCTTCAGTTTGCCTTCTACCCATGCTGCCCTACAATCAGTTGATCCCTTCTTCCAAGCCTTAGGTCTCCTTTATGATGACCCAGATAAAGCAGCTATGGCTGAGGCAAATCTGCAGTCTCTTAAGCAAGGGGCGGAAAGAGGTGGTGGATTATTGTACCACAAACGGTCCGTAGATAGCAGATGGAATGACCCTGTGCTACATTCCATCTCAGTCTATCTGAAAAAATTAAGGATATCCTGGTCCAACATCTGGTGCTGAGACTCTGAACAAACTTATGCATCTCGTTATCCGCATTGATCGCCGCATAAGGGAACGTAGGGTTGAGAAGGACCTTCCAACTTTGTCCCCTCATTCTCCAGCATAGGATTCCTCGACAGAGCAAGGAGAACCCATGCAGATAGGGCCATTTCATCTGTCCACAGAAGAAAAGCTCAGGAGACAGTCCCTCTGTCTCTGTCTATACTGTGGAGGTAAAGGTCACACTGCCAACTCCTGCCCATCAAAGTTGGGAAAAGGCAAGGTCTAGATCTGCCGAGAGAACTACATCTAGGCCTAGCATCTGTTTCTCCCAAAAATTATTTATTTTACCTGCCCTTATCCAGCTATTTGGAAAGGAAATAGTACTACCGCATTTTTGGATAGTGGTGCAGACGGAAATTTTATGGACGTTTCCTTCTTTAAGACTCTAGGAATGCCATGTGAAGTTCTTACATCCTCCATCTCGATCTGCAGGCTTGATGGTAGTCTATTATCCAGTGGTGTTATTAGCTCTCAGACCCCATCCATCCGTCTCTCAGTGGGAGCTTTACATACTGAGTCCATCTCCTTTTTTCTGCTGCATTGTCTCTTGGCTCCGATTGTCCTTGGTATACAATAGCTCAAAAACCACAACTTGGTTCCTGACTGGTGAGATCGTCCGATGGGATTCTGATTGCATATCCAGGTGTCTTTCTCTATCAGTCCAGACAGTACAACTTAATCCATTGTCTGCTTCTTCGGAATTGCCTGTCTCATACCATGATTTCCTATATGTTTTTCCAAGAAGAAAGCTGATACTCTTCCCCCACATAGGCCTTATGACTGCACCACTGATTTGGTTCCTGATGCTGAGCTACCCAAAGGTAGATTATATGTTATTCTGGAGAGTAAGGCTATGGATCAATATATCCAGGAACGGTAAAGGGTAAGTATTCTTGATTGTGATTTTGTTGAGGCCTCAAAAATCAATACAGGGTCGAAGCGACCCGTCTTTCTTTTCCACAAATAAGAAACCTGCACCAAGTGGTTACTTGGATGGCTCTGTCAACTCCTCCCTTGCGTATCTCACTCCCTCCTGAGGTCCTACAGTTGCATAACATCTTGTGGCCCTAGGATAACCGTGTAAGCCTCTACTATCTCAAGTTAAGTACAGACGGCCACCTAAGTACCGGTGAACGTGTCCAGTTCTAAGGGAACAGCGGTGGCTTTTATTGGTGAAGACCTAATTTCAACAATTTATTGTATTAGATTTATAAATTGTGATGATAGCTTCCTTGCTTTTGCAAATTTTGCACATTGCACAGGTGCCACATCTATAGAAGCCTTTAGATTTAACTGACCTTTTTATTTCAGGTATTGATACTGCGCCTCTTACAATTAGATTTTTTTAGGTTTTCCGTTTTTTGGTATATAAATTTAGGCTGTTTTGGTATATAATCTTTAATATCAGGATCTTTCAATAAGATTTAAAAATTAAGGTGACTCCGGATTTCACCTTACATGTCTCACAACAATGGTCCTTGGTCATCAGATGTGGCGTAGCATGAAATTGTCCAATGCATTTCAAGCATAAGCTCTTCCTCAGGGATGATCATGCTCAAAATGCATTGGTACAATTTCATGCTACTCCACATCTGATGACCAAGGACTATTAAGGACCATTGTTGTGAGACAAGTAAGGTGAAATCTGGAGTCACCTTACTTGCACCCTATGCTTACTTGGGTGGTTATCTGGTATGGTGTGCTAGTTTGGCTATTTATTCTGTGTATATATTTGTCATTTCACACAGTGAAATGCCTGTTTGCACTTGACTATTTTTTGCTATTTGCACTCACACCAGAATCCATCTGTTTTTTGTTATTTTCTAAAGGTTATATTGTGATTTTATATTAACACTACGTGATACTCTATCACGTTTTTTTGTATATATTACTTTTGGATCCATCTTGAATAAATTGTCTTTTATGGCATTACACTGTTTGGTCATATTTTCTCTTTTCATCATGAAAAATTGATTTACAACTGAAAGAAAAACCTAGTTCTAAGGAAAGTATTTTAGTCTTTCTTATTCTGTCTTGTTATTATGTTTTTAATTTTTATGGTGGCATTCGCGCCGGGTGTCATGATACCATTTTATTGTTTACACATCTTACTCATGACACCAGGTTTGTCCCAAAGTCATGTCCCGTATATACTGAAGAGGTTTCCAAATGGGGCATGAACAAATTGGCATAACTTGGGGCAAACCTGGTGCCCATTGCTGTGCCATGCAGCTTTAAATAGAAAATCTTCAAACTAAAAAAGTTATTATTTAAAATTAGACCTATGTCTTCCTAAACAAATCACTTAATATCTGGGGGGAAATCTTCTAAAGAGAAGATGTGGCTTCCAATCCATGTTGATGGTTAATTGCTGTAAGAGGTGACATTTGCCATCACCAGAATATACTCAGAGTTCCATTGGATGTGGGATAACATTTTAATAACATCAAAAGAGTCCTTTTAAGTAGGATTGGGTTTTTGTAACTATGGGCTGAAGAATAAAATCTATATAATGAGATACTGTAGATTGGCCATGAGAGATTCTGTGCCAGCAACGATAGGTTTCCTTGGGGGGTTGTCCCTATTTTTATGGATTTTGGGTAGGTTATATAGAACAGGCATTGATGGTTTCGGTATGAAGTTATATTTTTGTGTTGTGTTGGAGTTACGCCCTTCTGTTCATATTTTTGGTGTCAGCTAATTGTCGTTTGATTTCGTTATTATAATCTTCTAAATTCTGAATGACCATGCCCCCCCTCCCCCTTGTCTGCTGGTTTAATCACAATAGATTTAATATCCTTTAGAGATTTCAAGGCCTCTCTCTTTTTTATTTAAATTATTAATTTTTATTTTTACGCCCCCTCAAATACTCATATGTAGACACACATTTCTAACATCTACGTTTATGCAGTTGGGCTGCACCAATTATACTATACCATTGGAGTTTCTTTGTTCTTTCCCTTTTTGGGATATATCACAAAACCACCATACCTCTTCGCATTGGATCTATCGTAAACAACTAATGAGAAGAGGAGAATACTATGAGGAATAACACCCCTAAAATACCTTTATGTGCATCAATTGATAACTCACACTGTGAGTAGGGTTCGCATAGAATTATTTATATATATATATATATATATATATATATATGTATATATATATAAATTTTGAGTGAACCTTATGCATATCTTTAAGTGGATTTTTTATCTTTGCATACTACACCATATAGTTTTATTTTCATTTTCCAATTTTTGTTCCACGAGGTTACCAAGAAGAACCGGAGGTGGATTAAGAACCACTCCATTCACATCAATCAAAAATCATCATAAGAATAACACTCATAACATCTACAATTAGTAGTATTGCACTATATGCTTTTGTCCCACAAACATGGCCGGATTATAGGGAGGGCAAAGGGGGCGGTCGTCCTGGGGCCCCCACACATAAGGGGCCCCCACACACTGCCCAGTCACCGCTGCTACTAACACCATTGCGCTGCTATTGTCCGTCGGCAGCTCAGCTGTTCCCAATCCCCAGCAGCAGCCGCCGAGGAGCTTCCTACAGTCAGAGTCTCGCGAGATTTGACGTCATCATCTCGCGAGACTCTGACTGTAGGAAGCTCCTCGGTGGCCGCAGTCAGTGACAGACAGAGGGAGCCGAGGCTCCAACATAAAAAAGAGTTGAGTCGACTTGACTCAGGTCCTCATGGTTCCCTCTTGGTGCACCTCAGCAGTACAGGTACTGTAGCCCTTAGTGTGTGTGTGTGTGTGTGTGTGTATGTATATGTATACGTGTGTGATATATATATATATATATATATATACACACACATACAGTATATATGGCTATATATACATTATATATAGCTATATATACAGTGTGTATATACACACACATAATGTGTGTATATATATATATATATATATATATATATATACACACAAACACATGTGTGTGTGTACATACACAGTATATATAGCTATATGTAATGTATATATAGCCATATATACTGTATTTGTGTAAATATATATATATATATATATATATATGTTTATTACATTTGCTTTAAAATTTAAAGTTACTGGAATATCAAGGTCTTATATATATATATATATATATATATATATATAGTGTGTATTTATATATATAATGTGTATAGTGTGCATATATATATATATATATATAAATTATATATATATATATACACACACAGTATATGTATATATACACACTAACACCTATATATGAGTGTGTGTATAGTTATATATACAGATATACTGTACAAGTTTGTTGCCCAGGGGCCCCCACAGACCTTAATCCTGCCCTGCCCGCAATATATATTTTTAATAAGGGTACAGTATCTTAATATTTAGCTTTGAGCTGTACCTTCCTGTGTGTTTGTATGCTCTCTATGTTTGCTTAGTAATGCTCTTTTTTGCTAGCAAATTTTCCAAATGTTCTGTTGGTAGCTTTTCTGCTACCCAAACCTCTAAAAGTCTTTCCTCTTACCTTGACCATGCTGTCCTTTGATACTTCTCCATCATTATTCTGTTCACGGATTAGCAGAATGGCCAACTTGAAAGCCTGGTCAAGCAGCTCTGCCTCCTGGCGCTCTGCAACAGGGTGATCCACGGGGCCACGCCTCTATGGGCATCGTCACGCCCCTTTTTGTGTACCTGCGCATAGGTGGATGCCTGGGCTGAATCACAGCCCGAGTCCATCCTTGTTAGGAGTCATAGTTCCACACTGCTCATTGCTTAGAACTGTAGTTAGAAAAATTTTCCCCAAACCTTTGCCTTGACCTTATGATTGGTGGTCGATCATGATGGAACTCTTCAAGGACATCTTTTTGCCCTTACAAAGCCTCATCTTTGGCCCATCAGATTGTTATTGCTAGTAATAAATTAAGACCAGAGTAAATGAATACCAGTCATGAAAATTATATCACCAGCAGTAAATGAAGAAAGACATTTGCATATTTAAAATTATTGGCTTTTTTTTTGTTTGACAAACGTATTATAAAGTGAATTTGCTGAACCTACTAATGTACTCCTTTCTGTCCTTAGTGTTGGCAGACTGTCAGCTGCAAACTGATGATGCAGCACATCAAAGCTGATAGCAATACAGCTTTATAGTAATGTGCATTGAATAACAATAACGAAATACATTAATAAAATTTAGCATTCTTGCCACACTGCTGATTTCAGATATTTCTCTCAAGGTCCAATAAGAAATGCATATGCTGCATGTAAAGTGGCTGGGGGAAGGTGACGTTATTTATAGGTGCTGACCACTGTAATTTTCTGTCCTGCCGCAGACGAATCGGCTCTTAGCTCTGGTGCATGAGTAGTTCTCTGAAGGACATTTTTACATAATCATGTAATTATTTTTGTTCATGTTCACAACATTTTTAGTTTGTTTATTTAAAGACAAGCTACAGAATTTGTTTATCACTTGATGTCTGTGTTGGGTTTTCTGTCTTTATTTGTTAGGGGTTGTTTGTACACAATAAGTTTAATTTATTTTTTTTATTTGAAGGAAGTAACAATCACATTCTTATAGAATACAATCTTGGGGTACTATAGATGTTTTTCCCATTGACCACAGTCAGAAGGTCAACTCCAGAATGTCAACAGGTTCTGAATGTCAACAGTCAGAAGTCGACATGGATGTTAGGTCGACAGCCAGTACAGATGTGTTCTCAACCGTCTTTGCTGCAGTCGCGTCATACAGCCCCTTTTGGCGCACCTGGTCCTAAGAGACTCTGCTAGCACCGGGCGTCTATACGTGTCACATATCAAATTAATCGGCACAATCTCTCCAGTCTCTCCTGGTGCTTCCTACTTGCATTGCATTGCGGTTTAGAAGAATTCTTGTCAAAAAAAGACTCCCGACGCTAGCAGAGTTGCTTACTCACGCCAGGCATATCTCGCTGCATGGCGTATTTAGGTTAGATGAGAGAGGACAAATCTGTATGTTGACATACAATTATGTCAACATGGTTAAAATGTTGACACATTCAGAATGTCAACATTTAACATGTCGACTTTAGAATGTTGACAATTTTTTTGTTGATTTTTAGGTCTAGGGTTAGAAGTTCTGAACGTGTTGACATTTTAACCACATCGTCCTGATTGTAAGTCAACATATTGATTGTCGACCTAATGTCCATGTTGACATTCTAATTGTCAGCATTCACAATCTGTCATTATTCTGGTGTAGACATTCTGAATGTCGATTAGTCATTCCATACCCAAGTAATTGGCCGACGTACTTTGGTGGCTGTATTTTATTGCTTCTTAATGACAGCTGTATTCTCCTTATGCGTGTTGCCGTGGTTGGATTTGGCTGTCAGTGACAGACAAAGGGTCTCCTGAAAGGCAGAAGCACAACTATTCACCTCTTCAGGGCACTTTCTTCATAAAGAACTAAGGACTTCATTCAGACCCACTCGCTAGGATGCGCTCGCTCATAGCCGGGCGATTTTCACATTGTCCGCATGCATACGCATTGCAGTGCGCGAACCAGTGTGAGAGATCGGGAAGCGTTTGCTCGCTGAGCATAGACAGCCCAGTAGAGTGAGTGACAGAGAAGCCGTTTGTGGGTGGTGACAGGGGCTGGCCACTAAAGACGGGGGGGGGGGTGGAGGTGCGAACACAGGCGTGCCTGAGCTTCTTAACGCCGTTTCAGAGGCGTGCATAATTAAAAGGCAGCATCATAGTACACGTCACCTGGCTGGTGTGTGCAAATATCGGACAGTGTGTGTGTGATGCTATGGGGGCAGCGTGTCTGTTTGAGGCTATGGGGCAGTGTGTCTGTATGAGGCTATGGGGCAGCATGTGTGTGAGGCTATGGGAGCAGCATGTGTATAAGGCTATGAGGTCAGTTAGTGTGAGGCTATGGGACAACATGCTTGTGTGAGGCTATGGGGCAGGACATGCATGAAGCTATGAGGTCAGTTAGTGTGAGGCTGTGGGGGCAGTGTGTGTATGAAACTATGGGGGCAGTGTGTGTGTGTGATGCTATGGGGGCAGTGTATGTGTGAGGCTATGGGGGCAGCGTGTGATTGTGAGGCTATGGGGGCAGCATGTGTGTGAGGCTATGGGGGCAACGTGTGTGTGAGGCTATGGGGGCAGTGTGTGTGTGAGGCTATGGGGGCAGTGTGTGTGTGAGGCTATGGGGGCAGCGTGTGTGTGAGGCTATGGGGGCAGTGTGTGTGTGAGGCTATGGGGGCAGTGTGTGTGTGAGGCTATGGGGGCAGTGTGTGTGTGTGAGGCTATGGGGGCAGCATGTGTGTGTGTGAGGCTATGGGGGCAGTATGTGTGTGTGAGGCTATGGGGCAGTGTGTGTGTGTGTGAGGCTATGGGGCAGTGTGTGTGTGTGTGAGGCTATGAGGTCAGTTAGTGTGAAGCTATGGGGGCAGCATGTGTGTGTGAGGCTATGGGGCAGTGTGTGTGTGATGATATGGGCAGTGTGTGATGCAGTGGGAACCGTGTGTGTGTGTGTAAGGCTATGGGGGCAGCATGTGTGTGTGAGGCTATGGGGGCAGTGTGTGAGAGTGAGGCTATGGGGGCAGTGTGTGAGTGTGAGGCTATGGGGGCAGTGTGTGTGAGGCTATGAGGTCAGTTAGTGTGAGGCTATGGGGCAGAATGTGTGTGTGAGGCTATGGGGGCAGTGTGTGTATGAGGCTATGGGGCAGTGTGTGTGTGTGATGCTATGGGGGCAGTGTGTGTGAGGCTATGGGGGCAGCGTGAGAGTGTGAGGCTATGGGGGTAGTGTGTGTGTGTGAGGCTATGGGGCAGTGTGCGTGTGTGATGCTATGGGGCAGTGTCTGTGTGTGAGGCTATGAGGTCAGTTAATGTGAGGCTATGGGGGCAGCATGTGTGTGTGTGAGGCTATGAGGGAAGTGTGTGTGTGTGTGTGATGCTGTGGGGACAGTGTGTGTGAGGCTATGGATGCAGCATGTGTGTGAGGCTATGGGGGCAGCATGTGTGTGTGAGGCTATGGGGGCAGTGTGTGAGTGTGAGGCTATGGGGCAGTGTGTATGTGAGGCTATGAAGTCAGTTAGTGTGAGGCTACAGGGCAGAATGTGTGTGTGAGGCTATGGGGCAATGTGTGTGTGATGCAATGTGGGCAGTGTGTGTGTGTGATGCTATGGGGGCAGTGTGTGTGTGTTAGGCTATGGGGCAGTGTGTGTGTGAGGCTATGGAGGCAGCATGTGTGTGAGACTATGGGGGCATCATGTGTGTATGAGGCTATGGCGACAGCATATGTGTGTGAGGCTATGGGGCAGTGTGTGTGTGTGAGGCTATGAGGTCAGTTAGTGTGAGGCTATGGGGGCAGCATGTGTGCGTGTGAGGCTATGGGGCAGTGGGCATTATTCAGACCCGCTCACGAACGCTGAGCGCTCGCAAGCGGGTCGATGTTGGCCAAGTGCGCATGCGCACGAGTGAGCCGGCTCCGTCGTGTGCATGCGCGAGACCCGGATAGCGACGGCCAAGCCATCGCTATGGGTCTCGCTACAAAGGGGGCGTGCTGTCGATGGTGAGTGACAGCACGCCCCCTTTGGTGGGCGTGCCGGGGGCGTGGCTGCCCAGACGGAGGCGTTCCCATGGGAATGCCTACCGTCTGGGGCCGGCCCCACTGACATCACAAGTGATGTCAGTGGGAGTGCTCTCAGCTCTGATAGAGCCGAAAGTTCTCCAGGGCTTGCGGCAACGAGACCCTACCACAAGGGTCTCGTCGCAAGCCCGATGGTCGCGATGGTGTTGACCATCGCGACCATCTTTTTGGCCGCTCGCTATAGCTGTGGGTGTTCACCCACAGCTATACGAGCGGCCAGGAGGCCGCTCTAAAACTAAGAGGGACGGCCCTGATTCAGAGCGAGCGCTCTGTCAGAGCGTCCAGCTCTGAATCAGGGCCTGTGTGTGTGTGTGATGCTATGGGGCAGTGTGTGTGTGTGTGATACTATGGGGACAGTGTGTGTGTGTGAGGTTTTGGATGCAGCATGTGTGTGAGGCTATGGGGGCAGCATGTGTGTGTGAGGCTATGGGGGCAGTGTGTGTGAGGCTATGGGGCAGCATGTGTGTGTGAGGCTATGGGGCAGCATGTGTGTGTGAGGCTATGGAGGCAGCGGGTGTGTGTGTGAGGCTATGGGGGCTGTGAGTGTGAGCCTATGGGGGCAGTGTGTGTGTGAGGCTATGGGGCCAGTGTGTGTGAAGCTATGAGGCAGCATGTGTATGAGGCTATGGAGACAGAGTGTAAGGCCATGGAGCCAGTGTGTGTGTGAGGCTATGGAGGCAGTGATCATGAGTCTATGGGGGCAGCATGTGTGTGTGAGGCTATGGAGGCAGCGGGTGTGTGTGTGAGGCTATGGGGGCTGTGAGTGTGAGCCTATGGGGGCAGTGTGTGTGTGAGGCTATGGGGCCAGTGAGTGTGAAGCTATGAGGCAGCATGTGTATGAGGCTATGGAGGCAGTGATCATGAGTCTATGGGGGCAGCGTGTGTGAGGCTATGGGGGCAGCATGGGTGCATACGGTAGTGAATCAGGCCCAATGTTTCTGCGGTTTTACATTGCACAGTATATTTACTTATTAAATATTCCTCCTGCACTTTCTGTCTTTGAACATTTCAGTTAAAATCATCACAACCATTTTTTGCTAAATTTTAATACAGAGGCTACCCTGCGGTTCTTTACATAATAAATTCAAATCACTGAAAAATAATGTTATTCATACTGTAGTCTCTTCTCCAGCATTGTAATGACTTCTTGCATTGCTTCATGCTCTTGTAACTATCCACAGAGAAGAACAATTCTGCTGATCATTCGGATCCGATGTTTATATTTTTATTCTTATGATGAGTACTTATTTTGAACTTTGACAGTTTCATTAGTTACAACTAAAGAATCTAAGCAGTTTAATAAATTTGGACTTCTTGTTATGCTATAAAGCAGTTATTAGGGGGTTTATTTACAAAGCGTTTCTGATCATACTTATGCCCAAAATTTAATAGGGCAATGCTTTTGCCAGCAAGACACGGCTAGTAAAAGCATTACCCTTTTAAATATCAGGCATAAACATGATCAGACATGCTGGGTTTTTCAACCCAACGCTTCGTACAGTAAATGAACACTGCAGTATTTTTAACTTAAATGGGCAGTTTCTACTATAACTATCTGGTAGTGTCTACTTGTGATATCAGTGTGTAAGTTTGAAGTTGGTGTAAATCATACCCCCAACTTTCCCTGAAAACAGTCCCAAATCAGGATGTTGGAAGGTATGGCCTGCACAGTAGATCACAATGAGCTTGTGCCATGCTATAGTAATAGGTAGGGTGGAAATGTTGGGTCTATTTAAGGAATAGAATAAACTGTGGGATAATGCTTCAAATATGCTAGACTTGAGGGGGGTGTGGCACTACCAAAATGAGATATTGCAATGCTGCCAGCATCATATGATTAGACCATTACCAAATCAGCTACAATAAAACTTTCAAATATATATATATATATATATATATTAATTCAATACCTTAACTCAATCCTTGTAATATACCAAAAAAACTGAAGGACCAACTCTCACTGTTGTTATGAAGACAATAGAGAAAACTTTTTTTAATCCAGCATGGGGATGTATAATGTCCATCCGACAGCATCCATTTCTGCTTAATCTAGGCTATTGTCAGGGGAACAAATGCCAGCTCATTCAGAGGCAGGCTACTCTGTGTATCAGTGGTTTCGCTAAGAGGCATACTGCTGAGAAAAACTCAGGGAAATCATTGCAAAATGGCTTTACCCACTTGGACTCTCCTCGGGATTTGTGATTTCTGACAATGCCAGCAATATTGTGCGAGCATTACATGTGGGCAAATTCGAACACATCTCATGTTTTGCTCACACAATTAATTTGGTGGTACAACATTTTTTTTAAAAATGACAGAGGTGTGCATGAGATGCTCTCAGTGGCCGAAAGATTTCTGGACATTTTCGACATTCAGCAACTGCTTGTCGAAGATTGCAAATTTGCCCTGCCATCAGCTGAAGCAAGAGAAGTAACTAGGTGGAATTCTACCCTCTATATGCTTCAGCGGATGGAGGAGCAGCAAAAGGCCATCCAAGGCTACACTACAGCCTACGACATAGGGAGAGGAGCGGGAATGCACCTTAGTCAAGCGCAGTGGGGAATAATTTCTTTATTGTGCAAGGTTCTCAAACCCTTTGAACTTGCCACATGTGAAGATAATTCAGACAATGCCAGCTTCAGTCAGGTCATTCCCCTAATCAGTCTTTTGCAAAAGCAGCTGGAGAAACTGAAGGAAGAGCTGAAATGGAGTGATTTCGCTAACTATGTCGGACTGGTAGATCAAGCCCTTCATTCGCTTCAACAGGATCCAAGGGTCGTCAATCTCTTGAAATCAGATTACTATATTTTGGCGACCATACTTGATCCTAAGTTTAAGTCATACCTTGTGTCATTCTTTCCAACGGACATAAATCTGAAAAGATGTAAAGAGCTGTTGGTGAAAAATTTGTCAGCTCAAAACTACATTTTCCTAAGAGACCCACTGCTGGTGATGCAGATCAGTCAGCAAAAAGTAATGACATCAGGTTGGGACTGAAAGAACTGCCTACAATGAGTGACATATCTACCATGACTTTGTCTGATATGGTCACCATTCAGAGAATGGTGGATGATTATTTTAGGGATATCATCTAAATAGGCATGTCAGATAGTCCATTTCACTACTGGCAGGAAAAAGAGGCAATTTGGAGTCCCTTACACAAACTGGCTTTGCTGTACTTAAGTTGCCCACCCTCCAGTGTGTACTCTGAAAGAGTTTTCAGCGCAGCCTGGAACCATGTCAGTGATCTGCATAGGAGATTACTTCCCCAGAATGTGGAAAAGATGATGTTCAACAAAATGAATTACAAATTCCATGAGGAAGACCTTTACCAGCACTTAAGTCCAAAAAATACAGAAGCGTCTGTAATGGTGGATTCCAGCGGGGACAAATTCATATTGTGTGAAGAAGAGGATGTCCATACTGATGGGGATGATGATGACAGTGATGACATCTGATCTTACCTATGTTGTAAAACCAGTTTGGGTATGGGATCATTGCCACCAATATCCACTGCACATTGGCAGCTTGTTTTGTGGGGGGTCCAAACAAACCAATTATTTCAGCCACAATTGGCAGTTCCTGTCACTGAAGTGATTTGTTTGTTAAACTGTTTCATATATACAACATAACTCAGTTCCATCTTGCACTTTTTCCTTTCCATTATGTGCTGGTTGGGGCATTGCTGCCTGACATTTTTAATGTTATGGTTTATGAATGTCCAGAAATTGTAATGGCCACAGACAGCATCTCCTGCATGCCCCTTTCATTTTTTTTTAAAGAAAATTCTGAACCAACTGCTGCTTGTGTCAACCCGGTGGCACAAGTCGCACAACAGTGACATTCAGCCAAGGGTTCTCAGCCCTCACGGCTGCTGCATGGCCCAAAGGCTGCATCCTGCTTCACGGCCCAAAGGCCACCTGTCGTCATTCCTCACCATCCCTCAAGGCTGTAACGGTTGCAACTTGCCAACAGTTCCAGCCCTCAAGGCTGTTGCAGGACTGGTTCCTAATCATACAGTAACTCTGTATTGCACTACTACTCCGCCCGGAGGCTGCATCAACAATTAACTATCAACTATCAATTCTTACTTCAGCCAGTGGCTGCGCCAACTATCAACTATCAATTCTTAATTCAGCCAGTGGCTGCACCAATTATCAAGTATCAGCTATTCTTACTTCAGCCAGTGGCTGCACTAACCATCAACTATCAATTCTTACTTCAGCCAGTGGCTGCACCAATTATCAACTATCAATTCTTCAATCCTCAAGGGGTACCCCAGCCATCATCTTTGCACAGTCCTCAACTCTAGTTAACACTCAGTTTTGATTCTGCCTAGGAATCGTGACAGCCAGCTAGCTGGATGCAACCATTAGGCCCTTAACTAAATGAAAAAAAATCAATATTGTGAGCTGTGAGGTGGTCAAAATTGACTGGAAACGAGTGTAAATAAATGTAATTGAGGTTAATAATACTGTAGCAAGAAAAACAGGCCCATTTTATGTGATTTTAGGTGTTTTTATTTTTTAAGAAGAAATCCAGATCCAAAACCAAAAACTAGAGATGAGTGGGTTCAGATCTAAGAGATCCGAACCCACCCGAATTTCAGGGATCCGGGGAGATCCGAGCAATCCCTGACCCGAGGCAAAACCTCGCGACCCCTCTGTCGAGTCACGAGGTTTTGTTTTGAGCGGGCTTAACACTGATTGGCTGAGAGAGCCGTCTGTCACGGCTCTCAGCCAATCAGCGCTAAGCCCATTGAAAACAGCACAAAAGAGGAAAAGAAGATGGCGCACGCCATCCTCTGCCGCCTGACACCGCCGGCACCCCCTGCTGCTGACACCGCCGGCACCCCCACTGGAAGCATCCCCCGCTGCCGACACCACCACTGCTGACACTCCTGCACTGCTGCCCAATGTACTGAGGACACCGTTAGCGACCCCCACACTGCCGACATTGCTGACACTCCCACACTGAGGACACCACCAGCACCCCTGCACTGCTGACACAGTCAGCAAACCTGCACTGAGGACACCGCTGGCCCCCCCACTCTGCCGACACCGCCGGCACCCTGCATTGAAAACACCCCTGCACTGCTGACACAATCAGCAAACCTGCAATGAGGACACCGTTGGCACCCCCGCTCTACCGACACTGCCGGTACCCTTCACTGAGAACACTGCCAGCACTGCCATTCCCTGTACTGAGGACACCGCCAGCAACCCCTGCACTACCGACACAGCCAGCAAACCTGCACTAAAGACACCGCTGGCAGCCCTGCACTGCCAACACAGCCAGCAAACCTGCACTAAAGACACCGCTGGCACCCCCACACTGCCGACACTGCCGGTACCCTTCACTGAGAACACTGCCAGCACTGCCATTCCATGTACTGAGGACACCGCCAGCAACCCCCGCACTACCGACACAGCCAGCAAACCTGCACTAAAGACACCGCTGGCAGCCCCGCACTGCCAACACAGCCAGCAAACCTGCACTAAAGACTCCGCTGGCACCCCCACACTGCCGACACAGCCAGAAAACCTGCACTAAAGACACCACTGGCACCCCCGAACTGCTGACATCACCGGTACCCTTCACTGAGGACACTGCCAGCACCGCAGCACTGCCATTCCATGTACTGTGGACACCGTCAGCAACCCCACCTCTGCCGACACTGCTGTCACACTAAGTGCACTATTGGTGTATCCAACCCACACTGTATAACACACTGTATCCTTGTTGGAAATTAGAAGCTGAACTGCCACATGTTAGTGCCGCCCACTGTGTCACTTAGCTTAGCCAGCCAGTTAGCTGGATGCAAATTTTTGGCCTTAACTAGATGAAGCAAATAATATTGTGAGGTGGTCAAAATTGATTGGAAATTACTGGAAATAAATGTTATTGAGGTTAATTTTACAGTAGGAACAAAAACAGGCCCATTTTATGTGATTTTAGCTGTTTTTATGATTTTTTAAGAAAAAATCCAGATCCAAAACTAAAACACAAAAACAAAACACCAAGGAAAAAATCCAAAACCAGATTCAGATCCAAAACCAGGGGAGATCCAGATCCAAAACTATAACCAAAACACGAGGGTCGGCGCACATCTCTACCAAAAAAATACAAAACAAAACACGGAAGGCCGGTTTTGGCAAAACCAACCCAGATCCAAAACCAGGGGCAATACAGATCCAAAACCAAAACACGGGGGTCGGCGCACATCTATAATTTAAACATATGGACTCATCCCGCAATAAGTTCTTTTATAGCTTATCTGCTGGATGTTACTCTATTCATTAGATGCTTGCATCCAGCCAAATTTCCAAGTAGGTTATTTGGATATAAAAAGACATACCCCCATAGTGTAGTAGATTTGTTAAAAATAACAACGTTTATTAAACACTACGCAATATAAAAACAATAGAAACGTACAGGGAGAGTATGCGTATCTGTATACAGGGTTGTGAGATGTCCATTATAAAGCATTTTCTCAGGGAATGACAAGATAGTCCATAAAGTCCACAATATGGATAGAGGAAGGTGGAGGTAAGCAGTCCTGACATGTTTCATCTACAATAGTACTTCCTCAGAGGTGTGTGTATCTATCTATCTAGATATAGATATGTAGATATATATACACAGTATATATTAGGGGTGAGCGGGTTCGGATTTCTGAAATCCGAACCCCCCCGAGCCCCCCCGATCCGAGTCCGATCCGAGTCAGGCTCGACTTTTCCCGCCTGACTCGGATCTGAAATCGAGGCAAAACGTCATCTTCCCGCCTTCCGAGTCTCGCGGGTTTTGGATCCTATATAAGGTACACACGTCGGCGCCATTTTCTCACTCGGCTGTGGACAGTGAAGAGGGAGGGTGGGAGTTAGGGCTGTGTAGTGTAGTGTAGTGTAGTGCTGCTGTTGTCCACTACTTCAAAGTCCATAGGGGCTGGCTGTGTTGTGCTGTGCTGCTGTTGTTAATAGGGGCTGTGTCCACTACTTCAAAGTCCATAGGGGCTGGCTGGACTGTGTTGTGCAGTCAGTTCTCCATAGGGGCTGTGTCCACTCCAAAGTCCTGTGCAGTGTCCCAGTCCTAAAGGGGTGCTGAAGTGTTGTCCAGGGGGTGCTCTGTCCATCAGGGGTGCTCCCCCCAAGTGCTAAAAAAATAATATATTTTCTGTGTTTGTGAATTGTGTGCGCAGTAGCCGCACGTGCATCAACAAAGTAGTGCCAAGCGTGCGCCTGTGTCATAAGTAAAGGGCCGGCTGGCTTGACCGTTAAGGGTGCTGTAACCCCCGAAAGTACACTCCAGTCCAAACCAAAAAAAAAATTATTTTCTGTGTTTGTGAATTGTGTGCGCAGTAGCCGCACGTACATCAACAAAGTAGTGCCAAGCGTGCGCCTGTGTCATAAGTAAAGGGCCGGCTGGCTTGACCGTTAAGGGTGCTGTAACCCCCAAAAGTACACTCCAGTCCAAACCAAAAAAAAAATTATTTTCTGTGTTTGTGAATTGTGTGCGCAGTAGCCGCACGTGCATCAACAAAGTAGTGCCAAGCGTGCGCCTGTGTCATAAGTAAAGGGCCGGCTGGCTTGACCGTTAAGGGTGCTGTAACCCCCGAAAGTACACTCCAGTCCAAACCAAAAAAAAAATTATTTTCTGTGTTTGTGAATTGTGTGCGCAGTAGCCGCATATGCATCAACAAAGTAGTGCCAAGCGTGCGCCTGTGTCATAAGTAAAGGGCCGGCTGGCTTGACCATTAAAGGGTGCTGTAACCCCCAAAGTACACTCCAGTCCAAACCAAAAAAAAAATTATTTTCTGTGTTTGTGAATTGTGTGCGCAGTAGCCGCACGTTCATCAACAAAGTAGTGCCAAGCGTGCGCCTGTGTCATAAGTAAAGGGCCGGCTGGCTTGACCGTTAAGGGTGCTGTAACCCCCGAAAGTACACTCCAGTCCAAACCAAAAAAAAAATTATTTTCTGTGTTTGTGAATTGTGTGCGCAGTAGCCGCATGTGCATCAACAAAGTAGTGCCAAGCGTGCGCCTGTGTCATAAGTAAAGGGCTGGCTGGCTTGACCGTTAAGGGTGCTGTAACCCCCGAAAGTACACTCCAGTCCAAACCAAAAAAAAAATTATTTTCTGTGTTTGTGAATTGTGTGCGCAGTAGCCGCACGTGCATCAACAAAGTAGTGCCAAGCGTGCGCCTGTGTCATAAGTAAAGGGCCGGCTGGCTTGACCGTTAAGGGTGCTGTAACCCCCGAAAGTACACTCCAGTCCAAACCAAAAAAAAAATTATTTTCTGTGTTTGTGAATTGTGTGCGCAGTAGCCGCACGTGCATCAACAAAGTAGTGCCAAGCGTGCGCCTGTGTCATAAGTAAAGGGCCGGCTGGCTTGACCGTTAAGGGTGCTGTAACCCCCGAAAGTACACTCCAGTCCAAACCAAAAAAAAAATTATTTTCTGTGTTTGTGAATTGTGTGCGCAGTAGCCGCACGTGCATCAACAAAGTAGTGCCAAGCGTGCACCTGTGTCATAAGTAAAGGGCCGGCTGGCTAGACCGTTAAAGGGTGCTGTATCCCCCGAAAGTACACTCCAGTCCAAACCAAAAAAAAAATTATTTTCTGTGTTTGTGAATTGTGTGCGCAGTAGCCGCACGTGCATCAACAAAGTAGTGCCAAGCGTGCGCCTGTGTCATAAGTAAAGGGCCGGCTGGCTTGACCGTTAAAGGGTTCTGTAACCCCCAAAGTACACTCCAAACCAAAAAAATATATATTTTCTGTGTTTGTGACTTGTGTGCACTGTGGCTGCACGTGCATCAACAAAGGAGCAGCGCCAAGCGTGCGCCTGTGTCCCATAAGTAAAGAGCCGGCTGGCTCATTTCTTAAAGGGTGGTGTAACCCACAAAGTGCACTACTCTCCAGCAAAAATAAAAAAATATTTTCTGTGTTTGTGTGCGCTTTAGCCGCACGTATATATATCAATATAACATAAATGGAGGACCAAACTTTCTCCGATAAAAATAAAATAGGGAAAGATCAAGAACCACTTCCTCCTAGTGCTGTTGCTGCTGCTGGGAGTTGTTCATCATCCCAGAGAGGAAGTAGGAACATCACTACTTTTACTAAACAATTGACCCTCCAACAGTCCCTAGCGATGAGGATGAAGTACGACAGCAGTCATCCTGAAGCAAAACGTATAACTGAGGCCTTGACTGCTATGTTGGTGTTAGACGTGCGTCCGGTATCCGACATTAGTGCAGTGGGATTTAGACAATTGATGGAGGTAGTGTGTCCTCGGTTCCAAATCCCGTCTAGATTCCACCTGCATCCTCAAAGCAGCAGCGACAAGCGTGCGTCTGTCTGTTAAAGGGTGGTGACACCCTCAAAGTGTGCTACACAAACAATTAAAATATTGTTCTTTTTTTTTCTGTCTTTGTGAATTGTGTGGGCTGTAGCCGCACCTGCATCCTTAAAGCAGCAGCGACAAGCGTGCGTCTGTCTGTTAAAGGGTGGTGACACCCTCACAGTGTGCTACACAAACAATTAAAATATTGTTCTTTTTTTTTCGGTCTTTGTGAAATGTGTGGGCTGTAGCCGCACCTGCATCCTTAAAGCAGCAGCGACAAGCGTGCGTCTGTCTGTTAAAGGGTGGTGTAACTCTCAAAGTGCTCCAAAAAAGAAAAAACTATTTTTTTAATGTGTTTGTGACTTGTGTGCGATGTAGCCGCACTTGCATCTTTAAAGCAGCAGCGACAAGCGTGCGTCTGTCTGTTAAAGGGTGGTGACACCTTCGAAGTGTGCTACACAAACAATAAAAATATTCTTCTTCTTTTTTCTGTCTTTGTGAATTGTGTGGGCTGTAGCCGCACCTGCATCCTTAAAGCAGCAGCGACAAGCGTGCGTCTGTCTGTTAAAGGGTGGTGAACCCTCAAAGTGTGCTACACAAACAATTAAAATATTGTTCTTTTTTTTTTCTGTCTTTGTGAATTGTGTGGGCTGTAGCCGCACCTGCATCCTTAAAGCAGCAGCGACAAGCGTGCATCTGTCTGTTAAAGGGTGGTGACACCCTCACAGTGTGCTACACAAACAATAAAAATATTCTTCTTTTTTTTTCTGTCTATGTGAATTGTGTGGGCTGTAGCCGCACCTGCATCCTTAAAGCAGCAGCGACAAGCGTGCGTCTGTCTGTTAAAGGGTGGTGACACCTCAAAGTGTTCTACAGAAACAATTAAAATATTGTTCTTTTTTTTCGGTCTTTGTGAAATGTGTGGGCTGTAGCCGCACCTGCATCCTTAAAGCAGCAGCGACAAGCGTGCGTCTGTCTGTTAAAGGGTGGTGTAACTCTCAAAGTGCTCCAAAAAATAAAAAACTATTTTTTTAATGTGTTTGTGACTTGTGTGCGATGTAGCCGCACTTGCATCCTCAAAGCAGCAGCGACAAGCGTGCGTCTGTCTGTTAAAGGGTGGTGACACCCTCAAAGTGTGCTACACAAACAATAAAAATATTCTTCTTTTTTCTGTCTTTGTGAATTGTGTGGGCTGTAGCCGCACCTGCATCCTTAAAGCAGCAGCGACAAGCGTGCGTCTGTCTGTTAAAGGGTGGTGACACCTCAAAGTGTTCTACAGAAACAATTAAAATATTGTTCTTTTTTTTTCGGTCTTTGTGAAATGTGTGGGCTGTAGCCGCACCTGCATCCTTAAAGCAGCAGCGACAAGCGTGCGTCTGTCTGTTAAAGGGTGGTGTAACTCTCAAAGTGCTCCAAAAAATAAAAAACTATTTTTTTAATGTGTTTGTGACTTGTGTGCGATGTAGCCGCACTTGCATCTTTAAAGCAGCAGCGACAAGCGTGCGTCTGTCTGTTAAAGGGTGGTGACACCTTCGAAGTGTGCTACACAAACAATAAAAATATTCTTCTTCTTTTTTCTGTCTTTGTGAATTGTGTGGGCTGTAGCCGCACCTGCATCCTTAAAGCAGCAGCGACAAGCGTGCGTCTGTCTGTTAAAGGGTGGTGAACCCTCAAAGTGTGCTACACAAACAATTAAAATATTGTTCTTTTTTTTTTCTGTCTTTGTGAATTGTGTGGGCTGTAGCCGCACCTGCATCCTTAAAGCAGCAGCGACAAGCGTGCATCTGTCTGTTAAAGGGTGGTGACACCCTCACAGTGTGCTACACAAACAATAAAAATATTCTTCTTTTTTTTTCTGTCTATGTGAATTGTGTGGGCTGTAGCCGCACCTGCATCCTTAAAGCAGCAGCGACAAGCGTGCGTCTGTCTGTTAAAGGGTGGTGACACCTCAAAGTGTTCTACAGAAACAATTAAAATATTGTTCTTTTTTTTCGGTCTTTGTGAAATGTGTGGGCTGTAGCCGCACCTGCATCCTTAAAGCAGCAGCGACAAGCGTGCGTCTGTCTGTTAAAGGGTGGTGTAACTCTCAAAGTGCTCCAAAAAATAAAAAACTATTTTTTTAATGTGTTTGTGACTTGTGTGCGATGTAGCCGCACTTGCATCCTCAAAGCAGCAGCGACAAGCGTGCGTCTGTCTGTTAAAGGGTGGTGACACCCTCAAAGTGTGCTACACAAACAATAAAAATATTCTTCTTTTTTCTGTCTTTGTGAATTGTGTGGGCTGTAGCCGCACCTGCATCCTTAAAGCAGCAGCGACAAGCGTGCGTCTGTCTGTTAAAGGGTGGTGACACCTCAAAGTGTTCTACAGAAACAATTAAAATATTGTTCTTTTTTTTTCGGTCTTTGTGAAATGTGTGGGCTGTAGCCGCACCTGCATCCTTAAAGCAGCAGCGACAAGCGTGCGTCTGTCTGTTAAAGGGTGGTGTAACTCTCAAAGTGCTCCAAAAAATAAAAAACTATTTTTTTAATGTGTTTGTGACTTGTGTGCGATGTAGCCGCACTTGCATCCTCAAAGCAGCAGCGACAAGCGTGCGTCTGTCTGTTAAAGGGTGGTGACACCCTCAAAGTGTGCTACACAAACAATAAATATATTCTTCTTTTTTCTGTCTTTGTGAATTGTGTGGGCTGTAGCCGCACCTGCATCCTTAAAGCAGCAGCGACAAGCGTGCGTCTGTCTGTTAAAGGGTGGTGACACCCTCAAAGTGTGCTACACAAACAATTAAAATATTCTTCTTCTTTTTTCTGTCTTTGTGAATTGTGTGGGCTGTAGCCGCACTTGCATCCTCAAAGCAGCAGCGACAAGCGTGCGTCTGACTGTTAAAGGGTGGTGTAACCCTCAAAGTGTGCTCCACAAACAATAAAAATATTCTTTTTTTTTTTCTGTCTTTGTGAATTGTGTGGGCTGTAGCCGCACTTGAATCCTCAAAGCAGCAGCGACAAGCGTGCGTCTGTCTGTTAAAGGATTACATCAGTGACAGAATCCAAGTAGGCATGTCAGACAGTCCGTACCTGTACTGGCAGGAAAAAGAAGCAATTTGGAGGTCCCTGTACAAACTGGCTCTATTTTACCTGAGTTGCCCCCCCTCCAGTGTGTACTCCGAAAGAGTGGTTAGTGCAGCCGGGAACCTTGTCAGCGAAAGGCGTAGGAGGTTGCTTCCACAAAATGTGGAGAAGATGATGTTCATAAAATGAATTATCAACTCTTCCAGGGAGACCAGCCTCCAGAACGTACAGAGGGACCTGTGGTTCCTGCAGGGACGAATTAATACTCTGTGAGGATGAGGATGTACACACTGAAGAGGGTGAGGAATCGGTGGATGTGGAGGATGAGGATGACATCTTGCCTCCGTAGAGCCAGTTTGTGCAGGGACAGATAAATTGCCAGCTTGTTTTGTGGGGGCCCAAACGAACCAATCATTTCAGCCACAGTTGTGTGGCAGACCCTGGCGCTGAAATGATTGGTTTGTTAAAGTGTGCATGTCCTGTTTATACAACATAAGGGTGGGTGGGAGGGCCCAAGGACAATTCCATCTTGCACCTCTTTTTTTTCTTTGCATTATGTACAGTTTGGGGCCTAGTTTTTCAATGCCATCCTGTCTGCCACTGCAGTTTCATGCCTAGATGGGTCACGTGTTTGTGCCGCCCACTCGTGTCGCTTAGCATAGTCATCCAGCTACCTCGGTGCAACCTTTTGGACATAAAAACACTATTGTGAGGTGTGAGGTATTCAGAATAGACTTGAAATGAGTGGAAATTAAGGTTATTGAGGTTAATAATAGCATAGGAGCAGAAAAACCTACAAATTCTGTGATTTTAGCTGTTTTTATGCTTTTTTAAAAAAAATACAGATCCAAAACACAAAACCCAGAACCCAAAACACGGAAGGGTGGTTTTGGCAAAACCAATCCAGATCCAAAACACGAAGAAAGATCCAGATCCAAAACCAAAACACAAAACACGAAAAGTGGCCGGTGCACACCCCTAGTATATATATACTGTATATATATTCCATATACAAACAACCTTACGGTTTCACATGTCCATTAAGGCTGCTTAGACATGATCTAAAAATTTCTGCCACTCGAACTCCAAAAAGCAATGAAATTACGATCATTAAGGCTGATGCCTTATTGGACGTGTACCTTGTGTAATACAGATATGGTATGCCATGACACCATGTGGTTAACTGTAGATTCAGTACTCTCACAGAGTAAGATTGCTGTCACTCACAAAATGGTGGAGCTGCTAATTCACAGAATTGTGTGCTCATTGGAATACACACATGCAGTCTATGCAATTGAGGTCTGAGCAGTTATGTGGCACACACATCCCACTCAGTGCCCACAATCTTCCCATTCGTTCACCACAACAATCCCACTGGGTTCCAACATCCTTGTCACTCCATACATCCATCTCATTCATTATACATGCTCGGCTCCCTAATTGCTAAAACTATCGTACTCTATCTATGCATGTACACTATCTTCAACCTCCATGCCGCTATACCTTCCCCAATTTCTACAGCTGTGTGTTCTCCCAACTTTGCTAGTTTGCTTGACCTCATCCACACTTTGCGAGCGGGTCTGAATCAGGCCCTAAGTGTGACTGTATGTGTGTGTGCTGACTAAGTGTGACTGTGTATGTGCTAACTAAGTGTGACTGTGTATTTGTGTGCTAAGTATGACTGTATGTGTGTGCTGACTAAGTGTGACTGTATGTGTGTGTGCTGACTAAGGGCCTGATTCAGACCCACTCGCAAGCGGCTGTCCGCTCGCAAGTGGGTCGATGTTGTGCACTGCGCATGCGCATGACGGCGGGAGCCCCGTCGTGCGCATGCGCCAGACGCGACGAGCAAAGGAAAGTCCTTCGCTCGTTGTGTCTGATCAAAGGGGGCGTGCTGTCGATGTTGATTGACAGCACGCCCCCTTTGGTGGGCGTGCCAGGGGCGTGCCTCCCTGACGGGGGCATTCCCAAGGGAACGCCTACCGTCAGAAGCCGGCCCACTGACATCACTAGTGATGTCAGTGGGAGTGATTTTGGCTCTGATAGAGCCAAAATCACTCAGGGCCTTGCAGTTGAAAACCTCAACCGCAGGCTCCGGCTCGCAGTTTCGATGGTCGCGATGGTCACGACCATCGCGGCCATCAAACTGCACGCTCGTATAGGCTGTGGGTGGTGACCCACAGCTATATGAGCGTCCAGGAGGACGCTCCAGAATTATAGAGGGCGGCCCTCATTCAGAGCGTGCGCTCTGCTCAGAGCGTACGGCTCTGAATGAGGGCCTAAGTGTGACTGTATGTGTGTGTGCTGACTAAGTGTGACTGTGTGTGTGCTGACTAAGGGCCTGATTCAGACCCACTCTCAAGCGCCATGCGCACGCACGAGCCCCGGAGCGAATGAGAAATCACTCGCTCTGGGGCTCACAGCAAAATGGGGTGGCTGTCAATGTCGATGTTCCCAAAGGAACGCCTGCTGTTTGAGTTTGCCCTACTGACATCACTAGTGATGTCAGTAGTGAGCTTCCAGCTCTATTAGAGCCGGAAGCTCACTGGGGCTTGTGGCATATGAGACCCTACTACGAGGGTCTCGTCACATAGCCCGATGGTCACCCACAGCTTAGCGAGTGGCCAGGAGGCCGTTTTTTAAACAAAGCGGCTGCCTTGATTCAGAGCGAGCGCTCGCTTTTTGCAAGCGGCTCTGAATCAGGGCCTAAATGTGACTGTGTGTGTCTGCTGACTAAGTGTGACTGTGTGTGTGAGTGTGTGTGTGTGTATATATATATATATATATATATATATATACATATACATATATATATATATATGTATGTATGTGTGTGTGTGTGGTCGAAGTAGACATTTTGATGTGGGGGTATGGAAATATCAGGGAGGCTTTACTTAGGCAGACCCAAATCCTGAGCCCCCTGATATTTCCATACCCGCACTTCCTCTTAAACACAGCACACATTCCCTCACAGTCACAGCACACCACACACCATAGCTATTAGCATACTTCACACCACAGCACACTGCCCATCTCACCCTGCTCTGCTCTGGTGACCGCGGTCGCGGTACTCCCTTCCCTGGGCCCTTCCCCAGTCTTTCTCCTTGGTGGCACTGGCATTTTGAATTCGGTGCCGGCTGTGAGCAAATGACAGCTTGCGGACCAGCAGCCACGTGGCCGCTCCTGATTGGCTGCCGCTCCGTTAACCTTGATTAGCTCGTGGCCGGAGCCAAATTTAAACATGCAGCTTCTTGGTGACCGGCGCTGAGACAATGATAGTCCCAGCGCCGGCCTCCCCTGATTGGCTGCCGCTCTGTGAGCCATGATAGATTTGCGGCCGGAGATAAATTGAAACAAGCAGAGAACAGCCGCTTGTTGACCGGCACTGGTCTTAGTGCTGGACAGGTGCCGAAGTGAAGTGACAGAATGACATACCATTTCATACCGGCACACTTCAAGCACTGTATATATGTATATATATATATATATATTAGGGGTGTGCATCGGCCACTTTTCGTGTTTTGGTTTTGGATCTGGATCTTTCTTCGTGTTTTGGATCTGGATTGGTTTTGCCAAAACCATCCTTACGTGTTTTGGGTTCTGGGTTTTGTGTTTTGGATCTATATATATTTTTTTTTAAAAAGCATAAAATCACAGAATTTGTGTGTTTTTCTGCTCCTATGCTATTATTAACCTCAATATCCTTAATTTCCACTCATTTCCAGTCTATTCTGAACACCTCACACCTCACAATAGTGTTTTTATGTCCAAAAGGTTGCACCAAGGTAGCTGGATGACTATGCTAAGCAACACGAGTGGGCGGCACAAACACGTGGCCCATCTAGGAGTGACACTGCAGTGGCAAACAGTACATAATGCAAAGAAAAAAAAGAGGTGCAAGATGGAATTGTCCTTGGGCCCTCCCACCCACCCTTATGTTGTATAAACAGGACATGCACACTTTAATAAACCAATCATTTCAGCGCCAGGGTCTGCCACACGACTGTGGCTGAAATGATTGGTTCGTTTGGGCCCCCACAAAACAAGCTGGCAATTAATCTGTCCCTGCACAAACTGGCTCTACGGAGGCAAGATGTCGTCCTCATCCTCCTCATCCGCCGATTCCTCACCCTCTTCAGTGTTGTGTACATCCTCATCCTCACAGAGTATTTATTCATCCCCGCTGGAATCAACCACCACAGGTCCCTCTGTACGTTCTGGAGGCTGGTCTCCCTAGAAGAGTTGATAATTCATTTTAATGAACATCATCTTCTCCACATTTTGTGGAAGCAACCTCCTACGCCTTCCGCTGACAAGGTTCCCGGCTGCACTAAACACTCTTTCGGAGTACACACTGGAGGGGGGGCAACTCAGGTAAAATAGAGCCAGTTTGTACAGGGGCCTCCAAATTGCCTCTTTTTCCTGCCAGTACAGGTACGTACTGTCTGACATGCCTACTTGGATGCTGTCACCGATGTAATCCTTTAACAGACAGACGCACGCTTGTCGCTGCTGCTTTGAGGATGCAGGTGCGGCTACAGCCCACACAATTCACAAAGACAGAAAAAAAAATTATTTTTTATTTTTTGTGGAGCGCACTTTGAGGGTTACATCACCCTTTAACAGACAGACGCACGCTTGTCACTGCTGGTTTGAGGATGCAGGTGCGGCTAGAGCCCACACAATTCACAAAGACAGAAAAAAAAGGATTTTTTTATTTTTTGTGGAGCGCACTTTGAGGATTACACCACCCTTTAACAGACAGACGCACGCTTGTTGCTGCTGCTTTGAGGATGCAGGTGCGGCTACTGCGCATATATTTCACACACAAACACAGAAAAAAAGATTATTTTATTTTGATTGGAGCGCACTTTGGGGGTTACACCACCCTTTAACAGACAGACGCACGCTTGTCGCTGCTGCTTTGAGGATGCAGGTGCGGCTACAGCCCACACAATTCACAAAGACAGAAAAAAAAAATTATTTTGTTTGGAGTGCACTTTGGAGGTTACAGCACCCTTTAACGGACAAGCCAGCCGGCCCTTTACTTATGATACAGGCGCACACTTGGAATTGCTCCTTTGTTGATGCACGTGCAGCCACAGTGCACACAATTCACAAACACAGAAAGTAATTCCTCCACCATTCTGTCAGTGGTGACAGTATCATATGCAGTGACAGTAGACATGTCAGAAATTGTTGCCAGGTCCTTCAGTCCGGACCAGATGTCCAAACTTGGTCCTGCCTGCCCTGCATCACCGCCAGCGGGTTGCTTAGGATACCTAAGTTTTTTCCTGGAAACCACAGCTGCGGGAAAAAATTAAGAAGGAGCTGTTGACATGTCACGTTCCACTTCAGCTGACAGTGTTTTCACCAGCAGGTCTTTGCACCTCTCCAGGCTTGTGTCGGCCGGAAAGAGAGACACCACATAGGCTTTAAACCTAGGATCGAGCACGGTGGCCAAAATGTAGTGGTCTGATTTCAACAGATTAACAACCCTGGAATCCTGGCAAAGCGAATGAAGGGCCTCATCCGCAAGTCCCACATGCTGAGCGGAATCTCTCCGTCTTAGCTCCTCCTTCACTTTCTCCAACTGCTTCTGCAAAAGCCTGATGAGGGGAATGACCTGACTCAAGCTGGCAGTGTCTGAACTGACTTCACGTGTGGCAAGTTCGAAGGGCTGAGAACCTTGCACAACATGGAAATCATTCTCCACTGTGCTTGAGTCAGGTGCATACCCCCTCCTTTGCCTATGTCATAGGTGGATGTATAGGCTTGAATGGCCTTTTGCTGCTCCTCCATCCTATGAAGCATATAGAGGGTTGAGTTCCACCGCATCACAACCTCTTGCTTCAGGTGATGGCGGGGCAGATTCAAGAGTGTTTGCTGGCGTTCCAGTCTTCAGCATGCAGTCGCTGAATGGCAAAAGTGGCCAGAAACGTTTCGGACCACCCAAAGCGTCTCCTGCACGCCCCTGTTGCTTTTCAGAAAATTCTCCACCACCAACTTTATTGTGGGAGCAAAACATGGGACGTGCTGGAATTTGCCCAGATGTAATGCCTGCACAATATTGGTGGCGTTGTCAGATATCACAAATCCCCAGGAGAGTCTAAGTGGGGTAAGCCACTGGGCGATGATTTCCTTCAGTTTCTCTAAGAGGTACACAGCGTAGCCTGCCTTGGAAGAAGCTGGCGTTTCTGAGATGCTGCTACTGGTGACGCTGCTGTTGTTGCTTCGTAAGGTGATACATCTACCCAGTGGGCTGTCACAGTCATATAATCCTTAGTCTGCCCTGTTCCACTTGTCCACATGTCCGTGGTTAAGTGGACATTGTGTACAACGGCATTTTTCAGGACACTGAGGACACTTTTTCTGACGTTTCTGTACAGTCTCGGTATCGCCTACCTAGTGAAATGGAATCTAGACAGGATTTGGAACAGGGGACACACTACGTCCATCAATTGTCTAAATCCAACTGCACTAATGGCGGATACCGGACGCACGTCTAACACCAACATAGCAGTCAAGGCCTCAGTTATACGTTTTGCTTCAGGATGACTGCTGTTGTACGTCATCCTCCTCGCTAAGGACTGTTGAAGGGTCAATTGTTTAGTAAAAGTAGTGGTGTTCCTACTTCCTCTCTGGGATGATGACTGACTCCCAGCAGCAGCAGCAGCGGCAGCAGTAGGCGTAGCAATGCAGGATCCTCCGTAGGGATCCCGGATAGGAGAGTCAGTCATGCCAGTGACATGGCCTGCAGGACTACTTCCGATCCTGACTAAGGAGGAAATTGACGAGGAGGGAGTTGATGGTGTGGTTTGCAGGCGCTTAGATACAGCAGGACAACGGGATTTTAGGTGTCCCTGGACTGCTTACGGTCTTAGCGAAAGTTTCTGAACTTGACAGTAACTTTTTATGAACGCGCTGCAGGTGCCGTATAAGGGAGGATGTTCCTAGGTGGTTAACGTCCCTACCCCTACTTATTTCACCTTTACATATGGTACATATGGCAAGACAGTTGTTGTCCGGATTTGGATAGAAATATTGCCAGACCAAAGAGGTGGAATGTTTGGTCTTCTCCCAGGCATGACCGTGATGGGCTTTTTCATCCCACGGACAACAACTGTCTCGCTACGAGCCAGATTTAAACAAACCACATCACCATCAGAATCCTCCTCGCCAACTTCCTCCTTAGCGCCAGCTACACCAGTATCCTCATCCTGTTGTACTTCAACAGTGACATCTTCAATTTGCATATCAGCAAGTGGACTGTGGGTGCTCCTTTCAGCACTTGCAGTGGGCGTGCAAATGGTGGAAAGAGCCACCTCTTCCCGTCCAGTGCTGGGAAGGTCAGGCATCGCAACCGCCACCACACTTGGACTCTCCTTGGGGATTTGTGATATCTTCTTAGAATGCACAGTTCTTCGCTGTGCTTTTGCCAGCTTAACTCGTTTGATTTTTTTAGCGGGAGGAGGGCTTCCATCGTCATGTGAAGCTGAACCACTAGTCATGAACATAGGGAAAGACCTTAGCCGTTCCTTGCCACTCAGTGTCGTAAATGGCATATTGGCAAGTTTACGTTTCTCCTCAGATGATTTAAATGTTTTTTTTAAGGTCATTTTCCTGAGCTTTGTCATTTGGGATTGTATGTGCCCTCTACTATGACATTGGGCATCGGCCTTGGCAGACGACGTTGATGGCATGTTATCGTCTATATCATGACTAGTGGCAGCAGCTTCAGCACTAGGAGGAAGTGGTTCTTGATCTTTCCCTATTTTATTTTTATCGGAGAAAGTTTGGTCCTCCATTTATGTTATATTGATATATACGTGCAGCTAAGGCGCACACAAACACAGAAAATCATTTTTTATTTTTGTTGGAGACTAGTGCACTTAGTGGGTTAAACCACCCTTTAAGAAATGAGCCAGCCGGCTCTTTACTAATGGGGCACAGGCGCACGCTTGGCGCTGCTCCTTTGTTGATGCACGTGCAGCTACAGTGCACACAATTCACAAAGACAGAAAAAAAAGATTTTTTAATTTTTTGTGGAGTTACACCACCCTTTAACACACAGACGCACGCTTGGTGCTGCTACTTTGAGGATGCATGTACAGTGCGGACAATTCACAAACAGACGAAAATATTTTATTTTTGTTGGAGTGCACTTTAGGGGTTACACCACCCTTTAACAGACAGACGCACGCTTGGCGCTGCTGCTTTGAGGATGCATGTACAGTGCACACAATTCACAAACACAAAATATTTTATTTTTGTTGGCGTGCACTTTAGGGGTTACACCACCCTTTCACAGACAGACGCACGCTTGGCGCTGCTGCTTTGAGGATGCACGTACAGTGCACACAATTCACAAACGCAGAAGAAAATGTTTTATTTTTGTTGGAGTGCACTTTGGGGGTTACACCACCCTTTAACAGACAGACACACACTTGGCGCTGCTGCTTTGAGGATGCACGTACTGTGCACACAATTCACAAACGCAGAAAATATTTTTTTATTTTGTTTGGAGTGCACTTTGGGGGTTACACCACCCTTTCACAGACGAGCCAGCCGGCCCTTTACTTATGACACAGGCGCATGCTTGGAGCTACTTTGTTGATGCACGTGCGGCTACTGCGCACACAATTCACAACACAAAAAATATTTTTTTATTTTGTTTGGAGTGCACTTTGGGGGTTATAGCACCCTTTAACGGTCAAGCCAGCTGGCCCTTCACTTATGACACAGGCGCACGCTTGGTGCTACTTTGTTGATGCACGTGCGGCTACTGCGCACACAATTCACAAACACAAAAAAATATTTATTTTAATTTTTTTTGGAGTGCACTTTGGGGGTTACAGCACCCTTTAACGGACAAGCCAGCCGGCCCTTTACTTATGGGACACAGGCGCATGCTTGGTGCTGCTCCTTTGTTGATGCACATGCAGCCACAGTGCACATAATTCACAAACACAGAAAATATTTTTTTATTTTGTTTGGAGTGCACTTTGGGGGTTACACCACCCTGTAACGGACGAACCAGCTGGCCCTTTACTTATGACACAGGCGCATGCTTGGAGCTACTTTGTTGATGCACGTGCAGCTACTGCGCACACAATTCACAACACAAAAAATATTTTTTTATTTTTTTTGGAGTGCACTTTGGGGGTTATAGCACCCTTTAACGGTCAAGCCAGCTGGCCCTTCACTTATGACACAGGCGCACGCTTGGCGCTACTTTGTTGATGCACGTGCGGCCACAGTACACACAATTCCAAACACAGAAAATTATTTTTTATTTTGTTTGGAGTGCACTTTGGGGATTACAGCACCCTTTAACGGTCAAGCCAGCCGGCCCTTTACGTATGACACAGGGGCACGCTTGGCGCTACTTTGTTGATAACCATGCGGCCACAGTGCACGCAATTCACAAACACAGAAAATATTTTTTAATTTTGTTTGGAGTGCACTTTGGGGGTTACAGCACCTTTTAACGGTCAAGCCAGCCGGCCCTTTACTTATGACACAGGCGCATGCTTGGCGCTACTTTGTTGATGCACGTGCGGCTACTGCGCACACAATTCACAAACAGAAAAAATATTAAATTTTTTGCACTTGGGGGAGCACCCCTGATGGACAGAGCACCCCCTGGACAACACTACAGCACCCCTTTAGGACTGGGACACTGCACAGGACTTTGGAGTGGACACTGCCCCTATGGACAACTGACTGCACAACACAGTCCAGCCAGCCCCTATGGATTTTGGAGGAGTGGACACAGCCCCTATGGACAACAGCAGCACAACACAGCCAGCCCCTATGGACTTTGGAGGAGTGGACACAGCCCCTATGGACAACAGCAGCACAGCACAACACAGCCAGCCCATATGGACTTAGGAGGAGTGGACACAGCCCCTATGGACAACAGCAGCGCAGCACAGCACAACACTACACTGCACTACACTACACAGCCCAACCAGCCCTAACTCCCACCCTCCCTCTTCACTGTCCACAGCCGAGTGTGAAAATGGCGCCGCGAGACCCGGAAAGGCGGGATGATGACGTTTTGCCTCAATTTCAGATCCGAGTCAGGCGGGAAAAGTCGACCCTGACTCGGATCGGCCTCGGATCGGGGGGGTTCGGATTTCAGAAATCCGAACCCGCTCACCCCTAATATATATATATATTTGACAGAAGGTGAAAAACAAACGCCTTATAGTGTAATAAATTCAATGTCATTGAAGTAAAAAAAGGTAATTATTATTTGTACCATATTGGTTCAAAAATCAGGCATGTAGTAGTTTACTGTGGTACACACCCCCAACATAATTGTTATGCCCATTTTTAAAATTGCATTCGCTGGTTGAAAAGCTGGACCACTTGCTCTGGTTTGCCCCCCAGGCCGAAAGTTGCCAGCCAGCCCCTGGCGGTAGCGGCGGATGGGCTTGAGGGAAGGAAGCAGCCATAAGTTACGGCAGGAACCCAGGGGGGCAGCAGGCGTTAGCTGTGGCCAGGACCTGGGGGCGTTGGTGGTGGTGCAGGCGACCCAGGGGAGGTAGCAGCAGACAGATGCAGGCTCGGATCTGAAAGATCCATGATACCTGCATCTGTGTCTAAATAAACACAAAAGCATGGATAGGATCAGTGAGACCCGTCTGTGCTTAAATAGAAACCCTGTGTAAAAGCCCTCCCAAAAAAATGGCTTGGTCCCCTCCTCAAAAAACCAACCAGCCCCGGACTATGGAGCCCTAGTACTGGTTGTGCTAAATACAAGGGACAAACGACGTAGAGGTCCCCCGTATGAAGCACAACCAGCACCAGGCTTTTCAGAACCAGTCCTGGTTGCCAAAATATGGGGGACAAATGACGTAGGGGTCCCCCGTATTTAGCGCAACCAGCACTGGGCTCTGAGTCGGTCCTGGTTCTGGAAATACAGGGGGAACGAGTACGGACCCTTTCTAGCGGGGGTGATGCCACAGTCAGGGGAACCCTTTCACCGACCCCCCCCAGCCGAAGCATCACCCCTGACCATTAGTCAGCCCAGGCCGGGTATCCCTGGGGAGTTGGGGACCCCCCCAATAAAGGGGTCCCCCCTCTCCAGGGCACCCCAGGCTGATAGCCCGGGGCTATCCCCAGCACCCCTGGGCGGTGGGGTGCTGGGTTGATTGTGTTTTTGTGGTGCATATTAAAATATAAATATTGTCTTTTGCAGTAGTACTACCTGGAGGGCGACGGCCTTTAAGCTCTTTTTCCTGGCCGTCGCCCATCCAGGGCTTCCGCAGTGTCTTCTGTCTTTGGCAGCTCTTCTCTGCTGCCTCCCTGCCGCCGACTGAGTGCACGGCAACGCGCGCTGGCTGTATTTAAGCCAGCTGAGGGGGCGGGGTGATGACATCGCGAGCCGTGTTTGGCTCGCGGCAGCCTTCTTTGAATTTAAAACATGGCGCTGAGGCGCCATTTTTGAAAAGGGCACAATTGGTTCTCACCATTGAATTCAATGGTGAGAACCGTTCGTTGGCTGAGAGGCGGCAGGCTCATTCGGGTAGTAGTGTCCTTAGAGGATACTACTAATGTCCGTGAGCTCGGGTAATTCGTTTTTGTTTTTCCCAAGACCCAGGATCTGCCTACTTTGGAACGAAGAGGACAGATCCACGCATAGGAGGAGGTGAGTATGAAATTTTGTTATTACAGGTACACCATTGGATTACCTACTGGAGAAGAGGACAGATTGGCTTCAGGGATACATAGGTGAGTATGTGAAATAGTGTGTATGCATGTGTGAGTGTACATGTGTGTGTGCATGTATGTTTTATTAAAATTATACTTTTCTATGGTGTGTGTGTTGTGTGTTTTTTTAATATTGCTTTTGTTGTGGAACTACAGCCACCAGCAGGCCTGTGATTCCCCGCATGCTGATACTTGTGTTCTCCAAGTACCAACATGTGGGCAGGCTTGCTGGGAACTGTAGTCCCACAGCAAAAGACAATATTTTTAATTTAATTGCACCACACTTTACATAATCAACCCGGCACCCACCGCCCAGGGGTGCCGGGGATAGCCTGGGCCTGGGTTGCCCTGAAGAGGGGGACCCCTTTATTGGGGTGGTCCCCAGCTCCCCAGGGATCCCTGGCCTGGGCTAACTAGCAGTGATGCTTCAGCTGGGGGGCCCAAAGAAAGAGCTCCCCTGGCTGTGGCACCCCCCCTCTGCTAGAAAGGGTCCGGTGCTGGTTCTGGGAATTACAGGGGGGCCCTATGCATTTTTCCCCCTGTATATCCAGAAACAGGACCGGCTCAGAGCCCAGTGCTGGTTGTGCTAAATACGTGGGACCACTATGTCATTTGTCCCCCGTATTTTGGCAACCAGGACTGGTTCTGAAAAGCCTGGTGCTGGTTGTGCTTCATACGGGGGACCCCTACGTTGTTTGTCCCCTGTATTTAGCACAACCAGTACCTGGGCTCCATAGCCCGGAGCTGGTTGGTTTTCTGGGGAGGGGGCCACGCCAATTTTTTTTTTTACACTGTTTTTATTTTTAAGCACAGAAGCACAGACGGGTCTCATTGACCCGTCCGTGCTTCTTTGTTTGTTTTTTTTAAACACAGATGCAGGTATCACTGCTCTTTCAGATTCAAGCCTGTATCTGTGTGCTGCTACCTCCCCCGGGTCCTAACGCCTGCACCACCACCGCTAACGCCCCTACCGTCCCCGGTACCCGGCCACAGCTAATGCCCGCCATCCCCTACCTTCTCTCACCCGCATCCCGGCCGCAGCAAACTCCAGCTTCCTGCCCCTCGGTCCCAGCCCCCGCTACCGGCCACAAATGACAGCCATCTTGCTACACCCAACTAAAGCCACTATGACTACACCTGCTGGAGGCTTCTACTGAGGCTGTGCAACAAGTTGAAAAGTCATATCTCTACAATGGCGCATTCTTGAGGCAATAGTTTAAAAACTGTAACTTTCTAATTTACCTGAACCCCAAAAGCGCACGTACCCTGGAACAATAGCTACCTAATAAAACAAACCCCAAGTCTAAATTCATTCCCAACCCTGAGTTTTGCCTTCCCAAAAATCTAGACTACAGCAGAAAAGTGGTCCTATCTGAGAATGTCAGAAAAATGTGACAGTTGGAGCTTTAGATTACCCCAAATCCTAACTTTTATGTTAATGCCATGAAATTTGGCATGCAGTGCCATGCGACGGTTCTACCCGCCCCTACCAAATTTCAACTCTGTACCTCCTATAGCTTTTGAGGTGTAGCCCCTTAAACACCCTGCCCCCCTTCGGAATTCTCTATGGAGAAATCCGTTTTTTTAGATGCAGCCTTAATATAAGGGCACAACTGTGCCCTTATAATATAATGTGTGTATTTGTAACTAAGGAGCTGATTCAAACCCGCTCGCTAAGATGCGATTGCTCTTAGCTGCCTGATATTTGCAATCTGCGCATGCGTATGCATCTCAGTGTGCGTGCACGAACCACTGCAAAAGATCGGGAAGCGCACGCTCGCCCAGCATAGACAGCCCAGCTGAATGAGTGACAGGAGAGGCTGCTTGTGGGCGCAACAGGGACAGGCCTCTAGAAATGGGGAAGTGCCTTAGTGTCTCAACGCCGTTTCAGAGGCGTGCACAATTAAGAGGCATAGAAGGGTATAGTCAAGGTATAGTCAACCTCAAGCTCTGCAAACACATTTGATGGTGCTCGATGTACCAATGGTTTCATGCACTTCCAGGAGATGACGTGCCCAAGTGGCCGTCTTATGAATGGCTGGTGGGCGTCTGCATACACAAAGTGATCGCACTCCAAGACATAGTGGGCATGCGAGCGGGTCTGAATGAGCTCCTAAGTACATAATGTAGTTTGTGTTATCACTGTCCACCATATTATTTAGAAATGAATAGTGTTGGACTTGTAGGTCAAATTTATGCTGAACTAAGATCTAGCAAACATCAGACTCTTAGCTGCAAAGTGGTTCATGTTATTCATTATTTTGATTGACCCACACTCTTAATTCTCAGTAAATGGTTCACTCTTGAGTGAAATGTCTGCAACTACACAATGTGTGAAAAGCTCTGACTAAACAGGGAGAGAGAAGAGAGAGAGAGAAAGAGAGAGAGAGAGAGAGAGAGCTCTTGTGAACATAACTAAGTCAATGTGTGATGTCAGGTCACATTTTCTCCAAAGTGCCAGCCACGCTTTTGCCTACACATTGCTGTTACTTTGACATTTGAATGGGCCAAAGATTATATCAGACAAAAGTGCATTAAGTAGCCCTTTGTGTAGAATTAATGATTTTTGCAGCCAGGTCATTGATTTTAAAAGAGGAATTTAAAACGAATATAATTCAAATGAAAAACAATAATCACTTATTGTACTACAGGATGAACTGAGTCATCTGAACACCGTAATAATAAATACTGCCAGAGCAGCCCAGTGTTGGGGGGGGAGGGCACATGCAGAGTTCTACTGTAATTATTAAGGGGCCTATTTATCATCACTTAATTTCTACAAAAGCAGATGAAAATTAACATTCACATCAGATGGCGAGTGCTTCCGCTACCTGCTCCTTCCCCATGGGAAGGAGTCCCGGGTTGTGAAAAGGGATCCTTTCGGATCCCTCCGTCCCTGCCTGGCTCCTTCCACCGGACGTCGGGGCTCTTGTGACCTGTAGGTCACGCATGCGTACTAGTGTCACTGCTCCAAAAGGAGCAGTGAAAATATTCACTGCTCCGAAAAAAGGGCAGTGAAGCCACTCGCGGGGACAGTAGATTTTTGGATCAGTTGTCCCCGCGCTGGAGCAATGATGAATTGCTCCGGCATCCTCGATGAGTTAGAATGTTAATTATCATCATGAATAGACCCCTAAATGAGAGCGAGGACATCCGATACAGATGAATAGATGTGTTAGTGCTTAGTGTTCCTCGCCTCATCTCTCCCGAAACATACATTTGGTATGGGCAATTGCTCATTCTTCTGTCATAGAAGAAAGCAGTTATTTATTAGTTGCTCACTGTACACTGCCACATATACTATCTGAGAACAATCTGTCTCATTGCTGACCTCAATAAAAGAAAAGATTTTGCATGGTCAGGAGTAGTTCAAACCAGGAAATCAGACTGGATGCAGATCATGGGTAACAGATATACTGTAGATAAAAAAAACTACCAGAACTGGAATGAGATAGTTTTCAGATAGTCTGGAATGGAGATATACGCTGGATACATGACGTCAATGAGTCGTTGCCTGACTAAAATTCATGAGGCCAAAAACAGAAGCCTCTACTGTGTATAAGTAACTGGTCCATGGTAATGACTTTTGGGTGAGTCATGATAACAAAAACAAGAATTACCATAATAACCATGAGACCAAACAACTTTTGTAGAACTATCTTTTTTTTCTGTCTATACATAACAAAAGTACACAAATAGGGACAAGAAGCCTGGTGGCCATCTTGGTGCATACAACCAGAAATAGACAGGTAAAACAGACAGCTGCAGGAAAATATGTTATTATAATACACCTACCCATGACTCTGACTTCAGGTGACTAATACCCCTTTTCCACTGCTGCAAATACCCAGATTATTGCCATGTCAAACCCAGGTTACTGTCGTGTCAATCTGGCTCAGTGGAAAAGGCTCCTAGTAAAAAATCCTGTGTCGTCTGACCTGGCATTTCTTGCCGGGTCTCAAGCAGGGTTATGCATGTGCAGTATCGGACTGAGGCATGAAGGGCCCACCGGGAGAATGCAGTGGTAGGGGCCCATACTATGGGGGTGTGGACATCCACCAGAGGGGGTGTGGCCAGCCACCACAGACACTTGGCTATCCAATAGGCAAATCTTGGTGCAGTTTCAATAGAAGGGAACCATGTTGATCAGTGGTCCTGCTCCACCAGGTAACTCACAATCTAATAGAGTAACAATCCATAATTTCAAGTCTTGAACCTGATACCTAGAAGAGGGGGGTAGGCCCACAGGCAGTGGGGCCCACCGGGGATTTCCCCTGTCCCCCTGTGGGCCAGTCCAACCCTGTGCGTGTGTAAAACCCGGGTAAAGGCTCAGTGGAAACGGTTATCCTGGGTCATTTGGAGAGCTGGATTTCCTGGCGCTTGGAGAGGTAAGCGACGACAATATCCCTAGACCAGCAGAGATAAGCCCCGGCAATATCCCTGGATCAGCATGCGGTGGAAATGGGGTTCAAGTTGCTGTCACATGGCTTAAAACCTGTGTTCAGTGTCCCAGGCTGGACCCAGGATAATGGTGGAAAAATCATATTAATAAACTGCTGTTTTGAAAACAAGTTGCTCTCATATAATATAATAACACTAGCTGAAGTACCCGGCATTGCCCGAGTTTAAATCTTCAAGTTACCAAGTTTTTTTTTATGTGAGGTTGTCCAAATCTATCCAGGCTCCCTGGGTTAAACTTCTGACCGGAGCACTCCGCTGTGAGGTCCAACCGGGACCCCAACCACTCCATTAGGCATTCCAGACCAATTACCTCAACTCTGTGAAGTTTTCATCCAAATCCATCCAGTGGAAGGACCAGAACAGGCTCCCCGTTTCAAAGTTCTGCCCAGTATACCCAAGTGTAACCCCCTCTAAAACCTGGCCTGGATCCAACTGGACCATCTCGCACTGGTTTTATCAGTGCAGGGGTGTCCGAATGCATAACTGGACAGACAGACAAACAAACAGACCAATGAATTGTATATATTGGATATCATATACAGTATGCTGCCTATTTGCCCTATGACAGCTCAAAGCTCACAAAAGTAAAATGTCTGTTGCAAAATTGCTTCTTAGTTCAAGCATAAAAGAGAAGATACAGTATGGAAAAAACTTTATTGTGATCAGATAGATAAACTGCAAAGCATGAAGGATTAACCAACAAGTTTCTACAAGAGTGTACACTGTCACAACTTTAGACACAGCCCCACCTGCTGTTTTTGCAGTGTAGCCTCTTTCAAATCATACTCAGCCTGCAGCTGCTGTCTGTTGCTATACTCCAACAACCTCAGGGAGAGAATGCAGGTTGATAATTAGGCCTCTGAGAAGGAACCACTGCAGGTTTTTTTTTCCTGTAACAAGTTTGATACTAAAGCTCTCTTTTAATAGCTTAGGAAAAGGCCATAGCAAGTATAAATCTAGCTATTCCAAATGACTAAAAAATTGTGCGAGAGACTATGGGCCTGATGCAGAGGTGGACGCTAATGCATTTGTGGTTGCAAGTGGTGGTAATATGCAAATGCTAGTTTCAGCCTTCTCTTGTGTAATCATGTAACCAGACAGTCAGGGCCGGTGTCAAGGTTTATTGGCACCCTAGGCATTTCCTCAGCCTTACGCCCCACCCTCAATAGCTACACAAGCCCTTATACAGTGCCCCCAGTAGTGCCCCTTACACAGTGCCCCCAGTAGTGGTCCCCCTATGCAGTGCCCCCAGTAGTGCCAGCAGTAGTGGTCCCCCCTATGTAATGCCCCAGTAGTGGTCCTACCTATGCAGTGCCCCCAGTAGTGGTCCCCTTATAAAGTGCCCCCAGTAGTGGTCCCCCTATGCAGTGCCCCCAGTAGTAGTCCCCCACCTATGCAGTGCCCCTTATATAGTGCCCCCAGTAGTAACCCTCCCTATGCAGTGCCCCCAGTAGTGGTCCCCCCGATGCAGTGCTCCCAGTAGTAGTCTCCCCCCCAGCAGTGCCCCCAGTAGTAATCCCCCCAGTAGCAGCTCTCCCCTAGCAGTGCCCCTAGTAGTAGTCCCCCCCAGCAGTGCCCCAGCAGTAATCCCTCCCTATGCAGTGCCCCCAGTAGTGGTCCCACCAGTGCAGGGCCACCAGCAGTAGTCTTTCTAGCAGTGCCCCCAGTAGCAGCCTCCCCAGCAGTGCCCCTAGTAGTACTCCTCCCCCCAGCAGTGCCCCTAGTAGTAGTGCCCCCAGCAGTAATCCCCCCTATGTAGTGCCCCCAGTAGCAGTCCCCCCCAGCAGTGCCCCCAGTAGTAGTCCCCCCAAGCAGTACCCCTAGTAGTAATCCCCCTCTAGGCAGTGCCCCCAGTAGTGGTCACACCAGTGTGCAGTGCCCACAGTAGTCCCCCCAGCAGTGCCCGTAGTAGTAGTAGTAGTATTCCTACCCTCCCCCCCAGCGAGACAGACAGACATGGAAAAAAAAAGAAAGACCTCCACTTACCTTAATCCCCACTCCGGCATCTGCTCTTCCGTCCGGTGTCCTCACGGGCCGGCCCGCTTTGCATGATGGGAGAGACGTCATGACGTCTCTCCCATAACCCACTGCAGGAGCCGGAAAATGGAGCTAGTGAGTGAGCTCCAGCATGGCTCTGGCAGTAGGCGCAGCAGCCGATGAGAGTCTGTCTGACTCTCATCGACTGCTAAAACAAACACACAGCTGCCGGCGCCGGCGGCTGTGTGTTTGTTACTAGTAGTGTAGTGCGGACTGCACTTATGTGTGGTCCACACTACACATCAATCTAGCAGCGCCCTGCAGTGGCCGGAGCTCTTAGGCAGCTGCCTAAGTTTGCCTAGCGATAGCTCCGGCCCTGCAGACAGTGCAAGTCCTGAGATGCCCACTTTCAATGCCCGTGTACAGTGCAAATCTGCCGATGGACTCAAACATTCCTAACAATATTAGAAATGAACCTCTATATACCCCTGCCTATACCTTCTGAAAACCTTCCTATAAACCTCTAAACACAACGCTAATTGCGTACGCAGTATGACCGCAAATAAAGACAGGAGTAGAATCTGTGGTTCCAACGAACAAGTATTATTCAGGTAAAAGTACAGTCAGTTACACGCAATCTATACATACATAATTTAGGTGTAAAAAGGAAATAATACAGACCCAAGTACAGTATACATATGCTGCGCCTCCGGACCCAGAGATAGACCTCAGACTAGACACCCCTAGTACATACAACCTTCAGCATGGACTCCTAAACCAGTATATGGGCACATGTATTTATTCCCCCCAGACTAAAGCAGGACAAAGGGGAAATTTCCTGCTGATATCATTGGTTCCCAGAGGAGAAGCATATGTTACGGCACATTTAACAGGTTGTTTCAAATAGACTTTCCCTGCCTCTAACAGCCGGAGTCTTTCTGGTAACGCCTCCTGTAACATTTCATCAGCTAAACATTTTGTTGCTTGTAAGTTCTGTGATCCGTAACTTGAGTTTGCATGATGCGATCTCTCCACCGATAACACCGGGATGCTGTAAAAAGCGTATGCATCAGAACGAGACCAAACACACCTTGCTTATCATGTATAATACCTTAGTTATCAAAAACCTTTATTTCTTAGCATTTAAACTAACTTAACCAACTTGAATCATACATTTTGATGCTTATGGAACCTTATGTGTGAATATGAAATGTGTGAGTATTCGGGGTTTGATATAAAGACATATTTAATGTGTGTGTGAGGATAAGTGCCTTGTCTCTAACATTTTAGCATGCTGGGCCAGATAGTTCTACATCTCCTGTCAGCAGGCCCTCCCACCTTTCCTGTGTCATTGCAGGAAGCTTGCTTATTTATTCTAGCCAGACCACCCGTAGTGAACAAACACTATGCAGGAAACTTATCTACCCAAGCCAGTTGTCACCTGGCCACTTGCTTCATATGATAATGGTCACAGATGCCTTCGCAAGATGCTAATGGTATTATCACCACATGTACTAAAATGTGAGTTTATCTAAAATGGTGCTTAGGCGGCCATTCGCAAAATGGCGTCTTGCGATCGCATTTCTAAAATGGAGTCTTGCGGCCAGTCGCAGGATGGCGTCGCTGTGATTGAATTTTAAACTGAACTTGTCTTACTCAATTATTCAGCTTCGACAGTCCACCCTTTGATAGCAAACAACATGCTATCACAATCTGTTATATAAATTTATTTTAGGCTTACATTTACATATTATTTAGTGTTATTCTGGGATGGCACAAGGTGTTCCTTAATCCATCAATAATGTGTCTCTGGGTGGGGACATAAAACTACTATTATACGCACACCGCGGATCTTGGGAGATCATGTGACAGGTGTGGGAATGCACCAGTCTTATAACAGCAGTCTTGAAGGGGAATTTGAGACTTTACATTATCTGAGGTGTTCTATAAATAACATTTCAATAATATCTTCTATGCATGTCTAAATATTATACATTTAAATGATGGTACTTCCTAGCTCAGGGTTGTAATGCAGTTCTGTATCTACCTCGGTATACATATTATCATTTCTGACCACCATCATAATTTCATTCTTTCGTTTTACTCTATTTTTACATTTTCCACACTTCAACACAATAGGAACACACTGGACGCATATGCCAATTATTATGATGACAATCAGTATAAGAATCAAGAATTTGCCTATGCTGGCGATCACTTCCTGGACCCATTCCCATAGACCCGAGAACCATTTAACTGGGTGCAGCCATGACACCCATCCTTCTATCTTTTCCCCTGCTTTAGCCACTGATGCGTTATGGTTCTTACAAAATTCCCACTTTAGCTGCAGAATCTCATCCATCTTCTGGTCTATCACCTCTTTAGGATCGCTGGTATCATTGGTGACATAAGTGCAACATTTTACTCCAAATTGGGTGGCTAACATTACGCAATATCCTCCAGTAACAGCGGTTAAATAATTCAACACTAGCCTGTGTTGCACTAGTTCTTTCTTGTACGCTTGCAATTCTCTCCCCGTGTACCTGAATGTGTCATCGTACATCTCGGTGATATTATCTATTAATTTAGCAAGTTCCTGGATATATCTAAAATTTAATGTACCCCTAGAAATTCTGGTGGGATCCAGGGCGACTAAAACTTGGAAGCCAGTTGTCTCACTGATTAACTGAGCGGCTTTATGTATATCACCAGGTATCATATTTCTCTTGCCTCTGTGTTCATATTGCATGTGAAGATATGGTGACGGTGTGTTTTTATGTATTCCCAACATTTCAACATGTGTGAGGGTCATAACTTCTGGGACTACTCTTCCCAGATAACACAAACCTTCGGAACTCGGGGAGAGCCATTTATACGCTTTTCTTCCACATATAAAATATACATTATCAGGGAGAACATAAGGAATGGTATGCATCATTATCATTAAACACATTTCCCTTGCAAACAATCCTATCTCAGGCTCTTTCATCTGGTATATGCAAGTTTCTGGTTGTATTATTTTAGCACGATAACCATCTGGTACTTTACCAATCATTTCTTTGGTGGAACTCAATGTATACCGGTACCTAAAATGTTTTCCACTTGATTTAATTGAGCGTAACAGATCATAGTTTATGGACTCATTATCAGCTCTTTGTGAGAAGGTCATCGTCTGATTATTCCCCGTCACTTCCCAACCTCCGGGTTTATTGGGGTTGGTTATGTTCAAACATTAAAGTGATCTATCTACTTGGAATTGATAGGGTTTGAAATGAGGTGGTTTGGATGAGAGGAATTTTCCATCCAAAGTTTTCCCTTTTTGTAAATCTAAAATTTCCGTGATATTCAGCGGAAATGGCACCAACCCTACATTATGCTGTCCCTGTGGCACATGTGAACACACCCAGCAATCAGTTTGATTTAACACTTTGCCTACCATGCTGTGATAATCCTCTAAAGGATACCCTCCCAAGTACGGGTTATATTTAGGTTTGTACCGTTGGATACAGTTCTCATCAACTAGGGACCCACAAAACTCACAAATACAGGAATCTTCAGACGATAAACCTCCACACCTTCCCCGAGTATCCAGAATGACAGCTCTCTTAACAATAACAGTACTAAAATTGGTCAGACACTCCCCTGATTGGCATTGCACTCCTCCTTTCTCCACTCCATCAGCACTGCCATCAGCTCCTGTTTCCTCAATCGGTCCCCCATCACAGACACTGGATATTACCGAACTGACCAGGATGGTGAACACTCTAAAAGAGAATATGAGAATGAACACAGCAGGCCTGTCCATTTTAACAACAAGTCCTGCAAAATTTCTCTCGGTTCAGGTATCTCACTACAACCTTTTCAATCCTCCCGGAACAAGTTCGCGAGCGACAGGTCCACACTATCAGCCTTGTCTCCACCTTGTTTCTCCACCGGTTGATTTACCTTTTTGCAGTGAGTAGAATGGACCCAGGTATCTCTCTCGGCCACCTTCAAAGATGTAGTACTCGTCAGCAGCACCTGGTATGGACCTTCCCACCGATCAGTCAAACAACCTGAACGCAAGAAATTTCTGATCATTACATATTCTCCTGGTTCAACATCATGACAGTTAGTTTCAGGCATATCATTAGACAACAATTTCAATTTCTGCTGCTGTTGCTTTAACTGCCTACTCATTGATATAAGATACTTTACAGTTACCTCGTTGTTACCCTTCAAGTCTTCCTGGGGACTTATAATCAAATGAGGCTGTCGCCGAATAGTATTTGAAATGGGGACAGATTCAGAGGAAACCTAGGAGTGGTCCTTATGCTATGTAAGACCAAAGGTAACGCTTCTGGCCATCCTAGTCCAGTCTCTGCCATGATTTTACTTAGCTTATTTTTAATAGTTCCGTTCATCCTCTCTACCTTGGCACTGGCCTGCGGTCGGTAGGGGGTGTGAAGTCGGCTATTAATACCCATCAGCTTACACATATCTTGAAAAACATCACCCGTGAAATGGGTACCCCTATCACTCTCAATGATTCTAGGGATACCGTACCTGCATACAAATTCCTGAACTATTTTCTTGGCAGTAAACGCAGCAGTATTAGTGGCTGCTGGGTACGCCTCAACCCAGTTAGAAAATACGTCTGTGCACACTAGTACATACTTAAGGTTCCTGCAGGGTGGTAATTGGATGAAATCAATTTGTATCACCTGGAAAGGTCCATCAGTCGGTGGAATGTGGGACGGTTCGGTAGGGATCGCTTTCCCTATGTTCTTTCTCAAGCAGGTCAGACAGGACATTGCTATCTTCTCTGCTTGTGAAGAAAAACCTGGTGCGCACCAGTATGCCCTCACCAACTTGCACATACCCTGTTTGCCCAGGTGAGCCAGACCGTGTGCTGCCTCAGCCAGGCTGGGGTAATATGCCTTGGGGGCTACTGGCTTACCATGTCCGTCCGTCCAGAGCCCAGAGGACTCTTGCCCACACCCCTTGGACTTCCATATGGATTTTTCCTGAATTGAACACAAATTTTGCATCTCAATTAATTTCAGCATATCAATGGTTTGGAATGACATAATTGTTTCAATCGGGGAAGACATTTTTAACCCTGCTGCCCATTTTGCAGCTTCATCAGCTCTGTTGTTGCCCAGTGACACCGGGTCATCCTCACATGTGTGGGCTTTGCATTTAATTACTGCCACTGCCTTGGACAGTTGGATTGCTTCTAAGAGATGTTTTATGTGTCGGGAGTGTGCAACTGGTGTGCCTGCTGCTGTCATAAAATTTCTCAGACATCATAGAGCCCCAAAATCGTGCACCACCCCGAACTCGTACCTCGAGTCAGTGTAAATGTTAGCAGATTTGCCTGCTGCCAGTTCACATGCTCTAGTCAGTGCTACTAACTCTGCCACCTGGGGTGAGTGAGGAGGACCGAGAGGTTTAGCTTCCATGATATCTGTGTCATTTACAATGGCATAACCTGTACATAATTCACCTGTGTCTGTTTGTCTATGACAACTCCCATCCGTATAGAAAGTCACATCCACATTCTCTAAAGGTGTGTCATGTATGTCAGGTCTAGCAGTAAAGGTCTGATTCAGATATGTCATACAATCGTGAGTGTCATCATGTCTGCTGAACTCACCTCCCGCCAGCAACTCCTCTCCTTCCACCCTTTGTACATCATGTTGTACATATGGTAGGTATGTTGCTGGATTCAGCGTACTGCAACGTTTAACAGTAATATTTGCAGGAGCGATTAGGGCTAGTTCCCATTTGGTGAACCTAGCCGAGGAGATGTGTCTGGTTTGAGCTGAGTTCAACAGAGCAGATACAGCATGGGGAGTGTTGACAATCATATCATGGCCCAATACTATGTCCTCACTTTTACTCACCAATAAAGCGGTAGCTGTTACACTTCTCAAACAGGTGGGGAGTGATCTTGCTACCGTGTCCAATTGGGCACTGTAGTATGCTACGGGCCTACTGGCATCACCATGTTTTTGTGTAAGGACACCTGCAGCACAACCATCGGCTTCCGTACAATATAAATCAAAAGGTTTTTCATAATCGGGTATTCCCAATGCAGGAGCATTTGTCAGGCTATCCTTAAGATTAAGAAAAGCCTGTTCTGATTCCTCAGTGTGTGTGATGCGATCGGGCTTTGAGGAAGAGACTAGTTCCTGTAAAGGCAAGGCCAAAATAGAAAAACCTGGGATCCACATTCGGCAATATCCACACATTCCCAAGAAGGTACGAATTTGCTGTTGATTCTGCAGCAGTGTCATGTTTTGTATGGCCTGGATTCTATCATTTGTGAGATGTAACCCCTGGGTTAGGCAGTGTCCCAAATATTTTACTCTGGCCTGGCCTGGCACGGCTGTAACTTGTCCTTAGTCACTTTGTGTCCTGTATGCGAGAGATGAAGTAACAAAAGTTTAGTATCATTCACAAATGACATAAAAGAGTCAGAACATAGCAATAAATCATCCACATATTGAATTAGAACTGATCCATTGGCAGGTTGAAAAGCTTGTAAACAGTCATGCAATGCCTTGGAGAAAATACTGGGGCTGTCTATGAAACCTTGGGGCAATCGTGTCCATGTATATTGCACACCTCTGTATGTGAATGTGAATAGGTACTGACAGTCAGGGTGGAGAGGCACAGAGAAGAAAGCAGAACAGAGGTCAATGACAGTGAAATGGGTTGCATTTGGTGGGATCTGCATCAGGATGACAGCTGGATTCGGCACTACAGGGAATTGGCCATCTACTACCTTATTAACACCTCTAAGGTTTTGCACCAGCCTATAACCCCTCCCACCACTCTTCTTTACTGGAAAGATGGGACTGTTGGCTACACTAGCTGTACGAACTAAAATTCCCTGTTGCAATAATCGCTCGATTATTGGAAACACCCCTAGTTCTACTTCCTGTTTTAGTGGGTACTGGGGAATTTTTGGAGCTTGCCTACCGCTTTTTAAGTTTACCATTACCGGGCTTACGTTTTCCATTAATTCAGTGTCCTGTCCATCTTTTGTCCAAAGGGAATCTGGAATTTGGGACAACATTTCATCTACCTGTGATGGATTTTCTTTTAAAACGGTAGAGTGATACATTATCCTTTGAGGAGTGTCTAACATATCCCGCACCTCGTATACCATTCTCTCTGGGATATCTAAATATACACCATCAGGGGTGCAATATATGACACATCCCATTTTACATAACAAGTCTCTGCCCAGCAGGTTAGTAGGAGCCACGGCAGCCAGGAGAAAAGAATGTCTGGTATGCAACGGCCCAATACTAACCTCTGTGGACTTTGTTAAAGGATAACGTTCCACTCTACCTGTCACACCCATTGTTGGTATTGTCTCATTGGTCACCTGTAAATTAACGGGAGATTTCATCACTGACTTGGTCGCCCCTGTGTCTAAAAGAAAAGGATATTCAGTACCGGCTACATCAACCATCAAGACCGGTTCTTCCCTAGTTCTTCCCGTTAACGTGACTATCTGTAGACTACAGGTATGACCTGACCCCTAGCGTTGGCTACCATTCTCCAATAAAGCATTTACGGCTACAATTGGAGCTGGTGCTTGCTGAATATTTGCTGATCTCTGTGCATATCCCTTATGGGGATATCCAGGTTTCCCTTGGTTTGGGGTCCATACTCTTTTTACTGTGCAGTTTCTACTTAAGTGTCCTGTTTGTTTGCAATTAAAACATGTCCGTGATTCAGGTGAAAGCATGTGTTGTTGTGGAGTTTGAGCAGAGGGTAAAGGTGGTGGATATGGGTAAGTATAGGGAGGGTAAGGGTATTGTGGGGGATAAGAAGTAGGTGGATATCCTGGGACCTGTGGTTGCATTGGGTTAGTGGGATAGAGTTGTGTTTGTTGTTGAGTGGGGTTAGTGAGAGCAACTTGTTCTGACATGAGTGTGTGTGCAAGTGCAAGCGTGTCTGTTGGCTGTGGTGTTACCATCATTCCCTCCAGAGCTTGTATACTGACAGCCATTAATTTTTCGCTCTGGGTCCCCCTCTTTTTTGAGATGTTTTTGTCATGTTCTATGGCAGACTCTATGAGGTTATCTATTGTAAGTCCCCTCCAGCCAGGCTGTGAGGTCTGAACCCGAGTTTTTAAATTCTCTTTTAAACCGTCCATCAATATCGTGACTATCATTCCCCTGTGGTAAATGCTATCTTTAATATCTTCTATCCCAGTGTACTGGGTGATAGCCTGCAGAGCCCGATCGCAATAGTCTTCTGCAGTTTCACTCTCCTTTTGTTTGATTGTGAAGATTTTGTTCCAGTTAACTACTACCGGAAAATATATACCCAATTGAGTCACAATGCGGGAAATGTTACCTTGGTTTACTTGGTCTGTTAAGGGAACGTCGCCATCCAATACACAATCCGTGATAAATTTTGTCACGTCGGTATTGCGTGGTAGACAGGCCCTTAACACCACACGCCAATCTTTATTAGTGGGCTCATGAGAACTACCCAAATTTCTAAAAAATCTTTGAGATTTGGCTAATTCCTTTTTTGGATCAGGGAAATCATTTATGATGGAATTTAGTTCTGCCCTTGTCCATGGACAATGCATTACTACTTCCCTAGTGGGCACTACACCGTTTGCATCCACATTTCCATTTGGAACAGTTATTGTCCGAATGGGATGCATACCGGCAGCGTTGCTACCTCTGACCTGATTACCTGGCTGGGGGTTTAATCTGCTGCTGCTACGTATGGTATTAACAACTTCCTCAATGGGTGCAGAGTGTATTAACACTTCCCTTGCTGTTACCGATGGAGATGGCAGCACCACCCGTGATTGTGGTGATGCAGCATCTATCATTTGCACAGCATGGGAAATGGCAGACATTACAATAGGCTCATCATCTACGTCATAAACATTTTCTTTATGGTTACTTAAGAGGGGGTACAAATTACTTGTTACATTTTTGTTGGTATTTTTGGTAACTGTACTTGCACCTCCTTCCACATAAGGTGGGGGAGGTGAGCGTGAACTGCTGGCAATACTCTCCACGATGCTACCTCGCCGCACATGCGCGCCAATTTGCGGTTCGCCCGTATTGCAATTCAGCATCGTGGATGTATTTTCTGGCAATGCGTTCGCAACGCTAGTTTGCGTCGTTTGCACATTTTTAAGCCAAGCATCCCCTTCATGCTGCCATAGTTTTAAACATTCAAAATACTTAATCTTTTTCTCTCGGGATCGCACCATACTGATGTGATCCTGGACATTATCTAACACATTTTTGTCAAAACTACCAATTCTGGGAAACGGTCTAACACTCTTCCTCGTCATATTAAACCATATATCACAATACCTTATTGCATAAGTACCGTACTTGGTATGCATGATACGACGGGCCGATCCGATCGGCGCCTCCATTAGCAGCACATCATTGCTTAACAATGTTTGCGTGGCTGTTTGCGTGGCTCCCATTCTGAGACAACTCCTACGCTTTTCAATAAAAATTTAAACCGGTGAAAGACAATCAAGACACTTTCACTTACCTGTGGACGATTTAAGTCGGCGGCACCCACACACCTGGATAAGATTTAGTAAGGCAACTTCCACACCTGGATAAGATTTGAAGCAGGCCACTTCCACACCCGGATAAGCTTTAGTAAGGTAACTTCCAGACCTATGAGAGTTTATATGTCGGCCACTCTCACGCACCTCTATACAACAAAGACAACATGTACACCTGCTACTGTGTTTAGAACGGTATGCTGCTTACCGAGCGACTAGGCTAACCCTTGCACCTAGCCCTTAAGGATCATACGATACCCTTAACTTTAGGGAATTAATTACCCCTACCAACAATACACTCATTGTTACACACTTTTTCCTGCGCAGAAAAATACACGTTTAACCCAGATATTGGTAATAGAATAAAATGTAAACCTCAATGGCTTTGTTCAAACCCCGTGGCAGCAGAACCGGAAGTGCGTATACGCTATTGTGCGAACGGCCGCATACACAATTATGCGACTACCACACAACCGTATAATGACTTTTTTAACTGTGTACACAAAAATGCATTTTAGCCGCGTACGCAATACTGCGGCACCCCTCTAAACACAAGGTTCTATCAACAGAGGAAAACAAAGTTTTTCCTCTCTTGTCCCTGGATTCTAGTCAGCTTCCTTAATTCACACGGAGACGGATAGCGATCTTTCAGCACAAAGCGGTTGCAGGCAAACCCTGCATATGGCCACTCCACCCTTTGCTGAAATATCGATGACCGTATGTACCGTGTGAGCAGGTAAGTGACATCTTCACGAGCCCCTAACTAACAATATTAGAAATGAACCTCTATATACCCCTGCCTATACCTTCTGAAAACCTTCCTATAAACCTCTAAACACAATGCTAATTGTGTACGCAGTATGACCGCAAATAAAGACAGGAGTGGAATCTGTGGTTCCAACGCACAAGTATTATTCAGGTAAAAGAACAGTCAGTTACACGCAATCTATACATACATAATTTAGGCGTAAAAAGGAAATAATACAGACCCAAGTACAGTATACATACGCTGCGCCTCCGTACCCAGAGATAGACCTCAGACTAGAGACCCCTAGTACATACAACCTTCAGCATGGACTCCTAAACCAGGATATGGGCACATGTATTTATTCTCCCCAGACTAAAGCAGGACAAAGGGGAAATTTCCTGCTGATATCATTGGTTCCCAGAGGAGAAGCATATGTTACGGCACATTTAACAGGTTGTTTCAAATAGACTTTCCCTGCCTCTAACAGCCGGAGTCTTTCTGGTAACGCCTCCTGTAACATTTCATCAGCTAAACATTTTGTTGCTTGCAAGTTCTGCGATCCGTAACTTGAGTTTGCATGATGCGATCTCTCCACCGATAACACCGGGATGCTGTAAAAAGCATATGCATCAGAACGAGACCAAACACACCTTGCTTATCATGTATAATACCTTAGTTATCAAAAACCTTTATTTCTTAGCATTTAAACTAACTTAACCAACTTGAATCATACATTTTGATGCTTATGGAACCTTATGTGTGAATATGAAATGTGTGAGTATTCGGGGTTTGATATAAAGACATATTTAATGTGTGTGTGAGGATAAGTGCCTTGTCTCTAACAGTTTAGCATGCTGGGCCAGATAGTTCTACATCTCCTGTCAGCAGGCCCTCCCACCTTTCCTGTGTCATTGCAGGAAGCTTGCTTATTTATTCTAGCCAGACCACCCGTAGTGAACAAACACTATGCAGGAAACTTATCTACCCAAGCCAGTTGTCACCTGGCCACTTGCTTCATATGATAATGGTCACAGATGCCTTCGCATGATGCTAATGGTATTATCACCACATGTACTAAAATGTGAGTTTATCTAAAATGGCGCTTAGGCGGCCATTCGCAAAATGGCGTCTTGCGATCGCATTTCTAAAATGGAGTCTTGCGGCCAGTCGCAAGATGGCGTCGCTGTGATTGAATTTTAAACGGAACTTGTCTTACTCAATTATTCAGCTTCGACATTCCTCTATTGACACTTACAATGCCCTAAGATTGGTGCAGTGTCTACTTCTAAACATGGGCTATATGGCTGTGGCTATGCATATGAAAATGCAGCTGCATTCACCGACATGCCCGTGACACGCCCATGATACTGATCTTTTTGCATTCACTTCAAGCTGCCGCTCAGTCACCTCCCAATAATGCCCATGGCTTTCCGCTGCAACAGTTGTCTATGCCTACACTCAGTGGTACACATGTGCCGTAGGGGTTTGCAGGTCTTTTCGTGCATGCACTTTAGCAAATAATCACTCATCTGCACAAACATCGACACTGTGTCCACCTCTGAATGAGACCCTATGTCTTAAGCCTGAACAATAGATACAGTATACAATGGGCCCCATTTAGCAACGAGACATAACCCCTTTAGCACTAACTTAAAGGGTTATGTCCTCCTTTCAGTAGTTAACTAACAGCAGTAAGCTTAGCTGTCTGAGTGAAATGAGAACTTCCATGACAGTCTGGGTTCCATGCTGCCATCACTGCAGTGTTTCTGCAGCTATGCCTGAAAGTCATTCGAATGACATATGATGTTACACACCGATGGTCTGCTTCTTGCCTGTCTGTGGCCGAGTCAGCCGTAGCAAGAGACTGAGAGTAGGAGGCACACACAGCAGAAATAAATTAGCACATGTTGGCATACTATTGTCACCTGGCTAGGGCACAACAATGGGACATATAAGGCCATCTAGGGGCATAGCCTTGTGGCATGTATTGTCACTAAGCTGGGGGTACAACATTGTGGCATATATTAGAAACTGTGCAAATGTTTCTGTTACAGCACTTTATAAAGTAAAAACATCTTATTTAAATAACAAAGAACAGTTAGCATTTTTATTTTCAATAGTCAATAAAATAACAATCATCCCAACAGACTGGGTTCCGACAGGGTAGTCCTGATGTTGGGGCACTCTCATGACTAGCCAGGTCTAGATAATCCTGATGTTGGGGCACTGTCATGATTAGCCAGGTCTAGATTAGCCAGGCTTGTCCGGACAATACAGACAGCTGGAACGTATTTCTCACGCTTTCCTTACATACTGCATGAACCATATGGGAGGAAGATGTAGATGGTTAGAGGGAGGAGCTACCTATGCCCTCGTTGGTTCTTCCACACCCACACAACACTGATCACACCCAAACTACACTGATCACACCTACACAACACTGGTCACACCCACACAATGTCTCACAATAGGTCCTTGATAATTTTCAGCCACAACCAATGTGTGTTTGGGGATATGATCGGATACAGTATGGAGAGTACCCTTTTGCATACGATTTACAATTTTTGCTTATCTGTGTGAACATCAGTATTGAAGTAGAACATCCTGTATCCAGTCAGATCTTAGAATGTTCACAGAAGCACATGAGGAAAAGAGCTGATCTTCCGCGAGACAGAAATCTCTTCCCTCATGTGATTATGTTAGTAAGAAAAGGGATGCATAGGACGGAGTAGTATCATGATGAGGGGTCATTTACTAGATGATAGTTTTGTCAAATTGTCGGTGTCTGGCTGTTTTTCTGATGGTTTTCTAACTACCAGATTTGCTAAAGGCGAAACTGCTATAAAAACGCTGGAAATGTGCCAATTTACAAATACCATAATGCACATCAATTTATCATGCTGCTGTTTTCCAAACAGTCACAGAAACACACCGGTGGTTGTCAGAGGCGAGAAAGCTGGAACTGCATACTGCCATTCAGATCAATAGAGGAGGCAAAATACACCTATTAATTATGAAGGAAATCATTATTTATTGCCAAAGGGGTAAAAACAATATTTATTTTAAAGGAACAAATTATATTTTCAATGTATTATAGGGTACAAATGAATATGTGATTGTATTAAAAGGACATATGATTGTAACATTATTTTCAGGAGGTAATTTTATTTAATAATTAAACTAAGGTGGACATAATAATGTATTTATGATGTGTTTATCAGTATGGTCACGTTAAATAATAAGTGTTGCCTACATCATAAATAATTATTGCCCCCGTAATTTAATTAGAGATGAGTGGGTCAGGTTCTCAGAGAACCGGACTCACTCAAACTTCCAGATGCGAGGCGAGAACCGAGCTTGGCTCGGATTTTCCCGCCTGACTCGGATCTCAAAACGAGGCAAAACGTCATCCTCCCACTGTTGTATTCTCGCGGGTTTTGGATTCTATAAAGGTCCCGGTGATCGGCGCAATTTTCTCTCCGGGTGTGGATGGTGAACTGAACAGATATGTTGCTATCACTGTCTGTGTCAGTGTGTTGTCCAACTTGTCCTGTCAGGGTCTGGGGCTGAAGGCTGCTGCTGTGTTGTCCATAAAGGGGTTGGGGCTGCAGTATATAAAGGGGGGCTTCAGTGGGTGCTGCAGCTGCTGTGTCACTTGTCCTGTCAATCAAGGGCTGCTGCTGTGTTATTATACATAACGGCTGCTATTGTCCTGTCAATCAAGGGGCTGCTGCTGTGTTATACATAAGGGCCGCTGCTGTGTGTTTGCCCAGCCCATCAAGGGACTAGGGTTGCAGTCCATAAAGGGGTGCTGTGTTGTCCAAGGGGGTGGGGGGTGCTGTGTCAATCAGGGGTGCTCTTCCCCAGTGTAAAAAAAAATATAAGTGCTTTTTATTTTGTGTGCATACGTTAGCAACTTAGCTACGCTATTAATGTTTGATGACACTGCCGGCCTGACCGGAGTTTATTGTCCACGTATATGTGACTTTACACTGCAGGTGGTAGGTCCACACTCGGCAGGGGTGCTTTGTTGTCCATAAAGAAGGACATCTGTGTTGTTCATCAAGGGGCTGCTACCTCGTTCAGGGGTGCTCTTCCCCAGTTAAAAAAAAATAAAAGTGAAATAAAAGGATCATGCCTCAATGTGTGTGTGTTAGCAAGTTACCTGCGCTGTTATTGTTCGGTGACACTGCCGGCCAAACTGCAGTTTATCATCCATGTATTGTGACACTATAAGTCATAGCACAGTATGTTATTCTTATTTAAAAAACTAGCTGGAGTACCCAGCATTGCCCGGGATTTTAAGAATGTTTGTTTACACATCATCCTCCAACCAACCTCTCCTTAGGCAGGCCTCACGAAAAGTGTGACTAACTTCCCCATCAACAGTCCTAAGGTCTTCGAAGGAAGTAGGACCTGTAACGGTGTAAAGCAAAATTCAGAGATAGAAGCATTCAAAATTTGTAGGATGTACAGTGTAAACACGGCCAAGAGCTTCTATTGCTCTGATACCAGGATGACCATCTACAGCGACTCCCTGTTTTCTGCACAGAAAAACTTTGGGAGAAGCATTCCATGTGTAATATTTTGGCAGCTCACAGTGCAGCAGGGTCCTTGCAAAGTCATCATTTTGACACAGTTGGAAGAAAGAAGTAATGTTGTTGTGTAATTTGGTATAGTCAGAGAGCTGAGAATGCTGGCAAAGCCTGCTAAACCTCTCTTCGATAATAAACATTATGATCATGACAAAACATGACAACACAAAACACTTGCTCCAAGGCCCTACCCATATGGCGTGAGGCCCCACAATCAGCGTCCAGCAAAAATTGTGGTTTGAAATTAATTAAAAGTGAACAATAGTAATTAATTTTGATTAAAAACATTTTTAGTTGCATCCGCCGTGTTTTAATACACTCGTATGTAAAATGTCATGATCTTCGCTTGTAAACTGTGGATTTGTATAGAAAGACAGAAGTACAGAAGGAAACATTTTTGCTTTGATATACTGTAATACAGAAGATAGAAAAGAAAAAATAGTAGATTAGAGGGCAAATGCTATGCAAAAATTGTGGTTTTAATTAATTAAAAAGTAACAGTAATTCATTTCGATTTAGTACAGAAGATAGAAAAGAAAAAATAGGAGATAAGCTAAATCCTTTTGTAATTCCGTACCTGACCTGTAGAGGGCGAATGCTATGCAAAAATTGTGTTTTTTCATTAATTAAAACTTAACAGTAATTAATTTAGATTTAAAAAAAATTTTGTTGTCTCTGCTGTGTTTTAATACGCTCATATGTAAAATTTCACAATCGTGGCTTGTAAACTGTGGATTTGTATAGAAAGACAGAAGGACAAATTTTCACTTTTATGTAGTAGATATAGTGACACTGTAAGTGGTAGCACAGTGTTTTATGTAACTTTTCACTTCTTTCCTCAATTGTGAATAAATAATTAGTCTGCACGCCGACTACAAGAGACCACAACAAAGTGCTAAATAACATGCGTTATATATAAAACATAATGACATCACTGTAAGTGGCAGCGCAGTGTGTTATTCTTTTCTTATTCATAAAAATCTTGTGACACTAAGTAGCAGTGCAGTGTGTTATTCTTTTCTGATTCATAAAAAATCTTGTGACACTGTAAGTGGTAGCGCAGTGTGTTATTCTTTTCTTAATCATAAAAAATCTTGTGACACTGTAAGTGGTAGTGCAGTGTGTTATTCTTTTCTTAATCATAAAAAAAATCTTGTGACACTGTAAGTGGTAGCGCAGTGTATTAAATCTTGTTACACTGTGAATGGTAGCGCAGTGTGTTATTCTTTTCTTATTCATAAAAAAATCTTGTGACACTAAAAGGTAGCGCAGTGTGTTATTCTTATTCATAAAAGATTTTGTGACACTATAAGTGGTAAGGCAGTGTGTTATTCTTTTCTTATTCATAAAAAATCTGTAGGTCATTGATACTGCAGTGTAATATTTAAAATTGGTACAAATTGACGTGTGTGCTGTGCTGCCAGCGCCACCAGTCATGACGATAATAGTCCATCTACATCATCTATTAAAGCCGATATTCAAGGGCATACATGGCTTAAGTCAGAGCATCTAAAATCAAGAACCAATCTTTTACAGTGGTAAAGAAAAAAACATCAAAGGCAAAGTTAGCTGCTTGGAAAGACATCAAATTGGCAATATGCATTTCACCACACGAAGTAGCAAGGAAAGGCTAAAACCTTTATTTATGACTGGTGTTCTGCCTCTTATGATGATGTAAGCACAAGTGAACATGCTGACATAGAAATCGAGGATGCTTCTGTGGAAGTGGACCAGGATGAGCAGGATATTTGTGTAGCTGATGCTAATAAGGATGTTTTTGATGACAATGTTGTTTGTGTAAACTGCACCAGTGGAAAAAACAGTTGTTGCCCATGATAAGGAAAAGCCCATTGTCAAGCCTGGGCACAAGACAAAAAAATCCACTTATTATGTGTGGATTTATTTCTACCCAAATCTGGACAACAATTGTCAAGCCATCTGTACCCTTTGTAAAGCCAAAGTAAGTAGAGTTAGGAACCTTAACAATCTAGGAATCTCCTCCCTGTTACGTCATCTGCAGCGCATCTATTCAAAATTCAGAAACTTTGGCTAAAAAGTACCAAGAAGCAGTCCAGCGTCAGCTAGCTCCCTTCTCTCTGCTAGATCCAAGCACCTGCCATCTTCACCACCAACCCCTTCCTAAACAATATCAATCATGAAGCGATTGGTTTGTTTGGGCCCCCACAAAACAAGCCACCAAATGCTGGCAAAGATCTCTACATGTGCAAACTGGCTTTACAGAGGCAAGATGTTGCCATCATCATCATCCAATTCCTAACATCAGTGATCCACTATGCAACTGGGTGACTGCTGTCATACTTGCTCCCCATTGCAAAGGATTGTTTAACAGTCAATTGTTTTTTAAAGTACTACTAGTAGGCTTCCTGCTCCCCTCCTGGGATGAAAATCCACTCCCAGCAGCAGGCATAGCACTCAAGGATTCTTCTGGGGCAAGGACTGGTGTGAATGATTTAAATATTTTTTGTAAATGTCTCCCCTCCTCTCTCATAAATATGCTTCGGAACCAAATAATGAAATTAAATGTACTACCAATCAAATCTTCTTTTCCCTGCCTTCAACTACATATGTTCTCCAACTCCCTCAGGCCTCTTGAATAATAAAAACTTTTGTTTCCTGATGTGCCATGTTGGAGGTTGAACTGCCACATGTTTGTGCCGCTCACTGCTACCGCTTAGCTTAGTCAGCCAGATAGCTTGGTGCAAATTTTGACTTAAACCGAATTAAAACAATATTGTGAGCTGTGAGGTGGTCAACATTGACTGGAAACAAGTGGAAATTAATGTTATTGAGGTTAACAATACTGTAGGAACAAAACAAAAAAAAAACGAATTATGTGATTTTAGCAGTTTTTATAAATTAAAAAAAAAATACAGATCCAAAACCAAAACATGCAAGGGTGGTTTTGGCAAAACCAAACCAAAACACGGGGATCGGCGCACATGCCTAAATTTAATTGCTAAGTTATATTTCCACCTCTCACACTGAAACTACCAAAACTCTCATTCACATCTATATCACTTATTGCCATGTTTACTGCACTGGTCTTCCTATCTCCCATCTCCCCTTTCTTCAGTCTATCCTCAACATCACTATCTGCATAATTTTCATACTTTGTTGGTCCACCTCTACTACCCCTCTCTCCAAGTTCCTCCACTTACACCTTTTCCCATACAGAATCATGTTCAAACTAATCTTACTCACCGACATAGTACTCACCCACTTTAGTCCTACCTACATTTTAAGCCTCATTTCCACACACATTTCCTCACACCCACTTTTCTCTACCATTGACAGTTGTCTCATTTCCTCCATGATCAGCTCTTCCCTCTCCCAACTTCAGGATTTTCCCCATCTTGCAGCCAACCTCTGGAATGCCTACACTTGCTCAATTAGACTTTCACACAGCCTTCCAGCCTTGAAATGTGCCTTGAAGACTTATCTCTCCAATCAAACCTTCCACACCTCCTCTTCCGTTTCCAGCCTCTGCATTCCCTAACTTTGCACCCCCACCCTCTTTGTGACATCCCAAATATATTCTTAAATGTAAGTTCTTGTGATCAGGCTATCCAGTCATGATGTCAACATTCAGAATGTTGACATGATCGTAATGGCAACATGATTATTATAGTGACAGTCACAATGCCGACATTATATTTTAGTGCAAGGTTTAGGGCTTTAATAGTGCAAAACTGTTATGTAGGCATGCCGACGGTCGACATAATTGTGTTGTCAACCATGAAGTGTGGTTTGAAACCACTGCCAAACATGATTCTTAATAAATTTACCCCATTATGTGAGGAGAGGAATCTGTTATTATTGAGTTAAATATAGTCTCTATCACATATAGTAAGAGAACCCCAATGCACCTCTCATTTGTGTCTAAATATATTACAAGGTGTCATTTTAAATAATGTCTGCAATTGTAAAGTTATTTTGTGAGTCCAGTTTTTGCTGAATCTCGAACACACCCAAACGGTGTTCCGAGTACTGTATGTCACTTTTTTCTAGAGATGTGTGCCATCCCCTGTGTTTTGATTTTGGTTTTGGATCTTTATTAACTTTGTGTTTTGGTTTTGCCAAAATCGCCCTCATGGGTTTTCGTTTTGAATCTGTATTTTTTTTAAAAAACTTTATAAAACTGCTAAAATCACATAATTTGGGCCTGTTTTGTTCCTACAGTATTATTAAACTCAATAACATTAATTTCCAGTCATTTCCAGTTACTTTTGAAAACCTTGCAGCATGTTTGCAGAAGCCTGCACAGATCAGTGTGATCTGTGCAGTGCTTCTGTGTAAATAAAGGGTTGGAAAACACAAACAAAAAAAAGGGAGTGGGGTCCTCCCTGAAAGGCTCAACCAGCACCATCGTTTTTTTTTGAGCCGGTCCTGGTTGCATAAAATACAGTGGGGAAAGGACGTATTGATCCCCCATATTTTATACAACCAGCACTGGGCTCCTGAGCCTGTCCTGGTTGTGTAAAATATGGAGGAAAATTACATAGGGGTCCCTCGTGTTTTACACAGCCAGCCATTGGTTCCTGAGCCAGTCCTGGTTGTGTAAAATATGTGGGGAAAATTACGTAGGGGTCCCCTGTATTTAACACAACCCGCACCGGGCTCCTGAGCCAGTCCTGGTTGTGTAAAATATGTGTGAAAAATGACATAGTGGCACCTTTATTTCAATTGAATTGCTATTAATTTATTCTCCATTACAACCAGATACTAAATTAGAATATAAGTGCAATATAAAATGTTTCTGAATTGGTTTGTCACTGTATGACTCTGTATCCAAATGAGGGCTGTTATGTGATACTGTGTTACAAAATTATTCCTGACTACTGAATAAATGTATTTATAGGAATTAGTGGCATAGAATGTGCAAAGTCTATGGTTATATATGTATGGTTTTATTAAATACTGAATTTTATTACAATTTTTCCAGTGTTATTTGTATCTCACTATCGCAGTGTGTAATTTAGTGTAGTTTTTCCCTTAAGAAGTTGACAATTCCTCTAATAATCTGCTGCGGGTGTGAAAATAAGTTGACACTTATCATTACTACTAAGTCCGTGGGCTCCGTGATTTACGTTTTTTCTTTTTAAGAAGACCCTGGATGCCTACATGGAATGAAGAGGACATAACGCAAGAGGTAGGTGAGTATGGATTTTCTTATTACAGCGATCGTGGTTGCTACTGGATAAGAGAACAGAATGGTTACAAGGAGTGAAGTATTGTTGTGAGTGAGTGAGTGTAAATGTGTAATAAAATAATATAATATTTGGTATGTGTTTGACTATTTATTTTAAAGGGGGACTACAGGCACCAGTGGGCCCTTAATGCCCAGCATTCTGGTACTTATGGTTCTCCAAGTACCGGCAAGCAGGGCAGGCTTGATGGGACCTGTAGTCCTCCTGTAAGAGACAATAGTATTTTTTCTAACTTTTATGCTATGAACTCTGCACCCACCGCCACCAGGGGTGCTGAACATAGCCCCGGGCTATCAGCTTGGGGTGTCCCCCGGGAGAGGGGCCCCTTTAATGGGAGGGTCCCCAGTTCCCAAGGAATCCCCGGCCTTGGCTGACTAGAGAGAGATGCTGAATGTCCCCTGGCTGTGGGATTACATCCCCGCTAGAAAGAGTCCGGTGCTGGTTGTGTTATATACAGGAAACCCCTACATCATTTCTCCCACATATTTTACACAACCAGGATCGGCTCAGGAGCAGAGTGCTGGTTGTGTAAAATACTGGGGACCCCTATGTCATTTTTCCCCTGTATTTTACACAAGCAGAGACAGCTCAGGAGCCCGATGCTGGTTGTGTAAAATACTGGGGACCCCTATGTATTTTACACAACCAGGACAGGATCAGGAGCCCCGGTGCTGGTTGTATAAAATATGGGGGATCAATACATCCTTTTCCCCCATATTTTATTCAACTAGGACCGGCTCAAAAAAGCATGGTGCTGGTTAAGCCTTTCAGGGGGGTCCCCATTCCTTTTTTTGTGCGTTGTTTTATTTAATTGTTTTTTACATGTGTCTCATCCATTCAGCAGCCACTAATAGACTGCTGATTGGCTGAGAATGGCTGTCACTCAGGCAGCGCTTCCCCATAGACTTCAGTGGGCTCATAGAAGACTATGGGGTCGCGTTGACAGCCATTCTCAGCCGACCAGTGGCCTGTTACCATGGTAGTGGCCGCTGGTTGGATCCAACAGTCTGCACTCCAAATCCAATACACCAGAGATCCAACACTGCAAAGATGGTGTTTTGCCCTGTTTTTGGATCCGGAGCTGGCGAGAAGATCCGAGCCGGGACCCTATCTACTTGGAACAGGTAAGTTTGTGTGGATACGTTTTCCTGGACCTGCTCATCTCTACTTTTTTCTGGTTTTGTTCATACTGTTTTTGTTATGTACTTTGTAAGGCGCTGCAGTGTCCTTGTGGCACCATATAAGTAAAGGACAATAATAATGCAGCTCATTAGCTGGTGAGTGTATGCTGCTAACAAGTAGAGGTGCAGGGATGCTGGAACAGCTTTATGCAGTTATACTCTGGAGTCTCTCTGGAGCTAAGTGGAAGACAGCTGACTTCAACTGTGATACTCTCACACAGTATTAGGGATGGATGTCGATGTTTGCCGACCATCAATGTTTTTCTTTCGATGTTAGTGTTTTTACCATTCGATGGCAGCATTCTGATGTTTGCTGCCATCAAATGGTAATCAATCGATGGTGTTCCGATGGTGGCTTCTGTTCTACCTAAAAGCTATGCCTCCCCTGGGTGCTGTGTCTCTGCCTCTGATAACCTTCCTGACTCATGCTGCTGGGATTGTTGGAGGCTGTCTCTCACTGCCTCAGACCTGGCCCTCAGTCCCTCCCACCCTCCCCTCTCTGCTAGCACTGATTGGCTCTCTGAGACAGTGAGAGCCAATCAGTGTGCAGCCCTGGCCCTGCAACAGCAGTCACTCACAGTCACACAGAGTGACAGCTAACAACGTTTATACCAGCAGAGATGGAGAGTGATTTCTCTGCTTGTGCTGTAAGAGGTTAGTTTTCTTTGTGTTATAAGTATATTTTATACATGTTTTTAGACTTCACTTTTTGTTGCTTTAAGTGCCCACAGCAGCAGCGTGGCAGTGACAGTGTTTCTCATTCTCCTCCTCGTCCTCAGTCAGCTCTGCCTGCCTGCCTGGGTGTTTTGGGTTTTTTTTCTTCGTATCCGAGCCCCTCCCCAACCCCGCCCCTTTACTATTCATATGATTAGTTTTTTCCATTGAATGCTTTTGATGCAATGGTTAGTTACCATTGCATCAAAAGATTCAATGGTGGAAGCACTGCCATCATATGATGGTGGGCTTCCGATGTCCATCCCTACACAGTACTAAGATGGCTGCAGTCACATTTGCACATCATGTTGAAGGTCAGACCTTCTTGCAGACTCTGGGTCCTAGTGTCCATCATGTATGCACAGTTAGGAGACAGTGCAGGAGCTCTATGCTTTCTAACAATTCAGTGCCTGGTAAGTAGAAGAGGAGAAATATGGTTTGGAGCAAGACAGACACAAATGAAAATAAGCAGAATTATTATTATATCCAAAATCATATTCCAATTGGTCCTAACTGTAAATATACAGGAAAAGGTTGCAGAAGCCAGGTAAAACAGATAATTCATGGAAATATCATATATCAGGAATAAACCATAAATATATTTCAACTACCTTTTACTGTGCATGTATGTGTGTGTAAGCATGTGCAATAATGTGATAATCTTTGTGGAAACCGTGCTGCAAATGCTGCTACCTATCAACACCACCTAAGACAGTCATTGCCAACCTCGGTCCTCAAGGCACACTAACAGTCCTGGTTTTAGTGATAGCCATGCTGCAGCACAGATGGTTAAATCAAATTAACAGGGATACTAATTAAGTCACCTGTGCTTAAGTATGGCTATCCTTAAAACCAGGACTGTTAGTGTGCCTTGAGGACCGTGGTTGGGAACCCCTGACCTAAGAGATTGTGTAAAAAACATGGTTTTATCTTTCCAAAAAGCTTTGCAGGACTCCAGTAAACCAGGAATGTCTCATTATGGGGCAGATTATTATCCTGTTTTAGACCTGGTAATTATAATTTATTATCGCCATTTATTGTATAAGCATTAGTACTGCCACGCAGCTGCTACTATGTGCAATATGGGTAAAGCTGAGCACCGGCATATTTCTTTTCACATCCAGGGACAGGGGCTTTGATAGTTCAACTGCGATAGCAAGCCAAACCACTGCGATCGCAATGCAAACTCAGCACTATATAAGGACCCCCACTTTACCATTTGCACATCCGTAATACTTAGCAGAATAGCAAAACCATCAGTACAGTCGAGTACCATCGGACCCATACGCACAGTTGCACAAGCCCTGACCTTACTCAGAAATTGATAACAGCCTCGCATGCTATGAGACTTTATGCACACCCCTGAAACGGTGTGCGAACGCACTGGCACGTGTACATTCGCCCAACCATTCCCCCGTCACCACCCCCAAACGGTACTTCCTGTCAATCACTCTGCAATGGGCCTGTGTAGCTTCTGCGCTCGCAGTCCCGATCACAGTGGCCTGTTCGTGCACTGCAGAAAGCAACAATCGGCCGAGTGCGTGCATATTAGCAACTGTGGGCCTGATTCAGAGCCGCTCGTAAGAGGCCGCTCGTTCGCTCCGAGCGATGTTCGCACAACTGCGCATGCGTATGGGTTGTAATACGCATGCGCGAACCAGTCATTGCGGTCGGAAATTGCTTGCAAAATAGCGAATGCCTGCTAATTTGAGTGACAGAATGAGGCGTTTGTGGGTGGTAACAGGGGAAGGTGCTTGAAAACGGGGAGTGGAGATCCGAACGCAGGCGTGCCAAACGGTCAAAACGGGCGTTTTAAGGGTGTGCATAATTAACAAAGCAGCGTCATCGACCACGTCACTTGGTTGTCTTTTAGCCTGAACTGCTCGCATGATTGCGGTAGGAAAATCCTACTGCAAGCAGTTCAGACTCCTTTCGATGTACTCGATTAATCTAATAAATAGTGGAGATGACGTAAGATGCGAGCGGCCAGGGGGTGTTTTTAAAAAAATAGCGAGCGCATGTTTCGTTCGCTCATTCAGACATAGAGGCGTCAACAGACCGCAAAGAGCGAGCGCTCTATTTAAATATCCGGCCCCTTTTTCTGAAGTAGCGAGCGCAAATAGCGGCCGGCTCTGAATCAGGCCCTGTGATCCAAGCTGAATCAGGCCCCTTGCTGAATAAGGCCCATAGTCCCAACATTGATGCATGGTGTAATAGCTCTTTTTATTGCTATCAAAAGTAGATTTGTTTTAACATTCCATATTGTCACAACATAACACTAACATTTGTATTCACTACATTTTTCTTTGTACACAGCAGTATAAATTTCATGGCAGGAAGTGTATAGTAATATATATTATGTTCTTTTTATTCAGTCAATTGGTGACATATACAGTAAATGTTTTTAATGCAGAGTCCAATATTTAAATAAAAATATATAGGTTTTATACTAGCAAGCCAATATTTAATTTGTATTTATTTACTTATTATTATTATTAGTATAATATTTACCAAATATATTGAATGGTATTATCACTCAGTGAGGGAGTGCAAATTACAGGTCAATCCAATTAGGTGTGAATTGCGAGGTGCGAGTTGCTGTTTTCTCTTCAAATTCACACAACAAATTTTTTCAGTCCAGCTAGCAACTCGCACTGAATCAGTCAGACTGAATTCTCATTTTTCGATTCACACCTCACTGAGGGTGAGTGAGGTTAAAATGTCAGGACATCGAGCTGAACCCCTTGGACATCCCCCCTAATGACTAATTAATCAATTGGAAGTTTTCAATTAGCTTAATTAGTCCAATAATTACATTACTTTTTGGGGGTAAAAAAATTGCCTCAAATTACCCCCAAATCAACTTTTTTGTTAGTTTAGGCACCCCAAATTTAATTACAGTATTTTTTTTCATTTGAAAATAATTGGTTTGTTTTTATAATTTTTTGATTATTTTTCAGTGTGCTCAAAGTACACCAAAATCACAGTTTTTTCTACTTTTTTTTGCATTTTTCTTTCATTTAGTTTGAGATTAAACAAAAAAGTTTGCTTTTTATAAATTTTTTGTATTTAAAAAAACAAAACCCACAAACAATCCATTTGACACCACATTCTATATGGTCCTGCTAACAAAATGATCAATTTTGGGGGGTGAAGGATGTTTTCCCTACTTTTTCATGCACTTCTCACATCAGATTTGGCAGTCAATTCACAAACCTCTGCTGCGAGTACCGCGAATAGGTATTTTTAATTGGATTGGAGAATTCTCGGGAGCATGCATTTGTGCAGTCTGTGAGTTTCATGAAACAAACTCGCTACTCGCAATTCGCAACTAATTGGATTGACCCCTTAGAGCTGTTGAGTTTTGTTTAGTTCGCATTTTTTGTTGTTTTTGGCGCTGTTCCTAAAAGTATACAGTAGGAGTCTATCTTATAACAGCTTCTGATGCTGATGTTATATACATAACAATGATTATTGAGTTATTAAATGTTGAGCATGTGCAACTTTATGTCCATTTTGTATACTTTTTATTAAAGTAAAATGAAGTTTGGAAACCAATAAATCAATGAAACAATGAATGAATGAATCTGTCCTAATAATATGTTTCTTTTATTTCTAGTTTGTGGCTCAGCCGAACTGTCAGCAGTTACTGGCTACACTGTGGTACGATGGATTCCCAGGTTGGCGCCGGAAGCACTGGGCAGTGAAATTGTTGACATGCATCACCATTGGACTGCTTTTTCCTGTGCTTTCTATGGCGTATCTGATAGCACCTAAGAGCAGGCTGGGACTGTTCATTAAAAAGCCATTCATCAAGTTTATCTGCCACACAGCCTCATATCTGACTTTCCTCTTCCTCCTCCTTCTGGCATCCCAACACATAGTTAGAACTGACTTGCATATGCAAGGACCTCCCCCCACTGTGGTTGAATGGATGATATTACCATGGGTTCTAGGTAAGTTCCACCATTTGGGATTCTATAAATGCAAACGTTTTAAGATGATAATGTATTTACAGCAGAAATTCCTGGGGCTGCGGAACTTTCCACAGTATACTGTACATATTTTGTGGTGTTGTGGTATTTGTGAACAACATGCTAATAAATTAGCAGATCGTGAGAGACACTACAGTTAAATATGAGATGATCTGCAGTTACTGGGAATAACATTGTCTATCAGGAAGAGCCCTACAGTATATCATACTCTATAGATAAAATTCATATTCTGGGTCAAGCTGCAAAACAGTAGAAAAATATTATATTTTGGATCACTTAGCGATGCCACATGTAACTCAAGAATGTATAATTGTTATTACAATTTGCTTTAGTGTCTATTTAAGACATTTTGTCCTTTTTAAACCCAAACATTTTTTTACTTCAGAAATAAAGCAAAACCCTTATATATTGCATGTTAAATCATTATTTAGTGTTCATTGTGTCTGAATTTGGTGCTGTTTTTATTGTGTTAATACTTTACTATAGTATTTCCTTAAAATGCCTACATTCAAAACAAATAAATCCAAATATACCAGTACATTTATCATTAATAATGCACTGTTAGACTTTTTAATGACTTTACAGTTGTCTATAAATTATGTGCATTATTATTAAGAATAACACAAATATGAGATTGGGACTTTTAAAATATAAAAAATATTAAAACTTTCTTAATACTCAGACTGTACACAATGGGCCCAATACACAGTTTAGTTGTCCGTAATGTATCCCACATTGCACGCCCGGAACTAAATGTGTATATTGGCCTGTATGTAGAGTTGAAGGCATCTTGCAGTACCTCTCGAGCCTACTCATTCATTGCTACTCGTCATCATTATCATCAGGATGCATTTCCACAAGCCTATACTTGGTTCACTTCAAACCGTATGCCTGGAGACCAGAGCCGTAACTAGACTTTTTGGTGCCCTGTGCCAGAAAGAGTATTGGCGCCCCCTCATTTTTCAAAGGGACATAATGCCCCCCAAAAAGGTCCATGGCTTCATGGGGAAGGGCCAGGTAAGAGATAGGAGAGGCCAGGAGATGCTGGGGATGAAATAAGAGGGAGCTACAAGCAAGAATGATAATAAACAGAAATTTGACAGGTCCAAACAGCACCCCCTGACCTGTGGTGCCCTGTGCCATGGCACCGGCCGCACTACCCTAGCTACGGCCCTGCTGGAAACAGTCATATTCATGCCTCAGTACAAGTCTGCATAACCTGCAGTTACACTGACGCGCCCTTACTGCTCTTTGTCTATCTACATGAGAGCACCTGTTACAGCTGAGTTCTGCCCCTTAAGTCACAAGTGGAGTTGTGATTCAAATGTGTATGATTCTGCATCACTTGTACTTGTCTACGCCTTGTTCCAGCGCAGTACAAAAGTGCAAGATACGCTTCACACACAGGCAAACATTCAGCTCATCATTTGCACAATGAGACTGCAAAAGGAAAACCATGTGGACCCTCCCAAAATGGCAGAGTGAGCCATGCTTGATTCATAACCAACAAGCTAGGAAGCCCATGCTATAGATTAAGGGTAAAGATATCTAAGTCTTCAAATTGTAATAGATGGATACAAATGGCTTGCCATGCAAATGCTGATGAATCCAGTAATAATATCCTGGGGTTTGTAGGAGCCGTCGCAATTCCGGCAACATAGTCACTAGATTTAAATTCATGATTTGTTTAAGGCAAAACTAGGTTGGTTTTGCCTTTAAACTAATTGCTGCATTAAATCTAGTGGCAATGTCAACAGAATTTTGCCGACTCCTCGGCTATTACATTGTAAATTGTAGTTTCCATTATTAGAAATAATTCTCTTTGAGGAATTTCTTGCACTTCAGAGCTGGGGGTGGTAGTTGTTACTATTACAGACCTATTATGTAACGGATAAACTGAGGACATTATTGGTTAGGGATTGTGCTGATTACACCAATGCAAGATCTAGGAAAGGATTAGGGCTAAGGTTGCTGGTTATCCACAAGTAACAGAGTTAAGTTTGAAGTTTGTTTTCTTTCTTATTTATTTTTATGTTATACCAAGTATTAGATCGCAAAATAACCCTGGTCAAAAAAACTCTTTGTTTGATGCACCACCTTTTAATTGACTGTTTAGCAGTGTATTTAAAAAAAAATAACATTGTGTATCATTGGACCCGGTCCCCAGAGTCAGCTGTTTTCCAGATGTGAACGGTAATAGTAAACATTTCTTATCTGTTTTTCCCAAAATCCCACATTCTGGAATTTTCCGGAGTCTCAGTTGAAATGATAAACTAATGTTCATTCTAGCACCCTGAACATGTCACAACCCGTGCAGTTCCTCTTTCCTGCCTGAGGTGTCACTCTCTGCTCTGGTGCTTCTAGCACACTCACTTGATGCAGCAAACTGCTGAGATACAGACCAGAGTGTGCTAGAAACACCAGAACAGAAAGCGACACCTCAGGCAGGAAAGAGGAACTACATGGGTTGTGACAGCTGCAGGGTGTTAGAATGAACTCTAATAAACATTTAATTGGTGTGAGATAACCTACCTGCCCGGACCATTTAGGATAGTTTACAGTCTATTCCAGTGGTTTACAAACATTTTTGAATCACGGCGCGCTAGAGGATCAGCATTGTTTTCACGGCACCCCTAAGCCAAAAGTTTGTTATTGAGAGATTCAGAAAAATAAGTAGTAAAGTGAAGTAAATTGTGCTTATATGTCATCCTTAGGTTTAGCTATGTGGTGGTGGACAGGTTTGTGCTTCTGTTTGTCCACATATATACATTACATTGACCATAAATAATTTGATTTGGTGCTGAACCACCAACCTGAGGCACCCCTGCAAATGTCCCCAGGCACCGCAGGGTGCCACGGCGCACAGTTTGGGAACCACTGGACTCTATTCTATAGACATGTTATCTGCTACAAAGTGGCAGACTTGTGTATTTCACAACTTAAAACTTCTCAAAAACCTTCAAAGGTTAGTTTCTGCCCAATTCTCAATTAATGTTAGCCAGAAATAGATCTCTCTTCACACGGGTGTTTCTAGAGAGGAGGGGGCCCATGTGCAGTCTCCGACACGGGCCCCCTCTTCTCCTCCCGGCAGCCGGCAGCGCACTGAGCTGTGCGCGGCCAGCGCCACAGTTAAAGACTCTGGGCACTAGAGTGTGCCCAGAGTCTATAGTGTATGCACAGGTCACCAGGAAAATGGCTGCGGCGGCCATTTTCCCTGTACTGCGCATGCGCAAACGGCAGGAAAATGGCCACCGTGGCCATTTTCCAGTCGTTTTACAGCGCCAGACCCCCGCGCTAACGTGGGACTCCGGAGAGGTAAGTAATATTATGGGTGCAGGGTGTGCGGTGCGGAGTCTCCCTGGACCCAGGGGCCCGTGTTCCCCGCACACCCTGCACCCATTATAGATACGCCCCTGTCTCTCCATATCTCTGCTCTGCAGGGCTGCTGTACTGTCGCTGGGTATTTGTCCCTCATGATTGATGTGCATATGTTTATTTTCTATCTCAGTACACTCCTCCAAGCTAACATTTCTGTTTATTTGCTTTCCAATGTCAAATAGACATACTTATCTGGATACATCTGTTGGGGCTAACATGGCAGTCAGTGATCTGTGAGTACTGCAGTGACCTTGTTTCTTTAGAGCCTCACTCATCCACTGACAGGCACAGAGTAATTGCGATATGGTGCGTTGCCAACTGCTTGGGAATAAAATGAGCAAAATTCCTTTTCGTATCACTTTAGGCTGCTCTGCAATTTTTTTATGCAGTGAAAAGACTTGGAATGATATAAGCTTTTAAGTAAGCAGCAACAGCACAACACAAGGCTAAGGTAAAAAAAGAAAGAAATACCTGAAGAACTGGATTCCGTGTAGAAAATATTAATGAATGATTCATATATTTATCATATCAGAGCACAATTAGCTGAGGAACGATGTAAAGGGAACATTGTACAACACTAGAACCTTTGGCCAGTTTACAATAATTTGGGGAGAATTCAATTAGTAGCGATAATGCAGTATTTTTTTGCGTGATAAGATTTTGCACCCTTCGCATGCAAATTCCGCTTACCGCGTCTATGCGCGCAATTCAATTCCAAAACTTGCGTTGCGGCATTTGTGCAAAAATTCTTCCTAGTATTACACGCGATAAGTATAGGTGAAAATGGGAAAAGCTGCCTGGACCCCCCCTATAAAAGGGAAAAGTGATATAGGATAACAATATAGAAGTGTATTAGTGACCTTAATGAAAGTATCTGGGGCTCTTAAATTGTGTAAAATGGCTGTATTATACATATTTCTAGATGAGTCAAATAATGATAGAAAGCAAGTGGGGTTGTTTTGGGGTGCATAAAAATGCCTTTAATTATATTTTTGTGTCATTTAAAGACTCATAAAACCATCAAAATACGCCTCTAAAGGTGCATACACACGAGACGATATCTTTGAATGATATGAACGATAACGCTCAATGATATACCATGTGTATGCATTGAACGACCAACGATGTGCGCTCCCGCTGGACGATAACGATATCTTTGGTCGTCCATACATGCAGACCAGTCTGGCGATATCATTGAGAATTGCCTGTTCAGAGATGTGGCAGGATGACTTCACTGACAGATATCTATCAGGGTGTACACCCAATATTATTTGTCCTGCACTACAAAAGTTCAAGGGAAATTTTTCACCAATATCGTTCATACAGCACATCGTCCCGGGTGTATGCACCGTAACACCTACCTGCAATCATAAAAACACCTGTCCCATTCATACAGCACCCCATATACCTGTCCCATTCATACATCACCCCCATATACCTGTCCTATTCACACAGCACCCCCATATACCTGTCCTATTCATACAGCACCCCCATATACCTGTCCTATTCATACATGACCCCCATATACCTGTCCTATTCATACATCACCCCCATATACCTGTCCTATTCATACAGCACCCCTATATACCTGTCCTATTCATACAGCACCCCTATATACCTGTCCTATTCATACATGACCCCCATATACCTGTCCTATTCATACATGACCCCCATATACCTGTCCTATTCATGCATCACCCCCATATACCTGTCCTATTCATACATGACCCCCATATACCTGTCCTATTCATACATCACCCCCATATACCTGTCCTATTCATACAGCACCCCTATATACCTGTCCTATTCATACAGCACCCCCATATACCTGTCCCATTCATACAGCACCCCATATACCTGTCCCATTCATACAGCACCCCCATATACCTGTCCCATTCATACATCACCCCCATATACCTGTCCTATTCATACAGCACCCCCATATACCTGTCCTATTCATACATCACCCCCATATACCTGTCCTATTCATACAGCACCCCCATATACCTGTCCTATTCATACAGCACCCCCATATACCTGTCCTATTCATACAGCACCCCATATACCTGTCCTATTCATACATCACCCTATATACCTGTCCCACATCAATTAACCCATTTTCCAGCACTTTGCACTTTTTCACCCCAAAAATTACATATCATTGTAAGGCCAAATGAAGCTAATTAAAAAACTTATTGTTGCCTAATTAGTCATTAAGGAGGGTATCCCAGTGGTTCTGAACCAAGTCCTGACATTTTTACCTTGACATAGGGATGTTCCCCAACTTTTCACCTGCGTAGGAGATGGTGAAAACGTTTTGAGACTTTATGCTATGAAGAATTTGCACCCGCGAAAGCCGCGCCTAATAGGATTGCACGATAAGTCGCTTTTCGCGGCTAATTGAATTCCCCGTAATCTTTTATACAGTAGTATATGTTGAAAAAGGCAATATCTTATTTTCCATTTAAAATTATTTTTAGAAAATGTGGCTGCTTTTGTACATTTTAGATAAATTGTCACTATGTGGGACACTTATCAAACATTCTAAAGAGGACAAATGGAGACGTTGCCCTTGGTAACAGATTCTGCTGTAGCTATCATTTACCTCAGTGGTGTCAAACTTGGGCCCTACAGCTGCTGTGGGACTACATATCCCAGCATGCTCTGCCACAGTTTTAGCATGTCCTAATAGCAAAACTCTGGCAGTGCATGCTGGGATGTGTAGTTCCACTGCAGCCGAGTTTGACACCACTGATTTACCTAGTACAATATAAAATCATAGCTATAATCTGATTGTTGCTATGGGAAACATCTCTACTTGTCCTCTACTGTATGTGCGTTATACAAATAATTTTTGCAAGTGTAATTTTTAAAAGTTTATGGTTTGAAGCAAGGCCAAGTTGTTGATGAGTTATGGAACACTCTAATCCAAACTTCACCCTACTACTATTGTATTTCATAGTATTTCATAATAATAATAATAATAATAATAATAATAATAATAATACACATATATATGGGACGTGAAAAAGCAGTATAGAGTATTTATAAAATGTAAGAAATTTAGAGAATGTAAATGACCTCTCGTCATGACTTTATTCATTCTGTAAATCAATGTATTGTGTTGCACTCATATCCGTACAGCTCACTTGCCTACCCCATAATGAGTTCTTCAAAGGTTCATCCGTGTTGAGAACAGCTGTCACTACGACTCATACAGAGCTGCAGCCTCATTATTTCTCTGTATTATTGCTTTGTTGCATTGCAGCAGAAATGGGTATTAAACAATACAGCTTACAGAGTACAGTGTAATCATCACCAGAGATGGGCAAATCAATTTCAGGGACTCACCACTGGCTCATTGACAAATCATTTCCAAGTCACCAAAAGTTCAGGAATAACCCCTGGAGAATCTACCAACCCTGTTCCCATTTATAGAGCAGCAATGACCACTAACAGTATACTGCTGGAACGTTGCAGCTCTACTGTGCCATTATATGCTATAGAATCGATAATTAACTGCCCACCCCCCCATCATAGACCAGTAAATAAATAATTAAATATGGCAGAAACCCCTTCACCAACACACACTCAAATCCTTAAACATGCCCTCTGGCCAGGCAGCTTGGACTGATTTCCACTATGACACGAAGACAGGTGCTACTACAGGGAAGGGGCAGCAAGCTGAAAAGCAAATACAGATAAAAAAGAAAACACTTGGGGGTAAATATACTAAAGTGAAAGTTTTTAGAAGTGAGTTTTAAAAGTGATGTTGCCCATAGCAAAAAATCAGATTCTACTTAACATTTAACTAGCACCTTCTAGAAGATAATACCTAGAATCTGATTGATTGATTGATTGATTGATTGATTGATTGCTATGGGCAACATCACTTTTAAAACTCACTTCTAAAAACTCTCACTTAAGTAAATTTACCCCTTGATATCTTCAAAATAATTTTTTTTAAAATCCAAACAACCCTCCCCCACACTAGTGTAGATCATCACTTAAGCTGCATACACACACAACGATTTTTTTAATGAACGATTTGATTAAACGATTTTTTCCCTTGAAAAAATGTACTAAAATTGTTTACTAAAGTTGTTCATTTACTAAATGTCATGAACGATTTTTATGAACTTCAAACAATTTTTGCATATTCCCTTAATGAAAATCGTTGAGTTGACAAGTCTGACTGAACGACAAACTACAAACGACAAACTACAAACGTGAACGCGCATGAACGATAATCGTTCATCGTTTGACTCAGAAAGTGAACGATTTTTGCCATCAATTATCGTTAAACGATATCGTTTAACGATAATCATTAAAAAAATCGTTGTGTGTGTATGCAGCTTTAGTGGTTAAACACTGGGAATCTCTAGGACTTCCCATTACCAAGTAACTAATCATATATGGCCAGGATGGTGGGTTTTGCATTTATTAGTTGTGATTTTTCGTATTTTTGTCTTAACTTGGACTACACTAGATTAGGAAAGAAGGAAAACTAGAGATTTAGGTAAGTGTGTGTGTTTGTTTTAATCTTTTCGCATACTGGACAGGAATATGTTATACTGGAACCACTGGGGAGAAATATATGTCTCTCCAGGCATTCTAATCTAGTTAAGTACCATGGCCCACCACAGGCAGGTCTGGAAGAGCCCCCTCTGTACTGACTGGTACACTGATTGGCTCTACTCTTTCCTGAAAAATGAATGATGGGCCTATTTGACCAATCACAGTATATGCCCCTCTCCCTGTCAGCAACAGATACACCATTTGACCAATCACAGTATATGCCCCTCTCCCTGTCAGCAACAGATACACCATTGCTACAATGGAAGAAGAGGAGTATAATAAATTTACAATACAATACAATTTACAATTTACAATACAAAAATAAAACTTTACATATCTTTTTTCCTTATAAAATATTTTGAAACCTGAATTACAATTTATTTAAAACATATAAAAATTCTCTCAGGCAATACTGCTCTTTTTAATATACAGTATTACTTTCGGACAATTGAGTATAGTTTATAGATGGCGCTAGATAAGGTTGATTTATGTATGCAGAACCGTGAGAGAGCAGAGGAGGTGGGAGAGGCTGGGGTTATGGGACAGACAGAGGGGAGAGATGATTATAAAAGGTGCAGACTTCATTCTTGGTGTTGGTGGGAGAAGATGGAGAGGGCGGGATGGTTAAAGTGTGGGAAATGTAATGCGGAATAGGAGGCTGGAAGTAGCAGATGGCATTGTGATGGCTTCAATATTACAAAATCAAGGACAGAGAGTGAGGAATAAAGAGGAGGGGGTTGAAAATCGCAAAGAGACCAGAGAGGGAGAGAGCAAGGACAAGAGAAAACAAGTATACGGCAGAGAAAGAGATAGGAATAGGTAGTGGAAGGTATAGAAGTAAGAGGGGTGATAAGTAGACATTTGATAGGAAAGAGAAAAGTTCCTGTTTCTGATTAAATGTAAAGGGATGAAGGTAGAATTTCCTTGCTCTTTTGCAGGTGGGAATATTTTCTGGTAACACAAATAATTGGAATTGAATAATCCCTAATAGGGTTGAAAGGAGCAGCGCCCTCTAGTGCTCATATTTGTTATTGACACAGAGCTAACATTTCTGACAAATGTTATGTTCCTTTCACACATTGTAGCTTTATTCTTACTTTCTTACCATGACAATTTGCTGTCTATTATTACACTTCAGCTTTTATTATTTTCCTTTGTGTTCACATCTCTTGGGCTACAATTTGAACTAGCAAATTACAATCCTGAGTTGCATTCAGTGGGATCTTTTGATGTTAGAAGGTAAAAGGGTTATTGTAGACTTCTGAGCTTCCCTGGAATTTTTTTTAAGTCTTTCACTAATTTCCTGTGACAAAGGGCCATCAGTTAATACAGACTTACAGTAGTAGCTGTATAATAATAATAACTGATGTGCATACTAAATGATCAGATACATTCCTCATGTGAATATTCTGTGTAGTTTTAACTTTACTCATATATTGTGTTTGCTAACAGGAGGTAATATTACACGTTCAGTGCATCTTCTTAAGGCCTGTTGAGCACGCATTGATGATGAAGGCCAAAAAATAATAATGTAAGAGAATGGACCAGTATATACTTTTGAGAATTGTTCACTTTGCATCAATTTCAATATTGCCTACAGCATTCATGAGCATTTACACTCTATACAATATAAGGGAATTCTATAGTAGTGCTGATTATGTACAGTACATACTGTAAAACAGTATGCAGCAGGGAGGCATTGAGAATACACTTTGAATGCTTACGGTTTGTCTATACTTTTTAAAGGTGTTGTTTTTTAAAACAGCAGTTATAAATATAGATGTCATCCGAATGAATAAAACAAATATAACCCCATGTCTATGAGACTCTGTTGGAGACTTTCTAAACAGCTGTTTTGTACGTGCTTTGCAAACAGCCACACATTGCATGAGAGCCGAACTGTGGGATTGACTATCCAGCGGCTTAGAGACTGAGAGGGATATGTACTAAGCCTTGGAGAGATAAAGTACCAACCAATCAGCTCCTTACTGTCAGTTTACAGGCTGTGAGCCATATTCAATTAGAGCGGATCCGCGATACTTTTCCACCTCCCAGACCTTTCGCCTACATCGCGTGTTTTGTAGGCGGAAAAGTATCGCGTGCGTGCCCGCTTTACCCTGTATTCAATTTGAAAGTACGCGAAAACGGGATCCAGCGAAACTTGAACAGGCGGAAAGTACTGTCAGATTTGGGGAAATTAGCCTGTCACCTCCTCAAAAGATGCTCTGACATGGGGCTTAGCTGTGGTTACTCCCGATATGGCTTGCTGAAGGTATTTTAACGGGCTCAATAGCTGCTAAATAGCGTTTTTGTATATGTGGTGCAGAATAGTATTCAGGAGGTTTTTTGCATAAAATAACTTATCCCAGCAAATTTGGGGTACTTGAAAATGGGGGCCAGCATATTTAAAAGTTGCTAAAGTTAAGTTGAAAAAATCGTGAAAAATCCACCTGCCGCAAGCCCCTGCAGTCAAAAAAACACTTGGGGCATACTTGGGGACCCCTCCCCCCACAGTCAAGTTCACTAGTTTTTAACTTTGTCCCCCAACATTTTTTTTATGCCCCCAAATTCAAAGTCATTTTTTGGGGTGTGCTTAAGTGTTTTGTTTTTTTTTTTTGACGCAGTTTACCTTTTGGGGGACTGTCTGAAGGCTGCATGGGGGTTCCCGCAATGTTGCACCCCAAAACCCCAATTCTGCACTTTTTTCCGCCTACTATTCATAGGCGAAACTTTTCCGCGGATTACATTGCATTGACTATCCGCCTAGGCAGAAAGTCTTTCAAATTGAATACGGAGTAAAGTCAAAACAGGCAAAAATGACGTCATCGGTGAAAAGTTTCTGCCAAAAACACGTGAAAACTGACTTTTCGCCTCAAATTGAATACAGCCCTGTGTTTGAAAATTGACAGTTAGAAGTTGCTGGGTTGGTACTTTAACACTTAGCATATCTGCCTCTGAAATTCATACCACATGTTTGGTGGTTTGTACAGTCTCAAACCACCAGAAGAAGGCAATTTTTTGTTGACATGGTTATAGTGCCACAAGTGTGAATAATAAATGGTTCCTCCATGCAAGATCTGACTGGCCTACAGGGGAAATCCCCGGTGGGCCCCACTGCCTGAGCCCACCTTCCTCTCCCTTACGGATTAGGCCCCAGACTGTTTACTCTATAATTACAATATTACTCTATTAGACATTCAGTTAGTTGGTGGAGCAGGTCCATGCTGGTGACTGGCCACACCCCCTAAGCATGGACCCCTACCTCTGCATACCCCCAGTGGGCCATTCATGTCCCAGTCTGACCCTGCCCCCATGGCAGTTACAGGACTGACTCATTGACATAATTTGCATTCAAACAAGTGTTGTTCACCTTTTCTTGTTAAACTGGCCTCTAGGCAAGTGTTCTATTGCTGTCTATTGGTCACATTTTACGGTGAAGGAAGAACTTTGCTATTACTGTTAACAAATTCAAAGGTACTCAAAATAAAAATAAAATCTACCACTACCTCTCTAATGTATCTGCATATTGATGGAATCATAAGGGTTTTGTTAGCACATACAGACTATAAAAATTAATATGTTACGCATCAAAAAAAAGGAGCTTGGGCTCAACTGTGCATCAGCTTCTGGGTTGGTTGTGGATATGCTCACACCTTGTGCAGCTGTACGGGCTGAGAGGAAGAAAGGGAACAGGTCAGGGAGTGGATGCTGTGAATGTGAAAATGGGTTTCACATGTTGTGAAGATGCGTTTATTGAAGTTTGAAAGAATGGGGGATGATTTATTAATATTGTGAAATTATATCTTTTTTTCCTGCATATATTAGTGTTGCATTCAAGGTGGATGAAGCCTTCAGGGGGCCTGGGGCACTTAAGACAGGGGGGTCCTCCCCTCTTGTCAGTACGTTCCCCCTGGCTGTGCTCGCTCTGTATGCGCCTCCTCCCATACCTCCATGAGGCAGGACCCAGCATGTCTAATGCACATGCGGGCCCAGGGCTGATCCGAAAGCTAAGCTTTCCAGACCTTGAGAAATTGGCCATTATCACAGTCCCAGTAAACGTCTGTGTGGACTGCTTATGGTAGCAGAGGGACTGCAACAGGTATCTCCAGTATATGCGTAGGTACCTCATAATAAATGGTTACTTAAATAATGCAGCAAACCTCTGAAAATGTCTGTTTTGAGAGATTTGACCACAAATGTATTTTAATAAATAGACCTCTGAATGTCAAATGGATGTAACTAGAACATGATGATTGTAACCAAGTATGTCAGATATTAGAAGATTGATACATAAATATTTATGGGAACAGTTAATATTACATGGCAGCATAGAGCAATATATTAATTTACATAGCAGTATATAGAGGTACTTATGATTAGTAATGGTCTTTCCTTTCTCTATAAATAGAGATACATATCCATTATCAAATCAAATCTAGGAAATCAACAGCAAGTTTTTGAACTATAAACAATTTTCCTAGGCAACAATTTGTAAACAAAATTGATATGTCTAATACCCCTTTTGCACCAAAATGCCGGGGCCAACCTGGGTTATTGAACACGGTTTCAAGCCATGTCACAGTTGCTTGAAACCCTGTTCACAACGCAAGCTGGACCTGGGTAATTGCCGAGTTGTCTCTTTGCAGGTGCTTGGAGATTACATCATTTCCAAGTGCCATTGATCCGGCTTTCCACTACTTTCAGCGTGACCAGGGTCAGACAACCCGGGTCATGCGTTCTCACCACTGACTACACGGTAACAAAACCTAGGTTGAACCTTTCACACCAAACCTGCACCCGGGTTGACCCAGCAATAAACTGGGTAATAAAATCGGTGGAAAAGGAGACTTAGTGAATATTAGATTTCTGCATGATCATGGAATAGATGGAATATTACTATGTGAATAAATACATTTTTGACCTTCAACAAAAGCTGTATAATAAGCTGTCAGTATCAGCTACATGCAGAGGAGAACTTTGTCTGTGTCATTTATATAATATAAATAATAGGGTTATTTTTCTGTAACTTGGAGTTGTCTATCTGGTTATGCAGACTCTAAATTACATCTTTTAACTGAAATTACAATATTCAGTGTGATTACAGACTAGAAGAAAATAAGGGATCAGGTTCTGGGTATGGAGCAGATATTGTATCACTAAAAGGGAACATCCTCTATTGCTATCAAATATATGTAGCAGCGGTTCTTAAAGGAGAACATTGTAAATCCTCCAAATAGAGACCAATCACAAAACAGCTACATGAATTGCACTATATAAAATATAGAATATAAACTCACATTTATATCATTCAAATATTGATCAAGCTGGTTTGTTAAGCACAATAAGCTTTAAAAATAAATAATACAAATAAATACAACACATTCTTATTTTTGGCTAGACTTAAGCTGGCCACACACTAGACCAACTTTCATCCAACCATCCAACTTGTTGATTGGTTGGAATGAAAATCTGGTAATGTATGGGAGTAACTGATCAGCAATTTGCTCCTAAATGCCAGAAAACAGATGAAAATGGTCATCAGACAAGTTTGTTAAATGTTTGATCTAAACAATTTGTTCAAACAACAGTTTTGGTCCATTTTCCAGCGTTTGTGAGCAAATTGCTGATTGTATACCTTACCAGATTTTCATTCCAACCAATCAACTAGTTGGCTGGTTGGACAGATAATCTTTAGATGTGTGGCCAGCTTTACTCTTTTAATATATGATGACCCTCCCATATTCCCCCCATCTAATATTTCCTCTGTACCTTTCTTTCGCTATACTTTATTCTTTTTGTTATTCACTATAGTTATTGTTTTTTATGTAACTTTTATACTGGTTTCCAATTTGTATACATTTTGATATGGATTTGCATATTTTTTCATGATTCTGTATACCTGTATGTTTTCTTTTTGGAACCTTTAATAAAAACAGAATGCACAAAAAAAAAGAAACGTAAAAAAAACTACATTTGTTAATGAGCACACAAAAAACAATTGAATTTCCCTCATAGACAGTCATTATGTCGACACCACAATGTCGAATTTTAGCATGTCAACATGGGACATGGGGCCTGATTCAGAGGCGCTCGCAAAAAGTGAGCGCTCGCTCTGAATCAGGGCGGGCGCAGGTTTTTTTAGTTGCGGCCTTTTGGCCGCTCGCATAGCTGTGGGTTACCACCCACAGCTATTGTGAGTGGCCATGATGATGGTCGCGATGGTCAAGACCATCGCGACCATCGGGCTTGCGACGAGACCCATTTGTGAAGCCACCCCTCGCCACGCCTACAAAATGGGGCGAGCTGTCGATCAACATCGACAGCCGCCCCTTCTAATAGTGAGTCCTGGAGCGAGCGCTTTTTGCGCTCACTCTGGGGCTCGCACACGCGCAGTGCACACGCCGTGCGTGCGCACTGGGCTACCATCGACCCGCTTGCGAGCGCAATGCACTTGCGAGCGGGTGTGAATCAGGCCCTTGATTCAGAGATGTACGCTATGCACCCAGCAGCTGTGTCTTTGGAAGCAGCGACTGTGTGCCTACTGTATATGCTAACGCTGCCGAAGGTGTCTGAGGACAAAAGGCTCCTGCTGCCGACATCTTAGATCTGATCCTTGCCTCCAAAGATGCAGGATCGGATAAACATCCAGACTGATTGCAGCATCGGCCATAGAAGTAAGCCTAAGGCTACTCAGATTTGCCTCCTCATCTGTGCTGCTGAGGCTGGTAAACCTGCTGGTAAATCTGTAGCAACCTGAGAAATGCGGTCAAACCCCGAAAATGCGGGTTTGACCGCATTTCTCATATGAACCAAGCCCTGGAATGTGATGCACTCTGGGGCTTGGTTGCAGTGGGTAATGCCATCTTTCTGATGGTGTCACCCATTGAAGCCTATGG